>OW203744.1:1208333-1812500 GCA_934045075.1 Yponomeuta sedellus
GGAGTATTTAAAATTTACAGTTGTTTTTACAAGTACTTATTGTGTACGAATTGATTGGAATTACATAACTTATTTCTTTATAACAAATACCTATAAATACTCACTAACAATTGACAAAATATAGGTAGGTAGCTTATGTGTAGGTAGGTCAAAAAAATTTGATAATTTCGGCACTTGATAGGTTGTTTTTTAAGTAATTTGAGTGAAATACAAAAACGCCGACCCATAAAAAGAGAAAACCGAAACTACACATTGAGTCAACATTAGGATTACGCACAATATCAATCTCACCTCAACGTTTTGACAGCTGACGGTGCACAGGTTCCCCGTGATTCACTCGCACTCAGTTAAATAAATCACTGAATAATTTACAGTCCTAAATTCAGCGATGAATTACAGCTATAAACACGGAAACTTACTTTTTCACAGTTTTTTTTTTATTCAATTTACGAACGCAATCTGTCAGGCTGACAGGAGCTTTGGCGGGAGCGCGGGTCGCGTGCGGTCGCGAGCGCGCTCTACGGTGGACTGGAAAGTCTGGCTGTAAACTGAAGGCGGACGTTTGCAGCCCGCTGGGCGGAAAATCAGGCGGGTTTTCTCACGAAATTGTAACGTTTGGGCGGCCGGCGGCGTTGGCAACGGTTTTTTTGTGTTTTTTGAGCTCGGCTCCATGTGATTTGAATCCATGTAGGTACTTTGCATACTTATAGGTAAAGAGGTATAAACCTAATTAATATTTTCCATATCCAAATATGATAAAATACTTAGACTTAGGGCCAATTTCTTATTGATTGAAAATTTGGCTCAGTAAATAGATAAGTGAGTGTTTTCTTTTCGAATTTCTTAGAAAAGGACGTGACAAAACGTTATTTACTTATTAGTAATAGGGGTTAAAGTATGAAATTGCCGTTTTATTGCAATAGGTTCTTTTAATTGACATAGAATCTTCATGGTTTGAGGTTTTCGAATGAAACTTTTTTCAAATGGTTTCTATGATGTTCTTTTTTTAAAAAATGTTAGACATTTGAATATCGACTTTCAATTGTTTTTGTTATTCAATTTAGACAATTCCATCACGAAAGCGTTTAAACCAAAATCGCACGGTGCGTTCATTAGTAGACCCCTCTCCAAACGCAGCATTGATATTGCGGGCTGTTTCTGCCGCGTTAGTTCCGCGTCGGAACTCGTATTCAAAAATCACTCGAATTTTCGCAGTATCCATCTTTCTTGTCTAAATTGAATAACAAAAACAATTGAAAGTCGATATTCAAAGGTTTAACATTTTTTAAAAAAAGAACATCATAGAAACCATTTGAAAAAAGTTTCATTCGAAAACCTCAAACCATGAAGATTCTATGTCAATTCAAAGACCCTATTGCAATAAAACGGCAATATCATACTTTAACCCCTATTATTTACTTAGTGAAGTTTTTTTTACTTTTTTCTTTTACTTGATTACTTGTTGTTGATTGATTTTTAATGTTAAGATAAGATAAGAATATTCTTTTTGTATACCGGAAAATTGTTTCTTATTTGTACTAGATAATTCCATTGTTTGCAATCCTAGTGTTAGTTATATTCTAGGTAAATGGTCAAAAGTCCTGCTGACGTTTAGAAGACACATAAACTTTTAAAGAGGAATATGGCTTTCATTTACTAGCTACCTTCACGCCATAGTATAAATTTACTTAGACCAAGGCCTGTCTTTTACAATAATAATGCCATGTTTTAAGAATATGCAAATAAATTCTAACTCTGTAAGCGAAATATCACATTATGAGACTAAAATGGTTTTAAAGGTTGGTCTACTTTTTTTACGTAGCCTATATCCGTCCTACTGAAGAGCACATTCCTTCTGTCAGAGAGAGGGAATGTATGAACTGAATTAACCACGCGTGCCCAGGATTTCCAGGCTCAGGTTTCGACACAATGTTTTTCTTCTCGGTTAGCGAGTGGTGTTGCTTCAAAGATATTTTGTAAAGTCTTCTCAATATGTCTAAACCAACGTAATATTCCTTCATTCCCTTCTACTAAAATATTGAAATTACATGAGAATATATTCATGAGGCTAATAGGTAAATTCCGAAAAGCATCACTCACCATCGTCGGGCGCAGGTGCGGATTCGGAGCGCCCCCGTATAGGTATACGTATTACAGTAAGTAACTTCCTTGCTCTAATTGCACTGGTGATCTTAGGCCGATTTTTTTGGTAGATAAGTAATAATAATAAATAAGACAATAAAAAAAAGCAGATAGCATGTCGCTTAAGGGACTGTTGCTATGACTGCCGCTCTAATTTCCCTTGTAGTGCAGCGAGGTAACGCCGCCAGCGTAGTGGGCACCTTTAGTGTCCCGGGGCGGCTTATTCTTCTAGTGTTTTTGGTTTCTGTTTTCTGTTCAGAGTGTTTTGTTCCACATTCATTCATTTATTTATTAGGACTACCCACAATATATACACCAATACATTCACAATAGACCATATCTATAAATAGGCTAAATGTTACCTCACAATCACAACATGCACCGTTAGTATAAAGTTGCTTGAGGCCTTAATGCATAATTATATCTTATTTTATCTTAAATTAAGGTTATTGCTTGTACTTGATTGAATGTATTAATCAAAGGTAATTTGCTGGAAAAAGCATGATAAATAACCAAAAATGAACAACTGGCATGAGCAGACTTATTTAAAAAAAACTTTGCTAAAGTCATTATCAAATGTGAAATTGTATTTCTAAATGTTTCGCGATGCTCATACATTGTTATTTATTAAACGGGTGTAATTGTAACTAAATTATATTAGATTTAAGTGGCGAGTACAGTCAATAATAATTATCTTCAATCTACCCGTGACCACGTCAGCTGCAACGCTACTGAATCGGCGGGAATCTGGTAATTCGTTTTACCTAATAAATAATCGCGATTAGACCCGCACGTGGCCCGTTTTATACCTACGTTGAGTCAGTGGTAAGTTTCCCCGAGTTCGTATAATATGTCGATTCTCAGTTCGACTTCTGCGATTCCATTACTAATCTACCAGCCAAAATGACGATTCCTAAGCCCACATCAGCTACGTACCTACTATCGGAACGCACCGCAATCTGCGGTCTGGGCGGGAAAAAATGCAAATGGCGACGCTCCGTGACGTCACGTCCGGCGGCCATGTGCCGCGCGCGCTGATGTCGTTCAAACATGTTGAGATAACTACTCCACAGGGACCGCTGCTCTTTCGTCTAGTATCCGACCATTACTGGACACAAGCCTCCCCCAAGCACAACGTTTTTTTCTGTGATCGGTCATCCAAATCCCCATCCAGTAACTGCCAGCAATTTGGAAGATCTGATAGTCGGTTTAGTGATCTGGTGAGCAAACGAGTATGCATGACTTTTTGGGTCTTTAAAAATGAAAAACTCAAAATCAAGTATACTTTATTCATAAAATGACAGATACTGTGACTTCATGAACATTAAACATTAAACTAGGTGTCCGTTAGGTTAGGTAGATTGCACTACTACCTAACGGACGCACGGTAAGTGCAAATAAATAACTATGTTATCTTATTTTAGAACTTTGAAAAGACTACGTTTGGCGATTTTTTTCGTCAATTTTTTCTCCAAAATGATCTAGATTTCTCTTTTACTGTGACTGCGATTCGCTTGTGGAACAGCCTGCCTCTGGACATTCGTCAGGCCTCAACATTAGAGATTTTCAAAAGGAATGTTACCAAGTACTACCTTGATCTGCAGAATAGGCAGTAATTTATCACCAATGATTTTATTAATTATTGATATGTAAGTAATCGTGATTAGTTATTTTCTTCAATATGTATGTACGTATAATTATTATATCTATTTATTTACTTATATATGTATTATTGGTTGTGTAGGTTTATCATATTTTTTATTATTCAGACCTCCCCCCCCCCCTTGCCCCTCTTGCCCCTGTAGGTTTAAGTTAATATATCTCCCTATGTTTATGTAAGTTTATTATTGTATTCCACCTTCTTTTCCTGCACTACCCTTTGCCAGTCTCTTCAACACCAAAGGTTTGCTGTAAGAGAATGCTTCTTGCATTAAGCACGCCCTTGTACATTTACTCAAGTAATTAGTGCAATAAAGATATAAATAAAAAAAATAGATTTTGGAGTGGACAGGACACCTAGTTTAACTTTTAACGTTCATGATGTCTCGTTTTCTGCTGCTACTTACTTCGAATAAAACATTTTTTTTACTTTTGTATATACCTTCATGGGGTCATCAGCCGTCGGTTCTTACGCAGGCGGTTCTTGATGATTCGATAGAGGTTGACATAACTGCCACGCAACATAATCATTTTCCTTATCTCAAAGTAGGTTACCCTGTGCTAAGGTAACCAGGCAATCACAAACATGGATATCACAAACATGAAACATGGAAACACATCCAGAGAGAGGTCTGTGGGAATAGAACTCACGACCTCCGCCATGGCAATCAGATCGCTAGAGTAATGAGGCAGTCCAATTTACTACCAGATGACTTAACTCCCATAAACTAGCCATTAGTATCAGCAATGTGCTGCCGGTGGAATGAAACACGTTACCACACCTATTCCTTGGAGCTTCTGTTGTGCATCTTCTGTGCCCTCTGATGTCGTTTTAATTACAGTACGCGCGCGTTTTATTGTTGTAAGTTTGTTTTGATGGCAGCGCTACATTCGGCTTTATGCTGCGTGTGTGGCTAGCGGCTATGCACGATGCGGCGGGTGGTGTTCTTTCTAATAGCTGCGCTCACACTGGCTGTTTCAACGGACGATTGGCACCCCGGCCACGTCACTTCCTTCACCGCAGAATACCGGCAGGAAACATTAATGCGGTCAGTGGGCAGACCAGCACTCTGACGGTCGGACTACATCGTGGAATTTGCAGAGAGATCGTGGATGGAGGCTGGAGGACCGTGAAAAGTGGCTTATAGGCTGCAAGACCGTATATGCAACAATGGGCAGCGGTAGGTCGATGATTATATGAAGATGCTGCGCGGATTTAAGGTTTTCCTCTGAATTGTTTTGAGGATATACTTAAAGACACCAAGAAAAAAACGGCCATGACTAGAACCAGAGATTACTTGATAAAAATTGTTGACTGCACCAATATCAATAGCCTTCTGAATCCTGTGAAAATAATTATAGTGGCGCACTCCGCCGGCCGTTAGAATGCTAGGCTAAAAGACGGACACAAATACAGGGCATGGAAGCGATGTTGATGAAAGCTCAGTTAAGGTGGTGCGGCCACGTGGTGCGCATGGAAGACCACCGTCTGCCCAAGGCCGATTTCTATTCCCAGTCGTCAAACGTTGCACGAAAGGTAGGCGAACAGCACCTGCGCTATAAAGACGTCCTTAAAAGGCATTTTACCGCTACCGGCATTTCTCCTGATAGCTGGGAAAAAGTTGGTAGATAATAGACGCAGCGAATGGCGCTCCACAATTCACAACAAAGGGAGGGTTTTCGAAGATACCCGGCTCGAGACCCTCGACTCCAACAGACAGCAGCAAAAAACCGTCCAAAGCCCACATACTCTTACACGTAGGTACAAATGACCGTGGTGAGCTTCACTGCGGCCAATGTAACCGAACATTTAAAAACAAGCTGGGCTTCGCGAGTCGCATCAGAGCGCACCGCCGCAGAAGAAATGAAATTAAATGAAAAGGTTTATTCAAAGTAGCACAGAAACTGCGGCTTACTGAACGTTACAATTCAAACTAGGTGCCATTTCAAAATCTAGATCATTTTGGAGAAAAAATGGACAAAAAAACTCCAAACTTAGTCTTTTCAAAGTCCTTAATTAACATAGTTTACATATGGGTGAAATTTTGAGCCTATAAATAGGTTTTTAAAAATAGTTTACATAATTATTATAAAACATAGAACTCATACCTTGTACTGGCTTTAATTCCAGACCTCATTGTCATCTAAATAATCCTTTATGTTGTAGTAGCCCTTTTGGCACAAAGTGTGCTTAACATATTTTTTGAACCGCGATTCAGGCAAGCTTTAATATATCTTCAGGGATTTTATTATAGAAGCGTATACAATGCCCCATGAGGGATGTATTAACCTTTGCCAGCCTAAAAAGTGGGAACAAAAGTTTATGTTTATTTCTAGTATTTACATTGTGTTGGCTACCTAAAGTTTTAAAGTTACTGATATTTTTTCCTAACGTACATAATGTCTTCATATATATACTGACTGGCAACTGTCAGGATGTTAGTTTCTTTAAAGAAATCTCTAAACGAATCTCTACTACCCAGCCTATAAATGAATCTGATCGCTCTCTTATGCAAGACGAAGATGGTATCAATGTCTGCTGAAGTCCTACCAATTCTTCAGGTCGCCGTCATCGGATTCGATGAGGAGGACATCATCATCAGGCTAAAAGCAAAAGGCACTATTGGATGGATGGATGGAATGGAGAAACAGAAACGCCCAATATATTGTTTTCTAGATAGGTATCGCTGCTTCTTACTCTTACGTGACGGGCGAGAACTGTACATTTTTTTAATATAGAATATAAACATCCCACTGCAGGGCACAGGCTTTCACTCGGAGTGAAATTATGGGCTTAATTGCCACGTTATGGTAAGTTATGTACCTACATTTGTGAAGTTATATAGTAAAAATATAACTGGCTAACTATGAAGCAAAACACCGTGGGTAAATCTTAGTGTCTGAGGTGTTCAAGAACCTCAGCGCTTGAAGTTGCCAAAGCGCAGAGATGGCCTAATTATGCGCAACAAATTTTGAGAGTTTCCAATCTTGTTACTGTCAGATTCCATACTAATTTGGCCCTTAGACGATCGGAATTGTTCAGGATTTGGTGCTGGAGGCTGAATAACTTCTTAGTTCATTCTCGCCTGTCTTGTACCGGGTGGTCAACATAGCGGAAAAGTGCTAGATGTTAGAGGACTGGCCCGGGCGGTGAGAGCACATGCTTGATGCCTACACTCAGTATTGGCTGACTGTGGGCTGAAGAAGAAGGAGAAGACTCCACCATATAACAACGTCATACTTCTACTAAATAATAGGCTAACGTATTTTGGTCCAATCGTGGTGGTCCAAGTCGGGGGTTCGAAATTCGGCATGTACTTGACTTCGACATGACTTCGCTGTGAAGGAAAACATGGTGAGGAAATCAGAGTAAAATTGCCAACCCGCCGTTGGCACGCGTGGTAATTAAGCCCATACTCTTTCTGAGAGAAGCCCTGTGCCCTACAGTGGGACGTAAAGAGGCTACGCTAAAGAATGGAAATAGCAATGGCTAAGTGGCGTTCACAGCGAACTTTCATTAAGAATGAAATGCCACTGAACGCCACTCCTTAGTCCAATAAGAAGTTTGAGGAAGAAGGCAGTCATCAGTATAGTCACAGAACGTTGAGCGTCGTATTCCCTTTGAAGTTATAAAAATCGCAAAGTGCGAGTCGAACTAGCGCACCGAGGGTTTCGTACCAACATCATACAAGTAACGCGATATTTAAAAACCTATTTAGAGGCTAAAAAATTCACCCATGCCGGGATTCGAACCCGCAACCTCTGGCTATCCGTACCGTATCTGGTACGGATAGCCAGAGGTTGCGGGTTCGAATCCCGGCATGGGTGATTTTTTTAGCCTCTAAATAGGTTTTTAAATTTGTTCCTTAGCACGGGTTAGTGCATTAAAAATAAAAATAGTGTAAACGCGATATTTAGCAAAAATGTGTTTTGATTCCACCTTTGCTAGTACCTAATTTTTATATTAATATGCCTGTGCCTGTAGCCCGATTTCGGGTACACTAACAAGCCATTAATCTAATAGCTGTCAGTTGGCCAAAGTACAAAAAAACACATACAAAAAAAAACATTTGACAGCTGTTAACAGTAGATTAGCAGCCCTCCTATTACGTAGCATTCCACTCTATCGAGTGAAGCATTTAGACGACTCCCAAGTGTCAAAAAATGTATGCATCTGACAGCCGGAGTAGCTTAAAAAAAAGTATAAATCAACGTCACGCAACTCAGTGGATACTTACGTAATAATGCCCCAGATTGTTAGTGTACGAGAAACTAGGGGTAATGAATAGTGTTACAACCCCTTCGAATGTGAGTCGAAGTAAAAGTTCGACTGACATTCGGTTTAATTGTTTTTTTTTTATACAGGATGTCCCAGATGTCAAGATCGACACTTCTAAGGCGGATAAACCAGCTCACCACTCACTAGAATATCGTAACATGACTTTAGTAAAAAATCTTAGGTTTTCGAGATATTGGCACTTTTAACATATTTTTAAAAATTACACCTCCTATCAGTTTTTCAACTACCGCAACTACAATTTTGCCTGCTGTGGGATACAAATTTGTATCACGGAATCCAGAGCAGCGCTGCTATTGACTACGGTCGTAAATAAATGCTAATAGAGTTACAATTATGTAGAAAAAAAGAAAACTTTATACTGGAAAAAAAATACACCACACTAACTTTAAGATAGTCACACTATTTTTATTTTTAATGCACTAACCCGTGCTAAGGAACAAATTTAAAAAACCTATTTAGAGGCTAAAAATTTCACCCATGCCGGGATTCGAACCCGCAACCTCTGGTACGGATAGCCAGAGGTTGCGGGTTCGAATCCCGGCATGGGTGAAATTTTTAGCCTCTAAATAGGTTTTTAAGATAGTCACTAAAAAAATTACAAAAACAAAATATTCAAAGAATAAAATGAGAGTAATCAGTATTACTAATAATTACAACGCTTACTGACACTTACTGACTGATTGATTGTCAGAAGTTATCAAGCCGCCCATAAGGCCTCTGACATGGCTTAACGACTGCCATTATATGACAGCCAGCAATAACGTGTTACGGCATTGCTAAGCACGGAAGTGCTCCGAAATGCCATAAGCGGTAGTCACCCACCCCGCACCTGTAATGTTGTTGCTTAACCCATGAATTTGATTCCCAACCAAGAAAATTGATATCACTCGGTTACACTAGGTCTCGAGTACATATTTGTTTCATTTTGGCCAATACTTATAAGGCTCCATTCGAGTACGGAACCCCAAAACCGTCTCTAGTGCCGTTTTTAATGCTTGGTACGCAGCTAACAAAAGTCGTAGGACACACGTGCGACCGCGTAATGGTGTTTTGATTCCATTTGTCAGGATACCCCGCTCACATTTCTGCGTAGTAACTCTACACGCACAAATATTGGACTCACACTGAAAATCAATCGACTCTTTTCTTGCACAGCGTATCCTGGTTGGGAACCAGGGGCATAGTTACGTAAGTATCCACTGAGTTGAGTGATGTTAATTTTTAATTTTAGGAGTCGTCTAAATGCTTCACTCGATAGAGTGGAGTGCTACGTAATAGGAGTGCTGGACGAGTGATCGTATGGAAGTTATTTGTTCAGACTATTCAGCTCAGTTAAGTAAATGTTCTTGCACTAGCTGCTACACACGACTTCGTTCGCGAAGAAATTTTTATTTGTACTTTTACGGGATAAAAAGTAGCCTATGTGCTTTTCCAGACTATCATCTATCTCTGTGCCAAATTTCATCACAATCCGTTCAGGTGTTCTGGCGTGATTGAGTAACAAATATCCATACATATTATTATAATATTATTATTGTATTCTTGGGATATTATTATTATCCTCCATCCCCACCTTTTAGCCTAAATACGTCCCACTGCAGGGCATAGGTTTCTCTCAGAGAGAGAGTATGGGCGTATTTACCACGCGTGCCCACCGCGGATCGGCAATTTCAAGCGCTGGGGTATTTGAACACCTCAAGTCGCTCAGATCTCCTCATGAAGTTTTCCTTCAGGTTAGCGAATGGCATTGCTAATATAACTTCACTAATACACATATTTTAGAAAACAAAGGCATTGATTGGTACATGCCCGCACTGGGAATCTAACCTGGGTATCTTGCTTCCAAATCCATTGATCTACCAGCTAGGCTACCGTCGCATCTATCTCTTCTTAAAATTTCAATTGTTCGGTTTTCACTATTGAAAAAAGTAAAAAGAATAAAATAATAATGATAATAACAATGTATTAGCAAAGGGCAAGATAAAAAGTATAGTAAATAGTGATTGTGTATAATAAATATATTAATTAATTACATAGTTCATTGTGCATGTGCATGCTTAAACATTTGTTTTGGGTAGAATATAGCGCTCATTGCAAACATACCAATGTTCACAAATAAAATATTGATTGATTGACTGAGTAGCCGGAACCGGCGTTTGTGCATGCAACGACTTATGAACGTTGATGAAGCAAATGTGATCTGTCAGGATCGTGACAAGTGGCAGTCCCTGGTCTCTGCTTACCCCTCTGGGATACAGGCGTGAGGTTTTACTATATTTAGGTATGTACGTAAAAGTAAAAAGTGGTTTAGTAAATAAAAATGGTTACGCGGATGAAGAGTTTACAGTGGTCACTACGCTAGGTCAAACCGGTGTTGTAGTGGCCTTCTATGTAATGAATTGCCTAACAGTCATAAATTTAACATTAGACGCTAGCTTCGAGACAAACTAGCAATGGTTTAACTTTGAATGAAATGTGTATTTTTTATAATATTATAAATATAATAAATAATTAAAGAACAATTAAGTACTGAGCTTACATGTCTAGCTAAAAAAATTATTACGGTTATCTTTCCTATGTGAAACTGTTCAAACTATCAGGCTGAATAGCAGGCTCTCTTCGAAGCGGAACAAGGTAATAAATCAGCAATCTTAATGAAATTTGCGATAAAAAAAATAATGCAAGCCTTCAAACTTATATAACCAAAACAAGACTTCAAAAGGGCTAAGCAGAACGTACATACTCAATTTTACTGATACGAAACAAAAAAGTAACAAAAATGGTGCGTTATTCATCATCCAAAAAAAATGCGGCTTTTATCAAAATTATTTTATGGTCAAAGTTGTTTGTTTTGTGTCCAATATACCCAATATGCGCAGTTTTCGGGTTAGGCGAAAAACTAAAAACATCTTAACTGACGGAAATTACTTTATCAGACCTCGAAGACAAAAGAGACGTATAAACAACTATTATAAGTGCCACCAATCTTTTTCAGATTACAACAGCCATTCCAATTCTACTTTTATTAATATCACCGATTTCCGCCTTCTCGCCAAGCGTGCAAGCCGACATACGGTTCAATGACTACAATGACCGGTTTGACATCGACGCTTTGGCCAAAGAAACTAACAGGTACTTCGCCAAAATTGAGAACGTTCACGAGGACGACGGCAGAAGGATGAATAAGAAAGAATATGACTCGTACGATGTCCCAGAAAAAGAAGACGTGGTCAACGATGAAGATTTCGAAGATATCTCAGTCGATATGGTCTTGGACGAAGTGAAAGAAGAAAATCGGAGGCGGCAGTTGCTAAGGATAAAAGATGACGATTTCACGAATAAGCTAGTCGAATTTATTAGTAATGCCAGGCGTTCTGGAGATCTAATGGTCGATGGGGATTTGTTCTCCTTCCATGACAGCGCTGATACAGGGGACAGAAGCGCGTCGTTTGAGAAGAACCTTCACAGCTTTAAAGCCTTAGGTGAAGCCAGACAGCGGCACGATAACTTTAGAAGGATGGTAGGCAAGAACGTGGATGCATTGCCCAGTGCTGGAGGTAGAAGAACAAGCATTGATGAAATCGTGAACCCTGAAGACAAATTATTGATGGAACATGCTGTACCGTTCAAGTTTAATATCAAAGGGTTCTTGCAAGTGCCAGAGTTAAAGCGATGATTATATTTGTACAAAAATTACCTACATTCTTTTATTAGCCCGTTTTATCCGAGTCCTTAAAGACGAACATGATGGATTCAATGTTGATGAATGAAGATCAGTGATTAATTGCGATCAAATTAAATAGGTACATAGATGCTTAAACAAAATCTGTGTTTTTATTCAAACTGACACAGAAACTACGGCTTAATGAACATTACAAGATAAACTAGGTTTCTAACTCAAAATCTATATAATTTTGGAGAAAAAAATGGACAAGATCTCCAACTTTTCTAATTTTATCCTTATTATGCTGTTCACTATTAGATAATAAAAAAGGCATAGCTGGTTAAATTTGAAGTGGTCGGTCACTACATAAATCATCTAACAAAGAACAGTTTTACATTACATGTTGTTCACATACAAGTTGTTCATACATTCATTTAGGCAGTACTGCGAACATTGCGTAAATTTTGCATGTATACTAATTCAACGATATCGTACAGTGTAAGATAATCGTCGTATTCATCGATAGCACCGCACCGGAGACGGATTTCGTCGTCGGTAAGATGGCCTTCGAAGCTGTCCAGGAATATGTCATGGTGCTTAAGGAAGAACGTGTCCTCTTACCAGTTGTATAGACAACTGGGCAGAGACACGTTCGGAAAACTGTGCCAGGTCTTCTTCAGAACTTGGAGCTTGACAGTTCTTTTTTTCAAAAACTGACATTTTGTATCTTTGCCTTTCGTTCACCAGCGGTAGTTTTACTAATAGGCACTCCCCTGAAAATAAATCTGTTGTCATCCATGATCAACTTCACTTACTGTTTAATTCCATGCTCAATCAACTTTCACATTTTCAATTAGTATTTACTTGATGCCAAAAACGTGCTTCGTGGATTCTTTCGACAAAGCAAGTCACTGCAATGACAAAGTCACTGCAATGTTTTCTAATTCTTTTAACGATCGTAAATCTTTCATTGCAAAAGCCGAAAACCAGTCAGTACGACAGCGACATTAAAACATTATTACAAGAAATAGAAAAAATATACCAACAAAATAAAAATGTGAAACAAAGTTCTGAACAACATCAACTATTGGGGAACATAGGCCACATCCAAAGAAGATTTAGTCATCTTGCTGAAAACGCTCCTGTAATTTCCAGCAAACAGTTAATCAAAGAGATGCGACTTAAAGCACCACAATACAATATTCGAAATGAATACGACGGGTACATGAAACGAAGTAAATTAAGCAGCAAAAATCTCCATAGTAGTTTAGGTCCCGATTCCTTGACGGAACTCACAGAGAGAGGAGTCAGATGTAATTGCCAGGGGCAAGGACTTCAACTAAGATGTGGATGTGGACGCGGGCAGCAGAGGATAGCGACAGATACTCCTGTACTAGAGGAAGAACTAAGTAGGGCTCTAAGAGATTTCGTAAACGATGACGATGACGTAAGGTGTCAATTGAGATGCGGCTGTCGAGGAGGAGGCAAACTCTTGCGTTGTGGATGCGGTTGCGTTAAGCAAATCAAAAGTTTGAGAGACATCGACGAATACGAGAATGATTTCCGGTGTGGCTGCAAAGGAAAATATGGCCTACTTCGATGTAGTTGCAGTAAATACAGAGATGACATGAGCGCCATAAACGCAGATTACGAATTGGCAAGACTATACGAAGACAACGAAGATAGAACATCATATCTCCCAGCCGCTTATGACCAAGGAAACATTAATGACATTGTAAGATGTGGCTGCAGAGGTCAGAGAGGTATCCTTCGATGCGGATGCAGTCGTGGACGAAATGACAAAAACACAGTGGATGAACCAGTATTGGAAGAAGAACTAACCAGAGCTGTTAGTCTTGTAAACAATTATGAAGTAGAAATTACCGAGCTAAAATGCAGCTGCCGAGGAAGTGACAATGTATTACGTTGTGGGTGTGGAAGAGGTAGATTAAACGACCTAAGATGTCGGTGCAGAGGTAAATATGGTCAGCTTCGATGTGGATGCAATAAAACAAGATTATTGGATGACAACAGAGTCAATCAGCTTGAACGTTTAAATGATGACTTGGAACGTTTAGTTGACGACGAAGAATTTAGCTCGCCATCAAATGTAAGATGTGGCTGCAGAGGTAAAATAGGTAACCTTCGATGTGGTTGCAGTCTTGGAAGCGATAATAAAGATATAGTAGACGCACCGGCATTAGTTAATGAACTAACTGAGGCTATAAACATTGTGGACGGTTATAACGCCGGCAGTTCAAGTTTTAGGTGCGGCTGTCGTGGTAAAGGCAATGTCTTGCGTTGTGGATGCGTAAAGGGTACAGCAAACGTAGACCGTGCCAGCAACAATCTGCGATGTGGATGCAGAGGTAAGCAGGGTATTTTGAGATGTGGATGCAGTAAAACCAGATCGTTTCAGGTGAACAAAGAGGCAAGTGAACGTGAAAATTATTTATACCAACTGCTATCGGGATACAAAAACTTGGATCTGCTCCACATAAAGAATGAAAAGGAAGTGACAGTGTGTCGAAATGGGCAATGTAGGGCCCAACCAATATTGGACACTCATCATGAAATCGATGGCAGAAGAGAGATGATCCAAGAAATGACCTTCAACGACTTCCTAAATTATTTCGTACATATGGATAAAAATGTGCTGCAAGCAGTGAGGAGTTATATATACAACAAAAAGGAAGCCAATCCGCCATTTCTACCGGAATTCGTCAACTCTACACAGAAGAAAGACATCGAATCCCTAAGAACCGAAGTAAAACGAAAACATTTAAGCAAACTGCGGCCTCTTAAAGTAGAAAAACTACTGGAACGCATTTTCTTCGGCAATAATGTTATTCAAAGCGTGAGACCGCACACGCTGCCGGACCAGAAGGCTGTCTATATTCCAAAAGCCTTGTACAATCTG
Source organism: Yponomeuta sedellus (assembly GCA_934045075.1). Classification (NCBI taxonomy): domain Eukaryota; kingdom Metazoa; phylum Arthropoda; class Insecta; order Lepidoptera; family Yponomeutidae; genus Yponomeuta; species Yponomeuta sedellus. Next base: position 1,223,019 of record OW203744.1, read on the forward strand.
ATAGACCGCACAAAGAACGATAGAACTCTACGGACGGCAGAACGAAAGTTCCCGTTGACCAAACAGCAGGTGAAAAAAAAAATCGCTCAAGGATACCGGATAGGAAATGAAAAAAACAAGCCACGGAATCAAATATTTTGGCGACGTCACGTCTTGAATCATCACAAGAATTACGGAGTACCCTTTGAGATGGAAGTGGAAGGCCTAGGTCAACTTAATTTATGAGCTGCACTTTAAAATCATTATGAAAAGTGGTTTAATTTTGGCCTATCAAATGAAATTAAATCTGTTAGTTTTATTCCTTACTAGCTGACCCACAAAACTTCGTAACAGTCGACTGTATAAATATTTCGTTTTTATCTATAATATAAAAAGAATCGCTGAATGTGTCGCTAAGCGCAGATCTCGTGAGCAGCTGAACCGATTTCGATAATTCTTTTATTACAATATTCCTTGAAGTACGAGGATGGTTCTTAAGGAGAGAAAAATAAAAAACATTAAAAATCGACTGCTAGGCGGCATACCGCCTAACAGTCATTCTTAATTTTTTTTTTTCATGTTCGCGAGGTCAGCTAGTATATACATCCATATATAACTCCAAAAGGTATGAACATAAATGTGAGTAAGACGAAAGTGCTGGTCTTTGAAAAAGATGATCAAAAGACTGAGTGCAAGTTAACGATTAGAGGCGAAAGAGTGGAACAAGTAAAAGAATTTGTCTATTTAGGGAGCCTGTTTACGAGGGATTGAATGTGTGAAGGTGATATAGAAAGAAGAGTAAAAGCGGGAAATTGTGTAAACGGTGCCTTGCACTCCATTGTGTGCAGCCGAAACATCTGCAAAAGAGCTAGATTGGCTATTCATAGTGGCGTGCTGGTCCCAACACTTAGTATGTATGGTAGCGAGCGAGACTTGGGTGTGGCAAAAGAAGCAAGAAAGTAGAATTAATGCAGTAGAAATGAGGTCCTTGAGAAGTATGTGTAGTGTTACCTTGAATGACAGGATACGCAATAGTCTGATCCACAGCATTCTGTGGTCTGATCAGAGAACGTTGTGGACTGAAAGAGGATGTAGTGACTAGAATTGAGAAAGGAATGTTGCGTTGGTTTGGTGTGGAGAGGAAGGAAGAAAGATTGACGAAACAAATATACATTGCGAATGTGAGTGGAAGGGTTGGTAAGGGTCGTCCCAGGCGGCATACATCGACCAGATAGGGGATGTATTAGCAAAGGGAAAGATAAAAAGTACCCGGAACCGGCGTGCGTGCATGCAACGACTTATGAACGTTGATGAAGCGAAGGTGATCTGTCAGGATCGTGGCAAGTGGCAGTCCCTGGTCTCTGCCTACCCCTCTGGGATACAGGTGTGAGGTTACGTATGTATGTGTATGTAACTCCATTTTTTTTTTTTTTTTTTTCACCCAGGAGAAACCCCAATTACGGGTACCACCGGCTCGGGGGAGCACAGTGGTTATGTCGGACTCCCCGCCCTGAAAAGGGCGGTATACCGACTAAAACTCCTGGGGTGTTCCTCCGCACCGCAAAGGACGGGGCCACGGGAACGCTTGCGCACACTTCCGCGACCCCGTCTGCGGGCGCCCTTTCGGGCACTCCTTCGGCGGCGCTTCTGCCCCGTCGGTGCTCGACGACGGGGCTAGAAAGCGCCGCATCTCTTCGTTGGAGCGCATAGGGGCCAAGTGCGTATGATCTTGGCCCCCATACGCCCCAACGCGCCGCCCCCTCCATCCCATCGCAAGCCGGTCGATGAGACGGGGAGGGCGGCGCACCTCCTCGTTGAGGCTCGTGGGGGCCCAAGCGTCCCGGTCCCCACACGCCCCACACGTGAGGCCCGTCACGTCGCCCACCAGCACTTCTCTGAAAGCAGAGAAGGCGGTGAGCGACCGCGCGGGCCCCCTCCGTGCCAGAAGGCACCCTCGGAACACGCAAGGGCGCCTTCCGGCCCGCCGTGATGGACGCGGAGAGTCCCCCGACCCTCCGCGTCCCGGCGGCCACTCTGGTCCGACTGGTACGAGGCGCGCGCGCTTCCGCGCAGCGGCGCCCCCCCCAGTCGGTCCTTCATTCGGTTGGTCGCCTGGGTCCCGCTCCACAAAGTGAAACAGGGCCCATGCGACCCCTCCCGCCAGATTTTTCGCCGCTGGCCAGCAAGATCCCATAAAGAGAAGTTACTGACCAGCGCCCAGGGTGCACCGGCCCTTGCCACTTACCCTTCCTACAGGTTCAAGATGAATCAGTAGGAACGGAAGCGGAAGGGCACACGGGAAGGTAATCTGGCATCGCACCCCATGTGTATGTAACTCCAACTCCAACTAGAGTTAACCCCCGTCGAGAGACCAAAGCCTGAGCCTCTCTGACGGAAGCGGCACTACTCGAGTTGATGGTGGGTGGGGTGATGTAACTGATGTCTGAGTCTGACGTTATGTGCAGTGTGACCAGATTCAGGATTTTAATACTTAGTCGTATAATTTATCGACTTTTCCGTTCCGAGCTAAGTAGGAGTGATCGTTGCAAAGACGAAGCGTTTTATAAGACCGTTTTGTGTTCCGCGACGATAGGACCGTTTTTCGTTTCATTCTAAAGCAGTGCCAGCGACTATAAAGCAGTGCCAGCGTTTGTTCGTCGCGAAACCAGTCCTTAGATTGTTTCACGCGGATATGTCCTTTAATAGTATGTTAATAGAGCCTAGAACGTAATGAGATCATTGCGACGACGTCGTCGGCTTCTTTCTCGTTCCGTTCGTTTTGGTCTGTGATACAATAAAGTAATCTTTATGTCTATGAGTATACAGTCGAATATCGTGTAAAACAACTTGTTTTTTCCGATGTTTCGTGATTTCGTCTCGTTCGCAAAGCGGTGGTGAAGGTCATTGCTGTGCTGTGTATCTTAATGTCGTTGGTATAGCGTCTAAGGTCGTTTAGCAATAAATGGCATGGCAACGAGTCGCGACGCTCGCTCGCTCGATCGCGCAGCTCGTGGGTGAGGGTTATTGTTTACATTTTTCCAGTTTGAATGAATATATCAATGCTACTTACTGATTGTGAATGTTAATTATTGTAATTTGGTATTTATTTTTTACTCAAGTTAAAGTTTAGTTTTAATGTTGGACTACTTGAAGACTAATTCCATTAGAATGTAAATAGTACCTACTTATTCATAATGTTAGCTCCGCGTAAAAATGCTAGTGTTTTGTGGTCGTATTATGACAAGGATGTTATTAATAAGAAAGCTCAGTGTCATTTGTGCCAAGAAAAATTAAGTTACAAATCTACTACAGCAAATCTCAGAAATCACTTACAACGAAAGCATATTGGGACATACACATCATTGATTGAGGAAGAAAACCCAGGAACTAACTAGCAGTCGCATTGAAGAAGTCCGTGACTTAGCACAACCTTCGACTTCCAGCGACGCTACTACTGCTACTCAAAGAGACCAAATAGTATTACCTCCTCCAACAAAAAAGAGTCGCAAAATTGATGCCTTTATTCATAAAAAGATTAGCTGTGAGCAAAAAAAAAAAATTGATCAAGACCTGTTGGATTTATGTGTGGACAGTTTTCACCCGTTTTCTATTGTCGAAGAAAGAAGTTTTATCAAGTTTTGCCGGTGGATACCAGGTTATAAATTACCTACTAGAAAAACCTTATCAAATTCCCTGCTTGATGAGACTTACCTTAAAGTTGAAAAAGAAATTAAGTCACAAGTGACGAGTGAAGTACATTCAATTTGTTTGACTACAGATTTGTGGACTTCTCGGAGCACAGAGAGCTATATCGCTGTTACCGGCCATTACCTCACGAACGACTTTAAATTAAAAACTGTATTATTAGGATGTTGCTATTTCTCTGGCAATCACACCTCTCAAAACATTGCATCTGAAATAAGTGCTATTTTGGATCAGTGGGGCATAACTGGAAAAGTTAACTTCGTTGTTTCTGATAATGGAGCTAATGTTGTCAAAGCCATTAAAGAAATGTTGGGGTTAAAGCATTTTGGTTGTTTCGCACACACTCTGAACCTAATTGTAGAAGATGCATTAAAACACTGCAAAGAAAAAATAGACAAGGTAAGAAGAATCGTGACCCATTACAAAAAAAGCACCGTATCGGCAGAGCGTTTGGCTAAGTATCAATTACACCAAAACACTCAACCTAAGCATCTCATCCAAAACGTGGACACGAGGTGGAATTCCACTTTTTATATGTTGAGTAGATTCGTGGAGTTAAAGGAAGCAGTGCGTTCTACAATGGCTCTGGTCGATCGGGACTTGCCACAAATAACGGCAGAAGACTGGATCATGTTCGAAGAACTAATCGTTATTTTGCGTCCATTTGAAGAGCTCACAAGATCTATGAGCGGCGAAAAGTATTTAACTGCGAGTTCTATTATAGTACTGACAAGATGTCTTAAAGAGGCATTAAATATTACTATCGAAAAAACAAATTCAGAGACAGTCAGTGATATTGCTATATTGTTGAAAGCCGGTGTAACGGATCGACTTAAGAATATTGAACAGAGCAGAACCTTGTCTCTGTGTACATTCTTGGACCCGAGATTCAAGATGCAGGCTTTCGAAGAACAAAGTGAAGCCACGAGAACGAAAGAGCACGTTAAGAAGCTTTTGGCAGAGGTTATAAGCAGAGATGAGAGATCAGAGTCAACAAATGCCGAACAAAACCGAGAGCTGCAGCTGCAGGCTGATGGCCCCGATGACGACCTGAGCCCATGGTCAATTTTTGACAAATTACTTGGGCAACCTACCACGCAAGGAACTCCACTATCCCGGGCAATCAAGGAAATTGACATGTATTTGTCAGATGAGAGATTGCCTCGCAAAAATTCTGCTGGTGGCTGGAATTGTCCGTTAGAGTGGTGGAGGAATCATCGTGCAGTTTACCCAAATTTATCAAAAGTATATATCCGCCAGTGTAACATTGTGGCAACATCCGTCCCCTGCGAACGGATGTTCTCGAAATCGGGGTTAATAATCAACCAACGCCGGACAAGATTAACTACTAAAAAAGTAGAGAAGCTTATGTTTTTGAATGTCAACATGTCAGAGGAACGCTTCAAATTGTAAATATGTATCTACCAATTAGACTAAAAATAGTAGAAAAAACGAATCAGACATTAGCATAGTTACCCAAAGAAAAAGAAGAAACGAAAGCAAAAAATTAAAAAAAAAAAAAATAACTTATAAAAATAAATACAAAAACTAAATAGAAAAAAACTTAATTACCTATATAAAAAATGTAAAATAAAAATAACTATAAATATGTAAAACAAACACAAATTATATACATAAAATGAACTTATAAATAAGCCTGGTATTAACATAAATACCAGCCAGTCCTAAGCCTGGAAAATTATGAAGGAAAGTTCATTAATTTAAAGAAAAAAATATTGAAATCGAACGAAAAACGTTAACTAGTCCTCAACCTCATTCCGCAACCTTTTCTTTTACTAGTCTTCGAGACGAATGTCGACGAGACGAAACGAGAGTTTCTCTCGTTTGACCGTCCTCTGCGCGTTGCTCGTTCGCATACAATGAAACCAGTTGCGAACGAGGACCGTTTCGAGGACCTGTTTTCGTTCCAGAAAAAACGGTTGCGTTTCGTCGTCGAAAAATCGGACAACGACCCACTCCTAGAGCTAAGTATTATTTGTAGGTAGATTGGCGGAAGTATATTTTGGATAAAAAGTGATATCGATAGTCCCAGCGAACATTGATGTTCAGAGAATTACCAGGATTTAGTCTAGATATTTCATTGCGATGCTTTCTTCGGGGTGGTCACGTTATAAAGATGACCACTAGGTAGGTACGCCGCTACTAGCAAAGCCGCCACTCCGGCTTAGAAAAAGGGACGGTGGTAGCAATGGGACGGTGAAGGGACGGTCGTAAAATAAAAAGGACGGAAAACCGTCCCTTTTAGGACGGTGTGGCAACGCTGGGTGGGGTGATGTAACTGATGTCTGAGTCTGACGTTATGTGCAGTGTGACCAGATTCAGGATTTTAATACTTAGTCGTATAATTTATCGACTTTTCCGTTCCGAGCTAAGTATTATTTGTACGTAGATTGGCGGAAGTATATTTTGGATAAAAAGTGATATCGATAGTCCCAGCGAACATTGATGTTCAGAGAATTACCAGGATTTAGTCTAGATATTTCATTGCGATGCTTTCTTCGGGGTGGTCACGTTATAAAGATGACCAGTAGGTAGGTACGCCGCTACTAGCAAAGCATGCAGTGCGAAACGCCAAAATAGATCAACATCTATAAAATAACATGAAGATACTGAAAACCATAAAGCAAAAACTTACAGGGCAGTCAAAAGTAAGCATAACGTGTTATAACTAATTAGCACTATGGTACCTAAAGTCAAGAAGTTCTGAGATGTTTGAATTATTGGATTATCAAAACTGTCTAACGATTGTTTTAGCCAGAGGTCGCGGGTTCGAATCTCGGCATGGGTGGAATTTAAAGCCTCTAAATAGGTTTGTTTGCTTTCAGTTTCATACTTTTTTCAAACGTACCACTGAAAACGAACTCAAGAAAGCTGAGCTGCGATTATGCAGTTTTCTTTCAGAACACTACATCCCTCTTAGAGCTATGGAGCATCTTAGTAAAATTCTAGTGAAAGGTTTTCCTGACTTCAACATTCCAAAAGAAATTGCGTGCTAGAGAACCAAAGAAGCTGCTATAACTTATAGGGTTTTCGGACCCGATTCTGAAAAAGGGATGATTGAAGAAATACTTTGTAAACATTATTTCAATTAATCGACGTAAGTTCAAAATGCTACCACAGTTAAAGTATTAGCGTTAGTAAACAAATACTTCTCTGAATGCAAATGTACAGTACAAACCAATGAGATAAGAATATTCTTTATTGTACACCAGAGCACCTATTATAAAACATGTAAAGATACAAAGTAAAATTGGCGGCCTTATAGCTAAAAGCAATTTCTTCCAGACAACCTTACGACGGAAAGTTGCTGAAGGAAATTAGAGACGGGCAGTCGGTGCAAATATGAATATATTTATACACTACTTATATAAATAACAATATACCTACATAAACAGTTACATACATGATAGTTATGATAAACTTACATAAATACGTTATAATAACAATCAACACGATGAGGAAATAAATACAATATTGTGTACCTATATTGAGACATACGGGAATCCAATCTCATTAATTCAAGTTGCGAGACCGCAAATTATTTATTTAATACTTTGTCATCAAGGTTATCCGAATTAGGTTTAGTCATAAAAAACGGGATGGGTGTTTATCACTCTGCGGCATTACGTGTTAGCCATGCTTGCAAAATACTGCCTAGAATTTTAGAACTGATAGTAAAAGAAATATATTATGGCAGTTTCAAAGTAGCCACGATCACAGAGAACCTCACAGAGTTCACGGGCTTAGATGGTACGGTCATATGATAAGACGTGAGGAAAATCATGTTGTCTAAAACGCCATACGGATTGCAAAGATCAAAAGAGGCTGAGAACGTCCATAAACTACCTGGTGGTCCACGGTAGGAAAGGACAGAGCAAGCCCATATGAGAAAACGGATAACCCAGGACAGAAAATCCTGGAGTAAAAGAAAGAGTTGAAGTAAAAAAAAGGACAAAGAAGAAGAATAGAAGTATACGGATATTTTTCTTCGAAGAGAATTTGAAGTTCCAAAAGTTCACTCTGAACAACATTGATTATCGAGTCATAATTACTCATTATGATGCATGTGTATTAGAACAATCAAAATTTATTGTGATGATTGGATGAATAAAACCTGTTAAACCAGCAGTACTTTTATTCGTATATTTTTACTATGCACGTTGGTATATTTCAGTATTTTTTGAGGTGCTTCGGTTTTTCGTAAAATTTAATCTGGTCACACTGGTTTTGCGGATTGTTTTGGTCAGCAGGCAGAATTATTTCTTGGAAATATTTACATAATTTAAAAAATGGCAAACGACACACCCGAAAGTGATTTCTCAATAGAATGCTTCCAGAATTATTCGGCGCCAGAAGTTTTTGTTCAAGGACTCGCGGGAATGGTTGACCAAAACGACGTCGAAGTTCTCATTAGAGCACAAAAAAATATGTAAGCCTATTCTATTATTGTTCTTGCGTGGTCAATAACAGCAGCCGACGTAGCATGACGATGAGGGCCACCTCCTCGTTTTATACTTCTAATGAAAGCCAGAGTTCCAAAATAAGCAAATAATTTTTCCATAAAAATCTATCAGACGATTTGTATTGCATACTCTTAGTAAATGGGTTGCGTTTACCTTTGTATATGGTCTATTTTTCTTACCCTTTTCTGTATATTCTTACCAATCGAGCTTTATTATATATTCTTACCAAGTGTTATCTACATAACCTCACGCCTGTATGCAGGCAGGGAGACCAGGGACTGCCACTTGTCACGATCCTGACAGATCATCTTGGCTTCATCAACATTTTTTAGTTGCTGCATGCATGCACACCTGTTCCGGGTACTTTTAGAAATGTTATCTCTATCCTAAATATATGTTACCCACTGCTTAAATCAAAAGCTGTAGAAAACTAAAATCTCACTGACATTCTTCTGAACTTCAGGCTGCAGCGCTTTGAGAAGACAACAGAGATGCTGACCAACTGCAACCAGCTGTCAGCAACTCGGCTGCGGACGGCCTCTGTAGAGTTCAAAAGGCACACAGCATTGCTACTTGAAATGCGGAAGGACTTGGAATTCATCTTCAAGAAGATCCGTGTGATCAAGACAAAGCTTAGGTGAGATTATTTACAAAGTTGGTGTAATTTTTACTATTTGTTACTATATAGACATATAACCCCTTCTCTCTTCTCTAGTACTTTGTTTTGATTCTTTTCATATTCCTTACATCATCATCAGCAGTATAGGCCTTTTCCCCACCACGTTGGGCACCAATCTAATGTTGTTTATCTTTTATAATAATAACAAACACTGGAACGACTTCAATTGTGGCTTTATTTGTAGATATGTAGTAATATTTTACAATAAAACAGAAAACTGGATAAAAACGGCAAGTAAATTAGTCAGATCTGGTCGAAGGGTAAAGTTGTAATATAGTAATCTATGGTTGTAATGATGAAAAATGAGGGAAATCAAAACATGTGTGACGTAATTTAAATATTTCAAAATACAAAAAGAAATAAAAATGGTGTAAACAGGTTTACACTGTTACAACACCATCCTTTCTCACCATTTTCATAACAGGCTTCCTGCAGACTGGACCTATTCTTTTCATGGTCTGACTACTTTGGGTTTTAAGTTTTTATAAATTATCATTATAATATATTTAATATGAACTATGGGATATGGGAACGTTTTCGAGTAAAAGCCAAATGAAATCATTTTAAAATATACTAAAGTACATAAATATTTCGCAAAATTAACGCTTTACTGAAATAAGTACATATTTGACTTTCCAAACAAATACCATAAATATTAAGGAAACAATGTGGCAGCAATAAGCAAATGGCAAGTACCATATAAATAAAAACTGCAAGAAAGTGACTTTTTATTTTCCATGTCTTTGGATTAGTTTATAAAAGACTACAAATATTGTTGTTGTCCTTCCAGCACACAGTACCCGGAAGCTTATAAAGCTGCTGTAGCCGCAGCAGTCGTCAACAAGAAGCCTACCGACGAAGAGGAGGAAGAGTTCAAGCTACCAGAGACAAAACCTCATTCAAACATGGTCACTACAGTCTCTACGGAGACGCTGAGACCCACCACCAGTGACAACAAGCGACTCAAGAAACGTGAGGCTAAAAAGCTCACTGTCAAACCAGACAGCAACAGTAATGAGGAAGCGAATGAGGTAACGGATGTGGACACCTCCCAAGTTGTTTTGAGAAGGCAACGTAGGAACAGTAGCTCGTCTGAAACAGAAAGTGCGAGTAGTGGGGATGATAGCAGCACAGACACTGGTTGAAGTGAAATGTGAAGATATTCTGGTTGGAAATTTATTTATGCTTGTTTAGAGTAAACTGATAATCCGTTCCAGTCACAAGAGTGTATGTGCAAACTGGTTTACTTCACCTAATTTCTTAATAGAACAAAATTCATTCTAAATACAGAGTCTATAGTCATCGTCGTCAACTTGGACGTGAAGGTGATATAGAAAGAAGAGTAAAAGCGGGAAATAGTGTAAACGGTGCCTTGCACGCGAAGGTGATCTCCCGGGATTGTGGAAAGTGGCAGTCCCTGCTCGGCCTACCCTTCTGGGATACAGGCGTGAGGTTATGTATAATTGTATATTGTGTTAAAAAAAGCATTCCATCAACACCACTGAGTGGTGTTTCTCTAGAACTGGCTAAAACATCACTTGTTTTACTGATTGGCAAAAGTTTTTATTATTATGTTACCTGTGTTATTTATTGTTATTACCTACTAAAGTTCTCCAAGTACTATTAAAATGCTTCTTTGTTGGACTAATCAAGACAAAATGTTTTCCTTTACTATTTCACTCATTTTTTATTTATGTGATGATCACAGTTTATCACCGAAAATTAAGGTTAATTTCTTTCGCGACTTACTGACGCGTCTAAGGTTAATAAAGGCGAAAGTTTGTAAGTACCTATGGCTGAATTAATTTTAATGAAACTTTACAATATAGCAACTATACATGAGAATAACACATAGGCTACAATTTATAAAGATATTGTGCAAATTGTCCAAAATATGACGATAAGTGTCAAGGTGGAAAAAATCTACCCGACAATTCTGCGCAGACAACTCGGAAGTTTTATCAGCCTTCTAATATTGTCTATTGACTTCACAAATTAAAACAACTTTAAGCAAAAATATTTACTAAAACTACAGATATTTTTAAGCAAGTCTCTTAATAATTTAAATTAAGATAATATTTATTTATCCACTAGTTATGTAGATTAAAATGCTTATGGAAATTAAATACCTAATGTTTCTACTAATTAAATATGGGTTATTGTAACCAAGCCAATGATACCTTTTTACTTCATAATTATACTCCCTCTCAGTAAAACACTACAAAAACACGTTTCCACCATTTAAGTATTTTAGCGATTACCCGATAAACGTGCTAAAGTAAAACAAAAAAGGACACGCTTGTCGGCAATGCACTAAAAAGTACTACTACCCACGTATGTAGGGTTCCCTACGTAGTTTCGATAGAGGGGCGACTGAAAAATTTTGAGCCTAAGTACTTCTAAGAATCACTAATGACTCGCAATGTGCATCACTAATTGCGCGTATTCTAAGTAGTATAAATACCAAGTTTCATGTCATTATCATCATTACGCTTCTAGTAATTGAACATTAAACAGCACCATGTCTGAGTCATCCGCGCTTTGCACGAAATTGGAGTACAGAGCTGTCATAAAATTCCTCACCAAGAAGAACAAAACGCCGACAAAAATATTTGAAGAAATGTCTGCACCTTCATTTGCCACCTTAAAACGTTGGACACGTGATACGAGTATTTATTTTGAATGGCTCGTAGCCCCGGCTTAAACGATCACGAAGGTTAAGCAACACCGGGCGCGTTCAGTGCATGGATGGGTAAACCGCCTACGACTAACGCTAGTGCCATTTTTCCGAGGGGTTCCGCGCTTCGCAAGGCACGTTAAGCAGTTGGTGCCGGCTGCCGTCGATAGAATGGCAGTCGTTAAGCCAAGTCAGAGGCCTTAGGGCGGGCGGCTTGAAAACTTCGGACAGTAAGACCAGCCAGAGCTAAAAATAGATGGATTTATAGTGTTGAAGTTCACTTCTGGCAGATTAGCCCGACGATACCAAATTGGGTGACCCAATTCAAGAAATCCCTTAGTCCAAAAAGTAACTTTTGAGATATTGATGTTTTTAGGTTTCAAACTTGTGCGGAAATAATACGTATCGCTTAAAAAATCTGAAAAAATTACACGCCATAGTACAAATCAAATAGTTTTATTTAGTGAAACAAACAGAACATAAATGTTAGAACGAATCTCATTACAAAAATACAAAAAAAATGGACTTATTCCTAAAACCAAGGACTTAGTGATTTTTTACGGATAATTATAGGACTTAGTAATTTTATTGCAGGACCTAGAACAGCACTCATACAAATTTTGAGTACCACTCAACTTCATCTGCAGATTCAACTTCCACGCTTACAGGATCCTAATAATCACGAAATAGATCCTCATAAAAATGTCTTTCAGTTTCGGAACCATGTTCAATCAAACGCTTTACGTCTTTCACTTTTGCAGCTTTAATCGTCAAGGGTGCGTCGTAGCAATCATCAGGCGCTTCATTGATCAATCTGCTGAAACCGACCTTATATAGTGAAAAGTGATCAAAATCTTGGCTTTTCATGGTCATCGCAAACATTGGTTTACCAATTTTCTTAAAAATTACTCTTCGGCACTTCGATATTCCAGGTAGATTCCCTTTGATTCGTTCATCGAACAACTTTTTGTAATTTTTTTACTTTCAAAACATTATCAGAACTTTCCTTCATCAAACTTTTCTCTAAGAATACAATTTCGAATTTGTTTATCTTCTTTTTTCGTGACTAAAAAGAACATGCACATAATGCACCAAAACATAGCCGGCCTGATCAACAAATCCCATCTTCTGTCGGTTAGCCTACAAGAATTGCAAGAAAATAATAAGCACATCGATATATTATGCCCAACTGAGCATTTTATGATGTCCGGGCATGAATCTTTTCTCACAATACCGGACTTCCATATAGCTGCTTGCTTGCTATTTTCGACAAAAAATATAAGGTACAACTGCAAGAGGAGCTTACCGACTACTCGGGAATACACGAAGTCAGAGTGTACACGGACGGCTCCAAAACTGAAACAGGAACGGGCGCAGGAGCCTTTTCCAACGAACTAAATCTAAAAATATCTACAACCCTTGGCAACCTGAATACAATCTTTCAGGCAGAATGCATCGGTATAACAAGAGCTGTCGCGCTGTTGAACACAAGAGATGCGAAGGCTTACGCAATACGCATAATCTCGGACAGCGCCTCAGTCCTACAAGCACTCAACAGCAATCTTACAAACAACAGCTTGATACTAGAGTGTCACCATGAATTGGAAAAACTGTCAACAAATAACAGAGTCACTTTACAATGGATAAAGGGTCATAGCGGCACCCTGGGAAATGATGCCGCAGATGAACTCGCTAAAAGAGGCTCGGAAACCACAGTGGAAGGACCCGAACCCCTGCTCCCACTCCCATACAACCAGTTTAGAAAATGGTTGAGGTCGCGAACAGAAAGCCAGCATGCTGAACTTTGGAGAACAGAAACCAAATGTAGATAAGCCAGGGAGGCCTTACCAACAATCTCGAAACGTCTTTCACGTAGCCTGCTGCGTCTGAGAAGAGAAAATCTGCGCAAAGCTGTGGCAATCTTAACAGGCCACTGCTCACTGAACAGACATCTCTACAACATGGGTCTAACCGACAGCCCGCTTTGCCAGGGATGCCTCAAAGAAGAGGAAACACCCGCCCACGTGACCATTCACTGCGAAGGCGTGGAAAAGCAACGGACCGCCATCATTGGGAAGCCGGGGTCCCTTCGGGAAGCCTGCAGTGACATCGGAGCACTGCTGGCTTTCTGGAAAGAGATAGGCTGGCTGGAGTAAACGAACAGCTCCACTACGTACAATGGCCCAATCATGAGGCTAAGTGCGGAAATCTCAGGTCTAACTAACTAACTAACTATAGCTGCTTGCTACTCTCGACCAAATAGTAAAAGAGGAGGTACCTGCATCCTAGCGAGAAGACCGGACGAATGGAAAGAGCTAAAAAACATAGAAAATATGTCCGCTGACTCTGTTTTTGAATGTTGTGCGATAGAGTCAACCAGTAACAACATAATAATTATGCATATACAGAGTACCCAAAAACAAGAATTTACAATCATTTTTTGATAAATTAGAACAGTTATTAAGCGTGGTTAGCAATAGTGATAGGAAGAATATTATTAAAAGGTGACTTCAATATTGACATCTTAAAATCTAATTCTGTGACCAATGAATTTGTTTGAATGTTTGTTATTAAATTTTCATATGGTGTTGCCATAGGACTTAAAGTCAGGAATCATGGGACTAAATGATTTCTTCGAAAATTTCCCTGGACTAAGTGATTTCTTGGACTTAGAGGTTTCATGAATTGGAAGACCGACTTTTTGTTTTTTTTTAGTTTGGAAAATGACACTTGGAGACGTTTCTACAAAAACTTAAATAGACCATTCAAAAGAGAATGAAAATATCTGCAAGCTGGTGTTGCCAACTCAAAACCGTCAAAATAGGACTTAGTGATTTCTTGAATTGGCTCATCCAATTATTATCATACTTTATTTAACAGGACATAACATAAGGAGGGCAAGGGCCATAGCGCCCTTGCCCTCCTTATGTTATGTCCTGTTATGCGCTCATCATTAGATATTAGAAAGATATGTCCATCAGTTGACTAATACAGCCTGAAGAAGAACATAAGAAACAACATGTACAAAGGCGAGTTTATCTCTGAAAGAGATTTCTTGTATTGTAATAAAACAACAACACATTTAGAAATTAGAAAGATTAAATTTTAGATTTTCTACATATTTGCCAGTTACATACAAGAGAATGTAATACAAGTGTTTTAAAAACAAGTATACACTATAAAATTGAATGGCATTGGACGCTCAAATATTCAAAATGTAAGGTGAGGTGGGGTAAGAGGAACATACTCTATTTTCAGTAAAATATTTTGTGGGTTAGGAAGGACAGTTAAAGTCTTACAAGATCTTCGAAACACACAAAACTAACCTTTATGTGTTAGCTTCCCATGGACTAATTTTAATTGCGCTGCTAATAGTTCTTACGATGATATTTGCATAAATATCCAGATTGTATAAACGTTCCTCTTCCCCCTCATATGGGGTAAGAGGGACAGTCATTGTTTTTCATAAAAATGAAGTTTGAATTTAAATATTCGTTGCTAATTTCTCGTGAAGTTCTGGGTAGAACTGCTTCAGTCAATATTGAATCTCACTGTCGTTGAAATAAGGTATAATTTAGAATGAAACTAAAGAGTAAACCAATTTGGGGTAAGAGGAACATACAGGTCCGATCAGGGGTAACAAACTAAAATGAACTGGACCAGCTATTTTTCTTTTAGTTTACTCTCCATACAAACAGTAATAATAAAATTAAACAGAATTATAGCAGTTACACAAAAAAGGGGCACTATGTTCGAGTTAGAGATTAAAAGAAAAAGGCTCAAACGCGGTTTAAATACGTGGTTAACAATTGTTACCCTTGGTATATTATAAAGTTTTGATGCAGCTCATAAGCAGATATTGTTTCACTTTTTACTGCCCTGACAGCGTCCCTTAATTTTTCATTATCATATCTGCTTCTATCCGATGTTCATATTTTCGCGACATTTTTCATATTATTCCTGTAACAATCAAAATTACTATTTTACTAAATTCTAATTCAAAATACTAAAATTCGAATCAAAGTCTCGACTACAAAGAGACGTAAGTATTACAAAACACAACTCTTTTATTTTGACAACATTTTAATGTTAAATATTAGAATGTTTTTTGTTTTATTTTATTTACCTAGCTATTCAAAAAGTTTGTCACCCCTGACATGGGGGAAGAGAAACATATGTTCCTCTTTCCCCGTCAATAGTGTCCCTCTTACACCAGCTAATGTTTTTGGACGTTGGAATTTACAAGCAAAAGAAACTCGTATTATTAGTAGTTTTTTATCTAAAATGACTAATAAAACGAAATACTTACAGTTTTCTTCGTGCATTTATTTAGTGAGATTATTACCAGCAGTCTTTTTTCAAGCAATTATTGGTTTGCAAAATAACGCGCCAACTTTGTGCTAGTCGAATTCACAACTCTGAGACATTTCTTCATTTTTTGCGGCCTTTGAGTATCGTAGCGACATCTCATGAAAACCATTCAAACTAATTTGCCTTGTCTGTTTTATCGACAGAGAAGCATAGTGATAAACGCTTTGGTTTACTAGTTATTGTCACTAGACCCTCTTACCCCGGTGACCCTCTTACCCCACCTCACCTTATGTTGTGCTAAAAATTCAGTTCTCTTACAAAAAACTTAAGTAACATAACATTTACATACAAGCACATACATTGCTTCTGGCCCCACACTACGGTACCCTGTGTCGTGGGAACCAGAAACAACGACATCAAAAACATGTAAACATCCAAGACCTGGGCTTTTTTTTTGTTCCCAGCCGGGATTCGAACCCGGGACCTCTTGCACGGTAGGCAGACGCCCTACCGCTACGCCACAGAGGTCGTCTGGTAGAGTAGGTACTAATCTTAAAAATCAGTCAAAGTAATATGAAATTCCACACTCATACATACATTTTTCTATTGTCTCTGCTTACAAGACATTCAAATACAAAGCCAATAGAACAGAAAACAAATTAGTATTAGGTACATGGTGATGAAAGAAACTAAAAATTTTTTAAAACAAATCTCACGAATGATTTGAAGAAGAATAGACAAAGTAAGAACATGAACATGTCAATTCTGAAATCACTTACAGGAGTCCGATGGGTAACATTAACATCACGGTTATTAACGTTTTAGTCAATGGAATCTTAGGAACAATAGAAATAGCTTTACTGAGCTGCTGGGCTCCAAAGAGTAAATTTATTACAGAGTGTTTACAACAGGGTTCAAAAGGATAATTGTCTATGATAATAATCATGATAATTATCTTGATAAAAATAGCTCCATAATTATCAATTGATAATAACAAAAATTTCGTTTATGCAAAGCAAACAAAACCAAGCAGCAAGAAGTAGTTGCAAGCTTAGTTGGCTATTAGGATTAGGTCAACAAATAAGTCCTGCAGCTACAGCAGCAACACAGCCGATAGAAATAGAATCATCATCGGATGAAGATATTCCTTTGGCATCTTTGGTCAATCCAATTTAATATATATTTAGAATGTCGAATCTTATGGACACTTTTTGCTTTTATTAATGTTAATTTGTGTTGGATTTTCTAAAATTTAAAAACTTATTTAGAGGCTAAAAATTTCACCCATGCCGGGATTCGAACCCGCAACCTCTGGCTATCCGTACCAGCGCTCTACCAATTGAGCAAATTGGCGACTCACGGCATCAGTGAAATTTCGAACCTCTTTACAATATTCTCTGTATTACGTACAGGCAGCGACATCTGACTTAAGCAAATTGCATTACTTACAGCCCCGACTACCTACTTTGAAGTTAGGTTTAACATCGGAACGATATCACTGTACCCACATGATTACACTATTTTTATTTTTAATGCACTAACCCGTGCTAAGGAACAAATTTAAAAACCTATTTAGAGGCTAAAATTCTAAAATTTGTTTTTGTTAGAATTGGCAAAATTATAATTTATTTGTTATGAAACAATATAGCAAATTTCTTACATTGGTGATAATTATCAGATAAGAATTTATCAAGCAGCGTAATTATCTTTATAATTTCGAACCCTGGTTTACAATCTGTTCAGTATTTATTAGGAAGAAAAAAATAGTCCAAAAATCACAAGCAACCATCCATCAATAAACATAATCTACTTACAAGAACACTATCATTATGTTTATATACTTTGTTGCATTCAGACCATAATAATTTACATTTGAACATAGAGGCTAGGTAACATATGTATGGATTGCAATAAAATCCCAGTACATATCTGAAAATTTGTAGTCTTCATTCAATATCATCAAACTCTACAATCATGAAAAAACATCAGCTATTCCAAACTAAAGTTACCACCTCCAGAACTAAACAATGTGGAATAACTGTCTGCTATTTTTACAACTTAAAAGTTTTCATATAGTTAAAGCTCTTTGTATTCACAAATAGAACCAGATGTGTGTGTGTGGTTTTTGTGACACCTTCAATAACATCTCTGCATGTTACGGTTTGGCATATAGCCTTGTATGCTCAATAGCATTTTGAACGTAGATATCATGGTTATATTTGAACTCAGTGGCTATGTCCATCATCAAGGGGTCGTCCGGATTAGGGTTCGCCAGCAGGGTCTGTAGTGAGATGAGGAGAGCATCCAGAGTGATGGTTGGCACCCAGCCGCCGATTGGCGGCATCTTAAGCATATCCATGCAGATTCGGCCACCTGGAAGAAGGAACAGGAATGTGTACAAACACACTGGTAATGATAGTTTGTGTATAAATTGTACGATACTTACATCCAACATCTCATTTCGGCAACAAGCAAGTTATGGCATCAATTTGCTTTAGTACCTATTCTGAGTCTAGTCTTTGAAACCTTCATCATCATCATCAACCCATTATGTCCCCACTGAGGGGAACAGGTCTCTTCCCTGAGGAAGGTGTAGGCCATACTCCACCACGGCCAAGTCTGCGTTGGTGGAGGCTTGCAACACTAGCAGCTGGTCTTAATGTCAGAAGTTTTCAAGCCGCCTTAAGGCCTCTGACTTGGTTTAACGACTGCCATCGAACGACGGCAGCCGGCGCCAACTGCTTAACGTGTCTTGTGAAGCACAGAACTGCTCGAGCTGCGAGCGATTTGTAACATTAATTAGTTTACATTGTTACTTCCAGAAATGGGTTGGTGGGTAAAGTTGGGGTATGTATTCACCAAGTGAACTAGGTACACACATAGATTTCTGTAACTTAGTGCAGAGAAATTCTTACGAAACTGTTTTATACAAACCTTTATCAATATTCGGGTGATACACCGGTGTTTCGAACTTGACCATCGGAGGTTCAAAAGGGTAGCGCTCCGATATCGTCACATTCAACTTGAACGAGCCCTTTTCGTAGGGAGTGTTCTTTGGGCCCTGCATAGTGACTTTGAGGTGGTCGTAGGTATCATTTTCTGCTGGTGCACAGGTTATTCCCCACGGTGCCTTCTCTCCTAACATCTGCATTTCTTTGACCAAACGCATTCTCCTCGCGCCCGGAGGAAGCGTCATGGTGCAACACAAAGGTAGTATTTAGTAAAAGCCTGGATGGAACGACACAACCTGTTAGAAATAAAGTTCCACGCTTTATAATTTGTGGTTCCACACGCTAAGAAAGAACTCCCGCCGCTGCGCCGCCCAAGGTTAATATCAATTTATTTATTTATCTAACCCGTAGACGATTTAACCTCTAGAGACAGAACAATTGAGATGAGAACAATAGTAGTGTAGTAGTGAGTCTTTTTAATCTGTGAATAGTAGTACTGTGCGACAGTGGTCTCGACTCGAAGTAGACTCGAACGTGACTCGAACTCTCGAAGATTGTCCGAATAGTCGAAATCGGTAGGCCCATGAAAATCGGTATATTTGTACCTAAAATCGGTACAATGTTAATAAACATACGTTGGTTCTAAGTCAACTTATTGGAGGCTTCTTTATTAATCAAAAAATTATGTACTTAAATTTAGTTTATATCAAACACACTTAATAATATTTTCCAGAACAAGAACGTAGTAGTAGGTACGTAAGTAACGTAAGTAGTAGAGCTTAACTATAATTTTTCAGGATAATTTTTCAGGACCTTATATAACTGACAAAAACTTAACTGCAAGTTTGCTAAAGGTCATTCGAATGGTAGCGTGGTGTTCGGGTCATCTATCTCCCTCCAAAATGGTTGAGACTGATGATGGCTGAGCACTGCGTTATGCTCGTGAACGAGTGCTGTTCGTGTGTCTGGCCGCAGCACTTATGTTTTCCCCTATTATTGTGAGACATTTGACTAATGCTTTTTTGGCATTTGGGGTTGTTAATGGCAGTCATGAAATCTTATTAGGTTTACATATGGCAACTGATGTATTTGGTTTTAAGATGATTTGAGAAAAGATGGTCAGAGTGGAGTTTTTTTTTTCCGCTGCCTTTTTCTCCACTACAATACGGCCCGAAGGCGGCGGCTTACACTTTACATTGTACATTGACATTCAGCAAATAGAATGTAAATTCTTTACGTTGAAATAAAATTATTTGAATTTGAATTTGAATTTTGAATTTGAATTGATCATACAAATATTCTTCGGCCATAGCTGCAGTCTTTTGTTTGAATTAATATCAATCTTTGAATTCGAAGTCAAACAATTAGCGACTATGTAAATTCAAGTGAAGTCTCGAGTGGGTCGAAACCCCCAACATCGAATTGTAGGAATCAAGGGTAATCCCCAAAATGTAGCTATATGGAATAACTAACTTCTCATTTTCTATGTTCACTTACTATTGAGAGATTTAACGTAAAACGCGTAAAACATAGATAAAAAGCATTGCCAACTAAGAAGTATCAAAATCGGAAGGAAAATCGTAATAATTATAAATATTCTCAGAAATCGTGGAAAAATCGTCGCATGTCGGTATTTCGGTAGGACAGAGCCCACATCGGTAGATATACCGAAAAATCGGTAGGTTTGAGACCACTGTGTGCGAGTGCGAGTTATGCAGTACGCGTTATATAGCACGCCACGATCTGGACCAGTACCCAGTACGCATCAAAATTTAGCATGACCTATGGCATCAGGATGTCGCGACCGCGGCAAATCGTTTTGCACTTGAACATGCATAGAACAAAGCGCGCGTCATTCGGCGAGCGTACCGTATTGGTTTGTTAATAGAGTTTTTGCACAAATTATTACTATTGTGCACAAATTATCATCGTACATCGATGTTCGGGTGTCCGTCGCTCGGTCGGCATCGTAAAACTTTGTGTAATTGTGAGAGTGAGAAGAAATGTCTGCCGCCACGGGATTCCGCTGTCTCGATCACGCCGGTATAGCGGCGTGATATACTTATGAAGAACGTATTGAGGCCTACATTTCTTTGACACCGCCCCGTATTTTGAAGTATAATGGATAATACAGACGGGTTACCTCATGTAGGCATAATGTCAATGACTCTAAACATTGCCCTTCTGAGTCATAATGCGACCTCTCAGGTACGCCATGTTAAATAACTGCGTACTGCTATAATGCCATTATGGCGCGGTACGAAATGCTATGCCATATGGCATAGCATTACCAAGAATGACCATTGCGTTATAATGATTGGGGAGTCTGATTTTCAGAAGACAAACAATTATTTAGAATTGACGTTTCATATACGCAACACACTCCAAAAACTTACACATACGAACATTACAGTATGTCTCCCGAACTTTAAATGCTCAGATTATAGTGCAATGTTTAATTGGAGGATTGAGTCATTCAACAGTCTACTATGCCTGGACAATTCGACGCATCAGTACACCTACATCGTAGATTCAAACCTGCATCTTTCATATGACCATATAATGTTTAGAACCACCGGTTTGATTAATAATAATGGGATCGTCACAGTCTTTCAAGACTTGAAACAGACCGTTATCAGCATAGAATTGGCGAATAATACTCAAAATCACACACCAATGAGAGAGCCCGGGAATGACACTGATGACCAGTTTTTTCTTCACAAATAGTATAAATATCCTGCATCAAAATATAGCCGGTCTCATAAGTAAATCAGATATGTTATCATTACACTTAGAAGAACTACACACGGAGGAAAAAACTATTGATGTTATCTGTATAACTGAACACAATATGCAAGCAGGACAAGAATACTTCCTTACTTTACCCGAATATCAGCTGGCTTCTCATTATTCTAGAGACAACAAAAAGAGAGGCGGGTCATGTATATTGATCAGAAAGGGAACACAGTTCAAAAAATTGCCAGAAATTTCTAAACTATCCGTGTCAGGGATTTTTGAATGTTGTGCAGTGGAGCTTACAGACTATAGAGTTATAGTGGCTTGCGTTTATAGGATCCCAAAACCACACTTTGAACTATTTTATGAGAAAATGACAGCTATGCTGCATAAAATATGTATTAATTCAAATAAGCGTGTTGCTCTGTGTGGAGATTTTAACATCAATACTTTAAATGATAATTATGTTACAAATGAGTTTAAAGATTTCCTTCTAGGATACAACCTAACTTTGGCTCTCTCAGAACCAACTAGACTAGAAAGTGGGAGTTGCCTAGATAATTTTGCTCTTAATATAAAGCGAGGGTGGAAGTGTGAAGTACTCGATTATGGTCTTTCAGATCACACAGCCCAGTTATTAAGGTGTCCAGTTAAAAAAACGTGCAAAATTGATTTTGATCTGAAAAGAGATCTTTTAATAGGGAAAATCTCCAGAAATTTAGGGAGTACATAAAATGTTTGTCATTCAGTGAAACGTACAAAAATAATGACCCTAATAAATGTTACGATAGCTTTATAGACTCTTTTTTGCTACTTTACAACTTATGCTTTCCCTATGTGAAGATCAAAATTAAAATTAAGAAAAATCATAAGTGGCTCTCGCGAGGTATAAAAATATGTAGTAAACGGCAAAGAGAACTTCTATGGCAATGGCGAACCGAACCAACAACAGAACGTAAAAAAATATTTAAAAATTATTCAAAAAAACTGAAACGAATCATAAAATTAACTCAAAAAGCACAGAACAATTATACCATAAAACACTCTCTAAACAAATCAAAAAGTGCCTGGAAGATAATTAACAAATCCCAAACTTCTATTCCAAATGAACCAATTACAAAAATAAAAATAGATGACGTTGAAATAACTGATACTCAAACTATTGCTGAAGCATTTAATAATTTTTTTATTGACCAGATAAAACCAACTTTGATGACCTCTAAAGCATCTAAAGGAAAACAAATCAACAGACAAAATCAATCAATGTTTATGAAACCCGCTACGCCCGGTAATATCAGGAACATAATAATGTCACTTAAAAATAAAAATAGTGTAGGATATGATGGTATACACACTAAAGTTCTTAAATATGTTAGTGATGTAATAGCTCTACCCCTTAGCCATATAATGAATTCCTGCATCGAAGCTGGGGTATACCCAAAAAATCTAAAGCCTGCGATCATAAAGCCACTTTTTAAAAAGGAAAATAGAGAACATATGAAATTCTATAGGCCTGTCGCTCAAGTATCGGTACTTTCTAAAGTGTTTGAAAAATATTTGTATAATGCAATTGCATCATACTTAGAAAATTTTTCTATATTGACCGAGGAACAAAAAGGTTTTCGTAAAGGCAAAACTATAAACATGGCTGTGTACGATTTTCTAAAGTACGTGACAACAAATATGGATAAAAGGAAGCCTATTATTGCAATTTATATGGACATGACTAAAGCTTTTGATTATGTGGATCACAAGATATTAGTTCAAAAACTCCAAGCTTATGGTATAAGAGGCAACTTACTTAATCTGATTGAATCATTCTTAAGCGAAAGGACCCAATCTACGGAAATTTGTAGAATTAATACAAAATCCAAAATTGAATCAAAATACAGGTCAAAAGCAAGGTTAGTAAAATATGGAGTCCCACAAGAAAGCGTCTTAGCGCCGCTCCTTTTCATTATCTACATTAACGATCTCCCCAAAAATATATCTAGTCCAATGACATTATTTGCTGACGACAGTACTGTAATTGTAGAATGTGACGAATTTGACAATAATGAAAATAAAATAAATGACATTCTTATAGATATAATTAATTGGATGAATAATAATAATCTTATAGTAAATTTAGAAAAGACATATCTAATGGATTTTTATCAACGTACTTCTAAACTTAATGATATGAACATTCAACATAATGGGACAACTATCGCAAAAGCGGAGTCGACTAAGTATTTGGGACTTATCATAGATAACAAACTGTCTTGGAAGCCACAAGTAAAAGCAATGACCGAAAAACTCAGTACATTTGCATTTTTGCTACATAAACTTTCCAAAATTCTAAGCTCAGAAAATTGCCTCACAGCCTACCATGGATTTGTAGCGTCCACTCTCCGCTACGGTATAATTTTTTGGGGCAACTCTACAAATAGGGATGTAATCTTTAAAGCCCAGAAACGGTGCGTCAGGGCGATGTGTGGACTTAAAGGAATGGATAGCTGCAAACCTTATTTTATAAAACATAAACTGCTGACACTTCCCTCTCTATATATTTTTGAGATGGCTGTCTTTGTTAGAATGAATCCACAGTATTTTGTTAAAGCCTCCACAGTTCGTTCTAGAGACATACGTATGCAACACAGACATAGACTTTGTTTACAAAAATGCAGCACTGCTCTCATGAGAAAGAGTGTTTTCTGTATGGCTCCCTTGATTTTTAACAAAATCCCTAATAGCATTAAAGATCTAGAGCTAAGACAATTTAAAAATAAATTATGTATATTATTAATAGAAAAATGTTATTATAGTATTAACGACTTTCTGTGCGATAAAACAATCTTACACTAAACTTCGTATTTTTAGTTTGCGAACAGTTTGAATTTGTTTTATTTGTCTTTGTGCATCTCATGGATTTGTAAATACAAAATTACTGCATGCCTGCATGAATATTCATACGCCCAATGGGTAGAACATAGAATGATCATTAAGAAATATATTTAAGACCTGTATTGAACACTTTTTACCTATGTTCATGAATAAACAATTCTGATTCTGATTCTGATTCTGCATTTCGCCTCATAGCATCCTCATATTGCACTGTTTTGCAATAATAACATTGTTATAGTATTGTTTTTTTCCATATTTGTTGTATATTTGAATGTCTAAATACTAAAAGGGCACTAGTCCCCTATTTATTTCTGAATGAAATTTTATAGGAGATAGAAATAACTGTATAGTTTTTGAATGAATGAAGATACAAACTTAGTTTTTTTATGTATGCTATTGAGAATGTACATGACAACCTAATCCATATTAAAAAGTTGCATATTTCTCTGTGAATGCTTAAAAAGAGCCATAAAATATCATGGACAAGTGACCTTTTAGTAATTAGCAGTGATAGGAATGGAGCGGGCTTATTCACCTAAACTTCGAGGAACAGAGACAAAAATCGGAGACTTCCTTACGACAATATTTTTTTCCGGGACATCACTTAAGTAAATTAAAAATTAGTGTTATTCGGAATAAGTATTTGGTCGATGTTTACCTACCTAAAGTTTAAGACTATACATAACATATCAAAGAGTCGCCTTGAAAAGTGTTATATATGTATTTATTTATAAAATTAAAACGTTAAAAAAAACACAATGAATATTGTAACAAATATAGGTATAGGTATTTGAATTCTTATTCAACATACACCTAACTGGAAAGCATGAAACAAAATGTACCTACAGACTGAACAACTTAAATTACAAAGTGTACTCTTTATGTTTACCTAAGCAAATATAAAACCTATTAAGAGGATAAAAATTTCACCGATGCCGGGACTTGAACCCGCGACCTTGGACTATTCGCGCCAGCGCTCTCCCAACTAGCTAATGGGCAAGTACGAGCATCGGTGAAATTTCGAACCTCTTTACAATATTCTCTGTATTACTTACATAAATCTATATCTTATTTTTTTTGCCTCTAAATAGGTTTTAAATTGTCCTTAGCATGGGTTAGTGCAACAAAAGAAATAACCATAAGCAAATATTGCAAATACATTTCAACTTCCTACTTGATGACGTTGAGAGATCTTGATTTTTACTAAAACTAGACTTTTATTTATTTTACTGACGTTAAGGGATGCGATTTTAACTCAAAAAATCATAGTACTTATTGATAAATTAACCAAAAAGCACCTTCAGAAAATTTTGGACTCTATGTTATGTCTATACCTGAGCCAAATTCGATAACGAATGGCGATAAACAAACCATTGCTAGGCAACGACTTGCTTACACCTAAAAGGCAGATGTTAACAACCTTTTCTAGAAATCATTTTCATACAAATGATAATCGTTCCTTCTACTAATGTAAAATGCTTATTTATGTTTATATGTTTATGATTTTATAGTGAAAGGCTTAACCGATTTGAATATGACATATGACAACACTGAAATATGACACACTAATAGAATTAAGCGCGTTTAAGCAAAAAACATACAAACTCTTCAACTTTCTAATATTAATAAGTACCTATAGATGCTACTATGAAAATGAGGAGATTGGGACCTACTGCAAATATTGCAATAAAAGAAAGTTCTTTGTATATATTTTTATTCATATGTTCACACTAATCGTCACTGTCACTGGCCAAAGAGGAGGATGAATTTGTGTCTCCGGAGACTTGAATTATAAATTCATCAATGATATTATCCATTACACCATCAAATGCGGCGTTTTCTTTTCTTTTTTAATTACGTGTTCAACACAACGTTGCCATGCTCCTGGAGTAGTTTTACTTATTGCCTCATCTAACAGGACCTTTATTTAGTTCGGCCATTTAAAAAGTTTTATTTTTGGCTGCAACATGGCCTTTTACTTGCCTCCATATGATTTCTATCGGATTTAATTCACAATGATATGGGGACAAACTATATTTTTGTCTTATGCCATTTTGTCACACATATATGTTATATACTTATGCCATATACACGTATTGACGAACGACTAAACTTCACTTGTTGGCATAAACTAAATTTCCCAAAATGTTTGTCACACCTGAATTTCGTCTATGTTTCTTTTTCTGTAGGGCTGTCGCGTAAAATTAATGTCGAATTTTTTATAGTTTTTCGAAATAACAAGGTAATATGCATGTTTTTTTGAGTGATTCTAGTCAAATATGCTGCAATAGGAATTGTTAATAAATAGTTAGGAAGTAAAAGGCTATAATCATGTAAACAATAGAATAATTGTAAAACGTGAGTTGTGATAACCCTAAATTGCTTTGTTTACCTCTATTCTTTATCGAGTTTGGTTTACATAGAGTCTCAAACTTTAAGTAAACATAGACCAATTACTTATTCCGAGTAACATTTACTTTTTAATTTACTAAAGTGATGTCCCGGAAAAAAAAATTGTCGTAAGGAAGTCTCCGATTTTTGTCTCTGTTCCTCGAAGTTAAGGTAAATAGGCCCGCTCCATTCCTATCACTGGTAATTAGGCATACCTAAGGGTAATACAGGGTAATACCATGGTAATACATATATTACCATAGTATTACCCTGTATTACCCTTTTTCCACTTAAATGGTAATCAATCTAAGTAATATTTAAATAAAATCAAACTTAAAGTTAATCAAAAAAGTTTTAATGTATTCGTTAACCACCTATATTTATCATGTTATCAATCACCTATTAATTTTATTCTTCTTCTTCTTCTTCGGGCTATATTATGTACTCCTCTGCTAGACATAGCCCTAACCACTTAAGAAAGAAAACCGCCACAAAACGAATTAAGGTGACGTTTATTATTTTTTGACGCCTTCTAGGCTGCGTTTAAAAATTAATTGTTAAAAGAGTACATGTCCCTGGACAAGTGCCCTTTTAGTATTTAGTAAGATTAAACAAGTCGCTTATAATTATATTATACTGTTCGTGAGCATTAAAAAAAATGGGTTAAAATGGGACGTGTGCTCTTTTAGCATTTACTGTGCGTTCACATTAACTTGACGCGTGAGAGAATTGGTAACAAGGACATAACATGTGAATTAGCTTTTGGATCTAATCGGAAGATGGTAAAACAAGCCCTCAATCCTTTTATTTTCCCCAAGTAATGGGATTGATTTCTTATTTAACATGGTAACAGTAAACATCTCAGTGCTACCAATTCTCTCACGCGTCAAGTTAATGTGAACGCACTGTAGACATTCATTTGTTTCCATATACCTAGTTGTTTCAGTTTTAGGACGACGATTCTTCCGATCAACCGATTCGGAAGAATCGTCGTCTTAAAACTGACGTATACGATTTACCTTGAGGTACAACACTAGTCTTGAAGCTACAGTGGCGCTACCAAACGAAGGAAACTCGAACTAATTGACTTGAAAATATCGTGAGTGCATGCCGCGGTTTTCGTCAAGATTTTCGCGATAATTCGTGTTATCGCTTGATAGAAATCTTTAATAAAACATAGGTTTTATTAAGTACGCTTAAAACTATAATTTGTTTCCCTAAGTTGTAGTAGAGTGCTATGCAGGTACAGTTTTGTGGACGCTGCACTTCCTAGTTCATGATCCTTCGTCTATTTCGGTAAGTAGAACAGTATTTCTTTGCGTTGCCTTGTCTGTTAGCAATTAAATGCATTCAAGGCCTATCGGCGCATTCCTCCATGCACGAAGAGATGTTCTGAATTTATGTTACATGTTTTAAAATCGATACGCAAACTTTTTGCCGCATGCTGGAAGTGTTATCGATTTTCGTGGCTTTTTGTCATCTGCCGTGGTTGTTATTGCCTGGTTGTAACGTGGAGATGATATGCGGGCCTTAATACGTATAGGAACAGTAGAGAGTAGCGGTTGAATCTACATGAGTTGGTTGTTATGTATTTACAGACAAGATCTTTGCCGGCGCCTCGTTTCTCGTAACTCCGTCTAAAGTTGCTATAACTCTTGCATACTGTCTCTAAAAGTCGAGCTGAATCTTCAAGTAAAGTAGGTAGACAGGTAAACCGGTCAGTTAACTCTTGATGACTTTGGTAGAAAGCCAAAAAAAAAAAAATGGTCTATTTACGTAACTAGATGTATTCAATAAGTATAACCAAGGATGACATTGTCATTTGGTGCACCAGGTGACAGTGTCCGTGAATATAAGAAATAATAATAAAAATATTTTATGTGTAAGTAACCATATGATTAAATTCCACAATCAACCCAATTCTGCCACAGAGATCAGAGATGTGAGAGAATTGAAAAAAAATTGTGTGTTTTAATATCCAGTTTGTGAAATGAAAAGGTTTTATTTTAAGTAATGGAGTGGAGCCACTTTCACTCGGAACTTTGTCGGATGAGTCTGACCAGCTAGGGCAGCACAACATCACGATAATAGTTTCATTCCATTATCGGCTAGCACCATCTTGCTTATATATCACCACGTGAAGCGAGATGTCACTACCGGATAGTTGGATTATACTTTCATCTTGAGCTTGTGCTCCCCTAGCTAATCAAAGAACATCACAATATCAACCCTTGTCTGTCCCCACTGCTGGAGTACGGGTCTCTTCCTGCATTGCTGGAAGGTTAGGCCACACTCTACCATTGGGGCCAAGTCTGGGTTGGTGGAGGATTTATAAGGCAGTCGCGGGCCTTACTGTCAGAAGTTATCAAGCCACCCATAAGGCCGCTGACATGGCTTAACGACTGCCAAGACATGACAGCGGGCACCAACGGCTTGACGTGCCTTGCGAAGCGCTCGGAAAGATGCCACTAGCGTTAGTCACGGGACAGTCACCCATCCCGCACCAGACTGCGTCTGTTGTTGCTTACTCAAGTGATTGATTCCTATCACTCGGCTCGACTAGGCCACGAGCGCTTCACACTAATATCATAAAGATTTTGATAAAATTTGTTGTGGTTGTTAGCGGACACTCTGTATTAACACACAGGCTACCTTTTACTGCGGGAAAATATCTTATTCCCATGGGAAAATCGATAAACCGCGGGTAATACCGCGGGGCACAGCTAGTGTAATACGAGTAAGTATATATTTGAACTAAGCTTGGATGTACAGAACACAATCCATTGCTAGAACAGTCACAGACCGTTTGGAAAAGTTTTCAAATGTAATGTCATTATATTCCGTTCAGTACTCGTGGCAATATGACGTATTGTCTCGTAATTTACATCAAGGTTGTACATTGTATTAAAACCATATTATTTATTGTTATAGTCTCATGCTTAAATTGCGTCGAATGAGGAAAATAGTAAGTTTACCTTTTCATAATTTGAAGTAGGATAGTCAAGTAGTTTTCTTGCACTTATTTTTCTTACTAGCTGCAGCTCTTTGCTCCAGACCTATCAAGAACATGCCTTTTTTGTGCGGTTCCCTACATGATATCGAAAGCTGTTACATCTAACGCCGCGACAGCGAAAACGGTGCGGCGAACGTTCGTCAAAGCGATGGTACGCCACATCGAACGTCGCGACAGCAAATGTCTCGATGTCGGGCTATTACTGCATCGAATGGTTGAGAAAATTTATTTTAAAAAAACCTATTTAGAGGCTAAAAATTCCATTCATGCCGGGATTCGAACCCGCGACCTCTGGCTGTCCGTGCCATCGCTATTTCCAACTGAGCTAATGGGCGACTCACCGGCATCAGTGAAATTGCGAACCTCTTACAATATTCTCTGAGTGCTTAGTGCGAGTTTGACAGATCCTATCGAATAACTTTACTACCGCGTTAATCGAGCATTGAGTAGTGAGTATGAGTAAGTTAACCGTTCGAACTGGCAAAACGCTGTCACAGTAAAACTCGCACTCGCGTTTATTCGTGTTTTGGCTGGTAAACGTGTTCACTTCTCAATGTAAACAATTACAACTCGCACTCAGCAATTTTAATTTCCATACTTGACGCTAGGTGGCGCTTCCTCGTTGCCATAGAAATATGAGTTTACGTTAACGCGATCGAGTAGTTAAAAAACTCGCACTAAGCACTCTGTATTACGTACAGGCAGCGACATCTGGCTGAAGTAATTTGCATCACTTACAGCCCCGAGTACCTACTTTGAGAAAATTAATGTCTTGATATCCAAAGGTCGTGGTTTATATTAATCATGACTTCGAAAACCTAATATTTTTTGAAGGTACATTGTTTATCTATTTCTAGCTGTGCCCCGCGGTGTTGCCCGCGGCTTATTGATTTTTCCCTGGTTATGAGATATTTTCCCGCAGTAAAACGTAGTGTCAGCTAACTCCACACCAAATTTTATTAAAATCTTTCCAGCCGTTCAGCCGTGAAGAAGAAACAAACTTACTCATAAACTTTCGCATTTATAATATTAGTATAATGTGATGTGATGATTTGATAACAGCGCCAGCGGCGTCCTCTAGACACTGGACTAGTCTATATAGTAACCATCGATTTCGTGAAATTCGACGTCTTGTACCGTCGATTTGATATCATTTTAATGATTTTAACCCATTGACATTGTGATCCTTCCGTGTCGCGACATTCGATGTGGCGTACCATCGCTTTGAAGAATGTTTGGCGCAGCGTTTTCGCTGTCGCGGCGTTAGATGTTACAGCTTTCGAAATAATGTAGTAGGAAACCCTTTTTTGTGATATCTGTTTCATCCGAATCTGTTGTACCGCACTGAGTGTGGTCATGCTTGGATGAAAGTATTTTCAATTTTAGTCCCAGAGTTTGCTCGATTTTCGACAGCATGTCAAGTTGTCAACCTATACATTTCAGTTGCAATGTCGTAAAACAACGGCGTAGAGTGCATGGGTGTAAATGCTGATGTGTTGTCGAAGTAGCAAGTTCATCCGAATCTGTTGAAAAGGTGCAATGGGTGACCTAGTCCTAAGTTACCACAAAATGTATACTAACTATTTACACATAGCAATAAATTATTCATTGATTGCTATTAGGCGTGATTGCGTGACAAACGTCGATTATTATCATGATGTTGAAAAAACACATCACTTTTACACACCGTTGCCATAGTTATAAGTTATAATATAACAGACAAGAAAAAATATTTAAAATAGCTAACCACTAAAACAATGACACAATGGAAAGTATGTGCAGTCTGTTTAAAAACTACGTGTAGGCAGGAAAGTGTATTTACTACTTAAATTTTGCGTCAATATTTTGATGATGACCCGCTCAATGATCCATTGTTTGAACCACACCCATGGCCAGACAGATTTTTGATGTGACTAGACGTCTTCCAGCTTAGACAGTATAGTAACTCAGAGTGGGTCAAAGTAAAAAATGTAAGTAAAGTTTAACTTGTCTGCTTTTAAATTAAACTACAATTATAGTTTATAACGAAAATTCCCTGTACATTGCGTTTCCGATACAATTGCTCTTGCTTGGTAATTTTTGGCATTAAACCACACAGAAGGAGGATAAACATTAGCACCTTTAAAACTGTAGGTAGCCAACACAATGTAAATAGAAATAAACATAAACTTTTGATCCCAAGATTTAGGCTAGCAAAGGTTAATACACCCTTCATGGGGCATTGTAAAAGTTTCTATAATAAAATCTCTGAAGATATATTAAGTTTAACGTTAAAAAAATGTGTGAATATATGAACAAAAAATATATGAAGTTCAAAAAATGTGTAAAATACACTTTGCGCCAAAAGGGCTACTATTATAGTACTATTAAGAATTATTTAGATGACAGTGATGTCTGGAATTAAAGCATGTAAAATGCATGAGTTTTGTAAAAATTATGTAAACTCTGTTAATTAAAGACTTTGAAAAGACTAAGTTTGGAGTATTTTTGCTAATTTTTGCTCCAAAATGATCTTGATTTTGCAATGGACACCTAGTTTGACTTGTGACGTTAATTAAGTCGCAGTTTCTATGCTTTTTTGAATAAAACCTTTTCATTTCATTAACAAGTTAGAGTTACGATGGAGCTGACATGTTCACCAAGTGACAAATTTGCGGGGCAAATTTGTCACAAAAATTGACTATAAAAAAACTGAGTGAACATGCAATGTTCATCGAATTATCGAAACATGCGTAAATTGTACTTCTATGGCAAAGTCCTGTGACAAGTTATTTAACCGGAGGTTCAAATCGGCAAAAAAATTGACAAAAGCCATATTTAGCTCTCATTCGATGCCTTGTTAAGAAGTAAAGCTTATAATAGACCAGTTAACCAAGAGTATTGTCATTCGAGAGGCCACTTTTCTAGTGTATAACTGTCGAAAAGTTATTCTAGTACTACAGAAAACATTATTATTATTTACCGGTACCTAATCAAGTGAGTTAACCGCTAGAGCGGCTAGATGATCAATGAATATTGTACAACCAACATATTTTATAATTTAGTATTTTATACTGTAGCGGCCTTACTAACAAAGGTTATGAGCTGTGTATACAGCAGTTATGCGAGGTCTGACAAACTGGTTATTTGTACGCTAAATGCGATTAAACCAGTTTACATTGATATACGTCAAATAGTTATTCAGAGTGTATAACTTATTATTAGTAAGGCCGATATCTACCTGTTTTATATATAAATATCTAACTCCTGCTGTAAATTACAACCATAGAGCTGTGGAGTGCCGAAAACCTGCGTCGGTAACTACTCAGTAGACTAAAAAAAATAATCACTGTTGATACTATTTTTCTTAGAGCGGTGGTAGCGGAGCGGTGTAGAACTCCGGCTTCTCGATCGAGAGGTCGTAGGTTCGAACCCGGCATGTACCAATGACTTTGTTTTCTAAGTTATGTACATTTGTGAAATTATAGTAGCAATACTACTCGCTGACGGTGAAGGAAAACATCGTAAGGAAACCCTAGTGTCTGAGGTGTTAGCGTACTTCAGCGCTTGCTACGTACAATGGCCCAACTATGAGGCTAAGTGCGGAAATCTCAGGTCTAACTAACTATTTTTCTTCATTATCGTGTGTTTCAGTAAGAAACGATTTTTATGACCAAGCAGAGGATGTATTATTAGCAAAGGGGCTATAAAAAGTACCCGGAACCGGCGTGCGTGCATGCAACGACTAATGATCGTTGATGAATAAATGCTTTATGCTTATGCTTTATGAAGCGAAGGTGATCTGTGAGGAACGTGGCAAGTGGCAGTCCTTGGTCTCTGCCTACCCTTCTGGGATACAGGCGTGAGGTTATTTATGTATGTATGTATGTATGTATGTATGTATGTATGTATGTATGTATGTATGTATGTATGTATGTATGTATGTATGTATGTACGATTTCTATGACTCAGGAACGTTACAGAGACGCGCTCGCAAGCTAAATTGTTAATTACTCTCTCCGTCTGTGTGACAACCGTGGAGATCGTTCTCGTTTGGCACAATTAAAGTGGCTTTGAAATTGGCTGGAGGGCAATTGAATGTCCGCCGGTTTGTATGGGGTTTGGCTATACAAGATGTACTAGAGAAACTTAATGCTAACACCGATTAAAGTAACACCGATTAAAATAGGGGAGCAACTGCTACTTTTCTACTTATTATGACTTGGTTATAATTTTTCTTCTTCAAGCTATATTAGTCCACTGCTGGACATAGCCCTCTCATAATATAAGGGCCATAGTGCCCTGTTATCAGCTTGCCGCATCCAGCATCTGCCTGCAGGTTTTCGCAGATCGTCATGCGACCAGGTCGGAGGGCGTCCTACACTACGTTTGCCAAGTCGCGGTCTCTACTCAAGAACACGTTTACTCCAACGGTTGTCGGTCCTTCGCGAGATATGGCCAGCCCACTCCCACTTCAGCTCGCTAATTCTCAAATATATGAAATTGGTCTAATCGCGATTATTTATTAGTTTGGCCGCTAGATTCGTAATGACATCGCAGAAGACGGACTAAGAACCGAAATATTGTTGAAATATGAACTCGAAAAACTTACCACTGACTCAACGTAGGTATGAAATGAGCCACGTGGGGGGTCTAACCGCGATTATTTTCTAGGTAAAACGTAGTTACCTTAACTTCCGAAGTTTCGGCAGCGTTGCAGTTGCCGTGGCCACGGGTAGACGAAGTGGCGAGTTATTATAAGTTGATTGTAATCAAGTGATGTACGTAGAAATTAAAATTGCAGCGTAACCTTTAGATTTGGCCTAAACTTTTGGCTAAGATATAGCTACATAGATAACTACTTAGATAGAGAACACTTTATTGTACATAAAAAAGGAAATTACACAGATATTTCTTAACGTACAGACGGCGGCCTTATCACTAAAAGTGATCTCTTCCCGACAACCTTTCGATGGACTCGAGCAATATATTGGAGAAGGAAGTAGATGTACAAATAAATTAAAAATATTTCAAACATACCAAGATTGTAAGAAAAGGGTGCATGTCTTTTTTTGAACGTCCGTAGTCCATGCCACTTTGTATAAGAACCCATGTCTACGTTTAGAATGAATATTCTTATTCTTATAAATATTATCATCATCATCAACCCATTATGTCCCCACCGAGGGGCACGGGTCTCTATCCTGGGAAATGTGGCCATGCTCTGCCATACTCGGTCATAAATATTATAAACCTATTTAGAGGCTAAAAATTCCACCCATCCCGGGATTCGAACCCGCGACCTCTGGCTATCCGTGCCAGCGCTCTTTCCATGGCATGGGTGGAATTTTTAGCCTCTAAATAGGTTTTTAAAATTGTCCTTAGCACGGGTTAGTGCATTAAAATTAAAATATTATAATCATAAATGTTATACTTATTTTAATTATGTGTGCCGATTCATAAGCGGTTCTGTATTTAACACCAGCGGCATTGAAATGTAGCTAACCGCTGATTAAAAGCGTTGAGAGAAAGGAAGGAAGGAATCAATCAAGTAAGATAAGTCGCTAAACGGTGCACCGTTTAGCGACTTAACTTGATTGATGAATTGATTACTTGATTAACTTTGATTAACTTACTAGTAAGCATACCAGTGCCAACAATAGAATGAAACATTATAACTTGATTTTTTATGCTCACTTTTTGAAAAACATAACTTATTTTTTTATCTAAGATTGATCATAATTATATTAACAACTGTGACAACTATTTTTAGAACAGTCTAGAAACTATGATCGGTAACCTCGGACCTAAATCGATTTCCAAAACCTTCGGACCTAGGGTCTTGTCAGCAAGTTCTAAAAAGTGCTACTTTCTTAATATTAATGTATGACTAGTTGGTGCCCGCGACTTCGACTGCGCAGGATTAGTATTTCGGGTAGCTTAGCCTGGCGTACAAGATGTTTTGGCAGCGCAGTGTGGGCAGCGCAAGCCAGAATGGCTCGCAGATGTAGATTCTGTTAGATGTTTTCCTACTTACTTGAAGGTTTGCTGGAATAAATCTTACAGAGGTAAGCTCGCCTTTGTACATGTTATTTCTTAATGTCCTTTTTAATGTTTCGTACGCAATAAAGTGTAAAAGTAAAGTACTTGACACTTATCGCCATATTTTAGACAATATCCTCGTAAATTGTAGCCTATGTGTTATTCTGATTTATAAGCTATATTATAGTGAAGTTTCATTAAAATCCATTTAGTAGTTTTTACATGAAAGAGTAACAAACAACCATCCATCCATACTTACAAACTTTCGCGTTTATTATATTAGTAGTAGTAGGACGTTAACTTTTTCCAAAGATGCGCTGTATAAAAGAAGATATTTGTTTCAATTGGCGGCGTTAGGTCGCACCGCGTAGCCCCGTAATCAGCATTTAGGTCAATAGAGCTTAAAAAATTTCCACTTCGCTCTACCCCACGCGGGTAATGTTTTCCGCCGGCCTCAGAGTGCTTAGTGCGAGTTTTTTAACTACTCGATCGCGTTAACGTAAACTCATATTTCTATGGCACCGAGGAAGCGCCACCTAACGACAAGTATGGAAATTAAAATTGCTGAGTGCAAGTTGTAATGGTTTACGTTGAGAAGTGAACACGTTTACCAGCCAAAACACGAATAAACGCGAGTGCGAGTTGTACTGTGACAGCGTTTTGCAATTCGAACGGTTAACTTACTCATACTCACTACTCAATGCTCGATTAACGCGGTAGTAAAGTTATTCGATTTGATCTGTTAAACTCGCACTAAGCACTCTGAAAACAAAAACTTTGTGTTTGAATACACAATTTATTTATTAATACGTTTATTGCACAATTGTGTATAGCCACGCCCCAATGTTTCAATGTTTTGGTGTAATGTTTAGGAAAAACACGGAGCTCAAGGAGCACAATTCTCATACAGACGTATTTTCTTCTATTTACTAACGACCTGGCCCTAGAGTCAATACGAACACAGTTTTTCAATAGAATGGTATAATCACCACAATGTTATTTGCCTCAAGTTGGTAGTCAATTTTTTGTTATTTTTATTTATTAAGGGAAACAAACAGTGGTGCAATGACATGAATACTTAATTATTTAAAGTTTTATATAATATTTTATATTTTATATATTGTGAAGCGGTAGTAGCTCAGTGGGTAGAACCATGGACTGGCAAGCGAAAGCCCCAGGTTCGATCCCGAGTGCGGGCATGTACCAATGACTTTGTTTAATTTCAAAGTTACGTACATTTGCGAATTTGTAGTCGCAATACCACACGTTAACGGTGAAGGAAAACATCGTGAGGAAACCCGCGGCTTGGTTGGCTCCGCACATATTGACTAGTCTTTCCTGTGGGCTAGGCCGACTAAGCTGTCAGGATGGTATAGGTGCTGGGCAAGCCTAAAAACCATCTATAAAACTATGTCCCAGGCACTACAGCGTCGGAGTGGTCCCTTCACCCATCTAGTGTGTGAGTGAAGATACCACTGGACGCTGTATAAATCATCTCATTAAGTAGATGCAAAAAGGCCAATATTATTATATAATTGTACCACCAGCACCGTTAACCACAAATTAAATAGTTTGAAAAAAAAAAACAGGGAATTTAATTACATAATTTTTATTAATAATTAATTTAATATTGTATATGTGCCTTTTGAACATTGCTGTCAACCGTGAACCGCGATAAAGCTGAAATTCTAAACACGAAAAGAAAAATAAAAATAATTTTGGGGATTACAACATAAAATACCGATGAACAAAGCAATAGCAGTACAATGTCATCCCAGGGATATAATCCGCGCAAATTCAATAGGCATCTCTGGCGACGTAGATAGAATCGCGAGAGGCGCCGAGTTGAGTATTAAGCAGCACGGATGCAATGCGATTTGTTGCCAGACTACCGGTAGTGTAGCCTTGGGTAACTCAAGAGCCAGATATGATTGGACACACAACTCCCTCCCCGTCAAGTGTGTCCCACTCATATCCCAGAGATGTCAACTATATCTGGCTCCCTCGCACATACTCTCAACTCAGTACGGTAGTCATCTCCTGCTACTTTATCCAGCTCACACACAATGCGCGAGAGCGAGATCAACATCGTCTGACATCGGTTACAATCGCCCGCATTTCTCGTCGTAACCAACGATCTATGAGAAAAAGTTCACCAAAAGAAACGTGTGATCTGGATAAAGTAGGGAATAGGTAGACTAGACTGACTCACCACTTGTGTCTTTTGTTTCCACACGCATTTAGTTGATTGGACGTCGTATGAGCTAGGACACAAGTGGTGAGCGAGATATGATAGAGATATAGTGTGTCTCGGTGAGCAAAGATATGAGATATAACAACTCCCTCTGAGGACACACTTTGCCCAAGTCTACGGTAGTGTGAATGAAACGACCATTACCGTACTAATTGACTATTGATTGGAAAACTATGCATTTTAGAGACTCGCCCCTCTGCCCGATTGCAATGAAACTTTGCTAATACATTTAGAGGACTCAAATCGAGGTTTGTAAAAGGAGAGTATCAAAGTAATACTCCCGTAACCGTAGTTATATATTAAATGGGACTAATCGCGATTGTTTATTAGGTAAAACGTATTGCGTAGACTGGGTAGTCTACATACAATAATTGACTGTACTCACCACTTCAGGCTACCAGTGGCAACGGCAACGCTGCCGATACGTCGGGAATTAGGATATGAATGAATGAAAAATTCTTTATTGCATTAAAACAAATTTGTACAACGGCGAGCTTATTTATTTATTTATATTTTCTTCCAGCTAGGTTTCGGAAGGGATAGTGCCAGTAAACAATATAATATAGGAGTGATTAATTACGATTTTAGGATAATTACGCTTTAAATAATCGCGATTAGAGCAGTTTAATATATAACTATCCATGAGCATCGTGAATCTTTAAAAAATACTCCCTTTTGGGAGGCACAAAATTTCTTTTTTACTTAGCCTCTCACTGGCCAAAGGCGTCCCCTCCTTTTGTCAATCTCTCCCTGTCTCCAGCCACTTCGCGCCATCCCGGCAAGAATGCATTTAAACCATCCCGCCATCTTTGAATAGGTCTGCCGCGACGCGCCGGACGGACTCAATAATAAATAAATATATATTCATAGACATATTACACATATCTCGTTAGCCCTATACTAAGTGCAACTAAATGACTTGTGTTATAGGTGCTATCTCGACGATAGATTTAATATACATAGATGACAATCAAGACCCTAGACAAACTAGAAAAGTTCGTTTCGTAGTTTGACCCGGCCGGCGATCGAACCCGAGACCTCGAAACAATATTCCCCGGGCCATTATTTATTTCATAGAATCGTCCACCGGAGTTAAGTAGACGAGTTCCTTATCAATGAAATTTAAGTCCCGTCACAACTGTTCAAACTCTGCAGGTAAACGTGAGTTGTTTTTCACTACATAACGTTGTGCAATCGTTGACACAGAGCAGTGAGTGCACTGCGATATTTTTAACCTTAATAATATAGACTACAATGAATCGTAGACACCTATTGGCTTCAAGGGTGTTGGAAATTAAAATCCATACAACTCAATCTCTTGTCCTGGCTCTAGATTCTGTTTATGCATTGTGGTACAGTGCTACACAAGAAATAAGTCTCGCGGATGTACCTGCGCAGATGAACAAATTTTGGATGTGCGGCAAGTTGATCGACCAATCAGATAGTTTTATTTTATGGCAGGCCGCGCGCCTTTGTTGCTATTGGTTGATTCAACGTCATCGATGCAAGTGACTATGGCAATATTAGCGTGAGCGAAATAGGTAGCGCTACTGCGACAATCAATTCTGCACCTTAACCGTATGGGTTAAAGATCATGTTGAATGTTCTTATAGCTTCGGGTACTTTCGCTACACTTCTTCCTAGTCGGCGCGAACATAGATTCCCGAAGGGACTTTTATGATGTGTAGTACTGTACAATGCCAATTGCATGAACATGGCGATTTAACGTCGCACGCGCACATTCATCGAACCTTCTATAGGCGTCAATGGTATGAAAAAAACATCCTTTGTGACCCCGAACATGTATCTGTCATGGTACTATAATGCACTAACAGAATCGAGGCCCAGGTCCCGAACTACGCTGATAACCAGACAAGGACACAAACATGGAAACACACCCAGACTGAGGCCAGTTATACAAATGTACGGCGGCAGCCAGTGGGAATTGTACCCACGATCTTTGGTAAGATAATCAGACATGATACTGCTAGACAAATGAGGCAGTCTAGATGTTTCCTCGTTCGTTTTATGAAGTTTATGTTAATATTTGTTCCTATAGGTAAATGTACAATGGCTCCCAGTAGTAGTCGAACCTGCGACCCCATTTTAAATGTGGAATGGACCTAATTCTTTGTAGACGACAAAACTAGCTTGTTTTGACATTCAACTATGATCGTGACGATGTGACATCATAGGACTGGCCGCGTTTCGTGAAGCTACTATTCATAGTTCATTATGACAATTCGATGTACACTGCATAGCTTAATCTTCTTACTCGTTAGTATTTCTTAATGATTCGCGATACTCATACATAGTTACATATTGCCAACAAACTATATTGCAGTTCCATATTATCAGTAGTGCTATTATGCAGAAACTAACTTCTGTATTATTCTGTATTTTTATTTGAAGAAGAAGAAGAGAAACATTTGTTTAGCGCCACATAGACATACTAAATTTGACAGAAAAAGAAAATACAGAAAAGAAAGCAGGAGTAAAACAAAAGCAGAAGAAAAGAGGACCTACAGATGAATGAAATGAAGTATGTCGTCGTCGATGCAGCGGAAAAAAGGCCTCATGCTCAGTACAAGCTTGTAACGGTGCAAACCTCTTCACACCATTTTTAGGAGTATTTCTTTTTCTATCTATCATTTTCAAATATTTAAATTACGTCACACACT
Organism: Yponomeuta sedellus; assembly: GCA_934045075.1. NCBI lineage: Eukaryota > Metazoa > Arthropoda > Insecta > Lepidoptera > Yponomeutidae > Yponomeuta > Yponomeuta sedellus. Next base: position 1,263,787 of record OW203744.1, read on the forward strand.
ATTCGATTTCCCTCATTTTTCATCACTACTACTTTACCCTTCGACCATATCTGACTTTTTTTACTTGCTTATCCGTTTTTATCCAGTTTTCTGTTTTATTGTAAAATATTACTATCTATCTACATTTATTTGTCAAGTCGTTCACAATTGAGTCGTTCCAGTATCTACAAATTCCAGTGTTTATTATTATTATACAAGATATACAACGTTCCAAGCTGAGGGTTTGCACCCACAACACTGATTTTCAGCAAGAGCCTTCTGGTGACTCACGGAGCATCAAAACGGAACAAACACGCACGCATTTGAATGTTAATTCAGTCAATTAATTAAACAGGTCTTTTCGCGATTATTTATTAAAACGTAGCGTTCTTACTCGTTAATCTGTGGTTTAATCGATTTTGCAATTTTATGAGACGGGTCGCGGAACTTTATCTTTTTACATATTTTTTTAATTAGTCTATTTAGTGTCCCACTGCTGGGCAAGGGCTTCGCGTTTAGCCCTCCACTCCTCTCTGTCACCCGATATTCCCTGTCAGCCCGCCAGAAAGACCGGGAGGTCCCACCACCACCGCCTGCCCAATTTAATTATTTTGCTGCTGAAAATAATATTTCTAGCTGGCCTAATTATTATGCGCACCAAATCCTAAGCGATTCCAATCAGTGTAACTGTCAAATTCCATAATACTAATTTGACAGTATTTCTAAATGCTCGATGCTCATACATATCAGTTATTAAAAGGGGCTAATCGCGATTATTTATTAGGTAAAACGTTATTACCTTAATTCCCGACGTTTCGGCAGCGTTGCAGTTGCCGTGGTCACGAGTAGACTGAAGTGGCGAGTTGATAGCAATAGAATTATGTACGTAGTAATTACGATTGCAACTTAAACTATAGTAGGTAAAACGTTTCAACTTAGTTAACTCAGTAAACTTTAGGTAATTACGTGTTACCTAATAAAAAATCGTGATTAAACCCTTTTTATATATAACTACTAATTATATGGTGATCTATGAGCAGGAAGAGACGATTTTTTTTTGCTGACCGTTAAAATAATCCCGATTTTTACGTTCACGTTCTATTTTGAACCGAGTCGTAGTAGAGTCTACACGCGACCTTGATTCTAATCTGGAGACTTACTTCTAACACGTTTCGCTGTCGCCTTCGGTGACATCTACTTAAGGGGCTACCCGGAACTTTTTTTCTTATGTCGAGTATGTCGTTCTCACTACTTTTTGACGCCCCCCTCGTTTTTGGCCGAAACATGCCGTTTTACCGAGGCACACCTACTGATGACCGCAGAACACGCTTTACTGGCCTAGGATCTGGGGCCGAAGAAAACGTAGGACCGTTGGGAGTAAATAAATAGTAAATAGATTTTCAACTTTGAGGGTTATTTACGCTTCGATCTAGGTTGCAGGTTTTACAAATTGAGATAGGCGCCCTTCAACTATGACGTAAGATTAGATTAGGTTAATACTTTTTATTGCACACCAAACATTTTGAGACTACATAAATAACTTAAATATGTCAATAAATAAGCACATTACATTATTTATCGGCATTTTTGCCAACAACGGCAGTTTTTAGTTGAAATCGAAGTCTTAAATTTTCTATCGTAGGAGTGTAAAATATTAATCACAATTGTTAACATTTATGATGTTCACTTTTTGAAAAAGAACATAAAAAATAAACATAACAAAGGAACGTGGTGGCCTACTAGCACCTAAGCTAAATTTATTGGTATGGTATTCAACATAGAGTATGGTACAGTTAGACAAGTAGGGCTGCCCTATGTGTTCATAATAAATCGATAAAATTTTGTAGAAAATCAGAAAAAGTAAAAAAAAGCTACGCCGACGTAATCGTCGTCCAGAAAGTTCTTAAAAAAATTAAGCAAAGCAAATACAACTCTGTAGTGCTTATGGTAATATTTATTTATTGATACTTTTATGTGGATTATGTGGACTACTTAATATAGCCTGAAGAAGAAGAAGATACTTTTATTGCACCTAAATTTTCAAAATAAAATCCTATAATTCGGCTGACTTAACGCCATAATAATTGCCATAGTAAAAGGGCACTACGTATGGCGTTCATTTTTTGCAAAAATATATAATAAAACGAGATTTTTTTATTTTTTTATTTATTAAGGCACACCAACAGCACAGAGACATTACAAGTAAAACCTTAAATAAATTCGGCTGGCGTTTGAGCCAATTACAGGTGCGCACAGCACTCACAACTTAACATTAACGACTTATTCTAACATTTAAACTGATATACTACTGCTATTAGGCTCACAAATAGAAAAGATTCAATTGTTTTCTGTGTTGATGGCGCTAATTAGCTCAGGGCCGCCCCTTAACCAGTGATTCACCCAACTCTTATCCTACTAAAAGCCACACCCAGCGCCACATAGGTGCGACTGAACTATTTCGGTAGCACCATTAGTGTGCCAAACACAAGTTCATTTTTTTTTATGTAGCCTATCAACGGCCCACTGCAGGGCACAGGCCTTCTCTCAGAGAGAGAGAGAGTGAATATGGGCTTACTTAACACGCGCGCCCATCGCGGTTTGGCAATTTCAAGCGCTGAGGTATTTGAACACCTTAAAACACTCAGGTTATCACACGATGTTTTCCTTCACCGTTAGCGAGTTGTATTGATACTATAACTAATGTAAGTCGTAGTGTGTATTGTATATACAGTAGAGCGTCGATTATCCGAACGTCGCTTAACCGAACGACCGCTTATCCGAACAGACGAAGATTCAAGCTTTTTTTAAGCGTTAATTGTAATTAGTAAAGACAAGATTTACTACAACATTTTCTGCACTTTTTTGTTTATTTCCTAAATGTAAAATATAACATGGTTTTCATTTACGGTACGTAAATATGTATGGCTTAATCAATATATAGGTAGTTCGATTATCCGAAAATACCGATTTTCCGAACACCCATGTCCCCCAATTAGTTCGGGTAATCGACGCTCCACTGTAAGTGTTTAATTAGTCTTAAATAAATCTGTTTTTATACGGATTTCACTCGTTTATTACATTTTTTATACAATTTTCAGGTGCCGTGGTCTCGGAATTAATTAATTTGTCTTGTTTTGTGTGTCCGCTTCACTATTGAATTAGGAATAAATACTGCTAACATAGTAAGCTGTAGAAAAAAGATAAATAAAATGAAATAAATAATTTAAAACATGACATGACTTAGAAAACAAAGTAATGGTACGTGCCCGCACTGGGAATCGACCCTGGGTCTCTCGCTTCCGTTTCCTGAAGTTTGCGAGAGCATTATTTCATTTGACAGTTAGATGCTTGGCATCGTTTAGGGTTTCGTGCGCGTGATTATAGAGGCTGCCTGAAATGCTGTTCAAAAAATGTGTTAAGTACACTTTGTGTCAAAGGGGCTACTATTACATAAAGGATTATTTAGATGAATTCTATGTTTTATAATAATTATGTAAACTCTGTTAATTAAGGACTTTGAAAAAACTAAGTTTGGAGTCCATTTCAAAAAATCTACATTGCGAAATGGACTCCTAGTTTGGATTGTAACGTTCATTAGGTAATCCGCAGTTTCTGCGCTACTTTGAATAAAACCTTTTCGTTTCATTGAGCGTAGACATACCTAAATAAATTCGGGAGCACAAATAAATTCATAGCCGTGGCAAGAATCCCGTTCCCAGCACGACTGGATAGCAGGGTCAATGTCGGGCCGCTCATACAGGTTCTGTCCTTGACTGTCCGTGACCAGAGTAGAATTTCACAAAACTACAATTCGTACTTTATTACAATTACGACAATTCGAGCTATATTGTGTAGCGTAATCTACTTTTTGTGGCTTAAAATTGACGCTTTGGTGGATTTTTCTGGTGGTAATCGCGAGATGGTCCCAAATACCTTACCGCGCCAATACCTGATCGCGCCTGTTGCCTAACCCCACAATCACTTGCCCTTGTCTCAAACTAGGATACTCTGTGCTATGGTTACCAGGCAAGGGCATAAAAATCATGAAAATTCATCTAGACTGAGGCCATGTCTAAAAATGTACGGCGGTCGCCCAGCGGGTATCGAAGCCACGATCTCCGACATGGTCATTAGACTTGAGACTGTTATATGAACAAGGCAGGTAAATAGCCACTTACCCAAATACCTACCCGCTCAGATCAAACTATGAACGAAGTTCTCTGTCCGTAATCTTCCGAGCAGTAAAATAATACGATTCTGCTGATAAAGCGCTAATTAAAATGAAACATTGTCAGTTATATAAATAAACAACCATTTAATTGTACGACTTAATTGGCGGCATCACCCTTATCTCAGCTAAAAATGGACGTTCGTGTTTTAAGAACTTACGTTTTATCGTTCAGATTACTTCGCGCTCCATTTGCACTTTGCTCTATGTAGAATTGAGAGTATATTTTAGGCTAAGTAGTAGATAATCAGACTTACCTACTCACGACAGGGTGTGGCAGACACGTCACCAGATTACCGCCTTTTTTCATGGGCCTCATGGTTACCCTGCCGCTGGGGATGGCGACAGGGTAATGCGGACTCTTACCGGCTAAAACCACATGGTGTTCCTTCTCACGCTGTACGACGGAGTAGCGGGCACGCCCTCGCAATATTCCGCAACCACCAGACTACCACCTGCGACGTTGAGGCTTAGGGTGCTAACTACGGCGCCACCAATATATATATTCTATTCTATTCTATTCTATTCTATTCTATTCTATTCTATTCTATTCTATTACATTATATTCTATTCAATGGAATAAAAATCATGACTTGTTTTATAATACGTATTTTTGAGCATCTTTAATTTCAATTTCTGTAACAATTTTTAGAACATACAGCCCAGAACGCAGTATCTATATCCTAGGACTTTAATCGATTTCCGCTAAAAACGGCAGTTTTGGCGGAAATCGATGTTCATCCTTGGTTCTAGACTGTGGGTTTTCTATAATATTTGTCATAGCGGTTAAGATTATTGATGTTTACTTTTTGAAAAAAATAGTACCTATATTAAAACAAGCTAGGATTTTTATTCTACTGGTGGCGCTAGTTAGAACCCCAAAGCGCCTTAACGTATCGCTCATGCAGCCCGGGCAGTACAATGGGACGAGTCACGTGTTGTGTAGCCCTAAAATGTCAGAATTTGACAATGAATATACTTTAAAAACCTATTTAGAGGCTAAAAATTCCACCAAAAATTACTTCAGCCAGATGTCGCTGCCTGCACGTAATACAGAGAATAGTGTAGAGGTTCGAAATTTCACTGGTGCCGGTGAGTCGCCCATTAGCTCAGTTGGAAAGAGCGCTTGCACGGATAGCCAGAGGTCGCGGGTTCGAACCCGGCATGGGTGGAATTTTTAGCCTCTTAATAGGTTTTTAAAATTGTCCTAAGCACGGGTTAGTGCATTAAAAATAAAAATAGTATAGAGAATATACTTACTGTAAAGTCGCGACTTATGACATTCAAAACGTGCGACTAGTGTCTACATTCTGAAAAACCCAGGCTGAAAAACTACTACGGAATTACACGTAAAGATTTATGAACTTGTTAAGTATAACACAGTACTGATAATAGGACGTTAAACACAGAGAGACATTGACACATTTTGATTTTTATAGTTATGTATTTTATTTTATACTGTTTGTTCAAGTGAGCCTGAGGATGCCTCGTGTTAGAGGCGAAACGCGTCGCGTATTTTCTCACACAAGTTTTGGTGTCGGTGGCGGTGTGTTCGTGTCTTGCTTCTGCTTGAAAACGTGGGAGGGAAGGCGGTGCATTAACTAACCGCATGGTGCTTGTGGGATTTTTGGCGGAAATTAGCAAAGTAATTTTCACTTTTTTATGCTATTGTGTATTTCCGTAAAGTAACGCCTGATTCCATACAACAATACTTATTTATACAGAAGTGACATTACAGTGACATTAACAATTTTAGGTCTTATTAAACGCGTCTAATCGCCATTATTTATTAGGTTACAAGTAATAACATTAATTCCTGATGTTTCGGCAACGTTGCAGTCACTACATTTGATTTCATAATAATAATTTCCGTCAAATGGCGCATCGATGTCAACCGTTTGTATGTCCCCATTGCTGGGACACGGGTCTCCTCCTGCGAAGCAGGAAGCAGAAAGGTTAGGCCATACTCCATCACGCCGGTCAAGTCCGAGTTGGTGGAGGAAAGTAAGACAGTGGCGGCCCTTACCGTCAGATGTTATCACGCCGCCCATAAGGCCTCTGACATGGCTTAATGACTGCCATTACATGACAGCCGGCGGCTTAACGTGCCTTGCGAAGCAAGGAAGCAGCTCTCGGAAAAAATGCCACTAGCGGCATTACGTGTACTGATCCATTCTTCATTTTACAGTTTCTATAAAACTATCAACAAAATACTCTCCTCTTAAATTTGCAAAAAATGTAATTGCGTCGTTGTTATTCCGGAAAAGCTACTTGTGCAACGAAGCTATATTTTTTGTGGTTTCGAAACTTTCGCCCAAGCAAATGAAGGAAAAAATAAATACATTAAAAGAACAATACACATCACACTAACGAAATAAACAGATAATTGGCATAATAGGAACAACAGAAAGAAAACAAAATTCACAAAATACAAAAAAAACAGATTTAGGGTCTGTTTCACAATCTGCAGGCAAAGTTCCGGTTAAGCTATTCGCAACCAGGGCTGCCGCTTGTTCTAAATTTGAAGCCATAAACGAACACACGGATTATAGGAAAATTTATTTAAATTTAGAACAAACGGCAGCCCTGGTTGTGGATAGCTTATCTGGAACTTTATTTGAACATTGTGAAACAGGGGCTTAGTCTGTGGTATGTCTAAATTGCCATAAAATGCAGCTGACTAAGCGTTGAGCTCTCAGCGCTGATTTTCAGTCAGTGCCGTAAAAGTGGTTTGTATTCACATGTAGGATCCCATTTATATATTTTTATATTAAACATTTATTCAATTAGAATCATTATTTTTATTTCTAAACAAGTACCTACATAGTGTTAGTATAACAGCTATTATTATTTTTATTTTACAAGGACTCATATCCAGTGCCTCAGCAGCGGCCAGTCCTATTTGCAATGACATATTGTTATATTACTATTTGTACGGAAAAAGCCGCTTTCTGGCCAAGTGTAGACATAAAAAGATGTACACAACACGGGAGGTAATAAAGAAAGCTCTCCATCTCATATTTACGTCCCTCGCTTGCAGCTCGGGCCGCAAACTTCTGCGATCTCGGCCTTTCTTTGTATTACCACCCTAGTTGTGTAATGTACTATTACAATACGTTTTATTGTCAGTCTCAACAGTCTCCTTAGGGCCGGTTTTTGAATTGAAAATTTCACGACACTGTCCTTAGACTTAGTTGCCTCAGACTGTTGACGCTTCTTCGAATTTAACCCTGCGCATCAGAGAGGCGCTACAGGATTCTGCTACATCCTGTATAAAGATAACTTTATCGTATAGCGCACCAGCCCCCCTGTTTACGAACAAAATTGACCTCAGGGGTCGGCGTGAGACATTTCTGTACGTACGAGTATAGTACCCACTTGATTAACAACAGCAGTATTTGATCTTTCCAGGATCTAGTTGTCGACATAGGTAAACGCATCGGCAGATAACTGAGGTGACCTCCGACGATATTGCGGTATTGTACAGTATACAGGGTGTAACGAAGCTATGATACGTCCGATAATTTAGCTCCCCCCGTCCTTACTAAAAACTTTGAGTATGGGAAAACGACGTGAAAATTGTTATTTATTAATTTTATTTATTTTTCTATAAAAAATACCTTTCATTACAGAGATCACCTAATGCGAATGGTATGCTACTTCAAAATATTTAACTTATTTATCTCTTATCTCTAAAATTATTTGATCTTCCAAACTAAAATGATAGCGCCTGCGTCATTGAATATTCTAGAGTTCACAGAGTAGTCCTACAAAATTCCTCTACTTATCTGAAACAAATTAGCCCGCATACCTTTGTCTTATCCGCCTAATAGACAAAGCCATGAATTGACGCTTGGTTCTAGTTTTAGGGTGTCGAACCCGATCGGAGCCAAAGGGACCCAGCAATGAGATAATGCTCTGTGGTCTCTGCCTAGAGAATAGCACCAACCCAAATTCTTACCGCGGGTGTCGTAAAAGGAGACTAAGGCACAAACCGTGGGGTGGGCAGCAGCGCCCCCTGCAGTACAATTTCACCAAACTGCGATCCCCAACCCGCATGCCCAGCGTGGGGATTATGGGCACTACCCCCCAATGATGGAACAACCTTTCGCTATGGCGCTCATTAGGGGAGGGCTATGTCCAGCAGTGGACTAATATAGCCTGAAGAAGAAGGAGAATGAGAGAAGCGCTCGTGGCCTATTGGAACCGAGTGATTGGAAATAATCACTTGGGTAAAGGTTAAGCAACAGCAGGCGCGGTCAGGTACTGGATGGGTGACCGTCCCGTGACTACGGCTAGTGGCATTTTTTCCGAGCGCTTGTGTGCTTCGCTAGACACGTTATGCCGTTGCGGTTGGTGCTGGCTGTCATGAAATGGCAGTCAATAAGCTATGTCAGAATGCTTAATAACTTCTGATAGTAAAGCCTGCCATTGTCTTACGATCCTCCACCAACCCGGACTTGGCCCCAGTGGTGGAGTATGGCATAACCTTCCTGCGATGCAGGAAGAGACCCATGCCCCAGCAGTGGGACACACAAAGGGCTGATATCAATGTGATAACAACATATGCCTGTCTGTCTGATCTATAAAAAACCTTGGCCTTGTCATCTCCGTAACGAGATGATTTATTCAGCGTCTGACACTAGATACGTATGAAGGGACCACTGGGACATGGTTTTTAAGATTAAGTAGGCTTGAACTATAAAGGGCTTTTGGAAATCGACGACCTCTGTGGCGCAGCGGTAGCGCATCTCCCTACCATGTAAGAGGTCCCGGGTTCGAACCCCGGCTGGGGACAAAAAAAAACCCCAGGTCTTAGATTTTTACATGTTTGTGATGTCGTAGTTTCTGGTTCCCACGGCACAGGGTATCCTAGTGTGCCTGTGCAATGTGCCTGTGTGTAAATGTTATGTTAAATGGAATGAATGAATTTATAGTGTTAGAACATGGGTTACATTTAGCTACAATAGTGTTTTTGTGTTTAAAAAATAAACAATATAAGGCCGTAAATGTTTTTTCACACCTCCTGCTCGACAATGCCTTATTACGTACCGTCAAATATCATCGTAAAGCATAGCCTTGTCTCTCGAGGGCAATAATAATGAAGAATTTCCCTAGGGAATAAAGTGATTTGAATTTAGAATGTCAAAATTCGCATGAAAACTATGAAGAAGCCCCGCATTGCAATTCGAAATTCGAATTGTTGTTCGAAACTCACCCCTTTTTTCTTTTTTTTCTGAACTACTGTATCGTGTGACCGCGTGAAACACCAATAAAAAAAAGAAAAAAAGGCGCGAATTGCCAATACGAATTCAATTTAAGTTGCTAAGCCGTAAAAGAGTGTGGACTTTATATTTTCAACTTATGCAGCCCTGTCTTTTTATTGTCTCCCAGATGGTGTGAAAAGTAGAGTATTCACCTCTGGAATAAAACATGTCTTAGTCTCGGGCGGTATGAACCCCTGGCTTCACTCAGGACTCTACATAACTCCCTCGCTTCGCTCAGGAGTTAAAATTTAACTCCCTCGCTGCGCTCGGGAGTTAACTCGGAGTCCTTCGCTCCGCTCAGGGTTCAATATACCGCCCATGACGTAATACATGGTTTTATTCCCTTAATGCATAATGTACTATAAATTTCAGTGCTTAATTATCACAGTTTAAATTATTATTCTAAAACTAGAACTCACGCTTTTCATTGATTTTACTTCGTATCTAACATGTAAATAATATTTTATGCCACACCTGGCAATAAAGTGGCTTTTTCCGCACGCTGCGCGTACGGAAAAAGGGTTAGTAAGGGTCATCCCAGGCGGATATACATCGACCTGATAGGGGATGTATTAGCAAAGGGAAAGATAAAAAGTACCCGGGGAACCGGTGCGTGCATGTTGATGAAGCGAAGGTGATCTGTCAGGATCGTGGCAAGTGGCAGTCCCTGGTCTCTGCCTACCCCTCTGGGATACAGGCGTGAGGTTATGTATGTATGTATGTATGTCATACGGGGCCGTAATTTATTATCTTCATAATAATCAAGTTCGTCCACTGTTGGGCATAGGCCTCTACAACGACATAACCACTGAGCCCGATCTTCGACTCTTCCTTACCAGTCGCTTCCCACCGCTTTGCAAATGTCGTCCACCAGCGCCTTGATTATGTAACTTGTAACGTATTCATCTGTGTGTGAAAGGGAATATTTACTTAGCTCTGTCGCATAGATATAAGGCTTAATATGGATCACACATAGTAGATACCGTATTCAGAGGATATCTGATACCTGAGAGTGATATTGATCCACATAATTGTACGACAAAGGGCCAGTTTATGATTTGAAAATTTTACTAAGTAAATACTTAACGTTCCGTAACGCTTTTTGCTGAGAAATTCGTAGAGACAGCACTACAGTTAAGTATTTACTTAGCGAAATTCTCAATTCAAAAACTGGCCCAAAGTCAGTAGACCAGGGTTCGAAATTATCAAGATAATTACGCTGATAATTATCCGATAATTATCGGATAATTATCACCCGTTTAAGAAATTAATTTGCTATATTGTTTCATAACAAATACATTTTAATTTGGCCAATGCTAACAAAAACAAATAAATTTTATGATTTTTATTTAAAATCCAACACAAATTAACATTAATTAAAGTAAAAAGTGTCCATCAGATTGGACATTCTAAATATATATTAAAATATACATTAAAATTGTACTAAATCTAGATTTAGGTGTACTGCGCAAGCTGCTCCTAAAATCTTACATACATACATACCCTCACGCCCGTATCCCACAGAGGTAGGCAGAGACCAGGGACTGCCACTTGCCACGATCCTGACAGATCACCTTCGCTTTATCAACAATGTATGCACGCACGCCGCCGGTTCCGTGTACTTTTTATCTTCCCCTTTGCTAATACATCCCTTAAAAGCTTATTTTCAATTTTAATCGTCCAGCTACGTCGTTCATGCAGTTGTCATTGTACCACGAACCACAATGCATAAGCAGAATCTAGGCCCTCAGCACACGACATAAAAACATAACAGGGTACAATTATTACGTAATAAAGAATCAATAATAATAATCATCTGACTTTCAAATGGCTCTGGACTGCTCTTATATCAGAGTTGATATCAAATTGTCCTTATCAGTTAAGGAAGTCACCGGAAGTAACAGAACACGATAACTTTATCTAACCTTTAAACGGGGTATAAACGACTGACCTCCAACCCTAAATCTTCAGTCTGTGGACTATCTAAGCTCTACTTTGTAAAAAAATAGAAAAGATAGTAAAAATAAATAAATATCGGTTTAAGAAATTTTATTGAAATCAATCCGGATTAACATACTTGATCTCTCGTCGGAAGAGTCCGACCAGGTGGGCGAGTCCCTAAAGTCCCTGAAGACCAGCCTCTAATCTTGCAAGCCTCCACCAATCAGGACTTGGCTTCCGTGGTGGAGTATGGCCTATACCTTCCTCAGGATAGAGACCCATGCCCCTCGGTGGGGACATAATGGGTTGATGATGATGGTGAAACTTTCAATTGGTAACCTTAACCTCTGCGCAAAGTTTTCAATCGTGCGACATAAATGGTTTAAAAAATAGAGAGGGATCGAAAAGTGTTTCCCCGTGTTAATATATAACGCAGTGTGGGTCGGCCTTAAAAACTTAGCCCGGATAAAGCAAAACGTGGCCAGAAAATAAATCTATATCGTAGTTGATGTTGCAAAATGTCATGTCAAATGAAATGGTTTGAATTTTCTTATCAATATTGTATGAAAATTGGAAAGATAGACATTATAATCCTTACCTAATTAGGCTGGGGCTCAAGCCGGGTTAGGTAGTTAGTTAGACCTGAGATTTCCGCACTTAGCCTCATAGTTGGGCCATTGTACGTAGCAAGCGCTGAGGTACGCTAACACCTCAGGCACTAGGGTTTCCTTACGATGTTTTCCTTCACCGTCAGCGAGTAGTATTGCTACTATAATTTCACAAATGTACATAACTTAGAAAACAAAGTCATTGGTACATGCCGGGGTTCGAACCCACGACCTCCCGATTGAGAAGCCGGCGTTCTACACCGCTTCGCTACCACCGCTCGGGAGGGGTCCTTGTAGAGGATCAATTTAAAACCGCGAAAATCGGCTAACCGGCGAATTTCACGTATACAGGTATACGCAAAATTTTGTTTGTTTACGTGCAACAGATTCCGAAAAAACTTAAAAATATTAAAAAGCCGGGTTCTCACGGTCTTAGTACGCTCGGACCGAGTACGCCATCTGAGTAAACTAATGCTCCTGATTGGACGGTTTTTCGAGACTACACCAAACTAGCCAATCAAAAGCATTAGTTCACTCGGACCGAGCGCACTAAGATCGTGAAAACCTGGCTTTTTAATGTTAAGTTTTTTCGGAATCTGTTGCACGTAAACAAACGAAATTTTGCGTATACCTATACGTGAAATTTGCCGGCTAGCCGATTTTCGCGGTTTTAAATTGATCCTCTACAAGGACCCCTCCCGCCTCCGCTACGGACCTTCCACCGGAGATCCCCTCTCTCTCGCCGTTTAGGCGCAAACTTGCTTGCAACAGAGGTGAAAAGGAAAATCATATACCTACTATTGACATAATGACATTTTGCGATATCAACGACGAGATTGGTTTTGTGCATTCTTTATTCATTCTTTATTATCACCCTGTATAGACGTATGTTTATCGTCATGTAAATGTAAGACTAATACAATGGAAGTGCATGCTTCAAAGTTGTTATTATGGCGCTTGACGTTCGGATGGCGTCAAGTTAAGGATGTTATCATCGATTGTCAACAAATCGTTTACAGTGGCCGGTTTCACATTGCTTTATAACTGTAATTGCAGGAAAACGTTGAGCTGATGAGGAATTGGTTATGAGGAAGTGTCAAGCACAGGCGATGCGGATGAGGATTTATCGCGACTATTTGTTGGGTAAAACGTAATTACCTTGATTCCCGACATTTCGGCAGCGTTGCAGATGCCGATGTCACAGGTAGACCGATGCGGCGAGTACAGTCAATTAGAACATTTACATACGGGCACATACATTGCTTCTGGCCGCACAATAGGATACCCTGCGTTGTAGGAACCAGAAACAACGACATCACAAACATGGAAACATCCAAGAGGTTTTTTAGGGTTTTTTTGTTTGTCCCCAGCCGGGATTCGTACGCGGGACCTTTTGCATGGTAGGCAGATGCGCTACCGCTATGCCACAGAGGCCGTCATTTGTAGGTAGTCCCTTTTGGTTTTTCTCAGCGGGCCGACACTCAACTCGCACTGCGTCCGCGGACAGAGTGCTTAGTGCGAGTTTGACAGATCCAATCGAATAACTACTACCGCGTTAATCGAGCATTGAGTAGTGAGTATAAGTAAGTTAACCGTTCGAACTGGCAAAACGCTGTCACAGTACAACTCGCACTCGCGTTTATTCGTGTTTTAGCTGGTAAACGTGTTCACTTCTCAACTTAAACCATTACAACTCGCACTCAGCAATTTTAATTTCCATACTTGTCGCTAGGTGGCGCTTCCTCGATGCCATAGAAATATGAGTTTACGTTAACGCGATCGAGTAGTTAAAAAACTCGCACTAAGCACTCAGGTCCGGTGATAAGGCGCGTGATTTGTATTTACCACGTACTTGAAAGCTCATCCTTCCTATTCTTGTGTTTTTTTAATTTCAATTGCTTTCTTAACAATTACAATTACAATTACAATTACAATTAACGATCCTTCAATATTACTGTCTATCGGTTGAGACAACTTTCGCTTGATGAGAATATAAGATATAACTATGTATGAGCATCGCGAATCAGTAAGAAATACGATGGGGATATATTTGTGACGAAGTGCGTGCGGATGATGATGAGGGAAAGGAAAAGAGAAAGAGACAGAATTTTTCACTCACTCGTCGCTGCGGCCGGTCGCGGCGCCAGCTGTTGGTTTTTTTTTTATAATACAGCTTGTTCCACAGACGCGGGGTCCGTGCCTTTTGTTTTCTGTGAATAACTTTATTGTCCCTTGCTATCCATACTCCATTTGTACTTGTACAGTTTGCTTAACCAGGCAGCTATTGGTTACGTAGTGCACTTACGGGCTTGCGCGATGAATTTTCCAAATTTTTTTATTTCAACACTCGCTAACTGTGAGAAGAGTGGTATGAATCACACTATCTCGCCCTATATCTGAAGTATTCTAAACAAACCTTTCTAGCTCAGTCGGGCTAGGCTATTTGACCCGGCCAATCCGCGGCGGACACACGTGGTAATAAGGTCCATATTCTCTCTCTCTCTCTTTGAGAGAAGGCCTGCGCCCTACGGTTTAAGGTATATAGGCTACATAAAAAAAAAACAAAATGTAGCCTGGCTGTGTAGCTAATAAATAAAATAGACTGGTAGAAAATGCTTGGCTATGACTATGGCTTTCAGTTCGCTGTATAGTACCCACATTTAGTTAGCTTATTTTCAAGTTAGTGCAATAAAATAATAAATAAATACTAAAATAAGAATAATTAAAACTGTTTTTACACGGATTTATGCTCGTTTATTACATTTTTACAATTTTCCAACGTTTGGCACTTTTTCAGGTGCCGTGGTCCCGGATGACTGAGGTGACAGGCGTCTTTTAGAAAGCATTAACGGTTAGTTTACTACAAAAGTTAATTATTATGAAGCTACGTTCCAAAATATGCAAACCAATAATTTTTATATAAAGTCAACCATATTGATTTTTTAGTAATTGAAGTTAATATTAAATTTATAAACTAATTACTTTACATGAACTTAAAAATACTGATTATTAATTGAAATTAAAATTTTTAACTCTACAGTCACACTTCTAGCAAGGGGTCTCATGCACTTAAGAACTGGTTCCCATGCTACCGGTATGTTCCAACCACTCGCGTATCATTCTAGGGAAGAAACGGTCTCGGGCTAGAACTTTAACTTTATCGAAATGTATAAAGTGGTTGGTACCGCTAAGTGTATGTTCGCTGACTGCAGATCTACCAGAGCGTTTATGTTTCACATCCGCGATATGTTCCTTCACCTTCCTTTAAACGAGCATAAATCCGTGTAAAAACAGTTTTAATTATGTCTACTGCTCGTGTTAACCTTAGAAAATACTATAAAATAAGAATAGCCAAGTGAGGCCCTTAATTCGAAAGCCGCGCGGCTGAAATATCGTAAAATATAAACGGCCGTACAATTCTCAAGGCATTGGGATAGATTAATTATATTCTGCAGACAGTATAATAAACGTTCATTTACTCCATTCATAATTTAACAGGCGAGTTGATAGCGTCATACAGTTCGCTCGATAGTGTCACCTAACCAGGTCTACCCTTCCGAGAAATCACTTTTGTGACACTACGCAGTGCAATGCCATAATCGAAATCGCGTACATCGGACCTCGATGAAAAGAAAAATAACTCTTCACAAATACTTAATAATCAATCTTTAAATAAAAAGACGTAATACAATTTTGCTGGATCATAATAACCATTAGATACGCCAAAAAAATACAGGCAAAGTCTTATACTATATTATAAATATGTACTGCAGCTACAGTCCCACCGAAATTACCAATATCAAATATATAAATTTCAACTGACTTCCTTACACGGTTCACCAGATAAAGCCCGTCATGTTGTATGTAGTCAAAGGTTTTGTCTCCGACTGTCGCAACCAGATGATAAAGTTAAGAGGCAAGCGTGACGGGGCATTAGATAACAAGTGACACACTCTAAAGATAAAACCATCTTTATTTCCACCTACGCCGGTACTTATTAATAGTAATTCGGTGAATTTCATTCAGTCGTTCCCGGGACTCTACCGAGCGCACATCTTCACTGAAAACGCTGTTGACGTTTGATTTTCGAATTATATTCCGATATTTACTCGCTGAATCGCGTTTCGTCGTTAAATAAATCAGTGACTTATTTGGAAAGTGTGTGATAATTAAGTACTTATTTGTTTTTTTGGATTGTGCCGATGCTTTTTAGGTATGTTATAATTTATTTTATTCCTTTTTTATACAGGGTGTTCCGTAAATCTCGTTTTTTTATATAGCTCTGAGCAAATATTTCTTTTAATGTACAGTTTTTAACTATAGTTCACCTACGACCTTAACTGGTAGTTAATCTGTAGGTATCATTTGGTACAGTGGATAATTATGTATTTAAGTACAGCAGAATAAGGACAAGTCATGGTTACTAAGGAAAAACCTATACTTAACTAGCGATTCTGGCGATACGATGATATAAAATACCAATTTTTTACTAAGCTAATCGATCGAGCGAGCGAGCGGCAGTGGGGATATCGATATCAACCCTTGGATTCCCCACTGCAGGGCACGAGTCTCTTCCTGCATTAGGAAGGTTAGGCCAAATTCCACCACGGGGCCTAAGTCCGGGTTGGTAGCGGATTCTAAGGCAATGGCGGGCCTTACTGTCAGAAGTTATCAAGCCGTCCATAAGGCTTCTGACATGACAGCCGCAACCAACGGCTTAACGTGCCTTGCGAAGCGCCTGGAAAAATGCCACTAGCGGTAGTCACGGGATGGTCACTCAACCAGGACCTGACCGCGCCTCAAATTGCGTAACCTTAGTGATTGTTTCGGACACTCGGTTCCACTAGGCCACGAGCGCTGCTATAATAATAATGTTTTTTGTACCGACTGCTTAGTAGTGGATGCTTATCAGTCGGATTATTGGCTAGTTTTCAATGTAGGTACAGTTTTTTACAATCTCTCGTTCACCTAAGACCTCTACTAGTATTCCTGCTATTAGTACGTAATCTGTAGGTATCATTTGTTACAGTGGATAATTGTATATTTAATTATACCAGAATAACGACAAATCATGGTTACTAAGCAAAAACCCGTGCTCATTTACCGATTCTGATTACAAGGATAAAAAATGCTAGTTTTTTTTACTAAGCCAATCAGTTACGTGAAAAACGAAACTTTTGGAAGAGAAATCAATTGCCTTTGTACAGCGTACATGTCATGTAGTTTATATACCTACTGCTCGAAGCGCTCGTGGCCCTAGGCGAACCGAGTGATTGGAATCAATCACTTGGTTAAGCAACAACAGGCGCGGTCAGGTACAGGATGGGTGAGCATCCCTTGACTACCGCTAGTGGCATTTTTCTGAGCGCTTCCGTGCTTCGCAAGGCACGTTAAGCCGTTGGTGCCGGCTGTCATATAATGGTAGTCGTTAAGCCATGTCAGAGGCCTTATGGGCGGCTTGATAACTTCTGACAGTAAGGCCCGCCACTGTCTTACAATCCTCCACTAACACGGACTTGGCCCCCGTGGTGGAGTATGGCCTAACCTTCCCGCGATGCAGGAAGAGACCCTTGCCCCAGCAGTGGGGACATACACGTGTTGATAACGATATCCCTACCAGCTAACCCCGCACACGTTGTTTTGCCTTATTAATTATCACAGACCTACCAAATATACACAAAAAGGTTCATAAAAATCGATAAAGCCATTTCGGAGGAGTTAGATAACAAACGCCGTGACACGAAATTTTTAAAACATAACACAAACTCACGCCTGTGTCCCAGAGATGTGGGCAGAGACCAGGGACTGCCACTTGCCACGATCCTGACAGATCATCTTCGCTTCATCAACGTTCATTAGTCGCTGCATGTACGCACGCCGTTTCCTGTAGGTACTATTCATCTTGCCATAGCTTTTTATATTTTAGATTATAGCTATTACAGCCCAGCCACACTACAAGCCACTTACAAACGTTTGACTGGTAGAAAATGCCGTTTAGAATTAAGATAAATAACTAAGAATATTCTTTTTTGCACATCAGGAAAAAACAAAGAAAATATTTACAAAGATACAGCACAATTGTCGGCCTTATTCCTTGGAGGTTAGATAGGCTTTAAGAAACCGTCTCACATTATAATAATAATCATAATACCTTGCCACCTGCTTCGCATTCCGAGGAATAAACTCCGTTCATTGTCGAACAGGGCTTAGTTGGTGAAATCGAGGCCATATTGCAAATACATTTTTCTGATCCCCTGATTACGGACGGAGACACTCGTATCGCAAAAAGCTATCACCCAATATGGTACATACATTTATTTTCTTCAGTACTTCTGTCAAATAATATTCTTTACATCCCCCCGGATCCCCAATCACGGATAACAAACACTGCTCTTTTGCTCTTCGATATCAGAGTGCAAAAGCCTTTCTTATCCGCTGGGGATTCAGTAAATTGAAATTAAAATATCGTGGGCACTAAGTTTGTGAATTCAAAAGATCATTAAACCTTTTTACTTCTACCTTCATGGTGCCGAATTTATCGAACAACCTTTTTATATTTGTTTAAAACTCAGACTCGGAACCTTCTTGGTGTTCATTTTTTTTTTTCAATTTGCTTTGCGCGCGCCATTTTCTTTTTACCCTATTTCCTTTCAACTTTTTTTTGCATTTTGTCATTTCCACAGACTAAATAAAGTTACCTACTGTAATTTCTTCGCTGAGGCGGGATGAAATTTTACGTGTTGCATTCGAGTGCAAAATTTTTTCATCTCGTGCTCTTTTGAATCACGTGATCCTTCTAATTTTTTAATCATGTGATCCTCGCTTGCTCGTTAATCAAAATTGAGCACGTGCTTAAAAAGCAAATTTGCACTCCTGCAAATAAAAAACTTCTTCTTCTTCTTCTTCACTGCTCGACACAGCCCTCCCCCAATGAGAGCCATAGCGCAAGGTTGTTCCATCATTGGGGGAAATAAAATGAATAAATAACAAATAACTAATATTGTTTGCCAGAAAAACTAACTATTTACAAAGATACAGAACAGTTGGCGACGACTGAACTGTCTCCAAAAAAAAATTTGAAAGCCAAATCAGATAACGATTTTAGAGTTCCACATTGAAAGATTTTAACATTACCCTGTGAAACGTCTACGCTGTCTATCCGTCCGTTCCTATGTATATGTCTGTTACGAAGTCAGTTAAAAATTTCACTGATACTGTGGTATCCGCTTGCTAACATGAAGAAAACGATCGCGAGGAAACCAGTGCGTCTGAGTGTGAGAGTTCCAATCCGTAGTGGGTACGTGTGGTTGCGCCTGCGCCCTGCACTGGGACGTATTTAAAGTAAATGACATGAAAATACATCTATGATTGTTTTTTCTTTAGTTTAAAAGATAATTTTAACGCGATAATCTAAACGCGATTATTAATTACGTTTTACCTAATAAATAATCGCGATTAGACCCGTTTAATATATAACTATGTATGAGTTTCGTGAATCATTAATAAATACTAATGTATAAAGTATCCATAAAAAAATTAAACGTATTTTTGTTTTTGTTTTTGCTCTATTGTACAAATTATAAATAACGTACGAGAGTCAAATTTCCTGTGATGAGAGTGCAGTCCAGGCATCAAATAATAAAAAAAAACTAAGTGTGAGTTCGACCCTCTCAGGTAGCAGCTAAGGGTCCCGAACTGAATGTAAAATAAACTAAATAGTTGTGAAATAGACCGCCAATTGTGTAACATTACTTATATTTAGAATAAACATGGTTGTAATTCTGTTTCTAGTCTAAAGTTTTCTCGATCAACCTATCAAAATAAAATTATAAGAACCCATTTGTGAGCGAGCCTGACTCGCACTTGGCCGTTTTATTTACGTCACCAGCCGTAACTTATTAATGGCAACGTAATTTAACAGTAAAATTACATCGGAACAGGTCATGACCTTGGGAGGTATAGCGGACCCATCCAGCGTACAGGGTGTTAAAATACTTACGCACAACCCAAAACTGCATACTGGATACCAAAACAAACTATTTCGTCCATAATAGTTTGCTTTGCTGGAGAATCAGTAAATTTATTAAGAAATAAATTTAAAAAAATATACTGACACTGAATGTATGCGTAATTTTCAGCGTTGTTATGACATGGGGCATAAGTATAATACTGCGCTTTGAATGTTTTAGATCCCAATATAAAAATATCAACAAAGTTTCTTGAGAAAAAGATTTTGTATCTATAGAAGTGTCGCAATTGGTAAATGAGAAATCACTTGTATAAAAAATCGATATAGTTTCTTGTGGAAAAGACGTTCTAACTATCGAAGTGTCATAATTGGTAAATGAGATATCACTTGTATCCCATGATACGAATTAACTGGAGGATGGGATCCATCATTAATCGACCATAAAACAATTCTGTTGGTTCTTAACCTATGTAAAACTAGTATTAATTAGTATAAGATATCATGCTGGATTACGTATACCTACCTACATAAATAAATATACAACACCAGTTTCATTTCCGCAATGATATGCGAAGAACTGCTACTGCATGATGATTATACTGCATGATGATTATAATTTTTTCCCCGTGAATAATGCCTGTCGAATCAAAGGCTTAAGAGATACATACTAGATTGATTGATATTGATCTTATCTTTTAAGCCCTTGATTTCCCAGGCATGGTGTGTATTTCTACAGTCTTTATATGTAGTAAATAAAGGTTTTCTATGTAGGACAGTAATTTACCCAAGGCCGCGTCTCTAGTAGAGTGCGTAAAACGAGAATGTAATAAAATTATAAAAAGCGTTAATTAATAAAATCCTAAAAAATTCAAAGCATACAAAGAATTAATAAAATAAAAAAAAACCATAGAACCAAATTTGTTCTTACTTAGTCTCTTTTTTGTGTTCCACTGCAGGGCAAAGGCCTCCCCTAACAAAAAATGGAATAAAGTATTCCATTTTTTGTTACTTTGCCAAGTCTGTTGTTATTGTAAAAAAAAAATTGGGTGTTTCCTAAAACCGCTGAAATGCGCAAACATCCTGATGTTTGCGCATTTTAGCGGTAACCCTGTATATAGCTGAACACGTTACGCAATTTATTTTAATTTAATTTATTTACATATTTGAATTTTTTCTGTACCTATGCGCACGCAAATCGGATAAAACGTATCTATGTAAACGAGACATGTTCACCTTACATACCAATGTCATCCAAATGCAATCTTTGATTTGTATTAATTGCCCGCTAACTGCTTGATTTCTACTTCTGTTATTTATTTATTTACAATACGTGGGTGCATACAGAAAGTATAATAAATAATCATAATTATGTATTATGTCACATACCAAATTTAAATATTAAGACTGGGTTCACCGACCGTACCGCTGGACTGAAGCAGAAGTCTACCTTAAAACAGGTGTTACAAAATAAATTTTACTTTCTAATGTATTTAAAATCTGGAAAAATATAGGAAACAAGCTGTGTCCTGCGGTCTTACCCGCGGTTTATTGTTTTTCCCATAGGAATAACATATTTTCCCTCAGTACGTAGCCTATGTGTTAATCCAGGGTGTCAGCTAACTCTGTTGGTGAAGCAGTTATTATTATTTATTTCCATGTTTTAACTCCTAATGCATAGGATCAAAAACATAAAATACATGCCAATTTGCAATAACAAAACTAACAAAGGTTTCAGAGGTACATAACAAATTAATAAAAGAACAGTGTAATAATATGAAAAAAGGAAGAGAAACATAATATTATGCTAAAAGCACTTAAAGACTTTATAAAAATACGGTAATATTTACAGTTAATTACACTATTTTTATTTTTAATGCACTAACCCGTGCTAAGGAACAAATTTAAATACCTATTTAGAGGCTAAAAATTTCACCCATGCCGGGATTCGAACCCGCAACCTCTGGCTATCCGTACCAGCGCTCAATTGGTAGAGCGCTGGTATGGATAGCCAGAAGTTGCGGGTTCGAATCCCCGGCATGGGTGAAATTTTTAGCCTCTAAATAGGTATTTAAATTTACAGTTAAGTTATTTTATCGTAGTAGTGCCAATAGTAATGGTGACAGAATTTTTTTAATGCCGTGATTTTTTTTTATTTGCCACAAGGTCCTCAAAAGGTCAAAACACTAAATTAACTGCTTGGTGAAGCAGTTAATTTAGTATATTTTTAGTGACTCGCGTTGCTCATACATAGTTAATCAAACGGGTCTATTCGCGATTAATTAGGTGTAATGTAAACCCTAATTCCCGAAGGGAATAGTAATTGACTGTGCTCGCCACCTCAGTCTAACCGTGACCACGGCAACTGCAACTTTGCCGAGACGTCGGGAATGCCGAGACGAGAGAGAAAATCCTGTCTGCTGAAGTGGAAATTTCATTAACTTAATTTAAGGCGCTTGGTGTGCTACCTAGCGCCATCATTGGAATAAAAATCATAATGTTTTATAAAACTAATTTTTCGGCAAAAGTACACATCAAAATTCTTAATATCTTTGCTTTAAACATTTTGCAATAATCGTTTTTATCGTGACGCGGTTTTTTTATTCACTTGCAACCGAAAGTGTCGGCCACAGTCAGTGATCTTATAAATGACGTCATACGAATTTGGAGTGACTGCTTGCACAAGTGATAGCGCTGATAACGAGTGATAAGTAATCAAATAAACAGAAGTACGCAGGTGATATTAGCTCAGGAACTTGCTGGAAAATTCTATATTCTATATTTTTCTTAATTGGAATCTTTCTTTCTATATATAGTTCTATATTTTATTTAATTGGAAGAACAAACAACTACGTATTAAAATATTACTTAGGACAAGCAATTTTTAGGATTGATAAACATGTAGTCCTACATATTAAAATATTACTAAGAGTTATTAGGATTGATAAACATGAAGTCCACAACGTTATCCACAGTTGACTTATAAGTGAGTGTACATTGTCAGTGAGCTGTCATTAAACAATAATTATAGTCAAATAAAAAAACATGATCAGTACAAAATCCAATAAATTTTCGTCAAGAACACAGAATACATAAAAAAAAATGAGCACACAAAAAATCCTAACTGAAAAAACCCCAAACAATAAGTAAGTTGTGAGCTAAATGTAACACTATTTTTTATTGGCCAGGTTGATTTGACACTTGAACCAAAAAAGACCATAGCGGTCTAAGGCTTCCACTGACCTACACCCCTACTCATGAGACGAAAGAGTACCAAACCAATGTCAAACCACTGACTTTGACACATGTTTTGATAATGGTGTCAACCCTTTTTATGTCCCCACTGCTGGGGCACGGGTCTCATCCTGCGTCGCAGGAAGGTTAGGCCATATTCCACCATGGAGCCAATTCCGGGTTGGTGAAGGATTGTAAGAAAGTGGCGGGCCTTACTATCGGAAATTATCAAACATAAAGCCTTTATAAATTGTAGCCTATGTGTTATTCTGATGTATAAGCTATATTATTGTAGAGTTTCATTAAAATCCATTTAGTAGTTTTTACGTGAAAGGGTAACAAACTTCCATCCATCCATACTTAAAAACTTTCGCGTTTGTAATATTGGTGGGATACTTTTGTCTCACGATACATGAAAGTGTGGTATTTTTCGCTATGAAAAGTAGGTCACTCGTGTCGCTTACGTACATACGACAGACCGCCTGACGAGGGACGTGTGTCGTATCGCATGATTGATCGTGTCTGCCCCGTGCCTAGAGGGCACTAATTTTGAACCCCGTCGACGTGAATTAGTCCATTATTGTATGGACATAAAATTTAATTGGCTACTGTTCAATGCTAAATGAAGGTTTTAAATGTCAAAGGTCGCGACTTTTCAGTACATTAATTATTAAATTCAGTGCTCGTATTAAAATTTGTGATTTATTTGAATTTTTTGTCCAGTTTTTATTCAGAGTTATTTATAACATACAATAGCTTGTCCTGCGTTTTGATTATGTAAGTTTTCACGTATACAACTGTGTGCGAAAATAGCCTTGGGGTAACTCAAGAGCCAGATATGAGTGGACACACAACTCCCTCGCCTTCAAGTGTGTCCCATTCATATCCCAGAGATGTCAACTATATCTGGCTCCCTCACACATACTCTCAACTCAGTACGGTAGTCATCTCCTGCTACGTTATCCAGCTCGCACACAATGCGCGAGAGCGAGATCAACATCGTCTGACATCGGTTACATTCGGCCGCATTTCTCGTCGTCACCAACGAGCGATGAGAGAAAGTTCACCAAAAAAAACGTGTGATCTGGATAAAGTAGGGAATAGGTAGACTAGACTGACTCACCACTTGTCCACACGCACTTATTTGATTGGACGCCGTATGAGCTAGGACAGAAGTGGTGAGCGAGATATGATAGAGATATAGGAAGTCTCGGTGAGCAAAGATATGCCGTGAGTCGCCCATTGGCTCAATTGGTAGAGCGCTGGTACGGATAGCCAGAGGTTGCGGGTTCGAATCCCGGCATGGGTGAAATTTTTAGCCTCTAAATAGGTTTTTAAATAAGATATGAGATATAAGATAACTCCCTCTAAGGATACACTTTGCCCAAGTCGAAATGAAATGAAACGGTTTTATTCAAAGTAGCGCAGATACTGCGGCTTAATGAACGTTACAAGTCAAACTAGGTGTCCATTTCAAAATCTGGATCATTTTGGAGAAAAAATGGACAAATAAACTCCAAACTTGGTCTTTTCAAATTCCTTAATTAACAGAATTTACACAGATTCTACAAAACTCGTGAATTTTACATACTTGAATTCCAGACATCATTGTCATCTAAATAATCCTTAATATTATAGTAGCTCTTTTGGCACAAAGTGTACTTTACACATTTTTTGAACCGCGCTTCAGTCAAACTTAATATATCTTCAGGGATTTTATTGTAGAAGCGTATACAATGCCCCATGAAGGATGTATTAACTTTTGCCAGCCTAAATCTTGGGATCAAAAGTTTATGTTTATTTCTAGTATTTACATTATGTTGGCTACCTACAAAGTTGCTAATATTTTTCCTGACATACATAAAATTTTCAGCTGGCAACTGTCATGATGTTTGTTTCTTTAAAGAATTCTCTTAACTTCTCTCCTTCTAAATTCTCTATACGAAAAGCCGAAAACGGAATAGATACTGGACTTTGTCGTACAATTATGTGGCTCAATATCTCTCACGTATCGGATATCCAGTGGAATATCCAATACGTGAGAGATAAAAACAAGAAAGAGAAAAAAACAATACACGTGATACGGCAGATCTAAATAAACATTCCGCTTTCACACCAAGATGTATACAGAAAAGTTACATAACAAGAGCTCTAGTCCCAAACGAGGATACCCCAGGGTATCCTGTGGTAACCATCACGAACATACACAATCATCCAGACTGAGGGCCTTTGTAAAATTTTACGGCGGCCCTGAAAGAGAATCGAACCCTTGACCTCCGGCGAGACAATCGCGATAAGAGGTGATAACGTTAGACCAACGAGACAGTCACCATGTTACCTCGTTCGTATTATAAAGTTTAGGATAACATTTGTTTTGTAAGACGAAAGTACTGGTCTTTGAAAAAGATGATGAAATGACTGAGTTCAAGATAACGGTTAGAGGCAAAAGAGTGGAACAAGTAAAAGAATTTGTCTATTTGGGGAGCCTGTTTACGAGGGATGGAAAGTGTGAAGGTGATATAGAAAGAAGAGTAAAAGCGGGAAATTGTGTAAACGGTGCCTTGCACTCCATTGTGTGCAGCCGAAACATCTCCAAAAGAGCTAGATTGGCTATTCATAGTGGCGTGCTGGTCCCAACACTTATGTATGGTAGCGAGACTTGGGTGTGGCAAAAGAAGCAAGAATGTAGAATTATTGCAGTTGACATGAGGTCCTTGAGAAGTATGTGTAGTGTTACTTTGAATGACAGGATACGAAATAGTCTGATTAGAGAACGTTGTGGACTGAAAGAGGATGTAGTGACTAGAATTGAGAAAGGAATGTTGCGTTGGTTTGGACATGTGGAGAGGATGAAGGAAGAAAGATTGACGAAACAAATATATATTGCGAATGTGAGTGGAAGAGCTGGTAAGGGACGTCCCAGACGGACTTACATCGACCAAATAGGGGATCTATTAGCAAAGAGAAAGATAAAAAGTACCCGGAACCGGCGTGCGTGCATGCAACGACTTATGAACGTTGATGAAGCGAAGGTGATCTGTCAGGATCGTGGTAAGTGGCAGTCCCTGGTCTTTGCCTACCCCTCTGGGATACAGGAGTGAGGTTATGTATGTATGTTTGTTTTGAATGGCACTTCTAGTTGGCATCGTCACGGATTTTGGAAAACGCCCACAAGTGTCCCTGTTAATAAAATCTTACTGATTAGCTTAGCTTAGGTATTGTCTAAAATTGCTTTGTTTACTGGTGTAGGTACATTTATTATCAGATAAAAAATAGTGCATTGCTAGGCAAGGGATTAAAGTAACGAAATTAGTCCCGAGACGGGTTTTCGAGGGATTAAATAAGTCTAGCCCGAGGTTAACACTGTGCGTATCATTAAGAATATAAGGAAAGTATGAACCAAACTCTACAACGGGAAAAGATCATGAATATCGGAATGCCGCTATCCCGCCTATTTTGAGTATGGAATCCTAAAAAGACCTTGCGTCGCACATACATTAATTGGGTAACGAAAAACGTCTATTTTATCGCAAACGGGTAAAAAGAAAATAGGTTTTATGAAAACTCTAATACTTCACATCTTAAGGTGGCCTCAAATTATATTTATCTTGAAACTCGGATAAATTTGGGATTTAAAACGTATAAGCCTCACTATCAAGCTTTATCATGCTACACGCCAGGTAATTCGGGGGCAAGGCGTGATAATGAAAAAAGTCGATACGTAGCTGTAACACTGCTTACGTAATACTATATTAATACTAAGTACTTATACTAAGTACGTGTAATTTAAATAACGTTCAATCAATCGATCTGTCGATCCATCGAGTAGGTCGGTCAGTCGTTTGTGCGGTCGGTCGGTCGTTTGATCGGTCGTTCAGTCGTTCGGTCGGTCGGTCGGCCGGTCGGTCGGTCGGTCGTTTGTTCGGTCGGTCGGTCAGTCATTCATTCAACCTGCCCTCCCCAGGTTTTAAGTCAATTCCTCAATTCTTCGACCTTTGGAGGAGGAAGTATATCTATTGAGGTACCTAATCGTCATACTATTCAGTGCGTGATTTCGAGTAGGTCGGTCGGTCGGTAGTTTGTGCGGTAGGTCGGTCGTTTGTTCAGTTGGTCGGCCGGTCGGTCGTTTGTTCGGTCGGTCGGTCGGTCATTCATTCAACCTGCCCTCCCCAGGTTTTAAGTCAATTCCTCAACTTTTCGACCTTTGGAGGAGAAAGTGGATCTATCTATTGAGGAAATCGTCATACTTTTTAGTGCGTGATTTGCTTGAAATGTATTTTTGTTAAAAAAATTGTTTTACACAAAATAACCGTTTCCATGCGCGAAATATTAATTTTGCTTTTTCCTGTAACGAAACTGTCTTACGCGTTGTACACGGAATGTTTTATGTAGGAAATCATTTTTGCGGTTAAGATTACGCGACTTGATATCGCGGTGGGTTATCAAACCGCGTATAAATACTGGTAGATAAATATGTTCACTCGGTATGTTTCCGCAGTTTTTTGCAAAAAAAAAAAATCTTACTTAATGAATGGATTAGTACCACTTGTAGTACTGTATGGTGTAGACGACATCTGTGGCGGAGCGGTAGCGCATCTGCCTACTATGCGAGAGGTCCCGGATTCGAACTACGGCAGGGGGCTAAATAAAAAAAAACCCCAGGACTTGGATCTAAGACCTGGGTTTTTTTTTTGTTTCCAGCCGGGGTTCAAATAGATATACCTAAGTCGGGATTTAAATTTGTACTTTATATAACCGTCGTTCTATTTACACGCAGTCTATTTTATAGGCTGCTAAAGAGTATTTATAAGAAGCAAATTTATGTAAAAGCTTATTAAAAAAACATTAACCTTCACATTTTACTTGCAAATTCGCCTGTAACAGAGCCGAGTGAAGTATACGGGTGAACAATCGAAAGTAAAAGCTTCGTCAAACATATAAAACGCTTAGATAGTTTATAGTTACTAAATTGTAAATTTCGATCAGTAAATCTCTAAAAAATTCTCAAACAATAACGGCACAAACAGACTTAAGAGTACTTAATTATGTATTATTTTTAATGCACGAACCCGCGCTAATTATTGCCAGGGGTCGCGGGTTCGAATCCCGGTATGGGTGGAATTTTTAGCCTCTAAATAGTTTTTTTTTAGATTAGTACTTAAGTAATCAGTGAACTTCTCAGTGCCTAGACTCAGATTAGTTCGAGAGTAGTGGCGACCGGCAACAGGCGGATACTTAGATTAATCTAACAATAAGTATTATTTTTAAAATTACATATTTAATTATTTTTCCTTTCTTTCCAGATAAGGGCAACAGCAAACGTGGCGTCATCACACCAACCAGCTGACAGATACCACAAGATCATCACGCGAAAAAAATCCTGAAAGCAACAAAAAAAACACAACACAAATAGTCCGTAAGACTTTAAACTGCTTGTGATAGTATTTTAATTCTATTTATTTTTCTTTAAATCACATTAAAAAAAAGACGAGAAGGATACCTTCGAACCGGCCAGTGGCAATAAAGAAAATACGAACGAGTCGCAAAAAAAAGAAATATTACTTGACACCGCCCATAAAGCACAGCGACCGAAAAAAAAACTTATCCTGACCAGAGATTAAACGAAACAGGTTTTGTGCAAGTGACAGAGAAGAGGTCAAAGACTAGAAAGCGTACAGAAGAGTCGTATATTTAAAACAGAAGAATGAGGGACATGAATCCGTGTCACCACGCCGTGTCGGAAGACGTGGTCTACAAGGAGGTCGTCGTCATCGGTGAGTCTAAAATGTTTATTAAAAAATAAAAATAAATGTATTGACGTCACGACTGTCAGTGGTCCATACATTGTAATGCCGCTAGTGTGCTAATACAGCAATTTAGCTTTGAATTTTAAATACCTATACCTTTAATTTTGTCGTTTTAGTTATAATGGATCAATTGATTTTTTTCGTAATTTCAGAGGTAAAAAGTCGTATATTTTTGGATGTGCACGGGGTTTTTGTCACATCTTAGTGATATGTGTTTTCCACCCTGTATTCTATGAGCTACTTAGATATATAGATAAGATAAATATGATATTAGCTAAACCAAATTGTTACCATAATTTGTAAAGTAAATAACAATTTTAAAAACCTATTTAGAGGCTAAAAATTTCACCCATGCCGGGATTCGAACCCGCAACCTCTGGCTATCCGTACCAGCGCTCTACCAATTGAGCCAATGGGCGACTCACGGCATCAGTGAAATTTAGAACCTCTTTACAATATTCTCTGTATTACGTACAAATTAAATTTTTAAATTTGTTCCTTAGCACGGGTTAGTGCATTTAAAATAAAAATAGTG
The DNA here is from genome assembly GCA_934045075.1 of Yponomeuta sedellus. Classification (NCBI taxonomy): domain Eukaryota; kingdom Metazoa; phylum Arthropoda; class Insecta; order Lepidoptera; family Yponomeutidae; genus Yponomeuta; species Yponomeuta sedellus. The sequence goes on from OW203744.1 coordinate 1,293,352, forward strand.
TAAGTAAATAACAGTTCATCGACAGGCAACCGATTACCCTATACCGGGTTACCTGTAGAATGCGAAATTTAAAAAGCACATCAACTGGCATTGTCCTAAGTAATGACAATAGCTACCAATGATACGGCATTTTAACGATACAATTATCCACAGATTTCTTGTATTTTTGTAAATACCTGTATGACGTTCACACGACCTTTCAACGATCGTATCATGCATAAATGAAAACATATTTTATTACACTATTTATTTTTATTTTTAATTCACTAACCCGTGCTAAGGAACAAATTTAAAAACCTATTTAGAGGCTAAAAATTTCACCCATGCCGGGATTCGAACCCGCAACCTCTGGCTATCCGTGCCAGCGCTCTACCAATTGAGCCAATGGGCGACTCACGGCATCAGTGAAATTTCTCAATTTGTGAAATTTTAATTTTAGAGGATAAAAATTTCACTAAAATTAGTGAAATTTTTATCCTCTAAATAGGTAAAACATATTTTATGTTTTATGTCAAAATTTTGAATCTCAATATTCTGTAAAAAAAAAAACTCTCCTACGTTTCCACAGACCAGGATTCTTACAAATTTTGTTTTTTTATAGATAACGTATTTCCGTTCGCGTGCATTGAGGTACTTCCGGTTTCGGAGACCCAGATTCTTTTCTTTCGCTTAAAAACTTAATAAAGCAGACAAAATCGAAACAGACTCTGAAAATTAAGTATTTTATCGAAAGAAATATACAGTACTTTTACTTCTATTATGGGAAAATGCCCACTAAAGGTGTTAACCAGCGGTCTCTCCTCGCAGGCAACGGGCCGAGCGGCATGGTGACGTCATTCATGCTGGCGGGCAACGTACCCTACCTGAAGGACCACATCCCGGAGGATCTGCCCATCGACGAGATGCTACGAGCCAGGTGAATAATATTTTTTTATTATATACCCTTGTATGCCCCCACTGCTGGGGCAAGGGTCTGCCTGCATCGCAGGAAGGTTAAGCTACTCACCACCACGGGGGCCAAGTCCGGGTTGGTGGAGGAATGTAAGACTGTGGCGGACCTTAGTGTCAGAAGTTATCAAGCTCCCATAAGGCCTCTGACATGGCTTAACGACAGCCATTACATGACAGCCAGCCCCAAAGCTTAACGTGCCTTGCGAAGCACAGAAACGCTCGGAAAAAATGTCATTAGCGGTAGTCACGGGTCGGTCACCCATCCTGCACCTGACCACGCCTGTCGTTGCTTAGCTCAAGTTATTGATTCCGATCACTCGGTTCGACTAGGCCACGAACGCTCCCACCCTATACGTTTCACTTCAACCCGGACTTTACCCCCGGCGGTGGAGTATGGCTTCTTGTGTGACAGGAAGAGACCAGTGCCCCAGCAGTGGGGACATACAAAGGGTTGATGTCAACATCACACGTCTCACAGCAGGGCACAGAACTTCTCACAGAGATACAGAATGGACTTAATCATTTTATATTTTTCGTGCTATTTTATATACGTATGTGTATTTAAATTATATTTGTAATATTTAGTTAACCTAGGTTATGTAATAAATCACTCCTTTATTTGGTTGCTCGTTTGGTTGTTTACTGGCACTACCCCTTCCTCTGTCCGCATTATCGTGGGTTAGCTGGAAGAAAATACTATCTAGTTTTAAGATAGATAGATGGATGGATGGATGGATGGATGGATGGATGGATGGATGGATGGATGGATGGATGGATGGATGGATGGATGGATGGATGGATGGATGGATGGATGGATGGATGGATGGATGGATGGATGGATGGATGGATGGATGGATGGATGGATGGATGGATGGATGGATGGATGGATGGATGGATGGATGGATGGATGGATGGATGGATGGATGGATGGATGGATGGATGGATGGATGGATGGATGGATGGATGGATGGATGGATGGATGGATGGATGGATGGATGGATGGATGGATGGATGGGTGGGTCTAGGTAGGTAGGTAGATAGATAGATAGATAGATAGATAGATAGATAGATAGATAGATAGATAGATAGATAGATAGATAGATAGATAGATAGATAGATAGATAGATAGATAGATAGATAGATAGATAGATAGATAGATAACACTTTGTTGTACATTAAAAAGGAACTTTACTTACTTACATAAATAGAAAGTAATATAAAAATATATATATTTTATATAAATACATGCATTTAAGCTCGCCTTTGTACAAATTTGTTTTAATGCAATGAAGAATTTTTCATTCATTACCAACTGAGAATGGCAATTTAGACGGCTGAAACTATCAGGCACTCTGGTTACCTCACGCTGTTTTCCTTGAACGTTAGGAAGTGGTATTTCTGCTGTAGCAATTAGTCATTAAATTTGGGTTTACCTGCCCTTTTCTCGCCGTCTGTTTAATATTTTAGACGTCAAGGTTATCTGGAAGGAATTTATTATTAATACTAGCTGACTAGGCAAACGTTGTTTCGCCATATTTACCTTGCGACCCAATCCCAGACCTACGAAATATACACGAAACATTTCGTAAAAGTCGGTGAAGCCTTTTCGGAGGAGTTCGTGAACTGTGATACGAGATTTTTATGAATAAGAGGATATTGTAGACTTTTAGTCCGGATTTACTTACGGGTGTTGTTATATCCGGACTAAAAGTCTACAATGTGTTGTGCTTACGAAAGTTTTAGTTCAAAAATAAGAGGATTTCTTTATTACACAAAAAACAATGTACAAAAGGTGTTAAAAGTCTGTGTGAATGCAAAAATTGGTATTTTATAAAAAAAAATGTAGCTCTTAAACGTCCCATCGAAGGGCACAGGCTTTCTCTCAGAGAGAGATTATGGGCTTAATTACAACGCGTGCCCAGCTCAGATTGGCAGTTTCAAGGGCTGAGTGTATTTAAACACCTCGGTCACTCAGTCTTCCTCACGATGCTTTCCTTCACCGTTAGCGAGTGGTATTGCTACTAAAACTTCACAAATGTGCCATAGGTACCTGAAAATCGAACCTGGGCCTCTTGCTGCCGAGTCGCTTGTTCTACCCACTGGTCTACCGCCGCGTAATAAGGCATTTTATACAGTACATTTACAAATATACGTGTGCTCCGCTTATCACGTCACGTCTAATAACTCTGTGCGATCACCTGCAGGCTCCAAAGCGTCCTCGGCCAGAACCTGTACGAGCTGGACCTGTTCGAGTTGGCCGAAGGTCTGGAGGGACGCAGCCAGAACCCCATCCCGCTGCTGGTGAGTCTACCTATACTTACTCCCCTAGCTCAGCGATCCGAAATGGGTCTTGGCATCCGACACAAGAATAACCGCTTGTCTCTGTTAAGGGCGCCAATGCTCACTTCATTAGCAAATAAATCGTAGGCATACGACTCTTAAGGCGTATGACTTTAATTCTACGAAAATGGTCGAGCGACAGCCAAAATGTGTACCTATTCTGAACGTCATGCTAGATTGAATTCGAATGAGAAAAAAAATGTCTAATGAAATGATTCTGTCGAGTTATCTTATCTTATTTTTATGCGACAAGTGTGGTAAGCCTTCGAATATTTTGCGTCCACGCTTTCAATTCGCATGGGCGAGAATCGGCCCCCCAGGGAGGCAATTCTCACTTCGTTAGCAAATCTTTCGTATACGACTCTAAGGCATATGACTTGAATTCTACATAAAAAGTCAAACGACAGCCACGTATGACTATGATTACGACATTCGATATCAACCCTTTTATGTCCCCACTGCTGGGGCACGGGTATCTACCTGCATCGCAGGAAGGTTAGGCCATACTCCACCACGGGGGCCAAGTCTGGGCTGGTGGAGGATTGTAAGACAGTAACGAGCCTCACTGTAAGTTACGAGTATTTCGTCACAATTTAGGGAAATGACCTCATGTCTGACAGACAGTGATAATGATTACAGACCAGAGTGACGTGATAACCACGCCGCGAGCCCACGTTTTCGACCGTATAGCGACCTCACTAGTGCTGGCAATATTCGTCCGTTTTTGTTTATTCGAATATTTAGCAGAATAGAATAGTAGATTGTTAACCGAGGGTCAAAAGAATCAATGTCCGAGGTATTTAGACCGATAGTCCGAGTGGGAATTGATTCTTTTACTTGTGTAAACTCTACTTTTCATTTCGAATATGAGGCAAATAAACACTCATTTTTAATATTCAAATCTTAGAATAAAAGATTATTACCACGGATGTAAAAAAAAGATCCGTGATTATAACATACTCGCTCGTATAACAGATTAGTATCCCGCCACTTTATGTCGACTTTTTAAATTTTAAATATGGAACTCACCGCGTAACTGTTGCGCCTTATTCGGCTCAAAAAAAGTTTGTGCTAAGTTCACACTGGCTGTTTAGAAACTCACGTGGCCGCAGCATTTAATTTAATTACTTTTTTACATAAAACTCTTCACAGCTGACAGTAGTTCTATTTTTAAAGTTCATGCCGGCCCTTAGGTGGGAAGTAATTTGAATGAGTTTTTCCCTCTCTATGGAGGGAAGCAGCATTTTCCACCCAATAATCAGATCAAAACAAGACTACTTTCCGAGTATAAGAAATGAAAAATATTTGTTTGTCTTCAAACATAGTAAGGGACAATACTTCGAAGATCGGACACAGTGATGTGTCTTGGGATAAATTTATGTCCAGCAGTGGACTGACACTGACTGATTATTATGATGATGATGATGATGATGATGATGATGATGATGAAGGGACAATACTCATTTATATTATAGAATGACAGTGTAATGAGACATAGTAACTGACAAATTAAAAAAATAACACTTTAATCCTTAATAGAGGATGGGTAGTAAACATTTCTTTTTCATTCGTTTTGGACTTTATTTGGAGGTTATAAACTTCAATTAAAAGTGGTTAGCTGCCCAATCAAGGGTTAAAAACAAAATGTTTACTTAATAAACGTCAAAGCTCGTATATAACGAATAATAATAAAAACTTCCACGCCACAGTCACTTGTCTTGGTCCAGGCAAGTACATCACAAACACGCACATACAGCGAGAATGAGAATTTTTCAAATATTTGCTATTTTATGAAGTAAAGTATTTTTATCCTCCCCCTTAGTTCATTCGATAAAATCGTTCGAAAATGCAAATTTAATTCAACATACGGAAAGACTAATACTAACGAAAAGTCCAAATAATTCGAATGGGAAAAATATTCGAGTAAAACGAATAATCGAATATTCGAAGTCCCAGCCTGAGTTAGAGCTGATATGCCGTGTGACCGACAGATGACATTACACCATTATAGACATACCACGCCAAGGCTGAATGTATCGAACAAAATTCCGCTCAAAAGCGAGCAGGGCTGGATTTAGAGGAGGGCATGCAGGGCTATGTCCAGCAGTGGACTACATACATAATATAGCCTGAAGAAGAAGAAGAAGATGCAGAGCTATGCCCTGAAGCCTCCACAAGAGTGCAGCCCCGCTATAGAGCAATATTATCATTAAAAGGTAACTTTAATAGGTAAACGAATATGTTAACGGGTCTAATCGAGATTATTTATTAGGTGAAATGTACCGTTGCATATATCAATCGGAAATGAAACGATAAGGTTTTATTCAAAGTAGCGTAGAACGTAACACAAATCAAACTAGGTGTCCATTTCAAAATCTAGAGCATTTTGAAGAAAATATGGACAAAAAAGCTCCAAACTTAGTTTTTTCAGTCTTCTGTCTTAAGTCCACAATTTAAGTCGAAATACACAATTTTATCGGCGTGGTTGTTAGTCCCTTAATAAAAAATACACGATCTGCACGCGCCACGTGGTTATTAAAGCCACGTTGTTTATTGACTAAAAATCTTTACAAAAATTCTATAAAATAAAAACCGACTTCTGTACACTAAGGAACTAAAAACGCAGAAATAAAATAAACGAATATGACTTCTAAATTCGAAATCCGTATATCTATATCTAGCTATTGCAGAAGAATTTTTTGAGTCGGTGCCCAAAATGAATGTGCGTCTGGAACTCGGCACCGACTCCAAGATATACTTCTACAATACCTACATCGAATCCAACTTAGATTTAATATGTAACTACTATGTTTTAATCAATGAAAGATAAAAAGTGCTTTGTACTATGTCGCCACAGGTCATTGTAATTTCACATAGTTCATTTACAATCAGTTGGCTTACAGTGTCATGAGGAAACTAGTGACTACAGAAGAAAATAGAGTTAAAATTCTAAAACTCAAAAACTGTCAAGTTTTCACTCTCGCGATCTGGGGGCGTGTCTCCAAAATGCATACATGTTCGGTTGAGTCATATAAGATAAAGTTTGTTCGCCCAAAAAGCAGTATAAATAAGTTATCAATGCAAGTTATTTTCATAGCACCGACTGAATGGAAAATATTTACTAATTAGTTCCTTCATTGAGCATATATTGGCGTAGCTTTATCACCTCACTCGGTTTCGTGACAGTTTAATAATAACAACAGAGGAAAAAAACATTATGTACTTAAGTAGGTGCTTATTAAATTGATTGTCATTGTGATATGGATCCGGGTGGGCCGCCCTCCCTAGCTTAGAGTGGTGCCACACGGGCGCTGTCTATGCGTTGCGTTAGCGCTGCGTCGACTGAGCGGTGAATCTCCGTCGTATAACATATAAATCTAAACGACCGACATAGGGCGATGCCACACGTGCGTTTCAGTTACTTTCATATAAACCACATACAGTCTGTTAGCTTTTAGAATACACCTCGGGCCCTAGAGTGGGCTTCGGTTTTCGCCGAAAGCACACGAGTGTAGGTAATACTACTTCCTGCTTTGTATAAAACTTTTCTTCACTATTTTGAAAAGTTATGTAAAGTTAAGTGTCATATTAGTTCCGATATGTCTATTACACGAATATATCCGATAATAACCGAGGTATAATCTAAAAGCTGTAAATACTGCTCTCCCGCTCCGTCGTTTCAACGCAACTTCCTCACGTCGTCTGCCTCCTTGACATGTGCGTTGCGTCGCCCTCCTTCATTTCAAGGAATCGTGTGGCATGTTCAGATTTATATCTAGACGCATCGTGTGGCATGACGTTCAGATTTACGAGTATTTGTAGATCGACGGTCAGTCGCTCTCAGTCGACGCTGCGCTAACGCAGCGCATAGACAACGCCCATGTGGCACCTCTCATACCACACGATGCGTTAACATGACTGATAGCGACACAGCACACAAAGAGAGGAGGTCCGATAGCGAGTTACATTAAAACGACGGAGCGGCAGCGCAGTATTCAATCTGGCAGTATATTAATCGATTATCTGTACAAACTGTCGTTTTTAGCGGAAATCGATTAGTCCTAGAATATTGATACTACGTTCTACTGGGCTGTGGGCCAGTTTCGAGAATTTCGCAAAGTAGTTAACTGTAGTACTGTCTCTTCGATATTCTCAGCAAAGAGCGTGACAGAACGTTACTTAAATATTTACTTAGTGAAATTCTCAATTCAGAAACGTCATCCTCAGGCTATACTAGTCCACTGCTGGACATAGCCCTCCCCTAAAGAGCGCCACGTTGTGCTATCATAGGTGGTAATGCCCATAAACCCCACACTGGGCATGCGGGTTGGGGATCGCAGTTCGGTGGAATTGTACTGCAGGGGGCGCTACTGCTCACCCCACGGTTTGTGTCCCTTAGTCGCCTTTTACTACACCCGCGGAAAGAATTGGGTTGGTGCTATTCTCTAGGCCGACACCAGACACAGATTTCGATTTATTACTTGTGGAAAAAAACTTATTATAAAACAAGTAATTATATTTATTATTCCACTGGTGGCGTTAGTTAGCACCCCAAAGCGCCTAAATTTTTACACTTTTTGGACAAATTATTGCTGTGTTGACGCAGCGCCGACGCAGAGCTCGTATGGCATTCGCTGTGTTGAAATCATTGCTATGCAACGACGGAGCGCGGTCGCAACGCCCGCCCGTGTGGTATCGCTCTAATACTATAATATGACAGTGTCAATACTCGCGGTTCGCGGTGTAGCGTAACGGAAGCACGCTCGCTCTACATTCGGGAGATTTTAGGTTCGGATCCCGGGATGTGCCAAACTTGACATACATGGATTTGCTTTCTAACTTACGCTCATTTGTAAACTTTTATTACATAACAATTGTATTAGTTACAACTGCTATGAAATACCTTCTAATGACTACGTTCTCAACTACAAGAAACGAATGAACTTGAAAACGAATCTAATTTAATTCAATACCGATTATTCTAATAAAACAGCCAAGTGCGTGTCAGACTCGCGCACCGAGGGTTCCGTAGCAATTTACCACAATATTACGGTCTTTCAGTTCGGCAGTAGGGGGTCACGTGTTAAACCTGCATGCAGAAAACATGTCGCCTCGGCGAGGGCTCTAACTCTGTAACTACGTGTCGTGTGACATTCATTTACGTATCGTTGAGCCGATCAAACTAGCCATGATTCAGATCTTCACGACTCGTGCCGCTAGATGGCGCCAGTGCCACGTTACACATTGCGCAATTTGAGCTAAAAATTAACGCTTACTTATAGAGGTTTCACGTAAAACCGACGGCCTTGTAACCCGTCAGCCCCGCCCACTTATTTCTTTGTTATTTTGGCATTGTTAGCATTGTAAAATGTTTTTTGTATTGACGAATTTATGGGTATAAATTTACTAATGATTTTCTTTGATGAAAAAAACCTCACTCAGGTTTAAAATAAGATGACTTGAGAAAAGGTGGTCAAAGTGGAGTTTTTTTCCCGCTGCCTTTTTCTCCACTACAATACGGCCCGAAGGCTCACTTTTTACATTGTATTTTTAGAATGTAAATTCTTTACGTTGAAATAAATTGATTTGATTGATTGCGGCTTACATTTCAAATTGTACATTGACATTCAGCAAACAGAATGTAAATTCTTTACGTTGAATTAAATTGATTTGAATTGATTTGGTTTCCTCACGAGATTTCTACGAGGTATTCAAATGCCTCATCGCTTGAAATTGCCAATGCGCGGTGGGCACGCGTGGTAATTAAACCCGTACTCTCTCTCTCTCTCTCTGAGAGAAGGCCTGTGCACTGCAGTGGGACGTTTATAGGCTACAAAAAAAGAGGTTACGTTAAATAAAGACGTATCTCTAAAACGTGTAAACCTTGGCACCTGTAACAAATTCAATGCCCCTACTTTTTAGTTCCAATAAAAACTGTATAACAATAATTGTCTATGGCACTTTTTGCGGCGTCGCCAAGTAATTGAACTGTACGGCCTTGGAGTTAGAGTTCATATTGGAACCGGTTGGTTAAACGGGTATTTTATCGAGTTGTTTGATCAAGTTGTACGTACATTCGTTACGTATTGAATGGTTCACGGTCGTGCCATCGAATTTGTCTTTTGCGCCTCATTCCCTTGGTCTCTCACTTAATAACCCAACATAAAATTTACATACATTGCTTCTGGCCCCACACTAGGATACCCTGTGTCCACCACGGGGGCCAAGTCCGAGTTGGTGGAGGGTTGTAAGACAGTGGCGGGTGTTACTGTCAGAAGTTATCAAGCCGCCCAGGCCTCTGACATGGCTTAACGACTGCCTTTACATGACAGCTGGCACCAACGACTTAACGTGCCTTGCGAAGCACGGAAGCGCTCGGAAAAATGCCACTAGCGGCGCCTGCTGTTGCTTAACCAAGTGATTGATTCCAATCACGTGCAAGGTGCAGGCGAAAAAGTTTCAAAAGTGATGCACCGCAGCTGTAGCTGACAACATTGCTTGATTATTGGGCGAGATTCTGTAATCTACTGTAGAAATGAGGTCCCTGAGAAGTATGTGTAGTGTTACTTTGAATGACAGGATACGCAATAGTCTGATTAGAGAACGTTGTGGACTGAAAGGGTTTGGACATGTGGAGAGGATGAAGGAAGAAAGATTGACGAAACAAATATATATTACGAATGTGAGTGGAAGGCCTGTAAGGGACGTCCCAGGCGGACATAAATCGACCAAATAGGGGATGTATTAGCAAAGGAAAAGATAAAAAGAACCCGGAACCGGCGTGCGTGCATGCAACGACTTATGAACGTTGATGAAGGGAAGGTGATCTGTCAGGATCGTGGCAAGTGGCAGTCCCTGGTCTCTGCCTACCCCTCTGGGATACAGGCGTGAAATTATGTATGTTATTTGTATATGGGTCCCTTTGCCTGAAATAAATGACTATTATAAGGCGCTCGTTACCTTCAAGTTGTGAAATCATAGTTTGAGTCCGATTTGTATGGCGCCATTTTGTACCACGACTATTCGCTCATACTATGATAAGTGTTAGTCATGACAAAAAAGTATCACGTTAATTTATCTTTTAACATGGCCTCTCCTATTATATTAAAACGGTTTTTGTGCCAATTACCCATTGTACTTCAATAAAATAGGGCCCTGACTAGTGGTTACCTAGTGGTTGCTATGCGCGGCCTAGGCCTACAGCCAGTGACTAGTAACGCTACTTTGACATCAGCCAGGGGTCAGGCAGGTAGGTAAACCTAAGCCACTATCGTCTCTGTGGCCCAGGGGCTACGCCAAAGCGATTCTTATCACGTAAGTCGTAAGTGCGGTTATCGGACGACGCAGGGTGACCAGCGACGATGAGGTGTATTGATGATACATTTCAATGATCCATTAGCAAACAATAGCGCCCACGGAGTGATTCAGCTGAAACGGAACAAGACGCCATGAACAGCCATCGTTATTCGTGGAAATGTTGGGTCTGAATCAGGAGTAGAGGTTTATTTAATTATCGATTCTATTTTTCGATTTCTACCTTGTATGTCGCCACTGCTGGGGCACGGGTCTCTTTCTGCGTTGCAGGAAGGTTAGGCCATACTCCACCACGGGGGCCAAGTCCGGGTTGGTGGAGGTTTGTAAGACAGTGGCGGGCCTTACTGTCGGAAGTTATCAAACCGCCCATAAGGCCTCTGACGTGGCTTTACGACTGCAATTACATGACAGCCGGCACCCACGGCTTAACGTGCCTTGTGAAACACGGAAGCGCTCGGAAAAATGCCACTAGCGGTAGTAACGGGACGGTCACACATCCGGCACCTGACCGCGCCAGTTGTCGCTTAACTCGAGTAATTAACTCCAATCACTCGGTTCGACTAGGCCACGAGCGCTTCATTTAATTATGCTAAGTGAAATCCTTTTCCGCGCCCCCGCCCCGCGCACCTACTGTGTGGCCTGTCTTAGATCCCTCCGGAACATGGATCGTGCCAAGGACCCCTCTTATCCCCTCTTATCGAAACCCTCTTATCTGTCTATCCCCGGGATACCGGAGTGAGTTTATGTATGTTGATTGTATTGAGATCTGCGTAACCTCCAACAAAATATATTCATGCTTTTTTTGTGAGTTTGGGAGTCCCCTAACCAACCCATGTAATATATTCCTTTCAGATGGACAACCTGTTTCGGCCCTGCGCGGATATGGGCATTGAGGCGGAGCCGCTCATCGAGTGGCGGTTCGACGTGGACAAGCAGGTCAGTACCTCTATCATAGCCGGTCGCGGGGTGGGTGCCCAGTGTGGGCGACCGTACCTTTGTACAGTCAATCTGGATGTATTTCTATGTATGTGACGGCATTGCCTGGTTACTAAGGTACTAAGGGAATCCTAATTTGGGACCAGGACATCTGGATTATAAGTTTTTTACATAACGGACCCAAGGAGGTTCATTAATGGACTCAAAATATCGTCTTTTTTTCAATCTTTTGCTACGATGGAGCAACTCTCCATCGTAGGTTGTCTGGAAGAAATTGCTCTAAGCAATAAGGCCGCCAATTGTACTGTATCTTTGTAATAATTTTTTGTTTGTCTTTTCCTGGTGTACAATAAAAAAAAACAAAAAATAAAGAATATTCTTATCTTATCTTTTCTGCAAAGAGTGTCTGATTATTCTCCGAAGCATGTTAAGGCGCTACGCGGTGTTAACAAGCGCCTCCAATGGAATAAAAATCATAACTTGTTTTATAACGCGTCTTTGGCAAGCGTGAAGCTCTTTTTAGAACCTACTAAAAGGAACCTAGGTGCAAGAATCTACGACTTTAGCTAAAGTTTGAAAGCATAGTGAACGACCGGGAACCTAGAATCACGGACTTGAGACTATAGGGGTAATACGCCAAACACGGCCATTTGGAATGCTGGAAAGAAGAAGTTTAGCACATGTATGGGACTCTCCCTTTTCAGCAATATACGGACAGAAATTCATAGATAGATTAATGATTGTACGGCGTCGAATACTAATGATAAGAACGTCATAAATACCACGTAAATCGACCTTGCTGCGTTATCTATCAATTAATTCCAGTAAGAGAGGTAGTGTCGGCAAAAAAATCAAAAAGGTACGATTTCCGTGAAAAGTATTGTCCCCGAAAATACTTTTGCCTATGGTTAGAACCTATATAAAAGTTATCTTCTACTTCGTCTTCAACCTCTAGCTCCCAAATGCTGAGTGTAGGTCTCTAATGCACGCCGTTAATTTCGGTCTTCGGCTTTCCGAATCCAGTCAATCCAGTTTTTCAGTCAGCCACTTTTACCAGGTCGTCAGTCCATCAATTTTCTGGCTGTCCACCGTCTTTAGGTCTCCAAACTAGCACTTTTACCCCCCCCCCATCTTTTGTCTTGTCTACGGCATTTATGGTCTTATCTATTTATGTTTGGTATAAGTGCTAATCTTGGAATAAATCGAGAAATTCTCTCGATTAATTCTCGATTTATTCCAAGATTCGACCGAACTATTTATGCTTGGTATAAACCAAACATAAATAGTTTGGTCGAATCGGCCCTAACCCGTGTACGTAATACAGAGAATAGTGTAAAGAGGTTCGAAATTTCACTGATGCCGGCGAGTCGCCCATTAGCTCAGTTGGAAAGAGCGCTGGCACGGATAGGTAGAGGTCGCGGGTTCGAATCCCGGCATGGGTGGAATTTTTAGCCTCTAAATAGGTTTTTAAAATTAACTTGAACTTGACATTTAATGTAATAGCAATCGTTAAGCCATGTCAGAGGCCTTATGGGCGGCTTGATAACTTCTGACAGTAAGGCCCGCCACTGTCTTACAATTCTCCACCCACCCCGACTTGGCCCCCGTGGTGGTGTATGCCCTAACCTTCCTGCGACGGGAGGAGACTCGTCAGCAGTGGGGACATACAAGAGTTCATATTGTATCGTATCGTTGCCATTTAGGGTTATTGATTGCATTCATGGAATCTTATCATACGTTTAGGTGGCAATTGATGTATTAGGTTTAAGATGTCTTGAGAAAAAATTGTCGAGAGTGGAGTTTTTTTTTCCCTCTTGCCTTTTTCTCCACCACACCTCCTGCGGCTCGAAGGCAGCGGCTTACATTTTGCATGGTGAATTGACATTCAGCAGAATGCAAATTCTTTACGTAGAAATAAAATCGATTTTAATTTGAAATTGAATAGTTATCTATCATACACCCTGTGTAAATAAATCCTCATCTGTTGATATCAGAGCAAATTGTTTAAGATCTTACCGGCTCTGCCTTCCGAGCTTTTTAAATCTAGTACAAACATCTCTCTCAAGGATGTTTTACTAACACCCACGAAGTGTTTTGTCAACTCCGTCGCTCGATTCACGGCAGCTGAACTAAAACATGAGAGTAACTGCGTCTCAAATTTATTATTATACTAACCTTCAAGCTGGTAGTTAAATTAATGAGTAGCAAAGAAGTCTACCTATTGCGTCTGTTAGTTACTTCGTTCTTGAAATATATTCCAATATAAAATTTGATACATCATTGTGTATGTATCGCCGCCAACTGGTAAAACTAGCCGTCGAACTAACTGCCTAGGATGTTCATTAGGCATCCAATTCAAGGGCTAAAGATCATTCAGCGTTGTGATTAAATGAAACGTTTTATAACCTGGCTAAAACTGGCTAGCCATGTGGTTAGTACCAGACGGACGTCAGCTGTAGTATATTCCTCTACTTTTGACTCGAAATAATTTTTTTGTTTAAATAACACATTGGATTGAATTTCATAACAGCATTACGGCATGTTTACCATTCAAGGATGTTTTAAAACGTTCTTGTTACCATTGCATCATAGACCTAACGTTGTACAAACGTCAAAATACTCATTTCTAACGTTGCAATTTTATTGTTTCTAACGTTGGCCTCACACAACGTTCAGTTTAATTTTGCGAGGTGACCTAATCAGCTGTTACATTGATGCCATTTTACAATTAGGACTAAAGTTAATTGAAACTAGACGGTGGTTCTTCTTTCAGCCTTTAGAAGGCTAACTTTCGATCAGCCAAGTCAGTAAACGTTTTAGATGATGCTTCATTATAATAAAAAGGCTAGCCTTTTAATTGGATGCCGCCGCCTCATGAGCGGCCTAGGCAATTAATTCGACAGCTGACTGAACCACTTGGCGGCGACATACGCATCATAAGCAAAAAAACCGGTGGTAGCAGATCGGTAGAACTCCGGCTTCTTGTCGTTCGTAAATGGGCTCGGCATGTACCATTGGCTTTGTTTTCTAAGCAACTATTTGAGTAAGTGCGGAAATCCCAGATCTAACTACTTGAAGCAATAGCAAGCCGGGATTTGGACCCACGACCTCCCGATTGAGAAGCCGCCATTCTACCACTCCGCTACCAAGGCTCTTCCAGCTTTACACTGTGCATATGACAAAGAATTGATATAAAATGACCTAATGAAGATGCCTTTTTGCGGCTTATTATATATTCTTTATTGCAAACTATTAAATTAAGATTATTAGCATTGTTACACAGGTGAACTATAAGAGGTTATTATAATAGGTTTACAGATGTTTAATTGTCCCCACACTAGGCTCGGCTTGTGTCGTGGACACTAAATATTCATGAATAAATAAATAAATAAATAAATAAATAAATAAATAAATAAATAAATAAATAAATAAATAAATAAATAAATAAATAAATAAATAAATAAATAAATAAATAAATAAATAAATAAATAAATAAATAAATAAATAAATAAATAAATAAATAAATAAATAAATAAATAAATAAATAAATAAATGAATGAATGAATGAATGAATGAATGAATGAATGAATGAATGAATGAATGAATGAATGAATGAATGAATGAATGAATGAATGAATGAATGAATGAATGAATGAATGAATGAATGAATGAATGAATGAATGAATGAATGAATGAATGAATGAATGAATGAATGAATGAATGAATGAATGAATGAATGAATGAATGAATGAATGAATGAAGGAAGGAAGGAAGGAACGAACGAACGAACGAACGAACGAACGAACGAATTAATGAATGAATGAATGAACGAAGGAACGAACGGAGAAACGAACAAACGAATAAACAAATAAATAAATATTCATGGACATATTACACAGATCTCGTTTGCCCTATACTAAGTACAACTAAATGACTTGTGTTATAGGTGCTAACTCGACGATAGATTTAATACAATAAATACATAGATAACATACAAGACCCGAGACAAACTAGAAAAGTTCGTTTCCTAATTTGACCCGGCCGGGAATCGAACCCGAGACCTTCAGTTTTACAGTCAGCGTGCCAAACCGCTGCGCCACCGAGGCCGTCAATTAATTAATAAGCGTAATTTTCCTTGTGTCGCGTTTGTACAGTCCTGTCTTTCATTCCACATCATTTACACGATATAAAGGAGCTAACTAAATGACATTCAATGTCAAATCAATTTGTTCATACAACACCATCGACACCATTTTGAAAGAAAAGTGATACGTCAAGACTACATAGGAATTACGTTCGGATTATGTCGTTTTTATACTGGGTATTTCAGAAAAGGTCTATGCCTGCCCAGCAGTGGGCAGCGGTGGACTGATAATGAGGATTACAGAAAAGTCCGATGAAACTTAATACAAATACGTCTATATTGATTTGTAGTTTTTAAGCATTGATTTTATGGTAAATAAAATATTTTCACTTTCAAATTGTTTTATGTGACCAAATACTATACTCCATGCAAATTTTTTTTATGTGTTCTAGCTATTTTATTTATTTCGATATTGGAGGTTGCTCTCATAAGTTTTTTTTTCTATTAATGAGGAGAATCACCTTAAGTTAACTTTCTTATAAAGATCTTTCTGAAATACCAAATATTAAATCAACCTCATCCGAATATAAATTGTTGCTCTAATATCTTTTTTGTTCAAAAAATAATTAATTTGACCACGTGATACATCGATATCGACCCTTGTGTGACCACGAAGGAAGGTTAAGTTAGACATACAAGGCAGTGGGGACATACAAGACTTGATAACGATAATATTTTTTTTACGTTATTCCAGGTGGATCACATAGTGTTGGGGCGCGAGCCGCCGGGGGGGGCGTGGCACACGTTCCCCCCCTCGGTCCGCACCCTGTCCCCCGGCGCGTGGCTGTCGCTCCCCCCGCACTCTGCGGCGGGCGCGGGCCGGCTCGGCGCGCGCGCCGTCGCCGCCTACTGCCGCCGCTACGTGCGCCAGTGCCGGCTGCAGGTACGTTAATTTAAATTATGCATGATAATTTTAAATACTAAATATGTGTATACACCTACATAATTTGAAAAGGTAAAACAACAAACAACCTGAAAAGGTAAAACATGGAGATTCAGATGTAAGCAACTACAACCGCTAAATGTAACCTATGTTTTGGACACAATAAATTCATTCATTCATTCACGTGTTCACACGCTGCCTGCGCTAATTGGAATTTTATTTATTCAATTCGGAGATAATACAGAAGCGTGCCAGTCCATCAACCCGGACTTGGCCCCCGTGGTGGAGAATGGCCTAACCTCCCTGCGGTGCAGGAAGAGACCCGTGCCGCAGCATTGGGAACAGACAAAGGATTGATGTCATCATGCCACTTACGCTTTTTTTAGTGTGTCGATGGTATGCCATCGTGGTGAAAGGACTTTCCAATCAGCGTAAGGGACTCGATGATTTTTGCCCAGGTTGCGCCAGACGTACTTAGTGAGTACGTCGTTCGGGGACGCCGTAACAGGGGTGCACCCCTGTTATTAAAATAAAATTATGTTTAAAAACCTATTTAGAGGCTAAATATTTCACCCATGCCGGGATTCGAACCCGCAACCTCTGGCTATCCGTGCCAGCGCTCTACCAATTGAAATAGGTTTTTAAATTTGTTTCTTAGCACGGGTTAGTGCATTAAAAATAAAAATAGTATAATAAAATTATGTACTAGTTATGCATCCAAAAATATATTTAGATTGTTCTGAATGCTTTAGGTTGATTTCGGACTAAAGACAACGCCTGTAAAATATACGACCACGCGCGTTTCACGAACGCACGTTATTTCTTGATATTGATATTTTTATACGTTTATTTATTAAAAATGATAAAAACTTTATAATAAAATATCATACAATTTGGTATTTCATGCAAGTGGCATGCTCACCCGTCAGGATTCTTCTTTCTTATCAGCCATCAATTAGCTGGCTGAAAAGCTTTAAAAAAGTGTTTAAAATTGCCACACGTAATTATGAACTCTATATATGGCCCGAAGTGTTTTCCAGGCTAATAATAAAAACACATTCACTGCTCTCCACATTAACGCGCTGTGGCAGCGGATGGACGAGATAAGAAGTGGCGTGCCTTGGAGGAGGCCTATGTTTGGAAAATTACGCGTACGGGCCGATTGCAGCTGCCCCTCACTGTGATTTGTTTGTAGTGATTTGTATGTAGATGGGATAAAAGTTTTGATGGATGAATGTAACATGTAATGCTAGAGATATCGTTGTGAGAGGTTTTTAGTTCTGTAACGATTTGGTACTGTTAAGTTCTAAGAACATTGTAAATACCAAGAACATTGTAAATACCAAGAACATTGTAAATAAATAATCAAATAAATAAATTGACTGATCTCCGTATCGTGAACATTTTTTTCAATGTCGACCTTCTCCCATTCCAGCGCTACTTCCGCAGCGGCGTGGTGGTGACGAGCGTGACGCTGGCGCCCCCGTCGGGCGGGGAGCCGTGCCGCGCGCCCGGCTGCCCGCTCGGCGCCCGCTGGTGTGTCGCCGGGTGAGTCACTGGGGGCGGCCCTGGCGCCTGCGCCGCACAATAAATTAGAACAGTGGTGCCGCATTCGGACTTTTTGTCCATTTTTACTCCAAAATGATTTAAATTTTGAAAGGGACACCTAGTTTGATATGTAACGTTCATTAAGCCACAGTTCTGCGCTACTTTGAATTGAACCTTTTCATTTCATTTCGAATCCCTACCGATGACTTTATTTTTTATGTTATGGACATTTGTGATTTGCTGTAGTCGCTGACTGTGAAGGAAAACATCTTGAGGAAACTCTAGTGATTAAGGTTTATATACCTGAGATAGTACGCTGGCCTCACATTTGAGAGGTGGTGGGTACGAATATCGGCGTGTACCGATGACTTGCTGATTTGCGTGATTTGCTGTAGCAACCACTCACTGAGGAAAACATTGTGAGGGAATCCTGTGGCTGTGGTTTGTAAATGTTAGAAAGACGGATAGATAGACAGAGAACAATTTGTGCAATTAAGCACAACCAGAAAAAGAACACAACCATGATTTCTTAAATCTAAGTAAGTTAGCGTTCGAAATTGCCAATCCGCTGCCGCCGTGCCGGGCATGAGAGTTGATAAACTCCACGTCGAAAACCTTCCGTCAGATGAGCTGACGACTTGTGTCGAGAGTCGCCGAATGCTGGCGGGCACAGGCCCGGGAAGTTTGGAAAAGCACCAGCGAGGCTTACGCCATGCAGTGGGCGTCGAATGGCTGATTTTAACTTGAAGCCAGTGTTGAGTGTTGTTTGTCTTAGGCAGGTACGACACTTGAAGCCAGTGTTGAGTGTTGTTTGTCCCCGGCAGGTACGACACTTGAAGCCAGTGTTGAGTGTTGTTTGTCCCCGGCAGGTACGACACTTGAAGCCAGTGTTGAGTGTTGTTTGTCCCCGGCAGGTACGACACTTGAAGCCAGTGTTGAGTGTTGTTTGTCCCCGGCAGGTACGACACTTGAAGCCAGTGTTGAGTGTTGTTTGTCCCCGGCAGGTACGACACTTGAAGCCAGTGTTGAGTGTTGTTTGTCCCCGGCAGGTACGACACTTGAAGCCAGTGTTGAGTGTTGTTTGTCCCCGGCAGGTACGACACTTGAAGCCAGTGTTGAGTGTTGTTTGTCCCCGGCAGGTACGACACTTGAAGCCAGTGTTGAGTGTTGTTTGTCCCCGGCAGGTACGACACTTGAAGCCAGTGTTGAGTGTTGTTTGTCCCCGGCAGGTACGACACTTGAAGCCAGTGTTGAGTGTTGTTTGTCCCCGGCAGGTACGACACTTGAAGCCAGTGTTGAGTGTTGTTTGTCCCCGGCAGGTACGACACGGCGTCGCTCCGGCCGTTCCGCTACCGCTGCGCGCGCGCCGTGCTGGCGGCGGGGGGCGCGGGGCGGGCGGGCGCGCTGCCCCGCGTGCCGCGCGCCGCCGCCGCGCACGACTTGGCGCGCTTCGAGCGGGCCGTGGACGCGCTCGCCGAGCACGTGCGCCGTGAGTACTTTACCGGTTGGCGCTCTACCACCCTTCTAAGGCCCGATGTCCTCGAGTGATCACAAAAACAAATGTTATTTTCATGGTCGGGCCTTACGAGGTCGAGGTCGTAATCTGTTTCGCGAATGTGCAGAACATGTCTAAGGCCCCATGTCCTCGAGTGATCACAAAAACTATTGTTATCTTCATGGTCGGGCCTTACGAGGTTGAGGTTGTAATCTATTTTGGCCTTACTAATAAAGATTATGAGATGTGTATACAGCCGTTATGCGAGGTCTGACAAACTGGTTATTTGTACGCTAAATGCGATTAAAACAGTTTAAATTGATATACGTCAAATAGTTATTCAGAGTGTATAACTTATTATTAGTAAGGCCGTAAGTGTTCTATCTATCTACGTCCGCGCAGACTAAGAAGAAGTGTAACGAAAGTACCCGAAGCTGTAAGTACATTCGACATGATTTTTAACCGATACGGCTAAGGTGCAGAATTGATTGCCGCAGTAGCGCTACCTATTTCGCTCACGCTAATATTGCCAAACTAATAGTCGCCTACACTATTTTTATTTTTAATGCACTAACCCGTGCTAAGGACAGTTTTAAAAAACCTATTTAGAGGCTAAAAAGTCACTGCCTGTACGTAATAGAATAGAAATAGAAATATCTTTATTGAGAAATTCAATTTGCCACAGTTATTTAGGCGTATTAGGCGTATTACTTACAATATTTGAGGCAAAGCTGCATATAAACAATTATCTTCTGTGCCTGAACTAGGTTCTAGACCTGTATCTCAGGCAACAGTGCTCTTCACTCTAAATATAGTACGTATGTAGCTTTGACAATATGTACGTTAAAAGCAGTACAGTACAAAAGTTAACAATTAGGGTATTCTTACTAGGTATAAAGATAATATAAATTAATGTAGGTAGATACAATATACCGTTGGTGTATGTGAACCTCTCTGTGTGTTTGATGAGTATGCGTGAGTGTGTGTGAGAGGGTGTATGAGTATAGAAGGACCAACTCAGTGTGCTGGGTGAATCATGTTTGGATTTTTAGTAGCAACTCGGATTCTTCATAACCAAGTTTCTGTAGATACTCATATAGAACATTTTTGAACTCATATGTGGTCAGGTTATATAACGGGAGATTTTTATTAATTTTATTGTATAAATAAGGGCCAAGAAACATAAAGTATTTTTGTATATAGGAAAATTTGTGTTGAATTGTAGGCATAACTTTATTTTTCCGACGTTGGGATAAGACAAGATTGGGATTATAGATATGGTGAGTGTGTTGTTTTAACGCCGTGTGGTAGATAAATAATTGCCTCACTGTCAGTACCTCGCAGAACTCATACAACAGTCTTGTAGGGAAAAGTATAGGGTGAAAGGTGCATACTTTTAGTACCGCCCTTTGAGCTCTTTCCAAGGGTAATAAAATAGTTTTTGGTGCACCACCCCAGACTGTTATGCAGTAAACCAGAAGGGACTGACAAAGGGCTAAATAAACACGTTTTAGTAATAAAGGATCTGCAGCATGTCGAAGATTTTTGAAAACAAAAATTAACTTTCGGACTCTCCCGGATAAAAGTTCAATGTGTTGCCTGAAGCTGAGGTTATTATCAAGAATTATGCCAAGATATTTAACGGTAATGGTGCGAGAAAGAGAAGGACAAGAACAATTTTGAGGATTTGCACATTTGTGAGCAAAAATACATAATGATTGAGGTGGTTGACTTGCATTTGTCATAGAAAATGTTATGTAGTTTGTTTTATCAGGATTTAAAGTTAAATAATTATGACGCAACCAAAGGGAGACAGAATCAAAGCCTATTTGGGCAGCATGAAAAGCACCCTTCCAAGTTTTATCAGAAAAAAGAAGTGCAGTATCGTCAGCATAAGAGATAATTTTTCCACGGAAAGGGTTTAACTTAAGGAGATCATTTAGATAGATCAAAAAAAGGACCGGTCCTAAAATACTGCCCTGTGGGACTCCGTACCGGATAGGTAAGTCAAAACTCATTTTGTTGCCAATTTTAACACATTGAGTCCTGTCCGTGAGATAATCTTCAAATAATTTGAGCTGGGTTCCCCGAATTCCTATGTTTTCAAGTTTTTGAAGCAGTATGGGGATAGAGACCGTGTCAAATGCTTTCGCCAAGTCCAAAAATATACCTATGACTTTATTTCTCCTGTTGAAGTTATCTACCACGAAGCTAGTGAGTTCATGAACTGCTTGCTCAGTAGACTTCCCTGCTCTAAATCCGTACTGATTGTTAGACAGCAGTTGCTTGTTTTCCAGATACTTATTTAGTCTATTATTTATTAGCCGCTCCAAAAGCTTTGAGACTGCAGGCAATATTGAAATTGGGCGATAGTTATTGACACGATCTCTATCCCCTGACTTATGGATCGGGTATATAAGGGATTTTTTGAGGACTTGCGGAAATATTCCATTAGAAAGGCATAAATTAAATGTGTGAGTTAATGGCGGTACAAGAACCCGTTTAAATTGTTTTATTATTTTGCTCGATATATTGTCACATCCCATAGCACAAACCGACTTCATATTCGTAATCAGTTGATCAACCTCTTCTTCGTCAGTGCTTATTAGAACAAACGAGTCAATACTGTGTTTAGGTTTTATGTGTGACATATAATTTTGCGTTATACTTTTGCTTATATTATCTGCCAATTTCTTTCCCACATTAGCAAAATATTCATTTATGTTATCGATAGAATTATGATTATTAGACCCTAGCAATTCATTAGACGTAGTTTTTAATTTAGTAGTATGTGTTATATTTTTAATTGCCTCCCATAGTTTTTTGTTATTTTTTCCTGCAGACTTAAGCTCATTTTTTTCATATTCTCTTTTCAGTTTTTTTAGTAAGCTATTGCAAAAAATCCTGTACCTCGCATAAGATAATCTTAGGATATGATTATTTGGCGAAGACTTTAACTTTCTATGCATTCGATCTCTATTCCTAATGCACCGTAGTAATCCCTGTGTCATCCAGGGCTTTATCACTTTTTGTCGTCTTGTAATCGTAGTAACACTTGAATGTTTTTTTATTGACTGTTGAACAGATGTAATTATGAACTCTGCGCAACCATTGGCATCCTCCCACTCATTTAAACTAGAAAAATCAATGGCTTCTAAATCTTTCTCTAAGCCTACATAATTTATTTTGGTAATTGTTGAGTGTAATACATTTAATTTGGCCTTGAGATTGAGGTATACTATTACGGCTTGGTGATCTGTGACCGTGGAGTCAGTAACCAACGTGCATGCATGGGTTGTCGACTTTAGCATGACATGGTCAAGGCATGATTTATCATGCCTTGTGGGGAATAGATGAGCAGGAAGCATACCATGACTGGCACAAAGGTTCAGATAGCTATCTGATTTTGAATCCTTGTTAGCAGGTAATATATTAATATTGATATCCCCAATTACGGCAATAGTCTTAAACGTTGAAATACTATTTAGCACTGAATTTAAGGAGTTGTTGAAGACGTCAATATTTTTGTTCGAGGGGGATCGGTAAATAACAACTATTGCTCTTTCAACGCCAATTTTCAAGACCAAGCAGTTTGCCTCTGAAAATGAAGGTTCTTCTACTATGGCATTAATATTGTCTCTGATATATATAATGACACCTTCATTTTGTGAATTATTATTCTTAGTTACAAAACTATTATAACCAACTATCTGTGGTATTATCGGATTATTGAATAGCCAACATTCGGTTAAGGCGAAAATATCACAATTAATATCCAGTCTTTTATTGAGTACAAGGAGGCCGTCAAAATTACGAGAAATACTACGAATATTTTGGGATAGGATTGTCAGATGTGTATTTTTAGGTTTATAAGATTTACATTCCTCCACTGTACAGGAAATTGCATCTGAGACAGAAATTTCATCTATTTCTTTGTTTATGTAATTATTCATAGAATATTATATGAGGTTAAAGGAACGATAGAAGGATCGTCGAATATAGAGTATATAGTTATATTATACAGGAAGGTTACTTTTTCTTTTTTATATGGATTCATTGTTCCGAGTTGAAGTAGATCATTATATATATAGTTGTGCAAATATTTAGTTGAGTAAGATTGTATATAGGTTTTTTGTGTTAGGTATGTGATGTGTTTTATGTAAATGATATGAAAAAGTGCTAGTCAAACTGAATTATCTCTAAGTTTGATTAAATCAGCCTCTTCATCAATCCTTATTTGGGGGCATCCTTCTTTCTTCCGAAGGTAAACCTTGCCATATGATGACCAACAGAAAGTGTAGTTATTACTCTTCGCGAAATCCCGTGCTAGGAAATATAATCGTTTTCCTTTCGTGGTCAGACTTTCTGAGACGAATATTGGCTTTGGAGGCCCCTCCAAATGTAAGAGCGACGTATTCAGCTTTGTGCTGTGCTCCTTATTATATTTCTTGACTGACTTTATGAAGTTGTCCTTCCTAGGGACGGTAGTAAATTCAACTAAAATAGGCTTTAAAGCTTCTGCCTTGCCATAACCTCTAAACACGTCTTTGATTTCTGTACTCTCGATCTTCACATCCAGAACAGTACCAATATCCTGAACAATTCTCACTAAGTCACTTTTTGACTCTTTTTGAGCCTTTGGTACATTTCGGATTTCTACTTTGGTGGCACACGCATTTCTTTCAACATTTTCCAGTCTACTCTCCATCAGTTTTATGTATGCCTGCTGCTCCCGACGTTCCTGTTTAATTGAGCATAGCTCTTTTTGAATATCATCGTATTTGTCAGATAGCATTTGCATTGATGATGTTATGGAATCGTTTTGAAACTTTATTTCATTTATAGTGGCTTGTAGACTGTTGAACTTCGAATTTTGTTCTTGAACAAATTCCAGAAACAGGGATTTCATCTCATCCATAATATCACAGGTATCGATATCACGCTTTCTTTTCAGTCGACTAGAAAACGAGTTAAACTTTGCTTCAGGATCGGAGACTTTGATATTAAACTCGCCTGTGCCTACGGCATCCAGGTTGGACTCCGACACTGCTTTAGGTGGAGGGGGAGTTCTTTTAAGTGGTGACATACTAGCAAGGTAGTGAGACGCGGAGTGCGGTGAGTGGTCCTTCTGGCTGTCGCTAATCTGACGGCGCAATAATTTGAAAAGTGACTCGGCACGGGCTGATGCGACCGGTTATCATACGTGTTAAGTGTGTGGCACTTACGACCTTAAGCGATGCGAAGCGGTGTTGTGAGATTTTGTGTAAGTGCGAAAAGGACGACAATTATTTCGTCTTCGGATGTCGTCTTCTTTACTCGAGGGGGGGCGCGGTGCTGCTCGCTGCTGCGATGCGCGGACGCCGACGGTCGCCAGACACTCGGAGTAGAAAGATCGCAACAGTGATTTGTGCCTTCACGCGACAATCTTCTGGTTACATCCGCGAGACTTATTTCTTGTGTAGCACTGTACTTCACTAGTTGGAGCTCTACGATTACCCTTCTAAGGCCCGATGTCCTCGAGGGATCACAAAAACAATTGTTATTTTCGAGGTCGGGCCTTACGAGGTTGAGGTTGTAATCTATTTCTGTTTCGCGAATGTGCAGAACATATTATAATGTTCGCTATTATCGATATACGTAGATTTGGTCGTATAAAAATTAAGTTAGAACTGCAAAAATATTTTGGGTACTCACTTCTATTATCTACGTGCGGCGTGCGCACTGTACTACTTGGCGCTCTAGGACAACTATCGAATTCTATCACAGTCCCAGCGCGTAAACCGCTTCTTCTTTTACTACTCTTAGGCTCACTTGCGTTAGCCCGCGCTAGCTCTTTTTTTTTTTTTTTATTTAACTCGATCGATGGAGTTTTCGCATGAGAAATGATCGATTTAACCGGTTAACTAGATTATATTCTTTTTAATGCAATATCCTGTGCCCAGGTCAATTTTAAAAACCTATTTTAAGGTTAAAAGACTACCCATTGTTTTTAGCACGGGTTAGTGGATTAAAAAGAATATATTTTTGGAAATAAATTATTTACTTACTTATGATTTCTTCAATTATATTCTTTTTTTTTAATGTACTAACTCGTGCTAAAGACAATTTTAAAAACTTATTCATAGGCTAAAAATTCCACCCGTGCCGGGATTCGAACCCGCGACCTTGGGTACGGATAGCCAGAGGTCGCGGGCTCGAATCCCGGCATGGGTGGAAATTTTTAGCCTCCGAATAGGTACCTTCACCATGTCCAAAGTATACTATGATTAGAAAGAGATGAATGGAAAGCGTCATGCACGCTCCGCATCGCAAGGCAATTGGCGAAATGGCTCGGAAACAATGAGCGGCAGCAAGAAATACCGAACCGTCCGTACTTCGGTGACTTCAATGCAATTTTATTCTTTAATATTTTTTTTTTTTAAACATTTATTCAAATAAAAATACAAAAAAATACAGAAGTTGGTTTCTGCCAAACTGCATAACAGTTTGTTGGCAGATGCTCTTGGTTTTACATGTTCGAGTTATCTTATGTGCTAGGTACATACAAATACTAAAAAAGATATTTAAAGATTCCCTACACACTACCCTCTTGCTCGCTCATTGTTATGTCATCGTGTGTTAATTGTCAGCAGGGGGCGCGGGCGGTGCGGGGTGCGCGGGGGTGCTGGTGGTGGGGTCGGGCGTGTCGGCCGCGGACGCGGTGCGGCGCGCGCGCGGCGCGGGGCTGCGCGCGGCGCACGCGCACCGCGACCCCGCGCACGCGCTGGCCGCGCTGCCCGCCAGCCTGTACCCGGACTACCACCAGGTCAGTGACCGGAGGGACGAACATGACGTTTCAGAGCCAGGGAACCGGATGGCACAATCTAATGCCCGCGCACGTGACATTCCACTATCCTCCTAAGCCCTGTCGTCCTAGAAATAGGACATCACGGATAACTTACTTAATTCTTAATTTATTTACTATAACTCTCTCCGGGCACTACCCGCACTACTATCCATATAACCCTAGGTTAGCTGGAAGAAAATACTCATTAGTATTAAGCTCGCCTTTGTACAAATATGCTTATTGTGCAATAAAGAATTTTCTAATCTAATCTAACTTTCTTAATTCACACCCAATGATTTAGTAGGAAGTCCGGAAAACTTACTGTTCCAGGTCAAGGTCCAATATATTCCTCACAATTTTTGACAATTTTTTGGACACCAAGAAGAAAAAGTTCTTCAAAATCTAGGTAGTTTTAAAAGACCTGAAGTAATTACCTCCAGGGCTTAAGAGGCTATATTTACACGCGCACACACGCATGCATGCATACACACACATACACAACACACACGTGTTCAGATAATTAAATGAAATAATAAGCCCCTGTTTCACAATGTTTCAATAAAGTTCCATATAAGCTATCCGCAACCAGGGCTGCCACTTGTTCTAAATTTAAATAATTTTTGCTATATTGCGTGTGTTCGCGTAATGGCTTCAAATTTAGAACAAACGGCAGCCCTGGTTGCGGATAGCTTATACGGAACTTTATCTGCAGATTGTGAAACAGACCCTAAATAAATATTCATGGACATGTTACACATATCTCGTTAGCCCTATACTAAGTACAACTAAATTAATTGTGTTACGGGTGCTAGCTCGACGATAGATTTAATACAATACATACATAGATAACATCCAAGTCCCGAGACAAACTAGAAAAGTTCGTTTCCTAGTTTGACCTTCGGTTTTACAGTCAGCGTGCCAAACCGCTGCGCCACCGAGGCCGTCTATAGATAGATAAATAAAGAACACTTTATTGTACATAAAAATATAATTTACTCAGATATTTCTTAACCTAAGAGAACAGACGGCGGCCTTATCACTAAAAGTGATCTCTTCCAGACAACCTTTACCAATATACTTACAAACACACACAAAACGCACAGGTAGTCAAATAAATGAATAAATATTCATGGACATATTCGACAGATCTCGTTAGCCCCATACTAAGTACGACTAACTGCTAACTCGTCCAAAAAATAAGGAAAATATTGAACTGGAAAGTAAGTTTTCCGGACTTCCTCCTAAATAATTGGATGTGAATTAAGAAAGTTATTCGTGATGTCCTATTTTTAGGACGCCAGAGCTTAGGAGGCTAAACTATAGTATTATTGACAACCCTGTACTCCTCCCCCTAGATGCGGCAATATCCCCAACGGATCGCTCTCTTCCTTGATACACTCTTTGACCCAGCTCATCATAACACGTTTCCTTCCCCCAGGTGTACACAATGATGTGCGACGGCCCCACGAGCCGTCACCACAACTACACGCCTTACCCGGAGCACACCATCCTGAAGATCACCCCCGACACAGACAAGGCCCCAACTGTCTCCACAGACGACCCAGAGATATACGACCTCCTTAGACCGAAGAAGGTCAAACTCCGTAACGTGGTCACCAACGAAACCGTCGACATACAGGTCTCCCTCATAGCCGTCCTCATCGGCTCCAAACCGGACCTGTTCTTCTTGCAAACCAACCTGGACTTCATAGACTACAACCACAACGAACAGACCCGGTGCATCAAATGCGAGACGAAGCACGTCGCCAAACGGAAGATCGACGATGACGCACAGAACAAGTGCTTTCTGAAAAACCATTGGCTTTACTTGAAGTCTGTTGTCGGCCAGAGTATCCAGAGCTGCAAGTCCAGGTACTTGAATACGGAGATAAACGGCAACACGGAGACCGAGTGCATAGTTCCCGACTGCGACGGACAGGGCGACGAAAAGGAGAACCAGTGCGAGTGCAATAACTTAGACGGCAGGGACAAGTGCGAGTGCGAAACTGTACCCTCGCACAACGTTGCTAAGTCTAAAATCCAATGCCAGTGCGACCAGGAGAATCCTTACTCGAACGGCATCGGCTTCGGCCTCGATCCCAAGAAGCCAGTGGACTGTAGGTCCAATCCTATAGCTGTCGACAAAAGCACACACCAGTTACTAAACGCTCCTTCTGGGATATATGCCCTGGGGCCTCTTACGGCTGATAATTTCATCCGGTACATTCCTGGAGGTGCGCTGGCGATTGTGGCGCACATCCACAAACAAAAGAAAGGGAACTCCGAATGACTCGCCTGTTTATGATTGGAGGGTAGATGACAACATCGTTGCGCGTCTCTGGCCAATCAGAGAAGGGTTCAAACAAAATGGCGACTTCGTTTAAGTAAGACAGGTTCACACTTGCGTTTTTGTCACCCGGGCCCAGTTTCTTAAAGCTACAAGAAACAATTAAGTTTACGTGATCAACTGAGTAATCGTAAGATTATAATTAATTTATTTATTCATTCAGTTTGGAGAAACATCAATCCAATCATCTAACGGGGAGCTTGCACGAATAAAATTATTAATGTAATCGGATAGACGGCGAGTGATAAAGAAAGTAAACGTAGTCAGTTTTTTCTCTGCGGCTTATTATAGTTTTCATAATCGGACTTGTCGAAAAGTCAAGTCTTGCCACGTGGTACAAAAACGCGCTATACAAATCGGACTCAAATGACGTTACAACTTGAAAGTAACGCCTATGGAACGTTTATTCGAATTATTTATGTGGTTTTATTTTGAAAATGTATATTTATAATATTTTTTGAGTCTTTCTATGTCTTCTGTGGTATAAAAGCAATGGCACTTTAATCTAAATTTGACGCAAGTTCCCCATTATTTTTAGCTTAATGAAACTGGCCCTGATGGTTACCCAGATAGAAGTTAGTTACTAGCATGTTTGTTTGAAAGCTTGCTACGAATTGAGTTGTCGCTCGGCTAACACAATCTGGGAAGTTAAGACGAGGCTTAATACTTGTTCCTAATGTTAAATGCTTGCCTGTTAGGTATGATCTAGGTAGCCAATTGTAACCAAGTATCTCTTTCACTGCTTGAAAAGTGCATTGACTCAAATGTAAAATTGTTATAATATGACCCCATTTGCCTTAAAGGAATCAATTAGTTTAGAATTACTTGTAGGTGTCCAAGGACCATTTATTAACCCTGCAGATACAATACTATCTAGTGATACCCCCGTCTTATGATGTCTAACGCCCAAGTTTCGGAGAAGCTAATTTTTGAACTAAAACTTTTGTAAGCACAACACATTGTAGACTTTTAGTCCGGATCTACTTACGGGTGTTGTTATATCGGAAAAGTCCGACCAGGTTTCGCTCCGATTCGCAGAGCTTAATCATGGTGAGCAGAGACGGAGCTCGCGTCGTCGGTTGCTCGTCTCACACCATGATTAAAGCTCTGCGAATCGGAGCGAAACCTGGTCGGAATTTTCCGATATAACAACACCCGTAAGTAGATCCGGACTAAAAGTCTACAAAGCTAATTTGTTCTATGCTCTTTACAATGGCTGTGATATTGGTTGACAGCTATCGGCTGTTGTTTATAACTGTGTGGGTCAGATTAGATTTGCTAGCTGATAGCATTTCGAGAATAGCAACTCGGTAATTACAATAATTGACTGTACTCGCCACTTCAGTCTACCCGTGACCACGGCAACGGTAATTACGTTTTACCTAATAAATAATCGCGGTTTGATTAGACCCGTTTATATAACTAAGCAATTCGGAAACTTGGGTCATGTGAGATTGTAGAAGTAGTTTGAGGTTTCAATAAAAGCAATACTCAGTCGGTCCCGCAATGCTGAGGATCGTGGCCAGGCCGCTATGCCGAAGATGGGACCATCTGAACATGATATTTGCTGTGTGGACCGCCTGATGAAACAAAAGCAATAGTACGCTTAAAACAGTAATGAAGTCATAAAACGTTATTTTGCATTTATGTAACACTTTTTAACAAAACGATACCGAAAAATGTTTCAAATTTTGATCTTATGAAGTAAAAGAATTATGTGGGAATTCCTTTTATAGAATTTGAGGGACAAAGTGTAATATTGTACTTAAGTATACATGTAGTTTATTATAGATATGTGTAATGGGCATTGTCCTAAATGTTGACAATAGTTACGAATGATACGGTATTTTACAGGTCGGTAAATGTCTACATAAGGTATAGCACACATTGCGAATAAAATCTCCGCTGGGATCGCGTACAGGGAACTATTTTCGCGAGATTTATCGTACTTTTTGCATGACACACAGATTTTTGCCGAAAAAATCGCGCGGTGTTTAATCGCAATGCGTGCTAAGCCATGGTGCAGGATTTTCATCATACGACCTTCTATCGAACGCCCCATTCACACGTGAATGAAAAAAAATAGTTTTGAACTAAAACGCCAAGGAGAAACATATTGTTGCTCTGCTAAAAAAAACCTCTAATTAAAAAACCAACAAAAACTAAGAAGAAACCTAATCTGTACAAGATTAAGATCCTTTTTAATCTTTTGGTTCGATGGCGTACTTTTATACAATGACATAGTTGTTGCGGTTTCGTAGACTCAGGTATGTTGACTTGACTACCGTTCGCTTAAAAAAATAATCAAAAACAAACAGCCCAAATGGAAATGCTCAGTCTCTCAAAATTGAGCATTTGCTCGAAAAAGGATAAGTGCCCATTATGCGATTCTAAATTGTTATACTTTGTGATTTACAATTAATTTTGTTTATTATAAGTACATATTATTATTATTATTATGACTTGCTGTTTTTGTAATAAATTATTTTTTATACCCAAGTTTGGTCGTTTTTATCTGAATAAAGAAGTTACTTTTCTTTTTAAAAGTATTTATTTTTCGAATATTCACTTACATCTCTAGAAACATGGCAACAAAACTAAAAATCATTCTGTTCATATATTCATTATTTAAAAAGTACTAACCATCTGTCAAATAAATGCAAACAAAATGTCCAGAAGTATCATTAAAATTCAGACAGACAAGTAGGTAAATACTGAAGGTTGGAAGGTGTTTACTATTATTACAAGTCAATTAAATTACAGGTTGATGACTATCTACATCATCCCTGTTAATTACAGGAATCCAGATGAAGAAATTTTCTTTAAATACACATAGATATGTGAAGAAAGAGCACATAATAAAAATATTTTTTATGCTCTTCTAACTTCAGACTAGACCTACTGTAAATAAGTACAAAATGCATTACAGAATATAATACAAAATAAAACAGTGCTGCAACAAGGACTGTTGAATACAATCTTTAGTTTTGCCAGTGTATCACAGTTTTTTTTTCATCCCTGCTTTCATAAAATTGTAAGCCAAATTTCATATAGAATCAGGAAACAAAATAACTCGGTCATACATAACTAAGTATGAAAATATATGACACCCTTAAAAACAGCAGGGTTTTCAAGTTCTTGCACTTCTTCATTGTTTTTGCTGTAATGGATATGAAATATCGAATAGGCTAATTACTTGTCCTGTTCTGAGTAAAATCTTTATTATTTTTTAACTAGATTAGAAGGGAAGGCCACACTACATAAATACAATCTTTTTAACACAGACAGAGAGCATGTCATACATACTACATTATTGACAGTCTTATTGTACAGATACACCATTAATAACTACACACTAACATAATATTAGGATCATATTATACTACACAAGGATGTAGGATGACATGACATCCCACAGGGCTTTTAAGTCCATTATGGACAATTTAAGCAGTACCTAAGAGCAACAGTTTGGAAGAATTAAGGAATGGGGCAGGTCCTACTGTGTATAGAGCACACCAAGTGTTCACACACACAAAGATTTGTATGTCATGTATATGGGGATTTGGTGCCTCCTGGATTTTGTCTGCTGCCACCAACTAGCTCAGTTTATTCCAGCTTATGAAGCCCTTTTGAATTTTCTCTCTCCAAAGATCTCACACACACAGCTATAATTGTGTAACATCAACCTTAGATCGCTTATTATTAGTTGGTACTTTGACCCTTTCTACCAAGCACAAAAATGCCAGATGATAGAAAAAGAGAAAGTGAGTGTGGGTAATACATTAATATTAATTTTATAATTAATAACTATAAATACTTATCTGCTTATAAATAATACCTTTTAGGTATGACAGAAAAACATAATTTACCTAAAACATTACCTTCACAATTCAGTTAAATTATATCCTTAAGAATAAATAGTTGCAACATAATAATAATTATACAATGTATAGTTTCAACTTATTAAATATTTAAAAAAATCTTTGGGAACTACTACTTAAAAGGAACAGTAAAAATTACTCTTTCCAATAGAATTTAAAAACACCAGATATATTTGTCAGATAGGATGTGAAATAGAAAAACATATCCATCAGAATGAGCGCAGTAAATATTGTCAAAATCTTTCTTATCGTCAATGGCTCCTGCCTCTGTCATTCACGTGGCAACAGAGGGCCTGTCCGCAACACCAATATCATATCACGTAGCTCATCAGCCAAGATGTAAGGGAGCCCCAACTGCCTGATTGCCGCAGGGTTTGAAGCATATCGGAGGCCTAAAGCCAGGAGAGCAGTCTGGCGCAGGCTCCGAACGCTTATTGTGACATTCCAGTTGGTCCTGTGCTTCATGCCACCAATACTAGTCGGTGGACGAAAGATTATCTTGTTGCAGACGACAAAATGCTCTTTTGTATCAGAGTCTGTGAATTCCCATGGATGGGTGATGAACGTATTGACGTTGTAGTGGGAACCGGGCTCGATTTTAGTGTAGAAGCGCTTGGCCCCGCGATAATCACGCCACCAAACGTCGACGGGACGCGAAGTTTTGTTAGTAAAACGGAGATAAGCGGGCTGGTTACCTTCCAAGGACCGCACGAGAACTCTGCGCCCTTTTTCATTGTATTCGTATATAAAATCGGTCACATTCGGGTAATCTCTGTTCTCGACCATGGTTTGTGATAATATTGCTGTGTTCTTCCAATTATACTAATAACGATAACACGAAATTGAAAAAACCTGTACCTACATATTTTTTTCGAAATAAGCGCGGATTTTCATGACAAACTATAGTTTGCCTATATTGGCAGCACTGTCTTTTTCTTGTTTTTATTTGGTACACAACAATGGCCGTCTGCGTCGCTGTTATTGGGAAAGACGTGAGTTTTTAGCTTTTACGCCAACCAAACATTACACATTATTTACTTCAGTCCTTCTTCATATTAGTTGTAGATTATTTTGCACATTTCACCACACTACAGCCTCGCAATTAACCGTAAATTGAAATTAATTATAACACGTCATCACATCACACTAGCAACTTTTGTATCGCTCGATGATGACGATGACTAGTGTTACCAGATTACAAATACTATAATAAAAAGATGAACTTAATTCTGGCTGGCCAGCTAAAAAAATAGGAATTGCCGAGGTCTGCAAAATAAGAGGCAATGTTGCCACGTCAGTGATTTTCCACTACATTTAGTGGCTTAGACTGTCCTTTTAGCGACAATATTGGATTTAGTGACTAGTTTATTTTTCCAGTGTCTTTGATTGCTTCAGTTAGTGGTAAGGTACCAGAACAACCACCGACCGCTTTACAAAAATACTTAATTATGAATAATTGAAAAAGGGTACATAGTTTAAAAACCTATTTAGAGGCTAAAAACCTATTTAGAGGCTTAGCACGGGTTAGTGCATTAAAAATAAAAATAGTGTAAAGGGTACATAGGTTTTGAAAAGGGTACATGTTTTTGTTGTTTACGCAACCCAACAGAACTTATGTGCTCCTAAATAGATATTCAATTCCTAAACAATTTTGCTTATGGACTTTATTTGTATGGTAACAGGGTCAAGTTAACTATAATTTTCAGTTAGTAATTTACAGTGCGAGTCAGTATCGACGCAAGTTATTTTAGTTCCGGTACACTGATAGTCTGATGGTTTTGTGGTGGCCCACGAGGCCCCATTTGGTAAGTTCCTAAAAATAAAGTTGGCAACACTTATTAGAGGTCTAAAATTAAACCTGAGAAAATACAAAGCATTTCGGAGTAGAAAATAATAAAATTTGTATATTCTTTATTGTATACAACAAGTAATCACAGCTACGTCTTTCCCTTATCACAGACTATTTAAACTGACACTAAGAAGTTGTTTTTTTATACATTATACCGTTAGGATTTGAGTAAAACGTGCGCGGGGAACTAAGACCGCCATTTGTAAAGTGTATCTTTGCAATTTTTATGTCAATAATAGTACATTGTATACCGAGGGGGAAACGATCTATTTATGTTCGCGCGCAGTGAAGTAGAGGTTTTTGCTGTGCCCGACAGGATCCATAACGATATACATTAAAGATCCTACCAAACATACCTACCTATGAGTTCTATGTTTTATAATAATTATGTAAACTATGTTAATCAAGGACTTTGAAAAGACTAAGTTTGGAGTTTCTTTGTCCAATTTTTCTTCGAAATGATCTAGATTTTGAAATGGACACCTAGTTTGAATTGTAACGTTCATTAAGCCGCAGTTTCTGTGCTACTTTGAATAAAACCTTTTCAATTCATTTCAAACTTATAGCTGCTATGAAGTGAATATTAAGAACAGAAATAGAACTTTCTTGCGAGTGATACGTAGTGCTTTATACTAGCTAAATCCACAAAGAAACTATTTCTTAGAATAGTTACAAGCATCGCCAGTTATTATGAAATACTATTTCTTAGAATATTTAAAAGTGTACATACTGTTAAATAAATAAATTATCATATTTAGAGGCTAAAAATTCCACCCATGCCGGGATTCGAACCCGCGACCTCTGGCTATCCGTGCCAGCGCTCTTTCCAACTGAGCTAATGGGCGACTCACCGGCATCAGTAAAATTTCGAACCTCATAACAATATTCTCTGCATTACGTACAGGCAGCGACATCTGGCTGAAGTAAATTGCATCACTTACAGCCCCGAGTACCTACTTTGCAGTTAGGTTTTTACATCGGAATGATATCGGAATTGTCTTTAGCACAGGTTAGTGCATTAAAAAGAATATAATCATGTGGGTGCAGCGATATCATTGGTAGCTCACTCGGTTTAAATTCACTAAGGTCGTGAAAACCCGGCTTTAAATTACATAATCCTAAATATAAAATTTTGTTCTGTTGTGAGTAACAAAGCGTAGCTAAAAAAACTGAGGGTCAGTCCCCTCGCGCCAATTTCAATTTTTTTCGCCATTTCACCTTCGAGCTGTGGCAATAAATTGCCAAATCTGGCAATTGCCCGAAAAGTAGAAATTTACAAAGGTTCGCTCATGCACTGCATATGAATAATTCTTTGAGAATGACAAAAAAATTCATGCGACATGTATTTTTCAGAATTCCCCGCTCTACATAGGCGGTATTGGCAATGACACCAGCACTGATAATGAACTTTCGCGCCAGTGGCTGGTGCACACAGCCCTTGACGCGTTGGAAGAAAGACTCTCGACCACAAACACCAATGCTGCAGGCGTAGGACCCAACCCCGCACGAACTGACATGAGGGATTTATATCTAGGCCTGCTGTATTCCACGGACACGCACAAAATGTACGTACCACAGACCTTGCGAAACGGGTAACTGGTGATGTCTCATTCCGGGCTCGAAGCATAAAATATATTCGTCGTGCCCCGTCTGACTGCTGACGTTTATTTTATTATTTGTCTATTTTGGCTTCCACAAGAGTAATAAAGCGCACGACAGACGCGTGCTATATCATAGCACTGCGTAGCGCTCGACACAAAAATAAAGATCTCCCACGGCCTTTAGAGCGTGTAGTTGATAGGTGGTGGACATTCACATACAATTTATTTAAGTCCGTATTCACTTACTTAAATTTGCTTTGCTCTTTAGTTTAAGGCGCGTCCGTGACGGTTTTACCTGTACCTCAAATTCACATTGTGTTTTTATTTAAGTATTAGTATTTTATTGCACTTAAACTAAAAATAAACAATACGGCGATTAATTTTCCAGATACGGATATGTGACTAATACTAGGATAAAGTTGGTCCTAGTAACGAACTCCGCTTCACCTAGTGGCAATAACATCAGAGATGCCGAAGTCCGGACTGCTTTGAGGAGACTGCACGCCTTGTACGCTGACGCTATTTGCAATCCATTCCATTTGCCTGGAAATCAGATTACTTCGGCGTAAGTCATGAACAATAATATAACATCGTTAGCCAATGATTTGTTTAAGAGATCCAGAAAATTATCTATTTGGGAGAATTTGTGTATAATATGCTCGGGGTTCGCCTCACGTATATTTACGAGTAGGTATGTACGGGTGCCCTTAATTGCCCTTCCGCGATAGACGTCATAGTGTTCAATATTACGCCACAACTAAACGCAATATATGTAAAATAACGACTGTAAAGGTTTTAGTTTTTTGGAATAGCTTTAAAGTTATTGAAACTTTGAAAGTGCATCGGAAACTTAAAGCCAATATTGTTTAAATTGTTAAACACTTGTTTAAATTAGCGTAGATACCCACTACTTAAATTAAATGTTACCTATTTGTTTCAGAAAATTCGACAAACAAGTCAAGAGTCTCATGCTGAATAATGTTTAGAGGTTGGTCGAGAACTGATGAAACAATTAGTTTAGTAGTCTTCAATTTATTACTCTAATTATTACTACCTATTAGTAACTACCTACTTCTTAATCCTCATTATCTTAGTGGTTATTATTACCGCTAGCGGCGGCGGTGAGTTTCACCATAGGTTCGCCGCTGGCGGTGAAGTTCTATACAATGTATTAGCTATGATAAGACTAAAAATGTAATTTTTAATAAATTAAATGGTCCAAAAACTTCGTTTTCATTTGCATTGCAGTGAAAATTGGGAGACTGGTAAGTATATTTCTTGGCAACACTGGTTAAAACGTCATTAAAAAACGTCATACGCAAACTTATTTTGGACTAGGGAAGGAGGTAAATCTGATATCCATCAATATATCGAAAAGTTTTGTCGAAAAAACCTTTGGATAAACTCGGGTAGCTTCTTAGTAACTATATTTTTATTAGATTTATGGTATTCGCAAACTACATAGAGATTACCAATAGAGCAAACCGGAGCACAAGCATGACAGTAACACAATTATAATTATAACACAAGTAAGTGGCCATTATGATTATGATAAAAGTCCGTTTATAGGACATCCGAATTATGATTATTAGAGTAGTCTTTTATTATCCAAATTATATTACCTGCAATTTAGCGATCTTTTAAAAGCAGCATACAAAACACTCGTTGTACCTTAAAACACTCGTTAGAGGCAGTTCAATATAGTCTGTGGTAAATGGAAAGACTTAACCACCGATTGTTTAAATTAACTTTGAGGACAATATATCACTTAATACTATAATATTGTGAATAATATAAAATTTGCTATGGAATAGTGAGATCTATGTTTACTGAGTAATCCAATTGGTTTACGGTAAAAAAGGACCAAGTACAGCTATAGTTATGATAACAAAATTGAAACGTATGTGGAACCTTAAAGCAGTAGTTTATACCCTTGCTTCTCATACACTAACGATCCGCCAATCCACAGCCAACAGCTGTCATGAGGCAGATTTCACCGAGTATCCAGCAGACCCCTGGTGTACGAGAAACCGCGGGTAAGTCAGTGATATTGTAGGAACAATTCTTGCGGTGGAATACTTTAAAGAAGATACACTTTTCAATTATGACATAATGTATTTAATTAGTGTTTTTTGCAACACTTATAATTATAGCAGTCATCTGGTTTGAGCGGATGAAAAAACACCAACTACGAAATCATTGGAACCTGCTTAAAACATCACTGACTAAAATATTGATCTCGTCTAGCAACAGAATCATTAGTATATAAAATTAAAAGGTAACTATATTTTTTGTCATCAAAGTTTATATTTGTCCTCAACTTGTATAAACTAATTAATAGATCTATCGCCTCAAGATATTTTCATTCTCAGAAAAATAAAAAGTGTCGCCAGGTAAAAATTACCAAATTAATGTCAACATGTATGTAGAAAAAGTAGATCTCTCATCAAATAAATATATTATCGTCGGCAGATTGAGATTTGTTTTTATTTGTTATTTTGTCATCAGTACAGTAGTTACAAATTATTTCGATAAATTCTTCAAATAATACTATTCGTTACCAATTTAATAGTTCAGTTCATTAATTTTATGAAAAATGTTCAAAGGGGCGGATCCAAATAGGCTTCGTAAAAGTCAAAAGTAATCCCGTGTTTCATTTATTATTCTAATACATTCATGTTACTTACTTATATCTAAATAATAATTCAAAATTAATAAATATTTATAGGGTGCAGATAAAACTACGGCAGATGTAGATATACCTAGAAACAACAATGGGTACAACCAGTATACAAGTACCTAATGTAAGATAGATAAATAGGTTTGTACTTATTTTAATAGGTTTGTCTTGATAACTGTATAGGCAAATTAAAGAAAAACGGTCAGTAACAAAATTAAATTTGTAACAAAAAATCATAAAGATTCAGAAAAAGAATGGTTTGTATCTATAAATTTAACTGTTAAATTCAACTATAAAATTCAAAACTAAAAAATCGTAAACATTCATAAAAAGAATGTTTATTTAAAGAATTTCTTTTTTTAGTGACCGTTTTTCCTTAATTTGGTTATACAGTTATCAAGACAAACCTATTAAAACAAGTACAAACCTATTTATTTGATACTTGATAATATATCCCGATGATTATATGATGTGATTTGTTATGAAATGGTTTTTATATTGATTGGCGACTACACTTTGATGACATCTATTATTTTACGGACAACCATTATTATTTAAAACATTTAAAACTTAATAAATTGATAATAGCTTAAATTAAATCATACCCAAATTAAAATTGTACCTGTCCGTCCATACATCACCAGTCGCCGGCTTGTATTGTTGAAAGACCTAGACAGGGTTGCCACCTTGCAGAAAACTTTTTCACTAGTTTTTGTTTGATATTTCACCAGATTTAGGGATATTTTAAACTAAAACAATCCCCAGAATGCACCAAATAATTTAAAATTAATTACAAGGTAAGCAAAAAAACATTTTGATTGTGAAAACAATTAACACACATGACAAAACTAAAATTCAACTTTAAAAACCTATTTAGAGGCTAAAAATTTCACCCATGCCGGGATTCGAACCCGCAACCTCTGGCTATCCGTACCAGCGCTCTACCAATTGAGCCAATGGGCGACTCACGGCATCAGTGAAATTTCGAACCTCTTTACAATATTCTCTGTATTACGTACAGGCAGCGACATCTGACTTAAGCAAATTGCATTACTTACAGCCCCGACTACCTACTTTGCAGTTAGGTTTTAACATCGGAACGATATCACTGTACCCACATGATTACACTATTTTTATTTTTAATGCACTAACCCGTGCTAAGGAACAAATTTAAAAACCTATTTAGAGGCTAAAAATTTCACCCATGCCGGGATTCGAACCCGCAACCTCTGGCTATCCGTACCAGCGCTCTACCAATTGAGCCAATGGGCGACTCACGGCATCAGTGAAATTTCGAACCTCTTTACAATATTCTCTGTATTACGTACAGGCAGCGACATCTGACTTAAGCAAATTGCATTACTTACAGCCCCGACTACCTACTTTGCAGTTAGGTTTTAACATCGGAACGATATCACTGTACCGAGGTAAGCGAGGCATAAAATAAAAATTGCATGTAACCCTGTCGATATAGAAACACATTGATTTGTGCAATGCTTGCAATACTGTACGCGGCCTCTTCTTGGGGACTCAACCGACATTCACCTTCTTACATTAGTTCTAATGTTGGCAGCAGTGAGTTTTGTAAGAGTTTTGCCCGTTTTGCCTCTTGAGTTTGCTTCGTTCGTTTTTATTTTGTCAGGCAGAAATCAGAGTGGGATCTTAGACACCGGCCATCGTTGTTCGTTGGTTTTGAGAGTCACTGTTTTAAACAGAGAACACGGAGTAAACGAACGAGCGTACCACCCGGAGTGGAAACAAGATTGGGTTTCTTCATGGATATTTGCGTTTTGTAAAGGCTGCAATATCAAATTAGTTACACGACTGTCTGCTCTGAAAGAACATGTAACAACTAACAAACACACGAAGAATGTGTCTGGGTACAGTTATCGGTGAGCTAATGTACATACTTAATCATTATTAATTAAATAAATATTGTTATTCACTTTTAAAAACCTATTTAGAGGCTAAAAATTTCACCCATGCCGGGATTCGAACCCGCAACCTCTGGCTATCCGTATCCTGGCATCCCGGGTTCGAATCCCGGCATGGGTGAAATTTCTAGCCTCTAAATAGGTTTTTAAATTTGTCCTTAGCACGGGTTAGTGCATTAAAAATAAAAATAATATAATTGTTATATACTGTAAAGTTTTTTTTTATTTGTTCAATAAAAATACAATATTCTGTATGTATCTAGCAAAATGTTTTCTTTTGTGACCACAAATAAAGAAACCTATCAGGCCATACGCATCTTCATAATGGTAGGTACCTACCTAATTAAAGTTGGCATTTTTTTGGCATT
Source organism: Yponomeuta sedellus (assembly GCA_934045075.1). Classification (NCBI taxonomy): domain Eukaryota; kingdom Metazoa; phylum Arthropoda; class Insecta; order Lepidoptera; family Yponomeutidae; genus Yponomeuta; species Yponomeuta sedellus. Next base: position 1,334,449 of record OW203744.1, read on the forward strand.
TTCTTTGGTGTTGGGCACTTTTTGGCAGTTTTTCTGCTTATGTAAGGCAGTATTCGTATTTTGAAGTTGGTCACACTACTCACACTTCACAGTTCACACTGCTGTACTCTCTCTCCAGGGATGTTATACGTGTCATAATTATGGTACATGTACCATAATTCAGTTGTTCGTACCATGTACCATGATACAGCCATTATGGTACGCAAAAGTACCATAATTTTGTAATTTTTTTTTTTATCATAAGCACTTTTGCATCACATATTTTCATCTTTCGCTTATGCTGCTGACGAGTTTTTTTATGTACCGATATCTAGCAACACTAAAAAATCATTCATTTGTTTCGTTCAGTAACTTGATAAGAACGTTCATATCTATCTGTGATAGTTTTTGTAGTGTGGATTGTAAGTGAACTTCACAGGTGAATCTTCAAAAAGTTGAACTTCGTCAGAAGTATAGCACAGACTAAAAAGAAAAAAGCGAGTAGAGTGTTTGTTTGAAGAATTTATGAAAATTCGAAGAAATTTTAATACTTTAATTAATGGGACCTACCTAATTTATTAAATCCGTTTAAGTTTTCCTAACCGTACCTTATTTTTTTCAAAAATACCATAATTTTGAGCGTCTGGTGCCATAATTCAAAAGTTTGCATCTAACATCCCTGTCTCTCTCTTTCTTTTTCACATAAGAAATACGCTGTTGTCCGGTTCAGCGCTGAGCAATTTTTAACTTGAAAATTGTTTATCTCGACCGGGAAATCGCTTAAACATGGTAAGTTACAGTTACAAGTTACCCTACTTTATTAATTGCTTAATTTCCCACATAAAATTTAAACTTTTTGGGCGTGAGTATCGCGTTTGAGGTTATGTTAAGTATTGCACGTGCCTCTATCTTGTAACTGCAATGTATTTAACGACTGATCCTCCAGTAATAGTTTCAGAAAATCACATTTAGATGAATCATAGAGTTGCTAAAACTTATTTCCCAACACATTTGCGTGTTATTTCCAGGGGTGCCTGGTTCTCTTAAAGCGATGGTTCTATCACACCGAATCCTGTTGCACGTGTGTTGTTTGTAACCCAATGCCACGTTCCTTCTTCAGATTCAATTAATTTCATAAATAAACATTCATATAAAGTATTCATATAAAGAAGCCGCCCCCAACTTTACCCACCAACCCTTGGATGTTATCTGTGGCCTGGTCTACTGGGACGTGTTATTGTTTTTCTAACACGTTATTCTAAGAAAATATGGGCTTGGCCTAAATGTTTAGTAAGACATAAACATGCTAACTGTTATCTGAGATGGATGCATGACATGTTAGATGTTACAAATACAATGTTCGGCCACTATACTTAAGGTTTGAACCAAGTTCTTCGCGCCATTTTTCAGGCAGCCGCTGTAGTGTCAGGCAAGGACATCGAGAAACCTCAGGCAGAGATCTCGCCGATCCACCGCATCCGCATCACGCTGACGTCCCGCAATGTCCGCTCACTGGAGAAGGTCTGCGCAGACCTGATCAACGGAGCTAAGAAGCAGAAGCTGCGCGTAAAGGTGAGATCACATTTGTCCTGCCTCGCTCATATTGGAAGCTTTACGCATGTTTCACCTAGCTAAAAGCCTAAACTTACTATAGTAGGCAACCTACTTTTTAATACAACATAGAAGTAGCATTATCAACTATGAGATGATTTTCTACAATAGCCAGTGGCATCTTCACTCACACTAGATGGGTGAAGGGACCATTTGGATTCTGTAGTGCCTGGGACATGGTTTTTGGATGGTGTGTAGTCTTGCACAGCACCTTTACCATTCTGACAGCTTTGTCGGCCCACAGAAAAGACTAGTCAATATGTGCAGAGCCAACCAAGCTGTGGGTTTCATCAATGGTTTCCTTCACCGTTAGCATGTGGTATTGTGAATAAAAATTTGCAAATGTACATAACTTACCGTACGTAACCATGTACAGTATGATTAAAATCATCTAACGATTCAGCCAACATTTGTAATTGTCGTGATTCCCTCATCTCTCACACAGAGTTATCAATTTACAGATACGACCTTTGATTATATTACTCGTTGTCTTATTGAATACAATGCAAGAACAATATGAGCAACAAAACCTCCTTTGTAGCTCAAAACAAGAAAAGCCATATCGTTAACTGATTTTATTCATATTGTATGAAGTCTTTAAGCGACTTATACATAATATCAATGTTGTTTGCTCAATGAGATAAAGTTGTAGTCAGCTCTAGGGTCTCTTTGTCCCTAGACATTTGCATACCTTAAACCTTAGCGACTAGCATTATTGAAGGGTGGTTTTATTGGTAGCTGCCATGTCTATGCTGGGCGCTATAAAAGAACTCTTCAAAGTGCAGTATGTGGTTTACTTCATACCACATTCTGCTCATAGGAGAGAGACATTAAATTGTTTTTTTTTCTAATATTTTTCTAATATCTTAAATATAGTGAACTCTAGGGTATAATCTGACCAAATCACCTTATACCCTAGAGTAGGTGCAAGATCTACTTAAATCATTCAAGCATACATTGAAAAACAAACTTCCTTACATACTGGACATGTGAAAATATGTTTGATAAGGTTGACTCAATGCTAATTAACCTTAAATCACTTTTTCCAATATCTTTAAATCACTTGGATCACTTGTATGATGGTTCTTTCTTTACAGTCACAGCTGCTATCTACAGAATGATTTTGAAATACTTAGCTATATTTTGAGAGAATTTTTAAACACCCATTAGCTCAGTTGGATAGAGCCCTGGCACGGATAGCCAGAGGTCGCGGGTTCCAATCCCGGCTTGGGTGGAATTTTTAGCCTCTAAATAGGTTTTTTCAAATTGTCCTTAGCACGGGTTAGTGCATTAAAAAAATAAAAATAGTATATCCATATAGGTAGTTAATAAGAAAACTCCTCCACCATTCCAGGGCCCCGTCCGCATGCCAACCAAGATCCTCCGCATCACCACCCGAAAGACCCCCTGCGGTGAGGGCTCCAAGACCTGGGACCGCTTCCAGATGAGAATTCACAAGCGAGTTATCGACCTGCACTCGCCCTCTGAGATTGTCAAGCAAATCACCAGCATAAACATTGAGCCCGGTGTAGAGGTTGAGGTCACCATTGCCGATGCGTAGGCACAGCTGCCTCAATAAATGAGATCCTAAATTGATTCTTTGAGGTTTTATTTAGATTCTTTTTGTGTCAAAACCTTATTAAAATCAGCATTCAAATACTGTAGTAATTTGGTCACAGGGGTCATGAATGTTAACTATTCTTAAATATGACTTAAGTGAGTAATATTTCCAATAGGGGTGGATATTTCTTGTATGGTCTGTATCCAGATATACAGTGGGTCCCACGGCTATGCCACATGGAGGGAAAGTACAAGTACCTTTAATTTTGTGGATGGAACATTTTACTGAAAGAAGACATTATTTTAATTTCAAAAAAATCTAAATTGCATTCATAGATATTTAAATAATTACACTGTTGAACCGGGAATCGAACCTGTTACACGAGAAAAAAAATAACCCTGTACCTTTATCACACCGATTTATTTTTTAAATAACATTTTTATTGCTAAATAACTTACTGTCAGAAATAAAAGGAAGACCATGAATTTTAAGATAATACAAAATTAATCAATTTATCAAATGCTCAAAATGAGTCCCCTCCTGTTGAATACAAAGTCTTCCGATCGATCGGTGTGACTGATAAAGCTACAAGGTAATTTTTTTTCTCGTGTAGCGTGTTCGATTCCCGGTTCAACTATGTAATTATTTAAAAATCTATGAATGCAGTTTAGATTGTTTTTAAATTAAAATAATGTCTTCTTTCAGTAAAATGTTCCTTCTACAATATTAAAGTTACTTTCCCTCCATGTAGCATGGCCGTGGGACGCCCTGTATATATCCAGTTTCTGTGAATATATTTTTGTATCACAATAATTATTGTCAACAGTTCATCATACCAACTTTTATGACAAATTATTATGAAGAATTACGCAATACCAGTGGTAGTTAAAACTTTTATTAGTAGGTAGGTAATTCGTATTTTGCTAATCTAATCACGCATCATCGCATGTTCAGTGTTCTACCAAGTTGCGTGAACAGTTTTTTACTGTCGCGATGTTGTGCGTGTCCCAGTCCCAGTGGGTCACATTCGAAATTATTTATCATTTGTAATTTCCATTCCAGAAATAGATAATTTCAATATGAAATTGCTTCCAAACATGAGGGGGTGTAGAAGTTAAGCAAAGTTAAGGATGCACCGTGAGCAACGCGATGTGCAATACGCAATGTGTACAACCAAATGTATGCGCATAAAATTGTGATTTAGACGAAACATCACGTTAAGATCCTTCATTAGGTACGTGTGCAGCTTTATTTAAATAAATGTTATATCTATTATTCTAGGAAGCAAATATACTGCCTAGTAGTAATATCACATATTAAATAAAGAAACCCATTTATGGAATACAGTCGAAAGCAAGGCAACCTGTACTATTTGTTTACTTTTACTGATTAAAGTGCATATTTTGTAGTATGTCCTTATAAGTAATCATGAGATGTTGATATCTTCAGCTTCAGGTATACCTATCTTCTCTTTGAAGGCCTGCGCAGACGAGGGACTATCCCCGGGTACTTTTTTGGTACCCCGTACAAAAAGTCAATCGAGTTAGGTAGGTACCGAGGGCATCAAGAGACCGGAGTGGACAAAAGTTCGGTGTTCTCTTATAAAACGCTTTTTATTTTTCAACTTCATGTAAATTACAACACAATTTAATGTCAGAATATTTGCTTCCATAGCGTACGCTTCATTCAATTTCCGGGGAACAACCGCACACCGTAGGCGTTGAGTCCGCGACAAGTACTCGGACACTCGGAGGACATTTTTTTACGATTCATCTGCGTCTGCGCAGGGCTTATCCATCTGTGAAAAATCACACATGGATAACACTTCTATAACTAACATTGTACTGAGGATAACGTATGTGTTATCCTCAGACAGAACAATATTATTGTTCTGGGTTTAAAACGTAACAATAACAAACCACATTTTGAACGCATCGACAAGGATTTTTTTTTGTGAACGAAGCCATTTTTTTTTTCTTTACAATCACATCACAGGTTTTCTTTTTGTTTGTTTGTCTTTTGTTCAGTTTTGTTTATTTGCCGTTTTTGCAAATCTACAGTTTTTCAAGATTAACGCAAACGAAGTAGCAAGGTACGTTTCCCTTATTAATAAATCAACCAACTCCACTTCAGTTATTTATTACCAACAGAAATCTCAAAAAGATTGCCGTTCATGCGAACATAACGTTACGTTCAAACGCGAGCCCAAACTGCTTGTTCATCCACTGGTTAAACATAATTCCAGATAATCCAGTGAACGAGATCGGTGCATCGATTCCGGGTGCCGACGACTGCGTGTATGGTGGCAAAGAATCAAACCAAAATTCAACGATTTCTTTAGTTGGTAAGAATCTTCATTTTACTTAGGTATGCACGATTTTTCACCGCGCTATTTTTTCCGCAAAAATCTGTGAGATTCTTGACATACCTATTTGTTTGAAATTTTTGACAAAAAAATCGCGCTAAAACTGTTCTCAGTACGCGAAAATCGCGGTGAATTTATGCGCAATCCGAGCTAAGTATTCCCAGTAAAATGTCATTCCAGGGGTATACCCCTGGGATGACATTGTACTGCTATTGCTTTGTAGACTACCAAATTGAGGCAAACGAGCCAAATGATAAAATACTGAGCCAAATGACAAAAAACTGAGCCAAATGCTTATTGCATTCCATTGAAAAACAATGTAATTAGACTCTAGGGACAAGTGATTATGATACAACCAGGCAATGACATCATAGACATGGAAATAATACATTACAAAAACTCATGCCTGTATACTGGAGGGGTAGATGAAGACTGGGTTTGCCCTGGATTGTGCCTAAAAAATATACTTATTAATTTACTTTGACACACACACAAGAAAAAAAAACTTAATCTCTAGAACCATAAAGGGTAGTTATTTGTAAGTTTTGGTGTGTAATAAATAATAATAATAGCACAGAACAGAGCATTTACAACAAGTTATAGTGTATCTTTTATAATCACGGATTGAACAAACCAACAAATATAAAAGATTGAAAATACTAGAGCAGTCTCAGAAACAAGATATATTTTTCCTATAAAAAATATGTCTCCCAACATATTTTATTTCTTCAAATTTATCTTTTCTAGTATAAATAAAGTAAAACTTGGTATGATTTATAGTGCAGAATCTGTATAGTATATTAGTAAAACAATAATGAATGAAAGTAGGCAAGTGTGATTCGGACTCCCTGTATATGATATGGTGATACACACTGTTGTATGGAACCCTAGATGTGAGAGTCTGACTCCCACTAGACGTTTTCGTGACTTGTATCATCGATTCTTCAGCTCTTCTTTTTTAATTCCATCTATAATCAATTTATGAATGCTGCGCATTCTGAGCTTCATAGTGATGCATTTTGGATTACCATTTTGGTAAACTATACCGATTGTCTACTAAAACTACTGCAAAGTTATTATTCTCTTTGCCTCAAGTCTACCAAAGAAATAGAAATCTATTTAAAGTGGTTACGCTGGCGGCTGCGCAGCGCCGAATGAATGAAACTGGACGCATTCACTAGGTTGGTCGGTATTCAAATAAATGGCGGGGTGTGCGTCTAAAATGGATTTTTTTCACTGAGACGGTCAATCCAAACACACTGCATCTATGCATCCATTTGTATTAACCTACATCGGATTTACATCCGATTGCAAATTGCATTTCTAGATGCCTTCTTAAAAATTGAACGGCCCTTTCTACATTGATGAGCGGATTTTGGTATGCTAGCACTTCATTTGGAGTGTTCGACGCATCGTCAACGGGACCTATAAGTCACATCCCGCGACCCTCGAAATACGACCATGTTGTCAAAGTCATTTGCCGTTAATCATGCCGGCATCAAGCACACTTTGCGCAGAGGGCAATGCCCGATTGCCCTCTTTGCGCAAAGTGTGCTTTACATATTTTTTGAAACACATGTCTGGAAATATTGTCTGCGGAAAGGGTATTTGTTGTTAAATTGTGTCCAATGCCACTAAAGGATGTTTTAACCTTTGATGCAACAAAATTTAACAAATAGGCTTAAAATCAATGAATTTCAGGTACCATGAGACGGACGTCCAGCCATGGGGGTGCGGCGTCTACCTCAGGCAGTGATGACGGCGACCTCAGCCCCGTCAAAAAAGAGCGCTCCTCCGCCAACCTCCAGACCGTCACATCCAAGGAAATATTCGGAAAGCTGAAAAAGAAGGGGTACATTGACTGTGACGAACACTTCTATCTCAATTTCTGCTTTGAAGACATCGAACTTCTAACAGAACTCACAGCAGCGGAATGTGATGATGTAAAAAACCTAGCATTAACTCTGTACTACATTTCCAGTGAGGGTTATGAATATATAAGAAAACGTTATAAGACGCCATTCCCACCATCCGAACATCTGGGGAAGCTGTGGATGAACGATTCTTTTAAACCAGGGTTCACGAGCCAAGCTTTCGAAATTATAAAGCAGAAAAGCGCTACAAAACGGCTCATCTGTGCATTAGTTGTGGATGATATATGTCTATTTGGAAATTCAGAATATATTGATGGTTATTGGATCGGTGTGGAAGACTTTGGCATAGGAGCGCTTTGTGAGGACGATGAGACCTTCGCACGCCATGTCTACGTCTTCACTCTCGTGTCTCTCGAGGAAAACTGGAAGATTCCGATAGCCTATGTCATGGTGAAGAACACTGCTTACAAACGCAGAGCTCACCTGATTCTGACTTGTCTCAGAGAGAGCTACTACTGTGGCGTGGACGTTGTAGCGCTTAACTTCGAGTTACTGAACTCATTCAACTATGTAGCCCAACATTTAGGCTGCAACTATAAAAACCCTAGAGACTTGAAAACTACATTTAAACATCCCGAATGCGACATCAACATCAGTGTGTTCTTCAACACATGGTGGCTGAAAGTCATGGTCCGCAACACACTGGCATGTAATGTACTGTTCAAGGAGAACAGTAAGGTAACGTGGCAACCGATAAAGAATCTCAAACAACTCCAAGAGAGGAGCGTCAAATACCACAAGCAATTAACGAAAGAGCATTTGGATTTCAAGAACCAGATGTTGAAATTGGATCTCACCAACTTGACGTTCAGTTATAACATCGCAAAGGCATTGACGTCGTACAGTGAGATGATCAAAGGCTCCGACGAAGAGGAAGCTAAGGCTACGGCAGAATATGCCTTGATGTTTAACAAGCTCTGCGATGTGTTGGCCTCGACCGCACACACAAAAATTGGATATAGAAAGGCTTTATGCAAAGAGAATTCGAAAGAAGTACTCAGTTTCCTCGAAGAGGCAAGGGAATACATTCTGTCACTGAAACTGAAAAAGACGCCCATCGTAGACACCAATAAGAACCAATGCTACCTAACATTTTTGATCTGCATTGAGAGTGTTAAGCACCTTTACGAAACTATAGTGGAAAAGGACCAAAAACTGCCTCACTTAGCTACCCAGAAATTCAGCAGTGACAACACATGGGCCTTGGTAGAGAACCTGCTGAGGCAAGGCAACAAGGAACCTAGGGCTGCCGAGTTCAAAAAGATATACGAGATCCTAGTCGCCCCCTTACGTTCCACACCAACAGCCACCAGCTGCATCATAGCTGAGAACCTGCCAATGACGGAATTTGCAAGAGCAGTCACTAACATAAACTACACTTCGAGTAGACTAGCTTACAATGAGATCTACACCAATATTTGCGAAGAGGCAGAAGTGTCGAAGAAGCACAACAAAGACAAATCATTGGACACGATGAAAGTCTACGTCAAGATACTGAACAACGACGGAATTACTGAGTCTTCCAACGAAATCGTCGGTTCCGTATCAGGATGGGTGGCAAAAGAACTGCTGAAAGTGATCAAATGCGAGCATTGTCTCGACGCTTTGTTTACCAACGAGGAGAAATGGTACCACAAGACGATCCCGATTCGCTTCAATATTTGCGGCTTCTGTCTACCATCAGAAGACGTCTACAAAGTCTGCTTGAAGGCTGAAATGTTGACGAAAAAGTTCAAAAAACAGGTCGGCCACCTCATGAACAATGCTGTCTCGATAGAGTCGCTGAAAGTGGCTGTCTTGGAGAGATTCGTGGACTCCGATGTCTTTGCGAGCCTCGAAGACCATTCAAGGGAACAACCACCCCTTTACAATCACAGGTCCCAGGTGATACGAGCGGTGATCGACAAATACGTCGACGTCAGGACAGAGAATATTAAAACAAGCAAGCCGAAGAAAAAAGATCCATTCTGGTAGGCTAGTTGTTTTTGTTCAGGATAGAAGTTGATTTGTGTTTTTGTTTGAAAGTTCCTACTAATTACGTTTTAAGTTTTATTTTTGTTGTTTTGACTTTGCCATGTGCCATTTTAAGTAATGATTACTATAAGAGGAATAAAGCTATAAATGCCCTGTTAAAAGTTCAAAACATTTTATTCATGGCAGTTTACCAGAACACTAATACAGTCTGTTTGCCTTTGGAATATAGCTCAGCTACTATCGGATAGAATAAGATCTATTTGTGTAATAGAAATATCTGAAATAATATGACACTTATCTTTACATAACTTTTCAACAGTGAAGAAAAGTTTTATACAGAGCAGAAAGTAGTTTTACACTCGTGTGCTCTCGGCGAAAACCGAAGCCTTTCTAGAGCCCGAGGTATATTCTAAAAGCTAACAGACTGTGCCTAAGGTGGCTTTCATTTGTGAAGATAATTGTATGCCGCTGCTGAATACAATTTTATTATATTTAATAGTTACCACTGATATTACGATTACTCATGTTTACTTTTTGAAAAAAAAAAAAAACGTAATAAAAAAGTTATAATCTTTATTCCATTGGGAGCGCTGGCTAGCGCCCCTAAGCGCCTTTAGAGCAAAATAAATAAATTTAGTATTTACAACAAAATTGTAAGGCTATCCAAAATTTAAGTTGCATCTCATTTTATACATAACTAGCGGAGTGATCTTAGACGATTATGAAGGTTAAGCAACATAGGGCGCGTTCAGTGCATGGACGGGTGGCCGTCTATGACTAACGCTAGTGGCATTTTCCCGAGTGGTTCCGTGCTTCGCAAGGCACGTTAAGCAGTTGGTGTCAAGTCAGAGGCCTTAAGTGGGTGAGTATGGCCTAACCTTCCCGCGATGCAAGAAGAGATCCCTGCCCCAGCAGTGGGGACATACAACGGTTGATATCGAGAATATTTTCAATTTAGTTTTGTGAGTTTTCGATCGGTAATACCTTTTTTAAAGGAACCAAACTAGCGTAGGTATCCGATGGACTTAAGGTTCATTCATTCTTCAGTCATTAGTTAACTTACTATCTTGTCTTGCTATATGTTGCATCTCATTTATACATATCTAGCGGACCCGACAGACTGTACTGCACTACAGAGCCATCTGTCGGGCTGATTTGTGAATATGAAGCATCCAGGGTGCCACCCAAACGCATACGAAAAAAAACATTCTTTGTCAAGCCGTTTATGAGGAGTTCAGTGACATTGACATACACATTAAGTATTTTATACATAATATTTGGAGGTAAACTCACTTTGGTAACAGTTTATTTAATTTGGTAGGTACTTAATTAAATGTTTTAAATTTTTTATCTACAACAATTTACTCGTAAGTATTCTACTTCTGAAATTTATTTGTGAAATTTTTCACTTCATAAAAACATTTTTGTTCGGTTCTTTGCCTTGTAGCGGCGGTGTTTGATAGGTTATGCTTAAAATGCATGCATGCATCTATGTATGCGAGTATACAAATGACAGTCCCTGTCTTACCACTCTGGCATACAGGCGTCGATAGACATCAACCCTTCTGTATCCAGTGCTGGGACACGGATCTCATTCTGAATCGCAGGAAGGTTAGGCCATAGTCCACCACGGGGGCCAAGTCCGGGTTGGTGGAAGATTGTAATACAGTGGGCCTTTCTGTCAGAAGCTATCAAGCCGCCAATAAGGCTCCTGACATGGCTTAACAACTCCATTACATGATAGCCGGCACCAAGCAACGGCGGCGTAACGTGCCTTGTGAAGTACGGAAGCGCTCAGAAATTATGCCACTAGCAGTAGTCATTGGAAGCGCTCTTAGCCTTATCGAAGCGAGTGATTAGAATCAATTAACTCCAGTTAAGCTATCGTATGGAATCAGGCGTTACTTTGAGTTAGGCAACAATAGGCGCGGTCAGGTACCGAGTGCTTAGTGCTAGTTTGACAGATCCAATCGAATAACTTCACTACCGCATTAATCGAGCATTGAGAAGTGAGTATGAGTAAGTTACCCGTTCGAACTGGCAAAACGCTGTCACAGTACAACTCGCACTCGCCTTTATTCGTGTTTTGGCTGGTAAAAGTGCTCACTTCTCAACGTAAACCATTACAACTCGCACTCAGCAATTTTAATTTCCATATTTGTCGCTAGGTGACGCTTCCTCGATGCCATAGAAATATGAGTTTATGTTAACGCGATCGAGTAGTTAAAAAACTCGCACTAAGCACTGGGTGACCGTCCCGTGACCACAGCTATTGGCATACGGGCGTGACTATGTAGTATTTTCTAGTATTTTTTTCCATTGGAGTCGTTAGCTGTCACCGAATAATAGCCCCTTAAATACAAACCAATAAAAATAGTCTGCCAAGGCGGTAGCACGGCCCATTGACTGCAAACAATTGAATAAAATATGAACGCAATGTTATTGTCGCTTGCTAATAATGAGCGACGCTGTCACAGCACAGACAACCGACATGTTGGTCAAGCCGTGAAGAAACCATTTCTTAATCCCGGTTTCTCGTACACCAACAACATTGATAACAAAGCTGCCAGTTGGCCAAAATGCAAACGAATGCTTTCCACTATAGTTTTACGTGTTTAGTAACCATAAACAAGTTGTTAAAATGTTGGGAACCAAATCGAAACCTTGCGTCAGAATCGTGAAAAAAGTGCTGTCAAGATAATATATTATGCTATTTTTTAATTTTTAATGCACTGACCCGTGCTAAGGACAATTTTAAAAACCTATTAGTAAAATGTAAAAACCTAACTGTAAGTAGGTACTCGGGGCTGTAAGTGATGCAATTTACTTCAGCCAGATGTCGCTGCCTGTACCTACGTAACACAGAGAATAGTGTAGAGGTTCGAAATTTCACTGATGCCGGTGAGTCGCCCATTAGCTTAGTTGGAAAGAGTGCTGGCACGGATAGCCAGAGATCGCGGGTTCGAATCCCGGCATGGGTGGAATTTTTAGCCTCTAAATAGGTTTTTAAAGATAATATATTGTTACGCCACTTTCTCTTGTCATAATTTGCAATATGACTTCTATTGAAGATAGTAAGTTAGCTAACGATTTTGAAGAATGAATGAACCTTAAGATACGCTCGAATACGCTAGTTTCGTTCCTTAAAAAAGGTATTACCGATCGATAACTCTTACAAAAATCAATTGAAAATATTCTCGATATCAAATATCAATCCTTGTATGTCCCCACTGCTGGGGCACGGATCTCTTCCTGCATCGCAGGGACGGTAGGCCAACTCTACCACCTAAGGCCTCTGACATAGCTTAAAGACTGCCATCTATCGACGGCAGGCGGCACCAACTGCTTTACGTGCCTTGCGAAGCACGGAACCATTCGGAAAAATGCCACTGCCGCGTTAGTCATAGACGGTCAACCATCCATGCACTGATTAACGCGCCTTATGTTGCTTAACCGTCATGATCGTTTAAGATCACTCAGGCAGCCGGGGCTACGAACGATTCTACTAATACAATATCAGTAATAAAAGGTAGTCCATCAATTTTTAATTGAACATTTTTAATTCCTTCTAAATTACACTATTTTTATTTTTAATGCACTAACCCGTGCTAAGGAACAAATTTAAAAACCTATTTAGAGGCTAAAAATTTCACCCATGCCGGGATTCGAACCCGCAACCTCTGGCTATCCGTACCAGCGCTCTACCAATTGAGAGCTCAAAGAAATTGAGAGCTCAATTGGTAGAGCGCTGGTACGGATAGCCAGAGGTTGCGGGTTCGAATCCCGGCATGGGTGAAATTTTTAGCCTCTAAATAGGTTTTTAAATTTGTTCCTTCTAAATTGTCTGTGTCAAAAGTGCCTTCGAGAATTTTAAGGGAGACTCCTTAGAATTTGACAGTTTTCCACATAAATATCGATTGTCGGTGTTAATGCAGGGCAAGCTGTCCATCTTTCCGCTTTGGACAGATTGGTAAAAGGAAACTGGAAGCCATGGAAGTACGTTATATTAGGCAGGGTAGTTGGACAGGAATCCAGACAAGTCTGGAGGTCGTCGCCATGTCAGTTATTACTAATAATAATGCATACATATACATACATAACCTCACGCTTGTATGCTAGTGGGGTAGGCAGAGACCAGGGACTGCCACTTACCACGATCCTGACAGATCACCTTCGCTTCATCAACGTTCATAAGTCGTTGTTTGCACGCACGCCGGTTCCGGGTACTTTTTCTCTTCCCCTTTGCTAATACAAACATTTCGTTTATTACTGGAAACTGGAAGCCATTGGAAGTAGGTTATACTAGGCAGGGTAGTTAGGCAGAAATCCAGACAAGTCTGGAGGTCGTCGCCATGACAACGGGACACTGTAGCCCGGAGTGGGCGGAGTAACAGGGCGTTATTTTTAGAACTATCCAGATGGGTGCCGGCGATCGATACTGTTGTATCAGACGGGACCTACAGACTGAATATTGAATACGTAGCACTGAATATGGAGATAAGTACGTATACGATGTTAAAAAAACAAGATTCCTTGAAAGACCAATCGTTATCAACCCTTGCATGTCCCCACTGCTGGGGCACGGGTCTCTTCCTGCATCGCAGGAAGGTTAGGCCATACTCCACCACGGGGGCCAAGTCCGGGTGGTGGAAGATTGTAAGACAGTGGCGGGCCTTACTGTCAGAAGTTATCAAGCCGCCTTTTTAGGCCTACATGGCTTAACGACTGCCATTACATGACAGCCGGCACGAACGGCTTAACGTGCACGGAAGCGCACGGAAAAATGGCACTAGCGGTAGTCACGGGACGGTCACTCATCCTGCACCCGACCGCACCTGTTGTTGCTTAACTCAAGTGATTGATTCCAACTCGGTTCGACCAGGCCAGGAGCGCTTCGTTATGATAACACGTAAAAAGAAATGATACCAAAAAGGGCGTTACCGCAATATTTTCCTCGCCATCTGTGCGCTATGCGGCGAGAAGCGGCTCGATAACCTAGGTACAGTCCGTGCCAATAATCTGTGTACAATCCTCAGCGTAACTTGGCCCTTACTGCTCGCGATATAAGAGCTAGTTTCGGACAGGGAGGCACACTTTCCGGTCACCGACCGCGTGGCCCGGCCGCCAGACAGACCGTGGAGTCGGATCAATACTGCTTGCCGGCCTAGCCCGTATTTTGTACCTAACTGCTGAAAATGTAATGCGTCATTCTGAGGCAGGTTGAAAACCGCCTGTAATAGAGTTGCGAATTCCACAAGGAACCTTTCGGAGTTTCGCCGTGGCCGCCCGTCTGTTTGTCTGTCCGTATTTTAAAGGATTATAAAATGACCTAAAATTAAAACACTAACTCTAAATAACTCTATTGGGCTTCAAAGTGGCGTAGCTAGGTAACCAAGGGCAATGGGGCCTTCCGGTAGACTAAGACTCCCAGACTCAGATCCGGCAACCCATGTCTATAATCTGAGACAGAAAGACGTCGTCGTCGTCGTCAGGCTATACTAGTCCACTAATGGACATAGCCCTCCCCTAAAGAGCGCCACGTTGTGCTATCATAGGGGGTAATGCCCATAATCCCCACACTGGGCATGCGGGTTGGGGATCGCAGTTCGTTGGAATTGTACTGCAGACGCACCAGAAAGACGTGTTATTGGTTAATCAATAATTTTAATTATCGGTTACTCTCAAACGTAACCTTAATACCTATTTCGCATAGTTTCGACATCGAAGCGCTCGTGGCCTAGTCGAATCCAGTGATTGGAAACAATCAGTTGAGGTAAGAAACAACAGGCGTGGTCAGGTGCAGGATGGGTGACGGTCAGGTGCAGGATTCACCTGACTTCACCCCCGTGGTGGAGTATAGCCTAACCTTCCTGCGATGCAGGAAGAGACCCGTGCCCCAGGACATACAACGTTTGATATCGTTATCATAACACTAATATTATAAAGGCGAAAGTTTGTATGTTTGTTACTTCTTCAACGTCTACACGGCTGGAGCGATTTTGATAAAATTTGGTCTGGAGTTGGCTGATACTCTGTATTTACGCATAGGCTACGTTTAACTGTGGGAACGCAATGCAAATAAAAGCTTTATAAAATGTAAATATAAATTTATAAAATGTTGGGTAATCCTAGCTTTAAAAAATTCTAATTTCTTTATGTCTTTGATATTTTCTCGCACTTTATTATAAATTTATGCAGACATTGTAAGAGTGCAAGGCGCTGGTCTTTTACTGTATTAATTTATTCTAATGCTGTTTACAATTTTATTTGCATTCGTAGACCAATTCCCAGTATTCCCCAGCACGTTTGAGGCAAAAAAATGGTCATCCTAAGCGCCCAACGGAATTGTAACGGCATTGGCCACTTGCCAGTCTTTCAATCTTGATTTGAGATTGCGTAATCTTAACAAGCCATCTGCATTGCAGGCCTAGATCCTGGCGCGTCTCCTTCCTACGGCACTGGTTTTTATCCTTCAAACTATTAGCACGACATCGGAGGTCACCGAAAACAAAACTTGACAAACTCCAAGACTACACCTAAGAGATGCCATTTTCGTCTTTATGGCCTCTGAGTTAGGGTGTCTAGTGGGAGCATGGCCAAAAGTTTTAGGAACTAGTGTGCCACCCACGGTTTCACTCCTACATGGGACGTTCAGTAATTGTAATAATAGTGAGTGTACATTGATATAACCTTCCTACTTAGGTATCTGTCATCCTAAGTGACTTTTACTACGAGTATCTTAACGATCTGCAGTTATTGTTGATGCTGTACGCTGGATGAAATAAGTGGGTGAGTAACATCCACATATAGCATAATACAGTGGCACAGATATGGAGAAATACGAAAACTGAGGGCATTTGAACAAATAGAACAGAATACGGCAGCTCCCAGCGGAATCGAATCCAATGCACTATTGTTCATAATCAAGTGCACTGCTAGACTAAGGGCCAGATTCTTAATTGAGGATTATTGCTAAGTACATAAATAGTTAACTGTAGTAATGCTGTCTCTTCGAATATCTCAGAAAAGAGTGTGACAGAACGTAGTGAAGTTCTCAATTCAGAAACTGGCCTCACGGGGACTATAAATAAAATTCCTAAAATGAAAATTTAGAGCCGACTTCAGAACACTGCTAAGGCAGAAAACGCAGAAAATATGATAACGAATTGGACCTCTTATTTCGAAATACGTATACATGTAGATATTGTAGAAGAATATTTTGGAGTCGGTGCCTATAATGCATGTGCTTGTCTGGAAGTTGGCACCGACTCCAAGATATAACTGATATAAGACTCCAAGAATTCATAATTGACGAAGTTAAGCGAGAACATAGACAAAAAAAACCGGCCAAGTGCGAGTCAGACTCGCGCACCGAGGGTTCCGTACAAACCTGTATTATAGACCTGAGTATTTGGTATGAATTTCAATTTAATACCTCTACGCGTTTATGAGGAAATGGGTAGTAAGTTTAAAATTATTAAAAAAAAATATATTATGTGATGTAACTAAAAATTTATGGTTTTCGTAATTTTTCCTTTATCTATGCTGTAAGACGTTGCTTCGTACCAAATTTCAAGATTCTGAGTTCACGGGAAGCACCCTGTAGGTTTTGATTCCCTTGCAAGTGTCGAAAATTTGCGGCATAAACGGCTGTATCTTTTGATTGCGTTGGCTTAGAAGTTTGATTTTTTCACAGCTTCAAGGGACAGTAGACCTGAGTAATTGATATAAATTTCAGCTTCATACCTCCACGCGTTCCTGAGAAAAAGGGTCTTGACAGACGGACGGACGGACAACAAAGTGATCCTATAAGGGTTCCGTTTTTTCCTTTTGAGGTACGGAACCCTAAAAAACAGGGAACACTTATACGCGTCGAATTGAGAACCTTCGGTTTTTTTAAGTCGGTAAAAAAGGGTAGACTACTGAATGTATTTAGCATCCAGCTTTCGTTATTGAGAAGCAGTGACTGAAGAGTTGCACCTCTCTCTCTTTTCAGATGCGTTATCTTGTTTTCATTACTCAGATGTAAGAAATCGTGGTTGAAGTATTCTTTGGGGCCATCCATAAATAACGTCACACTAATTCGCCTTCTCACAGCTGGTCACATTTTTAAGACTCCCCCCTCCCTAGTGTGACGTCACATATTTTGCAATCATATAGAAATTATTGAATTCAAACAGCAGTTCGGAAAATAGTCTTATTTCAAGAGTTGCAAATGTTTTGAGTGGAAATGTGACGTCACGAAAATGAGGATAATTATCTTCCAACCCCCCTGTCATACAATGTCACACTCCCTCCCCCTAATCGTGTGACGTAATTTATGGATGGTCCCTTTTCTGTGGTTGTGCAATACGTTAAGTGTTCACTATCTATGCAATGTACCTACATCAAATCGTCTTATAATAAAACTCGTCTTATGATTACCTTTCATGAAACTACGAATTGTCGTCGTCGTCGTCAGGCTATACTAGTCCACTGCTGGACATAGCCCTCCCCTAAAGAGCGCCACGTTGTGCTATCATAGGGGGTAATGCCCATATCACGCTGGGCATGCGGGTTGGGGATCGCAGTTCAGTGGAATTGTACTGCAGGGGGCGCTGCTGCCCACCCCCCGGTTTGTGTCCTTTAGTCGCCTTTTACGACACCCGCGGGAAGAATTTGGGCTGGTGCTATTCTCTAGGCCGACACCACACAGCAACGAATTGTAGTTTTATGAAACTCTGACCTGAAAACTTAGAACAAAATTATATTAAGCATGTTTTGAACAAAAATGGACTAAAACCGACTTACACAACAACTATGTACTCGAACGGAGAGATCAACGTTGTTTACGGCATGCACCCACAGCCGCGGCACAACCGGAATCGAACCTGGGACCCGCTCACCCACGGCTGACTCACGGCTCGTCCGCCCACGCGCCGCGGCGCCGGCGCAGTGACTCTACCACGGTCGCAATAGCAATGCCACCGTACCACCAGTAAGTAGGTACCGCAGGCCTTAAATTCTACTAATTTCAAAGTGCAAGAAGTAATATTCGAATCAAGCCATCACCGTCCTAATTTCTCAGAATTATTTACACGATTCCACTAAAACACTCCTTGAGGCGTTTTATTTAATCTGTGGCTACGCTTTTCCTCTTGAAATCTCCATCGCTAACTATTTGAGAGAGCGATCTAAAAATCGTCAAACATGTGAAAGATGAAGATGTTAAATTATTACAATAACAATAACATTAGTTGTAAGTCAGTAAGTATATGTATATATTCTTCCTAAATACTTCATGTACACCTACCTACCTACTCTCTTCATCTTTCAGTTCTATCCATCCCAAGGTTGTCTGGAAGAGATCGCTTTAAGCGATAAGACCGCCAATTGTATACGGCAATAGCTTAAATGTGTAAGCCTTTTTATGTGTTTTGTTTTCTGGTTTTACAATAAAGAGTTCTAATCTAATCACAAGATAAGAATATGTCGTCGTCGTCGTCAGGCTGTACTAGTCCACTGCTGGACATAGCCCCCCAAATTATTTATTTACAAAATTTTTAAAAATAAAATGAAATGAAAAGTTCTTATTCAAAGTAGCGCAGAAACTGCAGCTTAATGAACGTTTTAATTCAAACTAGGTGTCTTTTTCAAAATTTAGATCATTTTGGAGAAAAAATGGACGAAAAAACTCCAATATAGTCTTTCCAAAGTCCTTAACTAATAGTTTACATAATTATTATAAAACATAGAACTCATGCATTGTGGTACTGGCTTTAATTCCAGACCTCATTGTCATCTAAATAATCCTTTTTGATATAGAAGCCCTTTTGGCACAAAGTGTGTTTAACATATTTTTTGAACCGCGATTCAGGCAAGCTTAATATAAATCTTCAGGGATCTTATTAGAAGCGCATACAATGCCCCATGAAGGATGTATCTCAAGAAACCGACGTCTGTACACTTTCTGTACATTTTCCAATTTATAAATTGCGATCTTTAAAATAGATAGATAGAGAGCACTTTATTGTACAGAAATATGGAATTTACACATATATTTCTTAACAGACTGCGTCCTAAAATAAGACAACTCAGTATTACTCGATAGTGTCAACAGTGGGTGGCTAAACAGGTTGGGTACTTGTATGATACGAGTGGGAGTCCGCAGTAAGCCTGCAACAGCTGTTTGGGAGGTTTCGGCTTTCGTTTTGGCGATTATGATCAATAGCTTACATAAGAATATAAAGCTTATTTTATTGCTGGGCACATGCCTCTCAGAAACTAGGCAGATATGGGCTCAATCACGATGCGTGCCCATCACGGATTGGTGATGTCAAGCGCTAAGGAAGATGTTATTTAAAAGACGGTTTCATCAGTAAATATTGTACATACTTTTTCTTCGTAATACAAATTATGTACAAAAAAGGGAAAGCTAAAGTAAAGCCAACAAATTCGAAGGTATTATGTGACTATAGAATTATTATAAGGTATAAAACCGCAGTCCAAGCTTCAAAGAGCAGCATGGCCACATATTGGCAGCCAATTTGGGAAGCCTATAGGTATATGTGACCATCTCACTTGGGTTTACTCACAATGTTTTCCTTCACAGTTCGCTAACTGGTAGAACCTATTGCTACTACAAATACTGGTTTACTCCTCACCGTTGCTGGTTGTACGTAATACAGAGAGTATTGTAAAGAGGTTCTAAATTTCACTGATGTCGGTGGTCGCCCATTAGCTCAGTTGGGAGAGCGCTGGTACGGTTAGCCAGAGGTCGCGGGTTCAAGTCCCGGCATGGGTGGAATTTTTAGCCCCTAAGTTGGTTTTTAAAATAGTCCACACCGTGTTTCTTGCTAAGCTCCACTTTACCTGCCTGTTGGTCTAGCGGTTTGAGACCTTTTTTTCTTGCCACGGAGGCACAAGCATTTGTAAGATCTTACTGTCTTTTCTGTCGGAAGCGCTCGTGGCCTAGGCGAACCGAGTGATTGGAATCAATCACTTGGTTAAGCAACAACAGGCGCGGTCAGGTACGGGATGGGTGAGCGTCCCGTGACTACCCATCTGACTACCCGTGACTACCCAGCCTGAATCAACCACCATTAGCATGACTCGCCCGGCAGTAAAACAAGAAAGGAGGACTGTAATCTTCTCTGATAAGATAGGTGCAGGGTTAGGTCCTTTGTTGAATGACAGGCTGACACAAAATGTGCTGAATAAATGCTATCCCCATTCAAGTTTTACTGACATTGTTAAAGAGCTGTTCAAAAGCCCAATACAGAACGACACAACCTACATTTTATTAGTAGGAAATAGCCAAGGTGTTAAAAAGACTGATATAAACAATATATTTGAATTATATGGTCAAGCTAAAGATGTCCAACCGTGGATGGGAAAATTAGTGTTTTGCGCTTTCCCATATTCTCAGTCCCTGTCAGCAAAAGAAAATAATGACATCCATAGCTTGAACATACACATTCACCATTTGACATGTCGTCATAGTGACATATCATTTTTTGATCTTAACAAATTTGTTAAGAATTACTTTTTGACGCGAGATACTGTGTACCTCACGAAAAATAGTCGACGTAAGTTAGCTACTTTGTTAGCTTACAATATTTTTGACTCTGTGGTTATAGGAATTATAACACAACCTGATAGGAATGACAACCGTGTTACTAGTATTAGTAATAATTCAACAGCGGGCTCAAACACACAGTCAATGGCTTTAAACTGCCATCGCAGACAAAGGAAAACCCTAAGTTAGGTATCAATTTAGTTGCACAAAATATACAGGGTTTTTCCGGCAAAGACAATTTAATTGAACTATTTTTAGCAGATTTCAATGTAGATATTTTGTGTTTAACAGAACATTGGCTGAAACATTCTGAAATGTCATTTACTTTAAAAGACTATTTAGCAGCAAGCACTTTTAACCGACAACACTCAATAAGAGGAGGTACAATGATCTTTGTCAAAAGTAGTTTGAAAATGAAAGAAAGAAAAGATATTGTCAGTCTATCTGTTGAACGTTTAATTGAGATATTTAGAGGCTAAAATTCCACCCATGCCGGGATTCGAACCCGCGACCTCTGGCTATCCGTGCCAGCGCTCTACCGGCATCAGTGAAATTTCGAACCTCCTGTATTACGTACAGGCAGCGACATCTGGCTTAAGTAAATTGTCCTTAGCACGGGTTAGTGCATTAAAAAAAAAGAATGTAATAATAATTTTGTTTAATAAATTGTACAAGGAAGGGAAAATTGACTGTACCTTTACTGAGTTGGCTCTTACACTGGAGCCTTGCACCCAAGGTTGGTCCCAATGTACCACCCCTTTAGCCTTAGTACGACTACCTCCAAGGTCACGCGATCTTCAAGGTCACGCACGTAAGGGGTGGCGCTTCAGACAAAAAAAGCGGCTAAGTGCGAGGTGAACTCGCGCACACCTGACTCCGGATTATCGGAGAGATGATGTACCTACCTTGATGATGTTGTGCGCTGAGGTCAAGAACGTTTGGCTGAGGTATTTGAACACCTCAGTCACTCAGGTTTCCTCACGATATTTTCCTACAGTAGGAAAACATCGATACCTTCACAATGGTACATAACTTAGAAAACTAAGTCACTCCACCGACCCGGACTTGGCCCCGTGGTGGATATGGACTAACATTCTTGAGATGCAGGAAGAGACCCGAGCCCCAGCAGTGAACATGCAACGGTTGATATCGGAAGTGCGTAGCTGAGTGTTATTTATTTGTGGGTCAGTCGACTATGCAATGTATATCGTAAGCCAATAATTGTAGTTTTACGAAAGAGGCCCCAGATTGTAGCCGACAAATTGTAAAATGTGCTTGTATTTTTTTTTCCTTATTTATCCTATATACGAAGCACTGCAGGGCAAAGGCCCTCTTAGAGAGAGAGATTAGCTGTAGCTCAGTGGGTAGAACAATGGACTCGGAAGTGAGAGACCCAGGTTCGATTCCCAGTGTGGGCATGCACCAATGACTTGGTTTCCTAAGTTATGTACGGGTACATTTGTGTAGTTACAGTAGCAATACCACTCGCTTCATTTCAAATTCCTTTATTCAATCATCAACATAGGTGCAACTAACATTTACACAGTAAATATTAATTATTCAATAAAAATTGGCCTTTTTGCATCTACTTAATGAGATGATTTATACAGCGTCCAGTGGTATCTTCACTCACACTAGATGGGTGAAGGGACCACTCCGACGCTGTAGTGCCTGGGTCATGGTTTTATAGATGGTGTAGGCTTGCCCAGCACCTATACCACCCTGACAGCTTAGTCGGCCTAGCCCACAGGAAAGACTAGTCAATACGTGCGGAGCCAACCAAGCCGCGGGTTTCCTCATGATGTTTTCCTTCACCGTTAGGAAATCATTCAATAAATATTAATTATTCTCGCTAAGAGTGAAGGAAAACATCGTGAGGAAACCTGAGTGTCTGAAGTGACCAAATAGCTCAGCGCTTGAAATTCCTTGTAATTTTAAGCCAAGTTTTCATTCTTCGTTGAGATTGCCCAACCGATGCTCAGCTTAGTTCACGCTAAGAGTAGCTCAACGCTGTGTTCTGAATATCAGCCTTAGTGCGCTCGGTCCGAGTGCGCCATCCGACTAAACTAATGCTTCTGATTGGCTATTTTGGTGTTGTCACGAAAAGTCGCCCAATCAGAAGCATTAGTTTACTCGCATGGCGCACTCGGTCCGAGCGTACTAACCGTGAAAACATGGCTCAAAGGAAGGTAAATATTTTCGATGTAATGGGCTTTCCTATCAGATTTTTCCTTTTGATGGACGTTTGTTGGTAATCGAATGGGACCATCGACGTCCATTACCGGCGAAAAACAGCGATTACACCAGCAAGTACAGTCGACAGCGCATCAACCTATGTATACATTGTAGTTGTAAACTCGAATTAATTTTTTTTTTGGGATTCTTTGGTTCAGATATTTTCCGGAGTGGTTTGTTCAGTTAGGGTTTTTTGTGTGTTTAAATTATTATTATTTTATGTGTTCTTTACGAAAATTTATTAGATATCGTACTGTGCATGTTTTGTTATTTTATTTTATACTCAATTCATTAAAGGCCGTTTTCTGAATTGAGACTTTTACTAAGTAAATACGTTCTGTACGCTCATTTCTAAGAAATCTAGAGACAGCTCTACAGTCAAATTATTAATTACTACTTAATTAATAAAATACTAGTTAATTACTTAGCAATATTCTCAACTCAGAAACTGGCCCTTAGGGAGCAAAATAAGAACATGCACAGTAATAAAACAAAATAAACAAAATGTTTACTTAATGAATGTCAGAGCTGTTAGTTTCACAAAAAAAGATTATGTTGAAAACAAAGTATGAAAGAAACTCTCTATTTATTCTATTCAAAACACGTTTTTACTTAATTAACTCATGATTATATTATTTTTAATGCACTAATCCGTGTTAAAGACAATTTTTTTTTTTAATCTATTTAGGGGCTAAAAATTCCTCCCATGCCGGGTCTCGAACCTGCGACCTCTGACTATCCGTGTTAATTAACACGGTTTTCAACCAAATTTTTTTGGAATTTTTTCTCCAAAATGATCTAGATTTTGAAATGGACACCTAGTTTGAATTGCAACGTTCATTAAGCCGCAGTTTCTGCGCTTTCATTTCATTTCATCTCCAAAAGTTTAGTAAAGTCGCCCGTAACACAAGGGAATAGAGTGCAGAGTGCACACATGAGGGTGTGTTTGAGAGTGTATTCTATTTTCCAAGCAGTATTTTCCTCTAATTTCCTCCTCTAAGCACTTAGGTAAGTACTACTCCAAGATGAATCGCTAGATTACTTTTCGGTACAGTCGAGTGCACAACTCAGTTACCTTAGTGGGAAATTTGAAACAGAAATGTAAAGGTTGATTTGCTGTCGACTGTACCTATGAGCAGACTGTTGTCTGTCCGAAATATAACAATAAAATGCGAAATAGTTAAAATAAATGAATTATTAGTTACTCATCAATTACGTGGAAAAAGTGACACATAAATGTTAAAACAAAAGAACCACTTTTTAGAACCTTCTGATAAGAATCTAGCGGCCTTACTAATAAATAAGTTATACACTCTGAATTACTATTTGACGTATATACATTTAAACTGGTTTAACCGCATTTAGCGTACAAATAACCAGTTTGTCAGTCCTCGCCAGCGTTGCCAGATGTACGATTTAAATCGTATTCGTACGATTTTTTACATTTATTTTGCATGTACGATCCAGAGGCAGAAATCGTACGTAAACATACGACTTTTTTAGATTTCGTTCAAACAAAGTACTAATACCAACGTATCACGTCACTATTTATTCTTTTACTTCGATTTCAACCCTGTATTATGTCTCCACTGCTGGGGCACGGGTCTCTTATTATTATTATTATTTGCTTATATATAATTATTTACATGAACTTAAAAATACTGATTATTAATTGAAATTAAAACACTGTGTGTGTCTTACCGAGAAAATGTCAAACTGGCAAAAAGCCCGCACGCACGTGCCTTACTTTTAGGGCTGGGTTAGACTAGACCGACCTAATTGAAGATGACGTCATTGCTTGGGTCGGGCGTGAGTCACAAACTGACTAGGTACCCTCTGGGGTTAGCGGGGGTTGGTCGGCAAGGAGGGGGCGGTGGGGTGAATCAACCCTCGTAGCAAATTTTTTCATGTTATATTAGGTACCTAAACTAATTTACAGTCACTCTGTACTGCTGAAGTTTTAGCAATACCATATTAAATAGTATTTTATATCGTTGAATACCACTCGGTAACTGTGAAGAAAAGCATAGTGAGGAAACCTGAGTGTTTTAGGTGTTCAATACCTCAGCGCTTAAAAGTGCCAATCCGCGGCTCTCTTTCTCAACAAAAAAATGCCTGGGAGCCAATTCTCACTTCATTACCTAATTGGCCGTATTATTAATTGATCACCTCTTTTATTAATTGAAAAACGTCACATACAATCAAATTACTTAAACTAAGAAAATTAAGAAAAAAATAATAATTGTAACAGTAAAATTTAAAAAAAAATCACAAATGTCAACATGTTAAAATAAGATTCATTCACAAAAAGCTTCATCAGAACTAAAACTAAAAAATTTAAACAAAACATTGAAAGAAAAATTACTTACCAAATAAGTCTTATGCTCTAAGGCGTATGACTTGGAATTCTACGTAAAAAGTCAAGTGACAAACAAGATCTGTACTCTGAACGTCACTGGACTGAATTCGAATGAGAAAATAAATGTCTAATGAATGACCCTGTCGAATTATCTTATTTTTATGCGACAAATGCCTAAGCCTTCGAATATTTTGCGTCTACGCTTTCAATTCTTATGGGCGAGAATCGGCCCCCTATGCCCTGCAGTGGGATGAAATGTATAATCTAAGCAATATAAAATATGTGATGTTTTCAAGAAAGGACAATATTCAAAACAAAAGTGGTTTGGAAATCATACCAACCTGCCGTATTTTGTTTTTAATTTTTTTACTGGTTTCGCCGAAGCGCTCGTAGCCTGGTCGAACCGAGTGACCGAGTGTTGGAGTCAATCACTTGAGTTAAGCAACTACAGGCGCTATTTGGTGCTGGATGGGTGACCGTCCTGTAACTGCCGCTAGTGGCATTTTTTCCGAGCGTATCGCTTCGCAAGGTACGGTAATGGCAGTCGTTAAGCCATGTCAGAGGCCTTATGGGCGGCTTGATAACTTCTGACAGTAAGTACTTCTGTCTTACAATCCTCCACCAACCCGGACTTGGCCCCGGTGGAGTATGGCCTATCCTTCCTGCGATGCAGGAAGAGACACTTGCCCCAGCTATCGAACCCAGATATCGACTGGTTTCGCCTGCGTCATTGACAGTATAAGTGACACTGTTTTTTTTATAATCAGCCTCGTTTTAACAGTTATCATATCATCAAGAGTATTCTTAGAGTACCTACTTTATCAGTAGTATTAACTTAATCCCGCATTCATTACCCGACTGCGGCAGAGCCCAAAAGGGTAATATGGATTTTTAATTTTTTATTAATTTTATTCTTTGATACGAGTACATAGTTGATTTTTGTCGGATGAGTCCGACCAGGTTTAGCTCTGATTCGCAGTGCAACGCGACGCAAGCTTCGTCTTTACTCACTATGATAAAGCTCTGCGACACAGAGCGAAACCTGGTCGGACTCATCCGAAAAAAAACAAGTAAGTGAATCCGGATAATAACGTGTAGTTTTAGTTCACTTCATGAAGGCTCAGACTAGATACACATTGTCTGTTTATCCTTAATTGTCCATTTTAGTAATCAAGATTTTACCAGTAAAGTAGACTTTTAGCCGATAATTATTATAATTTCCATTAAATGAAGAACCTGGCACACTATTTTAAATAACACACTGCCAATTTTATAAACAAAGTTCATGAACTTGTGAGAAAATATCTAATTTTGTTAGTTTTGGCATCAAATTTCAATTTTAAGGTTAGAATCTTGTTTACAAAATTTGACAAGTAAGGATAAATAGACCATACAGTTTGTTGACTACATAAGGAGAGCAATTAAATACATTAGCCACAAAATAGTTTCGATATTGATATGGCAATAACTCCTATGTATCTTTTAGGACAAAACACTTTTTGAGACTATGAATTAGGTACTACTATTATAAATGCGAAAGTTTGTATACATATTTTTGTTAATCAGTCACGCCAAAATTGCTGAATGGATTTGGATGAAATTCGGCACAATGATAACCTATTGTACGTATTATTTTACAAATTTAAGTGCAATAAAAGTATCAATAAGTAAATAAAAATATAATCAGGCTCAGGAATAGCACAAAATTTCAAAACAAAATTTCTTCACGAACGATGTCGCGGGGAGCAGCCAGGACTATTCCAAGCTTTACCGAGCCACATTGTTACTCTTTGAAATAAATTTTGAAAATATCCTACTAATATAATAAACGCGAAAGTTTGTAAGTATGGATGAATGGATGTTTGTTTGTTACTCTTTCACGTAAAAACGACTGAATGGATTTTAATGAAACTTTACAGTAATAAAGCTTATACATCAGAATAACACATAGGCTACAATTTATAAAGATATGGTGTGATATTTTTCAAACGCGAACAGAAAAATAATTATGTGATAATTTTAATGTCATACTCATAATGTTAGTGCTTTTCTACGCCACGCTAATATAAGCTACTCGAAATTCTAATACCAGCCAGTGATCTGTACGCCACATACAGATTAATACTTTTTTCTTAAATTTAGTAATTACTTATTTTATACAGATTTTTCAATCCTATACTCGACGGCCTCGGTGGCGCAAAGGTTTGGCACGCTGTCTGTAAAACCGATGGTCTCGGGTCCGATCCCCGGGCGGGCGGGTTTAAACTAGGAAACGAACTTTTCTAGTTTGTCTCGGGTCTTGGATGTTAACTATGTATTTATTGTATTAAATTTATCGTCGAGTTTAGCACCTATAACAAGTCATTAAGTTGTACTTAGTATAGGGCTAACGAGGTCTGTGTAATAGGTCCATGAATATTTATTCATATATACAGAATTATAGATCTTAGCTCTCCAAATCTGGCAACACCAGCTAGTTCAACAATATATTTTTCCCGTTGGTGGCGCCAGATAACTCACGTAGCCACTTTAGGTACAGTTTCGCTGCTATGTCAGAAAAAATCCTCGCCTCGTCCGTCTGTGGTTTTGGCCTAATACGGTATGCTGTCAGACTGCGTCATCTATTGATTCTCTCAAGCGTGGGACGATCGGAAACATTATGCCGACTCTATGTACGTTCTCAATGTCTGCGTTTTGCACGGCTACATTTTGCGTAACAACCTCAGGTAACAACCTACCTGCGTTGTTAGGATTACCATTTCTGGGTCATCCCGAATGTTATTATCATGCATGTAGCATACAAAAAAAATATTTTGTTGAATGTCAATGTAGGTACAATTGCTAGCCTTAGGGTCGAGTTGTAGAGGTACGATGCTTCCATATTTACGTAAGTATTAATTTCATTCGAAGCGCTCGTGCCTAGTCGAACCGAGTGATTGGAAATAATCACTTGAGTTAAGCAACAACAAGCGCGGTCAACTGCAGGATAGGTGACCACCCCGAGACTACCGCATTTGTGACAGTGCCATTTTTCGAGCGCTTCCGTGGTGGCACGGCACGTTAAGCCGTTGTTGCCGGTTGTCATGTAATGGCAGTCGTTAAGCCATGTCAGAGGCCTTATGGGCGGCTTGATAACTTCTGACAGTAAGGCCCGCCACTGTCTTACAATCCTCTACCAACCCGGACTTGGCCCCCGTGGTGGAGTATGGCCGAACCTTCCTGAGATGCAGGAAAAGACCCGTGCCCCAGCAGTGGGGACATACCGAGGGTGGATAGTAACACTAAAACTGACCTGCACCACTTCTAAGTAGCCATTGAAATTTTTGTTTGACATTTTACGATAATGCTACTTGAGCTACATTTATTAAATTGGTGCAGATTGGGATAACAATGTGTTAATCAACGTGAATAGCTATCAGTTGTACAAATTGTACAACTTTGCCCCGTTTCTCGTACACCGATAATCTGCCAACGTAGATGCTATTTGACGCTGTCATTTTCTAACAGTGTAAACCTTTTAACACCATTTTTGTTATTTCCTTCATTCTGCCTTATCATTTGAAACTCAAAACTTAAAATTACGTCATCCATTTTAGATTTATTTTAGACTTTTTACATGCTACCACCTTTTGACGAATCACTGCTCGAATCACTGATTACCTCTCTGTTTTTTAATTTTATTCTTTATCAGTCAGTTTATCAGTTATCTACAGTTCTTAAAATAAACTGTGTTTCGAAGTATAATTTTTTTTATCTCAAGAACCTTCCCAAGTTGTTTGTTTCTATTAACTTCGACTTAGCTGTGTTAGCAATGCAATAGTTACCTACTATTTCTTCTTAAATAGGTAATATGGACCAAGCGCGAAAGAGTATGTATCTACTGTAGAGCGGGTTTTCTCGATCAATCGAAAACGTATTGAGCGAACCCGAGGCTCAATTAAGTTCATGCTAAGCGTGCAGGAGTAAAGCTCCATTCGGCCCTAGATTCTGTAAATGAATTGTAGTACAATGAGAATTGCACGAACGTGGCGACATCATTTCATTGCTGCTTTAGTTTAAGCCCGCCCATGTATCACTACTAAGCGTCAATGGTATAAAAACACGTCACGTGACGCGTCCGCTTATCTGTCATTGTAGTGTAATGCACTAACAGAAATAAAGTTGCCAAATTATAGAAAGCACAATATAATATATGTGACATTATTCCAAATCCAGGTAAAATAACAATATGTACTTCAGGAACTTCAGGATGTCCAAAAAATCCAATTAAATGTTGATATAGTAGATCCCCTCCTCAACACGATCAAATAAAAAATACGGTCGATAAGTAATTAATATAGTAATAGCTCCTGTTAAAACGTGTGAGTGATGTAACCATAGTGCAGCAAAGGTCAATCCGAAATTTCTAGAAAGTTCGGCGAGGCAGGAGGCTGTCCCGGTCCCGGGCAAATCGATACATCGCACACAGCCTGGAGGGGTCAATGTGCATGTGCAGTGCATTCAGCGCAGTCTGTGTTGCCAGCTGGCGGATTTTCATCTTTGAGGATGGTAGTGCCCGAGTACTTGTGATACTCTAGAGTTTTTGTATGTTGCAGTCATCCCGAAAGCGCTACAGGCTATCTGGCAGAGATCGCTCTCGGCGATAAGACCGCCAAATGTATAACGTTACTTAAATTTAAGAAATCATGGTTGTATTCTTTTTTCTGGTTGTGCAATCGTGTTCTCTATTTATACCTACATGGTGCTTTTCAATAATAATATTTATATCCAAGGATTTGGGGCCTTTGATCAGCAGTGGGAAACAAATCCTACGTGATATAAAATAGCACGGGTTAGTGCATTAAAAATAAAAATAGTATGATATAAAATATTTTTCGCTTGGATACTTCAAATCAGATCAAATAAAAAAATCTTATTTCAACGGAAATCGTTTACATTCTGTTTGCTGTAATCGATATCAACCCTTGAAGGGAGGGGACGCCCACTGCTGGTGGACGGGTTTCTTCCTTCATCGCAGAAAGGTCAGGCCATACTCCACCACGGGGGCCAAGCCCGGTTTGGTGGAGGATTGTAAGACAGTGGCGAGCCTTAATGTCAGAAGTTATCCAGCTGCCCATAAGGTCGACATGGCTTAACGACTGCCATTACATGACAGCCGGGGTAGTCACGGGACGGTCACCCATCCTACACCTGATTAACTCAAGTGATTGATTCCAATCACTCGGTTCGGCTAGGCAACGAGTGCTTCGAATGAAATTAATACTTACGTAAATATTTACGTAAATATTTATACGTTTGCTGAATGTCAAATATAAACCGCTGCCTTCGGGCCGCAGTGTAGCGGAGAAAAAGGCAGCGGGAAAAAGAACGCCACTCTGGCCATCTTTTTTCAAATCATCTAAAACCTAATACGTCAGTTGGTAATGCTACAACCCTATATGATAAGATTCCATGACTCTCAACTATAACTTTAAATGCCGATAAATTACTACAGAGCAGTCAACATTCTTAAAATATTTTACAGAAGGTTATAATTTCTTTCCTACAGTTGACATTAGTTCAACTTTTACATTTTTGTTCCAAAGTCGTCTTCCAAGTAACTGATTAGAGTGCATGTATTTCAAAGTTGATATACTGCCGATAGTCCAGTATTACTAAATCTCGTAACGGTACGAGATTACCCGTAAGGCTGGCAACACTGCGCTGTATACCTAGGTCCCCCGCACCCCGCAGGCAGGACTGAAGCTGGAGAAATCAATACAGTGCTCGCTGACATATTTAAATCGAGGTAGTAATATAGGTCATCGGTCAAAGAACATTTTAAATTCACACCCATGAAGACAGTGTACATACCATGTACGAGTTCTATGTTTTGTAATAATTATGAAAACTCTGTTTAGGAAAGAATTAAGGATTTTGAAAACACTAAGTTTGGAGTTTTTCTGGCCATGTTTTCTACAAAACGATCTAGATTTTGAAATGGACACCTAGTTTGGCTTGAGTAGTTTAACTAGTGACGTTTACTCATACAAGGGGTAGGTAAGGTTCGAACAAGTGTCAAACATCAGAAAAGTAGGCAATGAGTAAAATACATAACCTCATGCCTGTATCCCAGAGGGGTAGGCAGAGACCAGGGAATGCCACTTGCCACGATCCTGACAGATCAACTTCGCTTCATCTACGTTCATAAGTCGTTGCATGCACGCACGCCGGTTCCGGGTACTTTTCATCTTCCCCTTTGCTAATAAATTGCTTAATACATCCCCTATTTGGTCGATGTATATTTGGCCGCCTGGGACGTCCCTTACCAGCCCTTCCACTCACATCCGCAATATATATTTGTTTCGTCAATCTTTCCTTCATCCTCTCCACATGTCTAAACCAACGCAACGTTCCTTTCTCAATTCTAGTCACAACATCCTGTTTCAGTCCACAACGTTCTCTAATCAGATTATTGCGTATCCTTTCATTCAAAGTAACACCATTGAATTTAAAAGTTTATATTTAATGGTAACACTACACATTTTTTAAACTAAAACTTTCGTAAGCACAACACATTGTAGACTTTTATCCGACCAGGTTTTGGTCGGACTCTTCCGATATAACAACACCCGTAAGTAGATCCGGACTAAAAGTCTACAACACTACACATACTTCTCAAGGACCTCATTTCTACTTTTAAATATTCTAAATATGTTACATTTCTGAGTTAAATATTAGCTTATTATTTCAAAGGTCTGCTACGTTTCTAGAGAAAGACACAAGTTTTTTAAAAACGTCTTCCAGCACACCCTTAAGAGTTATCAAGTCTCTCTTTCTGTGATACTCTGAATAAATTTTTTTTATTTGATTTATTTTGATTGGACACACTGAAATAAAACCTATAAAGTTTTATTTGCTGGCTACCGTCCTACATTATCATACCACATCAAAAGGAGCAATTACAAATAATTACTAACATTTGTATTGTTTTTAAATAAGTTTATGATCATAAGAGATTTAGTGCAATGGACAATAAGTTATTGTATATGCCAACAAAAGTAGTACCTAAGCTTAAAAATCCTTACTAATATCATACTAATATTATAAACGCAAAAGTTTGTAAGTGTGGATGGTTGGATTTTTGTTACATTTTCACGTAATAACTACAGAATGGATTTTAATGAAACTTTACAATAATATAGCTTATACATCAGAATAACACAATTTATAAAGATATTGCGTGAATTGTCCAAAATATGACGTCAAGTGTACGTAGGAAAAGATCTACCCAATAATCCTGCGTAGACGAAGTCGCGGGCACCAGCTAAGTGTATTTGTTCTTGGCAATAAAATTAAGTTAGGTATGCTGCAAAGCAGATCTTAACAAAATTACATGGTGCAAACTGCATGTTTGAAAATAGTATTTACCAAGATAAGTGCAATTTCTTTCACGTTTTTAGGGTTCCGTAGCCAAAGGGTAAGGAACCCCATTACTAAAACTCTACAGTCTGTCCGTCCGTCCTCATTCATTTTGGAGCAATCTAATGAAAGCAAGACAGAACGATCATTTTCCACAACTAAGACAAGAGTCACACATGTAAAGTGTGTTGTCAACTGTAGAGTCAACAGCACGTCAACCTTTTCATACGTGCACTCTAATCAATTACGTTAAGGCCGACTTTGCAACTGAAATGTAAAGGTCGACCTGCTGACGACTGTACCCAAGTACGTACTTATTTTGGTCAAGGCCAACTTTGGAATATGTGACAAGCAAAATGTTCGATCATCATTCATTACAAATGGGGCCAGTGGAATTGTCGGCCATATTTTGTTTTCCAGGAAAATGTTGTTTATCTCAATTTAGCTCAAGGAAAAACACCACGCGGTTAGGGTGACGGTCCATACATCGTATGGACCGTTTTGGGCTAATTGTCGTCGTCGTCAGGCTATACTAGTCCACCTACTGGACATAGCCCTCCCCTAAAGAGGGCCACGTTGTGCTACCATAGGGGGTAATGCCCATAATCCCCACGCTGGGCATGCGGGTTGGGGATCGCAGTTCGGTGGATCCCAATTCGCAGGGGGCGCTGCTACCTACCCCCCGGTTTGTGTCCCTTAGTCGCCTTTTACGACACCCGGGGGAAGAATTGGGTTGGTGCTATTCTCTAGGCCGACACAGCAGCAGCGGTCCATACATCTGTCCAAATAAATATTACTGCTGTAAATGACGAGTGTATCATCGTCATCATCAACTCATTATGTCCCCACCGAGGGGCACGGGTCTTCTCCCTAAGGAAGGTATAGGCCATAATCCACCAAAGGGGCCAAGTCCGGATTGGTGGAGGCTTGTAAGACTGGTGGCTGGTCTTGACGAGTATATGGCGAGGGAAAACATCGTGACGGAACCTGAGTGCCTGAGGTGTTCAAATACCTCAGTGCTTGAAATTGCCAATTCGCGGTGGGCATGGACTCTCTCTTTGAGAGAAGTCTATTCTATTTAATAATAGACTATTATCCTCTTCTGCCTGCCCCATCATCGGATCAGCTTGATCATACCAAATTATTGTACGTATTGTACTGTGATTTACATAACATTCACTTGCACATAATGAGATAATTTGAAGTAGGTCAGACAGAGCGAACAAACAGTAGTGGGGTTATCCGCAACCTGTTTATGAAAACTTATACCTATCCACTTCATTAGGTACGAGTATATTCTTTTTGTTGCACTAACCATCAGTGCTGAGGACAATTTTTAGAAACCTATTTAGAAACTATTTATGGCTAAACGTACACTGGTACGGTTAGCCAGAGGTAGCGGGTTCGAGTCCCGCCATGGGCTCAGTTTTAGCAAGTTTTAGAAAAATAAACCTCAATCACTTCGATTGCCAGAAACTTTGAAAAGGCAGGTCATTGAGAGTATGAAAAAATATTTTTTGGGGCTATTTGTATTTACATTGAACAATGGTATTTATAACTAATTCACAAGTGATACAGCTATTTATAGCAACAGAGGCGACGATACCCCCCCCCCCCCCCTCCCCTAAACATAATGTAAAAAATGGGCCAAGTTCGCTACAATTAAAGGACGGATACAGAGATATTTCTGATCTAAATGGATGTCGACCCATAGTGGTTGCTGAAATTATGATTATTACGTTTATTAATAGTAAGGCAATGGATATGTAATTATGTAGAAAGGAACCAACAAGGCTCGCGTTTAGTTCTATAGAAATAGGACCCAATAGGCAACTTTTCTGTTTAAAATCTAGTTTTCTTTACCCGACTCTACCTTTACATTTTTGTTAGAAAGTCGCCCGGAACGAAACTGCGCACAGTGCAAGCGTGTAAAGGTTGATATGTTGTCGACTGTTCCTAACATCGACAGGCACTCATGTACAGTTTACGTGCAACCAGTTTCTTTGCAAGAAAATGATGAAGGTCGACCGACTGTGAACCGATAACTCGGCAAGGTGAGTACGATAGAGAAGCGGTTCATCACACTGCCTGGATACAGAGCTAAACCAATAGTGCGTGGCGGGAATACCTTGAAGTTGGCAACAGATTCAAGATGGCGGCCGGCCGTCCAATGAGAGCGCGCGACGATGCGCCCGCGCGGAGGCGACGCTTGCCTCAAAAATCCCCCCCGAGCTCAGCGGCTGATCAAATCGAGAAGTGAAGTGAGAGGCTCGCGTCTAGTGCAATAAGTTAATTTATTTTCGATATTTTTAATAACACACTATAAACATGAGGGAAATCGTGCACCTACAGGCCGGCCAGTGCGGTAACCAGATTGGAGCTAAGGTAAGTCATTTGCGGGACAAGTTATGCGGTTGCTAAGTACCTGACGTCGGATAACGGTTTTCGCTTATCGCTATGCGTGTGGTGTTCGAGAAATTCTTCTCACATTAACAACTTTTTAACCAATGTTGGCAATGTTACGTGTGTCATACATAACACGCCGAACTTAACATTATGTACAACTTTCGAGCTCTAAGTAGATGGTTGACTATTCAGTAAACCTAAAATAACAATGTGTAATAATAACCTTTGACAATTGTATAGATCTCTCTCTGTCTGAGAGAAGGCCTGTCCCCTGTACTGGTACGTTTATAGGCTACATAAAACAAGTATAGATTCCAAATAAGTAGGTATGTACTATTAGAATTGTATTCGTTAACTCTGCTTAATCCGAATACTAATTCGAAATTTGAATTTTGCCCGCTCTTGCCGTTCGCGCACTTTTGGGGCCCGGGGTTATCACTACATTATAATATTATACACCGTTAGGTTTATCACTACATTATACTACAGATACAGCTGATTTCACCGGCGAGCCGGTCGCGATAATAATTGTAAGGTCTACCAAGTATTTTAAGAAAAAAGTTATATTACTGCTGATACGTAACCCATATCAGGGCAGGTATTCGGTAACCTCGAGTACTAAAATCAACATATGACTCACAAATTGACGTATGCAGTCAAGGCTTGAGTAAACAATAAATAACACGTCTCTTCAAGGCTTTATAGATTAAATGTCCATCTATGGAGATTACTGGAATTAAATAAAAATACCGGTTCTGAGACATTTCGGCCAGCTATGTCCATTCTAAATGTCACTGCT
This sequence comes from Yponomeuta sedellus, assembly GCA_934045075.1. Taxonomy (NCBI): domain Eukaryota; kingdom Metazoa; phylum Arthropoda; class Insecta; order Lepidoptera; family Yponomeutidae; genus Yponomeuta; species Yponomeuta sedellus. The sequence continues at coordinate 1,370,630 of OW203744.1, forward strand.
CGGATTGGATATTTCTATTTTTTTGTTAACGACCACATATTCCTTATTTAGCGTAACTGGATATTTTAATAGCTGCTTCTCATTATGTGGATGCTTACTCTGATTTTCTACGTCCAAAAATGGCGGTTACTTTTTGATTAAATTTATTATGAATGAAGTTCTGTATAATAGACTTTCAGCCTCGTTAACAACACTTTAAATTCATCAAGGCCATAACAATATACAATAATTCAAATGTTACAACTTCCATACTCCTACCTAACTGTACAACAACCGTTATTTAATAAAATATGGCTGTGGTATGCATTGCATGACTGCATTTGCTTACACTTAGCCCCGCTAGATAAGCTGATAAAGTGACTCAGCTAATTAAAATTTCACTTGGCTTAGCGTGAATTATAATAATCTGCTAAGCATCCACTTGTGAAGAATGTTAGTCGAGAAAAATAGCAGAACTATAATATTGACGATAAAAGATTAATCTTACACGATGACGTCTAAGATATCCACTACAGACATCCGATACTTTCTACTTATTTAAAAATTTACAACTTGCTTTTTACCAATTTCGAGCAACATTTAGTGCGTGTCACTGGCGCTACCGGCACAATAGCTCGTGACCATGGAGAAGCAGCCAATACCTAATCGTCAAGCCGAAATACCCGAAACAAAAGCCAATCGACACGAATTAAGGTCAATAAGTTAGAAAAGCCATTGCCAAGTTGTACCGTACAGTTTTAATTGAACATTTCGTGGTACCTATTTAGATCGACCGTTGATGACAAAAACATGAAAAGCGGTATCTCGATATCAATCTACGCCGCGCCAATAATGGCACACCTCACAAAGGATTTATCTTTATGTAATACTAGTAAAGAAAGACAGAAATTGAGGGAAATAGGACGTCGCTTGAGGGACCGTGGCTATGACTGCCGCTCTGGGGCATATCTTATGCAAAGAATTTCCCTTGCAGTGCAGCGAGGTAACGCCGCCAGCGTAGTGGGCACCTTTGGGTCAGATGTGTCCCGGGGCGGCTTATTCTCCTAGTGTTTTTTTGTTTTTCTTTGAATGTTTTGTTTAAATTTTCTATTTTTAGTTCTGACGAAACTTTTTGTGAATTAATCTTATTTTAATATGTTGAAATTTGTGATTTTTTTTATTGTTATAATTATTATTTCTTAATTTTCTTAGTAAAGAATGTCATTTGGTATCCATGCTACAGCAAAAATCAAGTCGAATGAAGTTAAATCGATTTGGTACTAATGAACTATGTCAGCTCATGACTGCATAGTTTTTATTACTCAGATCGTGAATCACTGAAGTCTTGGAATTAAACCGCACTGAAGATATGTATAGTAAGCCCATCTCGACACGAACAGAGCTGGTGAGACACCCAAGCTGTGTCAATATTATTTTGAGTCAGTATTTATTTTAACAACCGTGAATTAGTTGGATAATTTACCGCTGCCGCAAGGAATTGGATGTCTGATTTGAATAATATAGGCGAGGTTTCACGGGCAATTTCACTCTTTGATTATTTACTCAGACAATGGCGAAAAAATATGCAATGATGATTCAACTGTACTTCTACTTCCATTGTTAGCAGCTTGAAAACTATGTGCGGGCTGGGTTATCTAAAGCAAAGGTGTAGGTGTGGTGACTATATAGTGACGATGTCCTCATTTGCTAACGCCGAACGAGCTCCCAAGTTTGGATGCATGATTTGATAACAAAAGGTTAAGGCTATAGATTAGCTGCGGCCAATGAACCGACGCCGGTCGTTCGCCGCCCGTCTATATTTGAAACGAACGCTAACGCACTCGAGCACTTTATTTTCTGAAGAGCATTATTCTAATCTCGGGTACCGTTAAGAAATCTGACCCTTGCGATGGTGCGTGAATTTGAAATCACTGCCTCTGTTCGCTTTCAAAGTCAAACGCAACCAATCCATTGTAGAGCGAGACTGCTTGGTAGAAACTAGGGTTTCCCTCGCAAGTAGCGCATTGTACGCTCGCCATTCACACGAGCGCTTTCATCGTGTCTACCTTCTCTTATCTAGTTACTGGCAAGAAAGCATGCCTTTCTCGCAACAATCGAACAGCGCCCGATCGCCTTTCACTTTTTGTTGTTATTAAAATCATTACCCTGTCATAAATTTTTTGAAAGGGGATCTCTTTTCGACTAGAAAAGTAGCCGGCTTTAATGACGGCAATTTTCGCCAGACAATTACATACATGTACTTATAACTGTTTCTGAAATGAGATTCGGATAGTTTAAGCCGATGAACTCATCGCGCGATGCGAATGACAGATCGGACCGTAAAATTTATAATGTATGTCGAAAGCCAAATCCCTGAACCAAAAAGCCAGCCTCCGTGTAGTTGTTATGCCATATAAGGCAGTGTCAGGCGCTCTGAGCTCGCTTACCCACACAAACACACCCACGATTACATGGGTGACATCATACCCATTGCCGGCTGAATTTTAATACATGGCCAACTCAATCAGTAGTCTTTTGTTGTTGTCAAGTTTCTACACAATTTTGACAATTGCGTCAACTGTACTAACAACAAAACATGTTCATTAGGCATTATGTCATGTGACAGATGTGTATGCATGTACAAAGCTGTAAAAAATGACTAGTAATACTCTGGCACGATGTGAAAGCGATATTTTGACGCCATATGGTCGCGCAATTAGACCAAGGAAAATCGAAAACGAAGCCCATTGCTGACTGTTTGATTAACTAGCTAATTAAAGGTATCCGACGTCCTAGATGGGAAGATTTGTAGGCCCGGCGAATAGAGCGGACGTAGGCGACGCCATTGTGTGACTACAGTAACTCATAGCATTGTCTTACGTAATCCCGTCGGATGCTTTATTACACGTTAAAGATGTATTATGCATCCTGCTTGTCTGCCGTTTACGCGATGGTTCATTGAGCTTTATTGTGTCCAACATGCCCCGATGTTAGTTCTACATATTTAAGTGAATAGAATTACTCGTAATTGTATTCCATCTATCTCTACTAGCTTTTGTGGGGCAACAAAATGCATGGTACTTTCGAACCGGTTGTGTTGGAAAGCAGTAACGAGACATGACTTTACAAATGGGCTCGAAGGGCCTCCGTGCTGGAATCTTAATGGATCGTGCCGACGCGAGCTTGTACTAACGGGTGTCCTCTTTCTTCCGCAGTTCTGGGAAATCATCTCGGACGAGCATGGCATCGACCCCAATGGCGCCTACCATGGCGACTCAGACCTGCAGCTAGAGCGCATCAACGTCTACTACAACGAGGCTTCCGGTGGGAAATATGTGCCCCGTGCCATCCTGGTCGACCTGGAGCCCGGCACCATGGACTCTGTGCGCTCCGGACCGTTCGGACAGATCTTCCGACCGGACAACTTCGTTTTCGGACAGTCCGGCGCCGGCAACATCTGGGCTAAGGGGCACTACACCGAGGGCGCTGAGCTCGTCGATTCAGTTCTAGACGTCGTCCGCAAGGAAGCAGAGTCTTGTGACTGTCTTCAAGGTTTCCAGCTCACACACTCCCTCGGTGGTGGTACAGGCTCCGGAATGGGAACACTCCTAATATCCAAAATTAGAGAAGAATACCCTGATAGAATCATGAACACATACTCAGTTGTCCCCTCGCCCAAAGTATCAGACACAGTTGTCGAACCGTACAACGCCACTCTCTCAGTCCACCAGCTAGTAGAAAACACAGACGAAACCTACTGTATTGATAACGAAGCCCTCTATGATATCTGCTTCCGAACACTCAAACTGTCCACACCCACCTATGGCGATCTCAATCACTTGGTCTCACTTACAATGTCTGGCGTTACCACGTGCCTTCGATTCCCCGGCCAGCTGAATGCTGATCTCCGTAAGCTGGCTGTCAATATGGTTCCTTTCCCACGTCTCCACTTCTTTATGCCTGGTTTTGCTCCCCTCACATCCCGTGGAAGCAGACAATACCGCGCACTGACCGTGCCCGAACTCACACAGCAGATGTTCGACGCCAAGAACATGATGGCGGCCTGCGACCCGCGCCATGGCCGCTACCTCACCGTCGCCGCCATCTTCCGCGGTCGCATGTCCATGAAGGAGGTGGACGAGCAGATGCTCAACATCCAGAACAAGAACTCGTCCTACTTCGTGGAATGGATCCCGAACAACGTTAAGACGGCAGTGTGCGATATCCCGCCGCGTGGTCTCAAGATGGCCGCTACTTTCATCGGCAACACGACCGCGATCCAAGAGCTGTTCAAGCGCATCTCGGAGCAGTTCACGGCTATGTTCAGGCGCAAGGCTTTCTTGCATTGGTACACGGGCGAGGGCATGGATGAGATGGAGTTCACGGAGGCGGAGAGCAACATGAACGACTTGGTGTCCGAGTACCAGCAGTACCAGGAGGCCACGGCCGACGAGGACGCAGAGTTCGATGAGGAGCAAGAGCAGGACATCGAGTAAAACTCTACTAAACAAAACAAACTGTTGCCAAGCAACTAAGTACATGCCATTATATCTCGCGCGCGTTACTTTTTATTTGGGTAACAAATAATGATTCCTATATTTGATTGTGAAAGATCTGCTTTCTAACTATTAACAGAATGCACGACTAAACAGTACGCTGTAAAGACATAAAAAATATGTAGGTACAAAATTTTGTATTTTTAATTATTACATTCCTATTGATTCAAAGTTCCAACAAGCCTCGTTGAGAGCAAGATCTGAAACTGTAAAGGCTGAACAAGATATCCTTGTACCTATTATAAAATGTTTGGTCGTCAGCGGCCAAACGTTATCGATTGAGACGGCTTCAGTAACCGAAGTTTTTTATATTTTAAATTTGTTTCATACAATAATTAAATTGTATACCTAATAATAAAGATTTTTATTTATTTACAGCTCTTCTTTTCTTCGCTTATCTAACTTCACTACAGGCATAACCTTGTATGATAGATAACATTTGCATATTATTTACGTAAGGAAAAGAAAGAATAAACATACCATCAAATACCAGTCCACGTTTGCAGTCATGATAATGTGCAGTAGAGTAAGGTTTTATACTTTATTATTATAAAAAGTGACCATAAAACACGTAGACGTGGAAGTCGGCGTGCACCATATCTGTATCCTCAACATAGCATACTTCATATGTTTTTGTTGCTTCTGATAGCCTTTATTAATCATATCAGCCAAGTACTTACATAATCCAATGCATTCAATAGATAAGCATTACACAGTAACCATGTCACGTCCATAAACGGAGTTAATTAGTACTTGTCCCGGGTTAAAGTTTATTGATATGCCTACTGGGTTGACATCATCGTACCTTGAGGCTATATATAGGAATGCTTGGATATACTTGTCCAATAAAGGCTGACCTTAGCCATTTCGTAAACATCAACCGAAAGTGGTCTCAAAATGGATGTGGGCTAGACGTGAGGGAGGCCAACTGTGAATAGTTAATACTATTATCCTATCAGTGATAACAACTATGATCTCACGCTCGAATTCGAAACCACAAACAAGGATTATGTGTAACTAAATATAAGGAATACCGAGCAGTTATTTGAGCAAATTTCGCATGTTGTTAGTAAAATCAGCGCTTTGGGCAATTATCCCTGCATTGCTGAGCGAGCTGCCTTTTGCAGCAACAGAAAGGGACTAAGTCGCAACATATGATTTTCTTGTTACACTTTTTACGTGGTACCTATTGAGTGTTAAGATTTTACATTGCTAAAGTTTAACAAAAACGCATTATAAGTAGTTCTGTTGTTAAAAAAGTTTCTTCTTCTTGTCAGCAAAAATTCCACAAAAGTTCACAAAACCTATCATTCTCGTCATCATTGTTGTTTATTTTGTAATAGATTGTTTTTAGGAGGAGGCGCGGCGCGTCATTAGGTGCTTTTTTGAAAACAATGGTGAAAGAAAAGTGAAAGTCGCAGAATTATGACAGTGACGATTTTATATATTGCTTTTTTAAGCACTGGGTGTTAGCGACAGACCTTTTTATTCTTTAGTGTTAGGTGCTTTTAATAGATATGTATTATTTTTAACTGACCGTATGCAGTTTTTAAGTTAGTTCTTTTTATGTCTATTACCTATGCCAGTGTATAGTACTTATAAATAGTACCTACCTTTTGCAGATCCAAAGCTTTATTGTGTCTTATATGAATAAATTATTTATCTGTCTATCTAATGATAACAATTATCAGATAACTACACCTATACAATATAAATACTTAACAGGATTTCCATATTCACAAAGGACTTCAAAAAAACAAAAAACTTTAAATAAAAAAGTCGACACCGCTGCCGATGAGGAGAGTTCCCAAGACGCTGGCAGCATTCCCTCTCTGAATGGCCAGGCTGTGCGCTGGCCGAGGTAGCTACCAGCTCTTGGGTCGCCCGATGAATCTATGAGGCGCGTCGCTATTTCTTTTCGAAGTTTACGCGCCTCGGGCCCCCACGGACCTATCGTCTCGACCACTTATTTGATTTTTTAGTAAAGAAAAGAAACAGCGCCCATACGGTTCTCAACACGGGGTACCATGAAGAGTGCATTGGAAACATAATTTCCAACAGCTCAAACAACCAAACTGAGGTAAGGAAAAACAAACGATTAAATAAATAAAGTAGGTAATATGGCATGCAACTGGCACAGTGTATCTATCTCGTCTTGACATTCGATTTCGGTGACATCATTGCGTCGAATGAGACTCAAGAAATGGCGTCACTCGAATGACATTGAGCAAAATTGGATCGACCGATTTTTTTTCCTTCATAAGGAGTAAAGTGCAATACTAACAAACAACTTTTTTTTTCACAACCCTGATGTTGTTTGCCTCTAATAGCCGGCCGGCTGTATTCGTGGCGTGTGTCACCAAGCAAGCCTAAAAACAATGAATAATTTGTTTGTTAATTTATTATGGATTGATGATTTAGTCTTATAAATGAATTACCTACCTACTTAAGCGCTTAAGTGACCTCAACAAACTCATTGCAAAACCGAAAGTTGTTGTCGACAAAGTTGTATAAGTATGTGGGCGGTATATCACGGTCGGTGTACATCGGTATTTTTACCCGACTGTGGCAGAGCCCAAAAGAAGGGTTATGTTTTTGGATCAAATGTAGGTATGATATGTATTTAAGTATGACCGAATCTATGTTTTTTAATGATTCGCGATACGCATACATAGTAATATATTAAACGGGTCAAATCGCGAATCTATATTCTCTCAATAATCCTTAACCCGGGTCAGATTATGAGAAATACTTAAGACCTTACTTGATTCATCAGAGGGCTCAGTGCGAGTTTTTTAACTACTCGATCGCGTTAACGTAAACTCATATTTCTTTGGCATCGAGGAAGCGCCACCTAGCGACAAGTATGGAAATTAAAATTGCTGAGTGCGAGTCGTAATGGTTTACGTTGAGAAGTGAGTACGTTTACTAGCCAAAACACGAATAGACGCAAGTGCGAGTTGTACTGTGACAGCGTTTTGCCAGTTCGAACGGTTTACTTACTCATACTCACTACTCGATGCTCGATTATCGCGGTAGTAAAGTTATTCGATTGGATCTGTCAAACTCGCACTAAGCACTCAGATCTTTGTACATTAAATCGACTACAAAAAGGAAACATCACTAAAAATTCGAATTAGAGGTCGAATCCCGGCATGGGTGGAATTTTTAGCCTCTAAATAGGTTTTTAAAATTGTCCTTAGCACGGGTTAGTGCATTAAAAATACAAATAGTATAATCACTAAAAAGCCATGAATAAAAAATTGAAATAAAAAATAACCCAACTACTGAGTAGGCGGGATCAAACTAGATAAGGTTGGTCCCGTCTGCTTAGTACTTGCGACGCCTCCTTTTTTGAAGTCGGTTAAAAAAACCAACTCGTATTCGATAGCTACTATTAAGGCCCTTCATGTTTCTATGGTTTTCAAACCCCCAAAGTTCATAGGGAGAGTACTTACTCTCCCTATGATGTATAGGTTTAATTACTACGCGTGCCCACCACAGATTGGCAATGTTAAGCGCTGAAGTTTGTTCGAGAATTTTCCTTAACGTTTCTCCTTATTTAAAATAAATAGTCGGGGTTCGAACCGGATCCTCCGTATCAGGATTTTGACACAATACCACTGAAGCATCAAGACATGAGACTTGGGTGTAACAACTTTCTCTTGTGTACCAAAACGGCGCAGACGCAGCTTAAAAGTTGATAAACCTCTGATGTATTGTTTCGGTGATCAATGATTTTTTTCTTTCTTGCTCTACAAAGCTGATTAGACACTGGACTGAACATTTATTTCATAGTGGAAACAGAAACCATACAGGGTGTTCATTTTGGTGGTTAATAAAAATAATAATAATAGTAAATATTCATGCAGATATTACACAGATTGCCTGGCGGAGATCACTTTTAGTGATAAGGCCGCCGTCTGTACTCTTAGGTTAAGAAATATCTATGCAAGTTCCTTTTTTTATGTACAATAAAGTGTTCTCTATTCTATTATACACAGATGTAAGTACTTAATATTTATAATAGAGCCTTAATATTTTATAATAGACGACCTCGGTGGCGCAGCGGTTTGGCACGAAGGTAAAACCGACGGGCTCGGGTTCGATCCCCGGCCGGGTCAAACTAGGAAACGAACTTTTCTAGTTTGTCTCGGGTCTTGGATGTCATCTATGTATTTATTGTATTAAATCTATCGTCCAGTTGGCACCTGTAATACAAGTCATTTTGTTGTACTTCGTATAGGGCTAACGAGATCTGTATAATATGTCCATGAATATTTATTTGTAAACGTTTTCCGTTATTTTTGAAGAGCCTTTACATGGATAAGATAAGATAAGAATATTCTTCATAGTATATCGGAAAAATAGTTACAGAAACAGCAGAGTCAAAAGATAAAATACTTTATTATACCCAATGTTTGTTACTTCTTCACGTCTGGAGCTGGAGGCTGGTGGCTGAGGCAACGAAGCTGGAGCGATTTGTAATAAAATTTGGTATGGAGTTAGCTGACACCCTGGATTAACAGATAGCCACGTTTTATTTAGAAACTATACGTTTTATATAGAAAATTTCTTATTCCCAGAAACTCGATAAACCCCGGGAAACACCACGGGGCACAGCTACTACAGTACTTCACATCATAACAGTCCCTTCGGGAATCTACGTTCGCGCAGACTAGGAAGAAGTGTAACGAAAGTACCCGAAGCTAAAAGTACATTCAACATGATCTTTAACCCATACGGTTAAGGTGCAGAATGATTGCCGCAGTAGTGTTACCTATTTCGCTCACGCTAATATTGCCAAACTAATAGTCACCTGCATCGATGACGTTGAATCAACCAATAGCAACAAAGGCGCGCGGCCTGCCATAAAATGAAACTATTTGATTGGTCGATCAACTTGCCGCACATCCAAAATTTGGTCATCTGCGCAGGTACATCCGCGAGACTTATTTCTTGTGTAGCACTGTACACATAGTTTTTCAATAGAATTATATAAGCATGAAAGTTGCTGTAATTGCCGGACTAATATGAACCTATATTCTTTTTTTTAATGCACTAACCCGTGCTGAGAACAATTTTAAAAACCTATTTAGAGGCTAAAAATTCCGCGTATGCCGGGATTCGAACCCGCGACCTCTGTCTATCCGTGCCAGCGCTCTTCCAACTGAGATAATGGGCGACTCACCGGCATCAGTGAAATTTCGAACCTCTTTACAATACTCTCTGTATTACGTACAGGCAGCGACATCTGGCTGAAGTAATTTGCTGCAAGTGATCCAAATTACTTCAGCCAGATGTCGCTGCCTGTATTATATACAATTTAGAAACTAGCTCCAAGGGACTAGATTTTGAAAAACAACTGTCATACATGAAGCCAATGTCAGGCTGTGAGGCTAACTGTATAATTGCATAAGACCGACGTGTGTGTGTGACTTTAGTACAAATTTAAAAACGAGAAAGTCTACGATGACGAGTCAGCCAGCCGTCTGCAACCTACACAGGTACGTACCCAGACGGGATTATTATGGCGCAAGGGGTGCTATAACCAGGGCCACAAATGGAAAAAATATAATATTCTTTTAGAACGCGTCTTTGGAAAAAGTAAACAGCTCAAAACTTAATAAAATAGCTATTTTTAGAGCCTACTGATGGGAACATAGATCCAAGAATCTAAGGACCAGTTTCTGAATTGAGAATTTTGCTAAGTAAATACCTAACTGTATTGCTGTCTCGTATTTCTCAGAGTGCTTAGTGCGAGTTTGACAGATCCAATCGAATAACTTTACTACCGCGTTAATCGAGCATTGAGTAGTGAGTATGAGCAATTTAACCGTTCGAACTGGCAAAACGCTGTCACAGTACAACTCGCACACGCGTTTATTCGTGTTTTGGCTGGTAAACGTGTTCACTTCTCAACGCAAACCATTACAACAGCAATTTTAATTTCCATACTTGTCGCAAGGTGGCGCTTCTTCGATGCCATAGAAATATGAGTTTACGTTAACGCGATCGAGTAGTTAAAAAACTCGCACTAAGCATTCTGAAAAGAGCCTGGCTTGATAACTTCTGGCAGGAAGGCCCGCCATTGTCTTACAATCCTCCAACAACCCGGCCTTGGCCCTCGTCGTGGAGTATGGCCTAACCTTCCTGCGATGCAGGAGGATGCAGGTTCCGTACCCCAGGGACATACGAGTACAAGGGTTGATATCGATAGTTTTGTGAAACGCGGCCCAGGCGTACCCCTGCCTGGCTACGGCCCTGCAACCTAACATCTGTTTGTGTCGTCTCTAGCTAGAGAGAGAGAGCGCATATGTATGCCTCATTAACATTTGTATGGAATAGATGGGAAAAATACCCATGGTTTTTGGGGCTGGATAGTGTAACGAGAACTTTCGTGAGGTAAACGCTATGACAATGACGTACTTTTATGTGCAGGCCTGCTTAAAAAATAATGCAAAATATGCCTGCCTATAATAATACAGCTAAATACGTACCATTGTAGAGCGCAAGGAGCCGATTCTCGCCCATGCGAGTTGAAAGCGTAGACGCAAAATATTCGAAGGATTAGGCATTTGTCGCATTAAAATTTAAGATAAGATAACTCGACAGAGTCATAGACATTTATTTTCTCATTCGAATTCAATCTAGCATGGCGTTCAAAGTACATAATTATTTTGTCTATCGCTCGACTTTTTACGTAGAATTCTTAGTCCCAAGCCTTAGAGTCGTATACGACTTATTTGCTAATGAAGTCAGAATTGACACCCAGGTCTTCTTTCAGAGAGAGAGAGAATATGTGCTTAATCACCATGCTTGAACACCGCGCTTACGACACTAAGCGGTGAGATAAGCAAACACACAGATACTCAGATTTCCTCACGGTTTTAAGTGGTATTGGTGATAACTATATCATGCCTTTTATAACTGACAAGAACTCAAACTGCAGGTTTGCTAGAGGTCATTTGAATGGTTGCCGGGTGGTGTGACTGGTGATGGGTACCCCCTGCTTTATGCTCGTGAACGGTGTTGATAAGATGTTGGGGTAGGCGTGTGACTAAAACCGGTTTGTTCAATTTAGTCATCGGCGCTATTGGAATTTAATAAGATCTACCAGGTTAATAGGGAATATTTCTCTGTAAATAGACAGATAACAGAACTTCACGGCGGTGAAATTCTCAATTCAAAAACCTGCGGTGTGAACTGCCAGTCGCATTTTAATCAGACTTTATTTAGCCAATGCAGTATTACCTACTTACCTTATTGGGCAGAGCGCGGAGAAATTGGCCAACCGCGCTTCGCCTTTTTTGTCCAACTTTAGTGCTTACGTCGTTAGGTATTTATTTACATATACCAGAGTTTCTCAAAGGTTTTAGAACCTTTTGGCAAGGTGGTGCAATAATTTTATGAATTAAATCTTTTCAGAGAACATTGTGCTTTAGGAGTTTATGGGACCTATAATATGTAAATTTTTGTTCGCTTATGGATCCTCCGTCAATATGCAATTGTTTAATTGTGCGCTGCCTTTTTGAAAAAAGAGGAATGCTTTAGATAATATATTTTTTATCAATAACACCTTTATATTCTGTTGATAAACATATATTCAATGCATTTCGCACAACGCTCATGCCAGCTAGGTAGCCGCAATCTTATCGTGTAATCCCCACAATAAACAGGCAAACGGCTAGTGGTTCGTGGACCCCACTTTGAGAATCCCCGACTTTACGATTGTTACATACAACTGGCTGCTGCGGATATGTCTCTGCCCCCATTTCAAGATTCGTATGTTGACAAACCAATTTCCTTAATTATTTCACGACTTAATATTGCCGGTACAGTCGAATGCGGTTCGATCAGTCTATAATAAGCAGGAAAGACTCGCTCGTGGCCTAGGCGAACCGAGTGATTGGAATCAATCACTTGGTTAAGCAACAACAGGCGCGGTCAGGCACGGGATGGGTGAGCGTCCCGTGACTACCGCTAGTGGCATTTTTCCGAGCGCTTCCGTGCTTCGCAAGGCACGTTAAGACGTTGGTGCCGGCTGTCATATAATGGCAGTCGTTAAGCCATGTCAGAGGCCTTATGGGCGGCTTGATAACTTCTGACAGTGAGGCCCGCCACTGTCTCACAATCCTCCACCAACCCGGACTTGGCCCCCGTGGTGGAGTATGGCCTAACCTTCCTGCGATGCAGGAAGAGACCCGTGCCTCAGCAGTGGGGACATATAAGGGTTGATAACGATAACATACTGCGCTGCTGCGGATATGTCTCTGCCCCCATTTCAAGATTCGTATGTTGACAAACCAATTTCCTTAATTATTTCACGACTTAATATTGCCGGTACAGTCGAATGCGGTTCGATCAGTCTATAATAAGCAGGAAAGACTCTACCACAATTTAAACTGCATTTGAGAAGTGTTTTAGAGAAATCGTGTTTATATAAATAGCCCTTTTCATGGTTTAATTCTGGTTACGAGGTACAAAAATGCGCTCTATCACAAAAATATGATATGTTATAGTGCTCGTAACGGCATATTGTTTACAAAACGTTGATCATTATTTGAGTTGATCTCGTAAAAACTTTTTTATGCTTATTAAAAAAGGAAATTCAAAAAATCACTGAATGGTTTAGAAAAACAAAAACTCTCGACATTGTTAAAAAAATAAGTAAATATTTTTTGTATTTTTATATACTCAGTGTCACTCTCAGGGAGCACTTGCTACAGTCGTGTAGATTACAGAGCGTCTGTAGCAAGAAACAAAGAAATATACATACATACACACAAAAAAAACCCAAATCGGTTAAGATTTGACGAAGATATGCGAAAACATAGTCAAAAAAAATAAAAGTAATATACGCGTCGAATTGATGACCTCCTCAGTTTTTTGTAGTCGGTTAAAAACTCAACCCACCTTCTGGCGCAGTACCCGACTGCGCCAAAAGGTGCAGTCGGGCACTGCGTCAAATTACTGTAACATAATAATCTCATAAATAGCCAGCAGTGGGCAGAGGTGGGATGATGAAGATGCTGAAAGAAAAGAAAGAAAACATTTATTTAAATTGCCACAAATGCACACACACAATAAATAAAATAACACACGCTAGAGAAACTTGAGTTGTTTACCCTACTATTTCATACTATTGTGAGACATTTGACTAATACTTTGGCATTTAGTGTTGTTAATGGCAATCAGGAAATCTTATTAGGTAGGTAATACTGATGTATTTGGTTTCAGATGACTTGAGAATATATGGTCAGAGTCGAGTTTTTTTTCTCCACTATACACAACGGCCCGAAAGCAGCGGCTTACAATTTGCATTGTACATTGACATTCAGCAGAATGTGAATTCCTTACGTTGAAATAAATTGATTTGATAAACATAAATTGAAAATGAACTCTAGTTCATGCATTTTTTTGAGAACTGTAACCCCGAACCTAGAAAAATATTAGTTTGCTTTTATCATAGATGACAACAAAAAACCCAGTTTGCTTTTCATCTAAGGGTTTTATGTTTTGTCATTTTCGGTAGAAAAGTATAGATTTTTTTATAGTAGGTAGGTACTATGTAAGCTATGTATATTTGTTTTGTTTTCAATACCTACATAAATTAACGCTAAAACATCTGTATAAATATGTCTTTGGAATTACATTATATATAACACTAAATAATCAAAGCATACGAAGTAAAGTTAGGAATTTAAGAAGAAAATTGAGGCCATATCGTATCGGTGCGGTCGTTCGGTGCCCAGAAGGATGGCAGCTGCTAGCAAGCTTCGCATCGCAGCTGGGTAGTACAGTCGTCCGCACATCAACCTTCACAGGCATGCATTCTACTCAGATACGTTACGGGCGAATTTTAAACAAAAACGTTTAGGTTGACCCGCTGTCGACTGTACGCTGGCACGAGTAACGCGTTTTTGGCGCCAAAATGACAGAATTCGACAATTTATGTACCTATGTACTAGAAAATGGAGACTTTTGACATTTAAAACGCGCTGGGTACAACCGACTTATATACCGCAACGAAGACTCGTCTATCTTTCTCGAAATGTTTATCCATATAAAATTTTAAGGCATGTTCCCCGTTATCACTGCTGTAATAGTTTTCACATTTCGGTTGGTTTTTCGCGTTATTTCAATAACAACTTGATGAGATAACAAATCAGCATTATATAAATGGTGCCTGCAATCGACAGCGCATCAACCTTTAATTAACATGCGTGCCCTTTATTCCGTTGCATTAGAATAGAATAGAAAAACATTTATTCAAGTACCACAACAAACACAAAAACTTAAAAATAATAACATGGCCAGTAAAAGAACACACTTAAGGTAAGAAATACCAATAATTACAGTAATTTAATAAAGTAAATGCATACAGACAAAGTGAGCTTAGCTGGTGGAGGAGCTGTGTGTCATGGTACCAGAAAAGGTTCTAGACTCAGCATATGTCCCAGGTTGTCAGTGGACAACCAGTGACGCTGGTATTCTGCTAGAACCTGCTTATGTGACGTACGAACAATCAACGCAAGCATTTGTAATAGAGAACCAAAAATACCTGTCTACATTAAAGCAGTGTTGAAATTTATAATGTATGGTAAATTGGTAGCACAATAGATTATAGTTCTTAAGAATGAAATAGACAATAAATTATTTTCGCATTACATACAGGCGACTTTAAAATTAAAATGTTTTTGTTTCAGAGTTTGCAGTTTTGCGAATACTTTGATAATTACACTATGTATAATTCTTTATTAATTTACGAGCCCTCAAGGACGCGTCCTCGGTGCTGTAGTGTAGTTTAAACTCATTTTATATTAACTTGCACATATTTTATACTTAGTTACCATATGCGGAAACTTATTTTTAGAACTGTCCATGTTTATGTAAGCTGCAAGTTTCCCAAAAAGAAATAAATAAATAAATAATAAATAAGTGAGAAGAGATGTTTAGATAAAAGAGAAACAAAACCTAAGTAAAAGAGAATACAACGCGACATGCATACTTAAATGTTGTCTCTTATAATTTGTGCAAATATTGAAACAAGATTTTACCCACTTAATTACATAGGTAGCGAAATTTATTACTTTTATTCTGAAAAACAAGACTACCAAAACAGTAAGTAGTTCAGTTGCTTGCTGCATTGATCCGCGCAGTGTGTTACGAATACGATACGTTCTACCAACATAGGGAAAAGAAACACCTGTTTCAATTTTAAAGGCAAAAAAGAATAGTAACCGAATTTTGGACAGAATCAGTTTAGATCTTAATTTAAAAAGGAAAAATGCTAAAGGTTTATCTGAGAAAGCAACTTAGTTTAAATAAATATTAAAGTACGCTCAATATTTCAAATAAGCCGGTTGTTTATTACGTTGGTAGCACTGCTACAGAGCGGCAAGGGGAAGTGGGGCGGGAAGCAGCCTACATGGCGATGGATGGCGATAATTTCCAGCCAATAGGAGAGCAGCTGGTATCGTCAAGAAACGGCTAGGGATGGATAAGGATTGCCGAAAGGTGTCGATAGTTTACACGAGCATATAAATTAAATGATTCTGTGAAAAATCATATTTTGCATAGAAAATTCTGTCTATTTGAAAATGTTAATTGTTGTATTGAGCATAATTTCTAAGACTTCATACGGTGGCACGGAGTATAACTTCATATGGTGAAGCCCTACGGTGAAGCCATGGCAGTTTTTTTGAGGTTTCACACAAATCACTCAGAGGTTCTCTTCGATAGATCTACGTTTACTGGCCGAACATTATTCTTGTAACCAGAACATTCGTTTTGTGAATTATGCGATAAATTTCATTATTGTAATTTAATCTATCTGTTTATGGCATCAGGAAGAGAAAGACAATTTACTGTCACTTTATTAGTTGCAAAAGAAACCGTTGTGAATCAATTTACAGTGGGACTCATAATACAAGCCGTTATAGTTAAAATGGAATTCACTTCAAAAATCATTATTTGTGGCGAGCACATGTCAACTCTGCGCGCGCACTACAATCTCCAATATTCCTGCATCGCGCAATCAAAGTGTTTCAATGACATAGTATAAATATAACGTCCGACTAACAACAGTTGGACCGGCCGTCCCCAGGCATACGATCTGCCTGGCGGGAAATTTCCCTTTATAGTGGAAGAGCACGATCACCCGCTCTTCCCTATAGTGGTGACCCCTGACAGAACATTGTCAACCTTCCATCGCTCTCGCAGCAGCCTACATACATTAGTCTCAAAGCAAGGCCAGCAATCTTCCCTCTCACTTCATCAGTTCCACTACATTCAACGCACAGACTACTGGGACTGATGGCGATCTTCCCCCAACTGTTCGGCACGGCAGCGACACAGCACCAGCACAAGTTGCCAGTGGTAAGCAGCCTTCAGCGATTCCTACAACATGCGCGGTCTCCATGGTACTGTCGCCGGTGAAGTGACTGTTAGCCGCCGAACACCCTCAACCGCTAGTCGACTCACTGACACGGCTTTAGAGCACAGACTTCGATTCCTATCAGACCTAGCTACGAGGGCTGCTACTTATGTATGCGGAATAGAAAAAATAAACAAATGTATATGGCTAAATATGCTTTTCTTTTTCAAAGTATTCTCCACTATGATCGATGCACTTTTGCATTCGATGAAACCAATTTGTAAAACACTTTTTCGACTCTGATTGAGGTATCTCCAAAACGTGCTGTTTGAACGCATCTACGGCATCTTCACGGGTCGAAAATCGTTGACCACGTAATTTAGTCTTTACATTTGGGAATAAATAGAAATAATTAGGAGCCAAATCAGGGCTGTACGGTGGATGACCCATCAATTCTATTTTTTGACCATCCAAAAATGTAGTTGATTCCTGAGATGTATGACAGCTGGCATTGTCATGGTGAAGTATGATTCTGCGTCGCTGGTTGTTTTGGCGTATTTCTTCAAATACTTCCGGCAAACAAATCATCGTGTACCACTCCGAATGAACCGTTCTGCGATTCCCCAGTGGTATTGTAGCCACATGGCCATTAATACCAAAAAAGCAGGCCACCATTGGCTTTACAGTGCTTTTTGCACGAGCCACTTTCGTAGGGTTCGGCTCATTTTGAAACACCCAAACTGTTGATTGTTGTTTAGTTTCGGGATCGTACGCGTAGATCCAGGATTCGTCACCTGTGTAGATATTATGAACAGATTTTGAGTCGCCTCCGTTAAATTTTTTTAAGGTTTTCTTGCACCACTCGACGCGAGCATCTTTTTGATCCTGAGTTAAGTTGTGCGGGATCCAACGCGAACAATTTTTTTTTTACAGACAAATGTTCATGTAATATCCTATGAATGCTCGAATAAATATGCTCAGAACAGCCTCTATCTCGCGATACGTAACATGGCGGTCTTGCATTATTAGTTTTCGCACAGCTTCAATATTTTGTGGCACAACCACCGATTTTGGGCGACCTTCTTTAACTTCGTCCGTGAGCTTACTGCGCTTGCGATTAAACTTACTAAACCAGTGATACACAGTCGTTTTTGATGGAGCTTCACTACCAAAAGTCGAAGTTAATTGATCTACGCGCTGTTGTTGCGTCAAACCACGTCGAAAATCGTAACAAATCGTAGCACGAATATTTTCACGAGTGAGTTCCATTTTTTCAGCGATATGACATTTTAAACGCAACAAAAATAAAACACTAACGTATATAAGAGAAAAATATTAGCGGCCAGTATTTAAAAAAATAACGAATTGGCCATGGAGGTCAGACATTGCGTTTAAAATTATTGGAATCCTAGATTCCGCATACATAAGTAGCAGCCTATGCATGCGTAGCTACGTTCTTGAAGGGGAGTGATGTGGCGAGCACATGCCAACTCTGCGTGCGCACTAATCATAATATTGGCCTTTTTGCATCTACTTAATGAGATGATTTATACAGCGTCCAGTGGTATCTTCACTCACACTAGATGGGTGAAGGGACCACTCCGACGCTGTAGTGCCTGGGTCATGGTTTTATAGATGGTATAGGCTTGCCCAGCACCTATACCATCCTGACAGCTTAGTTGGCCTAGCCCACAGAAAAGACTAGTCAATACGTGCGGAGCCAACCAAGCCGCGGGTTTCCTCACGATGTTTTCCTTCACCGTTAGCGTGTGGTATTGCGACTGCAAATTCGCAAATGTACGTAACTTTGAAATTAAACAAAGTCATTGGTACATGCCCGCACTCGGGATCGAACCTGGGGCTCTCGCTTGCCAGTCTATGGTTCTACCCACTGAGCTACCACCGCTGTCTACACACTACATACGCCAATATTCCTGCATCGCGCAATCAAAGTGTTTCAATGACATAGAATTAATATAACGTCCGACTAACAACAGTTGGACCGGCCATCCCCAGGCATACGATTTGACTGGCGGGAAATTTACCTTTTTAGTGGAAGAGCACGGTCACCCGCTTTTCCCTATAGATAAAATAATGCAACTACAAAACAATTTCTGACGTTATAGTTTTACAAACAGCTTTAAAATACAGATATCGGTTTTCATTAAAACATAATCAGAGGGACGTCCATACTGGCTTGCTTTTATAATAAATACTTAGAAGAATCAGGTTTTTCATTAAATTCAGAATTTTTTTAAAGGGTTATTATTTTACTTTATTGCACACGAAACATTAAAAAGGACATTACATAAGAAATAACCTGTACCAAGGCGAGCTTAACTCTGTTAGAGATTTCTTCCAGCATACCTTGGAGAGTCGGAGCAGCACTAAAAAGGTTCGAGATAAAAGCATTTTTTGTTTTAACCCTTAGCACGGGTTAGTGCATTAAAAATAAAAATAGTATGATCATGTGGGTACCGCGATATCATTCCGATGTAAAAACCTAACTGCAAAGTAGGTATTCGGGGCTGTAAGTGATGCAATCTACTTCAGCCAGATGTCGCTGCGCCGTACTGTACGTAATACAGAGAATAGTGTAAAGAGGTTCGAAATTTCACTGATGCCGGTGATGCACCCATTAGCTCAGTTGGATAGAGCGCTGGCACGGATAGCTAGAGTTCGCGGGTTCTAATCCATGCATGTGTGGAATTTTTAGCCTCTAAATAGGTTTTTATTTACTTTATGTTTAGGTAAATCAATTTATTTTCGATTAAATTTATTAAAAATATAATAATGTTTAGTAAGATCGCAACTACTTGCAATTGCAAGTAGTTGCGAACGTAGGACGTTAGGCGACAAATTAAATCGATAACCCTCTCTGTCGACTTTGCCCCATCACTACTGCCACCCGGTCGAACAAAACCCGAATCTAGGCGAAGCGGAAAACGCGACGCGGTACGATCCGAGTTTTATTCTTTGAGCAGCCACGAAAGTACGTGGTGGTGCGTGCGGAACAGAAATTATTAGTGTTAAGTTATAAATTTTATTCACAAACTACAAAATGAGGGAAATCGTGCATCTCCAAGCTGGCCAGTGCGGTAACCAGATCGGCGCCAAGGTAATTCAACGTTCTTTTGTTTCAATTTTTTGATTTTGGAATAGGTATGCGGCCGCTGATGGCGGCCGGCATTTTGTGTGACGTCCGTTGTATGACGAGACAATGATGTGAAACTCTCTGAAATTACGACCGCTCGAATTTCAGCCAAGAAATGACGAATTTCCATGGTTATTCTGACTTAGCACCAACATCTACCACCGTGGGTGTGGCTATGATGTATGTCAACCTTTAGATGCCTTCTGCCAGTTTAATTAAGGTACCTACGTTACGAGTCATTGTTCTGTCTTACCAAAGTAGGTACATACTTTCTCGTAGCTGACGTTTTCGCTTGAGCATTCTGGTGCCGCACCTTTTTGCATTAGTCACGTACCTACATAGGTATGTGGTATCGATCCATGACTACAGCGATGCGAAGGACTCGTCGGTACTTCCACGTGTTATTGTAGTCATTTAACGTATTCTGTTCGTATATATTACAGCGGTAAATCGTTCTCTAGGACTACCGATTTATAATGTAGGGAACTCTAATAATGAAGTTCTCTTGAATAAGGTACCTACCTTCCTCAAATTGCAAACAACGCAGATGTGTGTGAACCGGTTCATTTTGTATCCCTGCGTTATTTACAGTTATATTACTTTAGGTAGGTTGATACAAATAGGTTGGTAGGTATAGGTAGGCATAGATATCTACGCTCGCTTCTAGTTGAATTTTTATTTTTATAAATTTTCATAGAGGTATAAATTTCGGTTATCGTTTCGAATGGTCATACACATTCCCGCCATAATAAAACCGTTTAGGGCGTCGTTACAACACGCGTACTTTGAATTTAACCTATTCAAGGTTAGTAGCGTCCCCCGATAAGAGGAGTTCAAATCGGCCAATCAGGGCGCGAGAATGGGTCGAACCATCTACTCGCCTAACAAAGCCCCATATCACCCCATATGGCGCGTTTTTTAGGGTTTCTCGGTCCCATAGGAAATAAAAAAAAATGTGGAGCCGGTCTGGCTTCCAATATTACCTCTTTTTGGCTAAGGCGACTGGGTTCGATAATATCGTTATTTTCGTTGCAAAGTAGCCCGTAATGAAAGGGAAGAAAGTACAGTCGACACAACGTCTTAGAAAACTACTGAAATGTTATGGTTGGTCTGTTTTTGACTGTACCTGGGTAAATGTCGATGTGCTGTACTTCTGGTAATAAGGGGTGAGGTCTATACAAATCGCAGCCACATTTTTTATTATATATACTGCTGCTACTCTGTGGTCATAATTTTAGCATCTTGTCCTATATCGCCTAAAAAATCGATGGCTTTCGACATTTAAAGTAACAATAAAAACTTCTCTTAAATTGCGCGGGCGCTTCTGTTTCTCACGAAAAAATTCAAACATTAACTAATATAAAAACATAGCACGGGTTAGTGTATTAAAAATGAAAATAGTATAAACATTAACTAATAACTAAATTTACTTATGTATCAAGGCATGTACAAAAGCAGTTTCTAAATGGATTTGTTGAATATTTCTCATGGTATGTAAAAAAAAAGATATTGTCATTTTATAATAATAGTCCCATAGTAATTAGATACCATGTTGCCCTAATTAAAACCGTCTTTTCAAACTCCGAAAATAGACCGTAAATATCTTTTCTTCGTAATATTTGCTACAAATCAACGATTGTGAAAGAAAGAAAAATTCTTAACTATTTTCTGATACATAATCTAATCGATTAGAACCTCTGAGCTAATTGAGACAAATCAGCTCTATTCTTAAATTGCTCCGTAACGAAAATTGTGCAGGGATACCCGCTAGTCAGTGCAAGTGACTTGCACTTGGCCGGTTTTTTGTGTCTGATAGGTATGAATACATTAACAGCCTTGTCTAGACTACGTAGGTAGACTGTTGCTGTTACTAACCTATCTACCTTATGTCAATGTTGCAAATATCATCTAAACATCGATAAATTCTCCGATAAATTCTCATCTGCACCCATTTGATAGTTTCGACCTTTACCCTGTTAGTTCTTATTGAGCGCCGCATAAATGCTAATGTAAAAACCTCGAGTCTATCCATAAACGTTTAGCTCGGTTTTTTTCGCCGTGTCCAAACTGTATATCGGCCACGCATGCATCACAAAGATGTTCCTATTAAAAATAGCAAAAAAGTCTAGTTTTAATGGTGCCATTAGCTAGGAAGGAAGAGTGCTGGCTAGCACACGAGTTACAACAGGCAGGGTTCAACGACCGGGCTCCTTCCGCGTTGGCTAAAATAGCCGGCGGATTCTACACTCTGAAGCGATGGCTTTACGGCGAGAGGGCCTCCATCGGCGATGCCGTTTAAATTCTGTTTAATGGCCGCTGTCAGAAGTTTCATAAATAGATGAGCTGTCTTTTGAGAAAGAAATGCAATTTTTTACACTTAAAATTGGCCTAAATCACCGAACCAAATAAAAGGCCTTATTTACGAAATCACAATTCCAGTGAAACAAAAGACTAGAATGCAAAGACTAGAAGCCCAAAAATATAATTGGATCCCACTATGTGAGGTATATAACTAAGCCAATTTAGAGACTTAAGCCTACAATATATTTTTCCTTAAGCCTTTTTTACAACATATTTTGTCACATTAAGGAAAAAATTGGTTCGGTGCATGCCTCTAACGTGACTTAATCTTGACATTTTGCCAAAATCTCCGGAAACAAACTGATCCAGTTAAGTGTTTGGAACGGTGCCAGATAAAACACTGCAGCAGACTTATCATGTGTGATACAGCATTTCATTGATGCCTTTTCCTTATTATATTGTAATAGCGGAGTACAATAATAATAATAGACAGTCGGCCTATTAAACTATGCAAACACAATAGTATTACAGTTTGTCATAGTAAGTATAATATTTGATCATAGTATAACGCATAACAGTTTTAATTATTGAAAAAAAAAAACAACATAATTATGTAGTGTACTTGAAATATGGCAGCTTAAGTGCAATTTAAGAATTACGGCCATTTTAAATAAATTTCAATTTTCATATTAAGAAAGAGGCATGCATCATCTTGATAAGAATCAAGATTTCAAAAAAGATGAGTTCAACCAACCCGATAATATTTTGTCGGCAGATTATCAAATTGATTAAAAGCATCAGACAAGCGAACATTGAATATAGAAAGGCTTTTAGATTGATTGATGAATGTACCAACTTTAGTAATTTAAATGGAATTTCTCTTTTGTGTTGTTAGAATTAACTGTATGCGGATTGTGTCCTCAATCTGTCAGCCTTTCAACTTTCAACTCCATATACAGGGACCTCGACCTGGGCTTCTTGATTTATGGACAGATTGACAGACAAGTTTCCAGAATGAAAACTATATTCGCCACACGTTCTGCTCTTATATGGTGCCGTTACCTAAAGACACTCCAGTGGGCGTGCGGTTAATTTTTTGCAGCCGCTTGCGTAATCGTGTCTTATTCATCGATTTATAGTAGTGTCCTTATATGCACTGTAGCGTTGTAAGGGAACGATAAATGTAAAAAAGTAGCCTCGATATGCAAATGGCGGCGTGTCGTGGTGAGTCGTTTCAGCCGACGGTGACTCAACTCGTGTCAGCCCGCGCCACCCTGGAAGGCCGCTTCCCATTACCCCATATAATAAATTACACGCCTGGCAACTAAAGGCGCACGTGACTGCGCCACGCTTCGTCGGACACACCGAAAGCGGGATTCTTTATCGTAGCTATTATTAAAGTTTTGTCTCTATTGTTACAGTTCTGGGAAATCATCTCAGACGAGCATGGCATCGACCCCACCGGCGCCTACCATGGCGACTCAGACCTGCAGCTGGAACGGATCAATGTATACTACAACGAGGCCTCCGGCGGCAAGTACGTGCCCCGGGCTATTCTGGTCGACCTGGAGCCCGGCACCATGGACTCCGTGCGCTCGGGGCCCTTCGGACAGATCTTCCGTCCGGACAACTTCGTCTTCGGACAGTCCGGCGCCGGCAACATCTGGGCTAAGGGACATTACACCGAGGGCGCTGAGCTCGTCGATTCAGTCCTAGATGTCGTCCGCAAGGAAGCAGAGTCTTGTGACTGTCTCCAGGGTTTCCAGCTCACACACTCCCTCGGCGGCGGTACTGGCTCCGGAATGGGAACACTCCTTATATCCAAAATTAGAGAAGAATACCCCGACAGAATCATGAACACATACTCAGTAGTACCCTCACCTAAGGTGTCAGATACAGTAGTAGAACCTTACAATGCCACCCTCTCAGTCCACCAGCTAGTCGAAAACACAGACGAGACCTACTGTATTGACAACGAAGCTCTCTATGACATCTGCTTCCGCACACTCAAGCTCTCCACACCCACGTACGGCGACCTGAACCATCTCGTGTCGCTCACAATGTCTGGCGTCACCACCTGCCTGCGTTTCCCTGGTCAACTGAACGCCGATCTCCGTAAACTGGCTGTCAACATGGTGCCCTTCCCGCGTCTGCACTTCTTCATGCCTGGTTTCGCTCCCCTCACATCCCGCGGCAGCCAGCAATACCGCGCACTGACCGTGCCCGAGCTCACACAACAGATGTTCGACGCCAAGAACATGATGGCGGCTTGCGATCCCCGCCACGGCCGCTACCTCACCGTCGCCGCCATCTTCCGCGGTCGCATGTCCATGAAGGAGGTGGACGAGCAGATGCTCAACATCCAAAACAAGAACTCTTCCTACTTCGTGGAATGGATCCCGAACAACGTTAAGACGGCCGTGTGCGATATCCCGCCGCGTGGTCTCAAGATGGCCGCCACCTTCATCGGCAACTCGACCGCGATCCAAGAGCTGTTCAAGCGCATATCTGAGCAGTTCACGGCTATGTTCAGGCGCAAGGCTTTCTTGCATTGGTACACGGGCGAGGGCATGGATGAGATGGAGTTCACGGAGGCGGAGAGCAACATGAACGACTTGGTGTCCGAGTACCAGCAGTACCAGGAGGCCACGGCCGACGAGGACGCAGAGTTCGATGAGGAGCAAGAGCAGGAAATCGAGGATTAAGCTCCCCCGCCCCTTTCAACACCTCCCTTTCCCCTCCCACGTCCAGCAGGACTTACCAATGCTTTATTATTACTTGTTCGATAGTATTTTCAAAACCCGTTGTGAAACTTTCCCGACTCGTTAGGGACTCCCGATGTTGCGACTGCATTACAATACATTCCCAGTGTTTTTCCTTGACTGAAGGGTTGATCTCGGATGTTTATTGGCGAATAAACAGTCTCCTCCTCAAGACGTGACCCCTTCGACTGAGCCATCTCTGGTGCTGTGAAACACTGATGACACAAAAAAGGAAATCTTTTTCGATAAGGCTGAACATGATTTTTTTTAAATACCTAAGTTATTTTTTAATTGTTTATTTGTAAACTTATTAGCTTTTGGTAACCATGTAAGCTGATATGTACAACATATTACGAAGTCGATCAAAGTTTTACCAATATTCCAGCTGGTGAATAAATAAAACTGCAGTAAAATTTTAGTTGTCTTTTTATTAACAATAATTTTAATATAACCACCACCAAAAGGCAACCACGCTTCATCTACGTATTGAATAGAATAATTACAAATAATACCGTACCTAATTAAGGTTTATACCTCTAGCTACATTTATCTACATACTTGTCATAAAGGATTACATTTAAAACCACCCATATGATTAGCATAATATTGTATGGACCATTACATTTCAGTAAACATTGGGTCTTTCGTTTTGAGTTCTCGATTATTAACCATATCAATAAGGCCAGCCGCAGCAGCGCCGTCATTCATAAAATTCTCGGAATTCAATAATGCAATGAATTGTCATAGTAAACTGTAATGTTTCTAAACGAACTACCCACCGAACTTGTTGAAAAAATCCAGTGTGAACCAAATAAGTGCCGACATGCCCTAAAACAACACTTCGAGTAACTCACCTCACAGATAAACCTGTACAGGTTTCAGTGAAGGTTTTTTTTTGTATTTAAATAGTATTCTGTAAATATCTTGAATAATTAATACTAACAAAAAAAAAATGTAGTTCTACGAAACTGGCCAGAATTCCCAAAATGTTATTAGGTACCTAGGTAGTTATTAACAGCTGACAGACATCATCACCATTGTCTTAAGGGCTTCACACACAGCAGCTATAATGTAAAGATGTACATTATAGCACGATACATCTCATTACATCTTTCCATAGAAATCGTCAGGAGACCACACACGACAGCTATAATGTATATTTTTACATCTTCGAATCTTAAAATACAGAGCGATACGAAAATATACATTTATATTTCGATACATCTTAGTACATCTCAATACATTTCCGTATATCTATCTCCGAAAAGGATGTTCAAAAAGTTTCTGTGGACAGAGACACACACAGTACAGTCTGTTTCAGTCAATCAGTCTGTTGACAGTTGAGTTCGGAAAAGGTTGATCTTGACTCCCGGAAATAATCACAAAATTTTCCGTCAGATAATTCATCAAATATTTTAAAGTCTCCGGAAATTTCCTTATACTTTATGTGATCTTCAATCCACATCGTTCTGTTTTTGGCACATACGCGCGTCAAAATCACAATCCGAATCATCTTCTGATGAACTATCTAGTAGATCTAATAGTAAGTAACTCGACGGGTCCATAGTATTATATAATATAAGTAACATTAAAAATAAGAACACCCTTTATAACACTTTAATAGCTGGAGAGTGTGTCAATCGGGACCTATGCCAATGAAATGAAGGGAAAGATACATTACATTACCTGTTGTGTGTGTGACACATTAAGATAATTTAAAGCTATACATCCCGGGATGTAATGTACATTAATATACATTATAGCTGCTGTGTGTGAAGGGCATTAAATACTCCACCAACCCGGACTTACTTGGCCCCCGTGACGGAGTATGGCGTTCACGTTCCTGCCTGCAGGAAGAGACACGTGCCCTAGCAGTGGGGGACTTCAATACAAAGGGTTGATATCAAATATTACAAAATGTAGGTGGTACTGAAGGGAGAGGACGTCTCACGTCTCTTCTGTGTGGCCGCTGCCTTAGCTACCTAACTTGGCCGATCTCAATGGCCCCAAACTGGCATTCCTTGATATGATCCGAAACTATCTCGAGCGTCTCTTCGCTAATCCTACCGGCTTTCCTGAGGATGCTCACGAGATGAGTCATCGAAAACAATGACCTCATCGCGACGCCATTTGCTTTTAGCACACTAGCGCCACCTTGCTCCCTGTCGAGAACTACTATGGCGCTGGTGACGTGCAAACCTTCCTCTCTGAGCGTGACAACAGTCTCCAGTAAACTCCCGCCAGATGTCACTACGTCCTCTACCACTAAGCAGAATTGCCCTGGCTTGTAAAGACCTTCTAGGATTTTCTTGGTTCCATAGAGCTTGGTTTCCTTTCGTTTCATGATCATCGGAGTGTTTGTGTTGACAGAAATGACGGTGGCTAGTGGCAGGGCTGCGTAGGGCACTCCACAGAGGAGCTCGTGGGAGGTGTCGTTTGCAAGACATTGTAGTTGCTCTGCTACTGCCATCTGAAACGAAATTAGAGGCCTGGGTGAGTTTGTTAATAACTAGGAACCTATCTCAAAAAGGTTGTTGGTTCACAGAACAATATTACTAAAGTGTTGGATACAAAAACAGAGCGACTCTCTGGCAGTGTGCAGGCAACTAGGCCTAGATAGGTACCGGCAAACATCTTGAGTAAAAAGCGTGGCTGAAGGGAGGGAATGACTGACATGGCCATGACAAAGACTGACTTGACGAAGAATTTACTGACTCACTGTCTAATAGAACAGTATCTTTACGGGCCACAGGGAGTTTTGCAGAAGTACCTACAATTCATGGTTTACTATAACAATTCAATGTTACAAAGTCGTTGCAATTCACAGAACATACTGTGTTGCAATTACATTGCAAAGTCTTTTAACTCACAGCTTAACACATAGACTGCTACGCAATTTACCCCATATTGTATAAACTACTTAATATTTAAAATCGTAATTTTATGACACTCAGTGGACCACCCCGAGCTCGACTTTGCTAGTAAAAGATTTTTCGTAATATAGAGAGAAAATCTCTTGTACTTTGTATGGAGAAATCATTAAAGTCAGACGAAAATGCCTGTCTTTGTAAGTTTATCAATTTATTACCGACTTTATTACATTGCCTCTTTTACCGACTGCATGTTTACACGATCCGTTTCAAACGGAGTTTGAACCTCCTATCCTATCTCGTTTACCTAGCAATCTATTTTTATGTATCGATTTGAAGCCGACTTGTTTGAATGGAATAAACCCCAATATTCGAGTAGCAAATAGGAAGCCACACAGTGGAAATAACGAAGTGCTTGACCAGACCAACACGTTGAAGAGATGGTGGCATTGATCTGTTTTGTCCAAATAAATAAAGTAAATAAATTCCAATCAAAGTGGCCAGGGGAAATATTAAGTAACTTCTCCACTGTATGGACTGGTCCGATTTAACGAGGATTAACTTGGAACTGTCAAATAACTACATTTTTAAAAACCCATTTAGAGGCTAAAAATTTCACTCATGCCGGGATTCGAACCCGCAACCTCTGGCTATCCGTACCAGCGCTCTACCAATTGAGCCAATGGGCGACTCACGGCATCAGTGAAATTTCGAACCTCTTTACAATATTCTATGTTCCGATGTTAAAACCTAACTGCAAAGTAGGTAGTCGGGGCTGTAAGTAATGCAATTTGCTTAAGTCAGATGTCGCTGCCTGTACGTAATACAGAGAATATTGTAAAGAGGTTCGAAATTTCACTGATGCCGTGAGTCGCCCATTGGCTCAATTGGTAGAGCGCTGGTACGGATAGCCAGAGGTTGCGGGTTCGAATCCCGGCATGGGTGAAATTTTTAGCCTCTAAATGGGTTTTTAAATTTGTTCCTTAGCACGGGTTAGTGCATTAAAAAAAAAAATAGTGTAATCATGTGTGTACAGTGATATCGTTCCGATGTTAAAACCTAACTGCAAAGTAGGTAGTCGGGGCTGTAAGTAATGCAATTTGCTTAAGTCAGATGTCGCTGCCTGTACGTAATACAGAGAATATTGTAAAGAGGTTCGAAATTTCACTGATGCCGTGAGTCGCCCATTGGCTCAATTGGTAGAGCGCTGGTACGGATAGCCAGAGGTTGCGAGTTCGAATCCCGGCATGGGTGAAATTTTTAGCCTCTAAATGGGTTTTTAAATTTGTTCCTTAGCACGGGTTAGTGCATTAAAAAAAAAATAGTGTAAATAACTACATATTTAGAAACTTCAGAAACTCAAACCCAATACAGTGGCCTATTTAAAGAAGTCGAAGAAGAAGTGGGGAAGATAAAAAGTACCCGGAACCGGCGTGCGTGCATGCAACGAATTATGAACGTTGATGAAGCGAAGGTGATCTGTCAGGATCGTGGCAAGTGGCAGTCCCTGGTCTCTGCCTTGCCTACCCCTCTGGGATACAGGCGCGAGGTTATGTAGGTAAGTACCAAGTACCAATTCCTCAGCGATACTAATTTGACTCGATTTAGTGCGCGTGTTATACGGACAGCTATGATATGGCTACCAAATCCTAGTTTTGAGTCGGGTAAAATTTAACGATCAAAAAAGAATACTTTTTTTAGGGATTAGTTTTCTTTTCCAGCTATAAAAGTCTTTTGGGCAGTAGCTGGTGGTCGGTAGATTATTCCAATTTTATTATCAGTCACTGAGAATTTATTTGGCGACCAACATTTTTCGATCGAATGCTTTATGGTATAAATATATGTATATTACTCTTATCGTATAGCTTATACCTTAGGTACGTCGCATGCGGACACACTACGACCAAATAGAGGAAGTATTGGCAATAAAATTCAATGCAAAGGTCTAGATAACAAGTACCTACATGCATGCTGCGATTGTCTTACAATCGTCCACCGTGGATCAAACAAGGGCCAAGGCCAAAGCGGACTTGGTCCTTGTGGTGGAGTACCTATAGCCTGGAGTATGGCCTAACCTTCCTGCGACGCAGGAAGAGACCCGTGCCCCATCAGTGGGGATATACAAAGGGTTAATATCAAACGATCAATGCAGTGACTAAAGTAATGTTGAGGAAGCGAAAGAGATCTATCCGGATCGTGGCAAGTGGCAGACCATGGGGCATTATTACGTAAGTATCCACTGAGTTGCGTGACGTTGATTTTTACTTTTTTTAGGCTACTCCGGCTATCAAATGCATACATTTTTTGACACTTAGGAGTCGTCTAAATGCTTTACTCGATAGAGTGGATATGCTACGTAATAGGAGGGCTGGTCTGCCTACCCTTCCAGAGTAGGTACCTATAGTTGTTACATTTCTATTTTGAGAGTTGAAAGTTGGGTTGATACAAGTACTATCTAATGTTTGGTTTTCATAGGAGTTGAAAAATGTAGTGTCTGTACATACCTTTAATTGGCATAATCGTTAGCTAAGTCTAATTTATAATAAGCTTTGTTAGGTATGTTATTATGCTTGTTGTTGGTACCTAACAAATAATTTAAAAAAACCCTTCGTCTGTGACTGTTTGAGTATTTGTGTACCTACATATGGAATTGTTCTCCACACTGGCTGGGACAGAAACGTCCAATGCGGAGTTGTCATTTTGTGCTAACAAGAATAGACAGTGATGTCGGGAAACACAAATTCTTCAGCGCGCGTCGTCTGAACGTTTTAGTATTCGATTTTTCAGGACCCGCTTGCACCAAATAGGATTCAGGGCGGTTTTAAATGGGAACTCATTTCAAGGTTCTTTAAACCTAATGGATTAGATATTATTTCTAAACTCTATAAAAAATGGCCCTAATATAAATAAAGCTCGTAATATTTATTTTTTTGTATACTACAATTACGCAAAACCCCTTTTGAAAAATTGATCCGACTACAAAATAATTTCCGTTGCTATATAAATTAATAAACACCTTTTTTAAAATAAATGGTTTCACAATATTACGAGACTACAATGTCGTGTCACTCTTGCTAAATTTTAACAAGATCCCAAACTATTTTTTTTTAAACTTATTTCTATGTAACCAGACAAGGACATACAAACATAGACTTATACTATTTTTATTTTTAATGCACTAACCCGTGCTAAGGAACAAATTTAAAAACCTATTTAGAGGCTAAAAATTTAAAAACCTATTTACTAATCGAATCCCGGCATGGGTGAAATTTTTAGCCTCTAAATAGGTTTTTAAATTTGTTCCTTAGCACGGGTTAGTGCATTAAAAATAAAAATAGTATAATATTGTGGTACAGTTATATCGTTCCGATGTTAAAACCTAACTGCAAAGTAGGTAGTCGGGGCTGTAAGTAATGCAATTTGCTTAAGTCAGATGTCGCTGCCTGTACGTAATACAGAGAATAGTGTAAAGAGGTTCGAAATTTCACTGATGCCGTGAGTCGCCCATTGGCTCAATTGGTAGAGCGCTGGCACGGATAGCCAGAGGTTGCGGGTTCGAATCCCGGCATGGGTGAAATTTTTAGCCTGAACTTACAATTAGACTGAGGCATTGTACATACGTATTACGCCTTCTAACATATGAAGCGTTTATCAATATTTGAGTTACCTATCTCGTAAAATAATGTTTTATCGTTTATAATTCAATGAAAAGTAGAAAAAGTTTTACTGATCTGGAAAACCCTAAAAAATATTGTTAACGTTTTATTTTGGAACTTTTCTTAGATATGTTCCTATAGTAAGGATAAAAGCAATGTCATTTTAACGATTTAACGATTTGATCATTAACGATTTAATCGGAAATGAAATGAAAAGATTTTATTCAAAGTAGCGCAGAAACTACAGCTTAATGAACGTTGCGATTCAAACTAGGTGTCTATTTCAAACGCTAAATAATTTTAGAGAAAAAAATTGACAAAAAAACTCAAAACTTAGTATTTTCAAAGTCCTTAATTAACTTATTACATAAGTAATAATTTTTTTAACTATCCGGTGTATCAATCTACTTTACAATGTGCATTAAGTCGTCAAGTTAACCTTGAATTGTAGTTTTACAGCTGGCCAACGTTACGAGGTGTAATGTAACATTTGCCGACAGCCGGGTGCAGCTCACAAACTGCTGCACACTCGCTGGTTTACCCGCGACACTACGTACTAACAGCATGGATGCTCGCTGTGTAACAGTCCCTAGCTTTAGAAATAATAATAAATAAAATAAATATTAATAAATACACAGGTCTCGCTAGCCCCATACTAAGTACAACTAAATGACTTGTGCTACAGGTGCTAACTCGACACTAGATTAAATACAATAAATATATAGATAACATCCAAGACTTGTAACAAACTAGAACAGTGCGTTTCCTAGTTTGACCCGGCCGGGGATCGAACCAGACACCTTCGGTTTTACAGTCAACGTGCCAAACCGCTGCGCCAGCGAAAGATAAATAGGCCCCTGATGGTGCATGTGGCCCTCGGTCCCCGCGTTGGGGTACCGGCGTTTATTTTTGGACGCAACCAAGTTTCAGAGAATTTTTAAGGCTCCGCTAAGTTTGTTTCTCTTCTCGTGCTGTTTATAATTTTTGTTAAGAGCCGTGATTAACGTAGAAGGAATGTGAAACGTGAAACTAACAAGAATTTGCTATATACAGGATGTACCGATATACCTATCCATTACTGTCTAAATCGTCAAAAAGCGCCGAACTACTGTTATAAAAAGTCGAATCCTTTTACAAAGAAATTGTCAAAACACAGATAGTGGCACAGAGAAATACACAGATCATTTAAAGTGCAGTCGAGGAGTGTTTTAGAGGAATCGTATTTTTAGAAATTAGGACATAGGTAATTTTTTAAATTCATTGAAATATTTTCGAGCGAACGCAAAATAGTACTAATTGTGTTCGGCACACAAGCTTCCAGACGAACGGATGGTATGGAGCGTACCGAATCCGCTTTCCGGACCGTACCAAGTTCGATCGTCTGGTGACAGTCAGACAGACGGACAGTGGAGTAGTAGTAGTAATAGGGTCCCCTTTTTTACCCTTTCGGCAAGGAACCCCACAAAACTCTAAAGAGACCATTGTCTGCATACAAGAATCGGAACTCTCATGCAAGTTCAATAAACCTGGGTTATCAACCTATCGGGGAAGGTCGGTTAGCCAATAAATAGTAGAATGCAAAGTTTATACTGCGAAAGCGGACCGAAAAACAGATGTGCAATTCTGGACGTGGGCCAAGCTTCCGCGTTGTACGTATTTTTGGGAAAATTATGTTTATGAATACTACTTTCTCCAATGAAAACACGCGAGTTCTATTCCGTCCCCGTGGTCCGTATAGAGGAGTGGTGCTTGACCCAGGGTCCGCGGACCACTGGTGGTCTTTTGAAATTGAACCCCTAATGGGGCGGTAAGGGTTGCCAAAATTTGCATGGGAGGTATAAACAATTTTGTCTAATTTTCTTGAAACTTAAAATAACACAATTGATTGAACACGTGTTTCGCCGTATTTTCTAAATTTAACCCTTAAGGGAGTGAAAGGGGTTGCAAAATTTGGTTCCTTGAATCTTTTCCAAAACTGGACCTAGGAAGCTGAAATTTTGCACAAAGGGTCTATATATAATGTAGACAAGGAAGGGTTGCTAAAATATGTATGGGAGTTATGAACAATGTTGTCTAATTTTCTTGAAACTTAAAATAACACAATTGATTGAGCACGTGTTTCGTCGTATTTTCTAAATTTAACCCTTAAAAGGGAGTGAAAGGGGTTGGCAACTTTTTTCCTTGAATCTTTTCCAAAATTGGACCTAGGAAGCTGAAATTTTGCACAAAGGGTCTATGAATAATGTAAGCAAGAAATAAGACCAGATTTTTTTTAAATTTAACCCCTAAGAGGGCGAAAACGGTTGCCAAAATTTGCATGGGAGGTATAAAGAATGTTATCCAACTTTGTTGAAACTGAAAATAAATACTCTTCAAAACAATTGATTGAACGCGTGTTTCGCCGTTTT
Source organism: Yponomeuta sedellus (assembly GCA_934045075.1). Lineage (NCBI taxonomy): Eukaryota > Metazoa > Arthropoda > Insecta > Lepidoptera > Yponomeutidae > Yponomeuta > Yponomeuta sedellus. The sequence continues at coordinate 1,404,695 of OW203744.1, forward strand.
TTTTTAATTTAACCTTTAAGGGAGTGAAGGGGGTTGCAAAATTTTGTTCCTTGAATCTCTTCCAAAATTTATTTTGTTCTTCTACGATTTCTCGCAGAGTCAGATAATTGATCAGAACAAAAATCGTCTGCACCTTTTATTGAAGTATGCTGAATAACTAAAGTCCACGCGGACGGAGTCGCGGGCAAAAGCTAGTAAGATTTATAATTCAATTCAATTCATTTATTTCAAACATCAAAATTCATCTAAATTTGTTAGTAAGCTTATTCTAATGTTAGTACATATTGTTATTTTTACTATAACTATAGGGCACTGTCATTTCTCGCGCCTTGAAGACGGCAACAATAATAATTATAATGTAATTAATATTAAATTTATAAGGAACAAACCACTCCTTACTCCACAGCCATATCTTAGAGGGCGTCATGCATGATATACTTAGTTGATCTAGTTGTGCACAACATGACTGGAATAATATATTGAATTGAATCAAACAATCCTTTATTTATTTACATTTAGGTGCCGTATTTATTTTATTTGTTGTAATTTAGTGGTGCGTATAACAGATAACAAACAATTAATAATATACATGCTTAACATTATATTACCAATAAACCAACTGGGTAGTCCTTGAAAAGACAGAAATTTAGTAAGAGGGTCCCTCACGACTAAAAGGTTTAGAACCACTGGGTTAGTGAGTCGGGTCATATTTTCGTTTATCCAAAGAGTGGCCGAAAGGTTTTGTTGGTCGTTTGAATATTACTAATGTGAAAGTTTGGTCATATCTGCATGGCGATATCTGCATTTGTGAAGTTATGGTAGTAGTACCACTCGCTGAAGGGAAACATCGCGAGGAAACCTGAATTTCTGAGGTGTTAAAATACTTCAGCGCTTGAAATTGCCAATCCGCGATGGGCACGTGTATTAATTATGCCCTTACTCTCTCTCAGAGAGAAGGCCTGTGCCCTGCAGTGGAAAGTTTGTAGACTACACAAAAAAAATGCTAAATAAACTGATGGTCCTGGAAACAAGTTTGTCAATTCAGCGGGATTGCAAAAGGAGTGTCCTGTCTGATCGTTATTTTCATCCTCTTGTGATTCATGTTTATTTCTGCAGATCTTCTAAGTTAGCTACTGTAAGACTGTACCTTTTCAGTCCCTTCTAGTATCGACTAAAAGGGACTGAAAAGGTACAGTCTTACAGTAGGTAGTCTACAGGTAGGTAACAGTCTAGCAATAAACGGGGATAGTTGGAAAAGCGCATTTTTCCTACCGAAAAAACTTTTCCTAGCAGAATCTAAGCCCAGAACCCAGTGGTTCTGGGCCTAGATTCTGCTTATGCATTTTAGTACAAAGACAATTGCATGGACGGACGTTGCGATTTCAATTCGTTGCTCCTTCAAGTCTACGCGCTCACATACAACAACGAACCCTCTATGGCTCAATCTGACCCGAGGGAGCTAATTCTCGACCGTGCGAATTGAAAGCGTAGACGCAAAATATTCGATGGCTTAGACATTTGTCGCACAAAAATAAGATAAGACAACTCGACAGAGTCTTTAGACATTTATTTTCTCATTCGCATTCAATCTTCAGCGTTCAGAGTACAGATTTTGTGGTATATTTCTCCTAGTATACATTAATGTATGTAGTATATTCCTTATATCCACATAGCTCTAAGTAGTTTATGTAAATCATTTCATCTAGTTATTTTATGTCTAATGTGCACACATTATTTCCCTACCCCTTTGAAATCAGGTTTCACTACTGATCGGGTTGGCTGGAAGAAATTTCATAAGCTCGCCTTTGTACTCATTTATAGTAGGTACGCTTATGTTTTGTGTAAATTCTCTCTATGTGTACAATAAAGTAAGTATATTGAATGAATGAAAAATTCTTTATTGCACTAAAACAAATTTGTACAAAGGCGAGCTTAGTACTAGTTCACCACTGATCGGGTTGGCTGGAAGAAATTTCATAAGTTCGCCTTTGTACTCATTTATAGTACGCTTATGTTTTGTGTAAATGTGTACAATAAAGTATATTGAATGAATGAATGAATGAATGAATGAAAAATTCTTTAAGTCACTAAAACAAATTTGTACAAAGGCGAGCTTAATACTAGATGGTATTTTCTTCCAGCTAAGCCACTATATTAACAGTAATAGCGTTTAAACGACTCCAAAGTGTCAAAATATGTATGTATCAGACAGTTCGGAGTAAATCAGACAACTCCATACAGTGGAGAACTTAGGTGGTCGCACCTCTGAAAATGGAGATTCTATCGACTCCGTATGTACCACTGTGGTGTCATCGGAATTTTGATTGTCTATTGATTGAACACTGATTGAGTATCTACTCGATTGACTGACGCGCTCTGCGGGCGAGTTCTGTCACTTAAGATCAATTCAAATTAATTTATTGTAAAGTATAATATTATCTATTTCCATCGAGCCCATGTAAGTATTTAGGCCCTATTATACATGGGCCTCGTCACACCGTCACGCCAACTTATAAAATAAACGAATCTATCTATCTAACTTCTTCGATCGATCACTGATCTTTCATACTAACTTATCAGGATTTTGATATAATACCACCGAGCTATCAAAAAATGCAACTTTAGAAGCCACTTTCGCTTGATAAAACTTGCAAAGACAATTTCGCATTGAAGCTTTATTTATAGTTAAAATTAACGATTAATTTATTAAATATAAATTGCCTAATCTAAGTACTTTATACGCTAAGGAAAAAATTATAGTACTAAACTAAATTGTTCGAAATTTATTGACGTTTTTTTATTAAGGGGAGATACCCTTAAAAGTGTGCTCGATTTCCTAAGAGGTCCGTAGACAAAAAAAGTTAAGAAACTCTGGTACAGAGGGTTTATTTTTATTGCAGTGTATTTTTTTTCATAGTGTAAGTTTTATAAAACCTTACTTTATTCAGCTTGCTCCATTGTCGTTAAATATGCACTTAGGAAGCTCCATTCGAAAATTTTGACTTCGAGAGTAGAGGAGACGCAATAAGTTAGCACTTGCTCTTGCGATAAAAATATTTTTTAATAAATAAAATACATATTATCATTTAATTACTATTTTTGTTATAGGTAAATTCAAAATCAAAATAAGTGCAAAATCTTACCAAAACCTTGGGGTGAGAAACTACGACTCTCAGATCGAAGTAGATGGGAGTCCTTCTTCCGACTTTGGCTTCGATATCGCCCAGCCTAACAGCCCCAACGTCGAATAAGGCCAAGGCCAGGTCTTCTAGGCCCTTTGAGCACATGACACACATTTCAGCAGTCGAAAAGATGACCATAAACTAGATAAACAATAAAAACAGATTTTTTTCTACAATTAATGTATTTTTCTTACGCGGGAAATAGTTTTTTTTTTAATAAGCACCGGGAGTAACAAAGATTTTTTTAAAAGTTCTTTCAACAAAACTCACTGAAAAAAAACTTTTTTTCAACACTTTAAAGGCTTATGGCTTAGCACAGCTGCCAGTTATAGGCTAGTAGGTATTAGTATCTTTATTTAGTCTGTGTGCAGACTGCAGTCCGCTAGCCAAATGGTAGTTTCCGTTGTTTTTACGTATATATTTAAATACCAATTTAAACTGAATAAACATTCATAATGGGTGGAAAGAGCGGACACAAGTATTGGACACGATCACACGACATATCAATGATTCATCACGACGAGAAATAAAGCATCTGTTTGTGCACCGATTAATGTACCGTAATAATAATAGTAGGTGTAAGGAGGTACCTACCTAGAGAGGGGGTATTTCAACGGGAATAGTTAGTTATGTGTTATGTGCTTTTTACGGAGATAAGCCAATAATAACATAAGGGTCATCGTTAAGCAAGGTACAAAATTTGGTTGCTACACGGAAAAAAATGAACGGCTAAAAGTAAATAAGTATTGTGTATTTACAACCGAGTGAGTTGGTTCTGAGGGAGCCTGCAAACACTGTCGCTAAAATTAAACCATTGAACTTTGTTGATATACGTTGGTAACATTAACCCAGTAAGTATGTTAAAAAATAGGTCACGCAAAGTTTTTAAATCAGTAAATATAGCAAACCTCATTGTGATCATTAATAAGGCGAGTTGTTGTATTTAGCTAACTAACTCGGCAGATACAACCTAGTTGCTTGGTAAACCATGCCAAGTGGTTGGTACTGTTTTGTATTTATTGGGTAGCTACTACCCTCATGCTTTGTAATATTAGCCAATTAAAATCGGTATACCTAACCAATGGTGTTATCGCTTAAGCAGGTTAATTGGGTGAACACAGCTTAAATACTTTGTTGAAAATAACCAAGTTATTCGGTACCATCTATCGTGTTCATTGGGTGCTACAATCCATCAGCGCTGTAATATTAGCTAATTCAACTCGTTATATTTAACCAATAACCATGCTACTCTTTAAGAGGGTTGATTGAGTGACCATAGCTATAATACTTTGTTAAAAGTAACCAAGATGTTCGGTGCTGTCAAAACTCTTCATCTGTTAGCTACAACCCATTAGCTTTGTAGTATTATCAAATTCAATTCGGTATTCTTAACCAATATCCATGCTACTCTTTAAGCGGGTTGATTGGGTGACCACAGCTAAAATACTTTGTAGAAGGTTACCAAGTTATTCGGTGCTGTCAAACGTGTTCATCGGGTGCCTACAACCCATGAGCTTTGTAAACTTAGCTAACTCAATTCAGTATATTTAACCAATATCCATGCTATTCTTTAAGCGGGTTGATTGGGTTACCACAGCTAAAATACTTTGTAGAAGGTTACCAAGTTATTCGGTGCTGTCAAACGTGTTCATCGGGTGCCTACAACCCATCAGCTTTGTAAACTTAGCTAACTCAATTCAGTATATTTAACCAATATCCATGCTATTCTTTAAGCGGGTTGATTGGGTGACCACAGCTAAAATACTTTGTTGAAAGTTACCAAGTTACTCAGTGCTGTCAAACATGTTAATCGGGTAGCTACAAAACATCAGCCTTGTAATATTAGCCAATTAAAATCGGCATATTTAACCTATAACCATGCAACTTTTTAAGAGGGTTAGTTCGGTGACCACAGCTGAAATACATGTTGCATAGTTATTGGTTAAGTATACCAATTTGAATTGGCTACTATTACAAATTTGATAGGTTGTAGCTATCCAATGAACAGTTTGACAATACCGAATAACTTGGTAATTTTCAACATTGTGGTTAACCTAAGTGAATAAAAAATGTATATGCCTAGAATTGAAAAACTAAAAAGATTGTTTATCGTGAACCGTGGTTAGGCGCAAAAAGTGGCCCACCCTTTCTCTAAACGCCTAGTTAGAGAGAGAGAGAGAAAGATAAATAATTTAAGTTACACAACAGATCTTTCTCAAAACATCACAAAATTACATCAATTTTATAAAATTAACTTTCTGCGCCTATACCAATTATGTACTGAATAGACAAAACTTGAAAGACATGAAAGAAAAGACTGTGTAAATGGAACAAGTAAAATTTATTTGCTAATAAAGAGAGATCTATAGAAACATAAATTAACTTAAGCTGGGTCTGTACGATGACAAAATCGTGAAAAAGTTAATACAAAAATAACAACCCTCCAATCTCTGTATTGTTTAACTTGTTAAATTTTTCCGCTTCGTACGTTCTGGACATAAAATAATGTAAAATACGGAACGATCTTGTATACAATTGAAATCTGCATTATTAACACCTTCAGATGTCAGTCAGTGTACACAAGCAAGTTAAAGGCACAAACAGTTAAGTGACCGAGATGTCTTATTCGCAAAAGGCCACCGAGAATTAAAATGCGTTAATTTGCTTAACCCTATTGGAAATAGGCCTATTTCGTAAAAAAACTTACATCAAATATGTTTCACTTATCATTGTATTTTAAAAACCTATGTAGAAGCTACACACTACCCATGCTGGGACTCGAACCCGCAACCTCTGGAGCAAACAGCCAGAGGTCACGGGTTCGAGTCCCGGCATGAGTGGAATTACATTTTCGAAGAAAATTACCTGGTGGGTGAGTCTCTATAATGCGTAGTTGTTCAATAGATATTAGTCCGGTAATGATAGTTTCTTTCACACTATTGGTAGTCTAGTAACCAACCATTGCGATGGTATAACCCGAGCTACTTAAATCGGCGCAGTCTTCTGGGTTTTGTCGTAGTATACACGTTGCAATAATTCTTAATAAATCAGACGTGCCGCATTATTTATTGAAATACTTTTATCCTGATTTAATAGGCTTTTCCCTTCTAGAGTACTGGTTATCAGCAACCGCAAGCCTAAAACAAAAAATTATAAGTTGTAGTTAAGTAGGAACGTATGTACATGCAATCGTGCTATATTCATGAAGGTTACTATACTGAAACTGAGCACAAATTACTATAGGGCCAAATGCGAAATATCGAAAAAAGTATCTCCTCAAGGGAGATTTATTAATAATAAACATCCAGGTGGGGCGAAAGCCACCGATACTTAAGACTAGTGGAATCTGCCCCACTATTGCCCCAGATTCTGCTGAGATTTTAGGTTTCCACTTTGCCCCATCAGTGAGGGTCTTAGTGGAGAAAATTAGAATTATTCGTAGTTTATTGCAAGTGAGTGTAAGCCAGTTAATAAAGCCATGTGGTAATTGATTTTCCCTATATAGGTAACAAGACAAGACGTCCCTATTACCCCATATAGATACTCCTTTTTGTCTGATACTCCTACCTACACCAGCTACCATGGGGTAGCGCGTCGTGTCGCTAAGTGTACAAACAGTAAATTTATAACAAACAACGTGAAAGAAAATATGTTTTGGTTTGTCTACTTGCCTTTGAAAACTTCAATGTTCTCTTTCAAATCCCATGCTGTCAGAAGATTTTTTAATTCCTCGTCGTTGGATCGATGGATGAGCCGCCTCACACACACACTTAATCTAAAGAAGACAGATAAGCTTTAAAATAATCTTCGAAATAAAATCAGCACAACTTGAGTAATGATAAAAATGTTGAAAGATAATTGTGAAGAAAATGACCGGCCGGTCGTTCATTTGTTCCTCGTGTCGCAGTGTTGCCAATACCTGTCCGGCAAAAGTTACGCAAGGCAGGTTTAAAAGTTACATTTGGATTTAAACAATATAGTTGTATTTTTGATTATTATACTCACAAGAAAATTAACCCAAAACTTCCAGATTTCTCATAACTCAGCCCGGATAATAAGAACAGGAAACAGAAATATTTTTTGGACTTAAGAGTTTACATTTTTACAGACTCCATAAAGTGTACATATATGTACACAATGACTTTACATTGCTTACAATACAAATAAGCAACTCTTAAGCGTTCAAAAAACGTAACCGCAAAATTGAGCTTAAATCCAGTGTAAGCACCATTCCATCATTATACGTTTGATGACTACAAAGCTGACTAGTGGCTAAAATGTGCTACAATAAAGTGCCAAAATAAGACCTTAACGATACGAAATAAAGATGGTGCCACCTATTTTCATAACATAGCACTAGGAAAGGTGCAAATATCAAGAGGAAACTAATAAAATTTTACCTTAATATATAAAACAAAGTCTTGTTTGTTCTAACACTTGTAAATCGAGAACGGCTGGATCGATTTTCATGGTTTTTAATTTGTTGCATTTTTCTCCATCGCGAATAGCAGAATAACTATCAAATTATCTGAAAATGTCACGAAAAAAAATTCTGTAGACCACGCGGATAAAGTCGCGAGCAAAAGCTAGTCTTGAAACAAAGTCGTATTTGTTCGGACACAAAAACTCGAGAACGACTGGACCGATTTTGATGGTTTTTTATTTGTTGTGTTTCTCTCACGTCTCCAAAAAGCAGAGTAACTATTAAAAGATCGGAAAAGTATGTTTTTTTTATAAAATATAAGGATTTTTCTATGAAAAAACTCACGGGCAAAAGCTGGTTTTCTGTAAAACCCATCAATTACACTCAAAGGTTCCTGTTTCTTCTCTCCCGTGGGTCAGAAAGAGATAAATAAAATGACGCATAAAGAAGTAAGAAAAGTCACACATACAAACGCTGGATTATTCTAGAAGACTCTAAGAACTTCGCATGCTTTACTCCCTCGTTCAATAAGCCCACATAGAACATTCACACGAGTCGAATTGGAATCCTCATTTTTTAAGTCGGCTGATTGTCGACTATTTATTACTTCACTTCATCAAAGGCTAGAATTTAATGAAAATTATGCAATCAGCTATCAGTTGCAATAATAATTTAGACAAGTTACGAAGAGGGGCCAAAAGCTACAAAATCATCATGACAAATTATATAGTGGCAACACTCGACTCGTCAGCTCGCTACGCTAATCAGCCAATCAGTGCGTGCCCGCCAAGAAAGAAGAATCTTGACAAGTCTTAAGTGAATTATGATTCTTATTGTGATAGGCATAAAGTCTTTGCTGTGTGACACCGAGAATATTTAAAGTTATTTAGATAAGTTCCAATCTTAAAAATTGTAAACGCTCTCAGTTATAAACTACCGAGCGCTTCTGTAACGACAGCTTTGTAACAAGTTTATGTTTTTAGAAATTACAGGGTAATTTTCAGCATTGCAACTTATCTAACTTTAGCTAAATGGTTTATTTAAAATTGAATGACATACTCAGCTGTAGCTAACAGTGTAAGTTTGTCTATTTTAATTGGACTCGGCAATGTTTACATTTACCGAGACACTTGTTTGGAAATAAACAAGTACAAGAGAAATTTCAAATAAGTCACACGGTAATTTGCAACATAGCTACTTATTTAAGTTTAACCGAGTGTTATTAGTTTTAAATTAAATAACTTTCTTAGCCGTAGCTAACAGTGTTTACTTGTTTATTTTAAATTTAATTCGGCAAAGTTTACAAGTTTACATTCGTCGAGCCACTTATTTGGAAATAAACAAGTACAAGGGACGTTTTTAAATAAGTTAACGGTAATTTGCATCACTTAAATTTATCTGAGTTTAGCCAGGAGTTAATCGTTTAAAATTAAATATCATGCTTAGCCGTAGCTAACAGTGTAAGTTTGTCTATTTTAAATGAATTTGACAAAGTTTACATTCATCGAGCCTCTTATTTGAAAATAAATAAGGGCTAGGGACGTTTTTTAATAATTTACAGGGTATTTGCATTACAACAATCTTGTCTAAGTTTAACCGAGGCTTATACGTTTAAAATTAAATAACATGCTTAGCCGTAGCTAAAAGTGTAAACTTGTCTATTTTAATTGAATTGGGCCAAGTTTACATTTATCGAGCCACTCATTTGGAAACAAAAAAGTACAAGGGACGTTTTTAAATTAGTTACACGGTACTTGCATCAGAGCAACCTTGTCTAAGTTTAACCGAGGCTTGCTCGTTTTAAATTAAATAACTTACTTAGCCGTAGCTAACAACGTAAGATTGTCTATTTGTAATTGTATTCCGCAAAGGTTACATTTATCGAGCCACTTATTTGAAAACAAAAAGTATAAGGGACGTTTTTAAATTAGTTACACGGTACTTGCGTCAGAGCAACCTTGTCTAAGTTTAACCGAGGCTTCCTCGTTTTGAATTAAATAACATGCTTAGCCGTAGCTAACAATGCAAGCTTGTCTATTTGTAATTGTATTCCGCAAAGGTTACATTTATCAAGCCACTTATTTGGAAACAAAAAAGTACAAAGGACGTTTTTAAATTAGTTACACGGTACTTGCATCAAAGCAACCTTGTCTAAGTTTACCGAGGCTTGCTGGTTTTAAATTAAATAACATACTTAGCCGTAGCTAACAACGTAAGATTGTCTATTTGTAATTGCATTCTGCAAAGGTTACATTTATCGAGCCACTTATTTGGAAACAAAAAAGTACAAAGGACGTTTTTAAATTAGTTACACGGTACTTGCATCAAAGCAACCTTGTCTAAATTTACCGAGGCTTGCTGGTTTTAAATTAAATAACATACTTAGCCGTAGCTAACAACGTAAGATTGTCTATTTGTAATTGTATTCCGCAAAGGTTACATTTATCGAGCCACTTATTTGGAAACAAAAAAGTTCAAAGGACGTTTTTAAATTAGTTACACGGTACTTGCATCAAACCAACCTTGTCTAAGTTTACCGAGGCTTGCTGGTTATAAATTAAATAACATACTTAGCCGTAGCTAACAACGTAAGATTGTCTATTTGTAATTGTATTCCGCAAAGGTTACATTTATCAAGCCACTTATTTGGAAACAAAAAAGTACAAAGGACGTTTTTAAATTAGTTACACGGTACTTGCATCAAAGCAACCTTGTCTAAGTTTACCGAGGCTTGCTGGTTTTAAATTAAATAACATACTTAGCCGTAGCTAACAACGTAAGATTGTCTATTTGTAATTGTATTCCGCAAAGGTTACATTTATCGAGCCACTTATTTGGAAACAAAAAAGTCCAAAGGACGTTTTTAAATTAGTTACACGGTACTTGCATCAAACCAACCTTGTCTAAGTTTACCGAGGCTTGCTGGTTATAAATTAAATAACATACTTAGCCGTAGCTAACAACGTAAGATTGTCTATTTGTAATTGTATTCCGCAAAGGTTACATTTATCGAACCACTTGTTTGGAAACAAAAAGTATAAGGGACGTTTTTAAATTAGTTACACGGTACTTGCGTCAGAGCAACCTTGTCTAAGTTTAACCGAGGCTTCCTCGTTTTAAATTAAGTAACATGTTTAGCCGTAGCTAACAATGTAAGCTTGTCTATTTGTAATTGTATTCTGCAAAGGTTACATTTATGGAGACACTCATTTGGAAATAAAGAAGTACTTTAATTTAAAATAACCAAGACCATCTAGCAATACTTGCTCGTCTATAGTTAACAAAGCTTTAATGAGCGTTTTAAATGTATCTTAGTTGTATGTAGTCGAGTAATTTTTAACAAAGCCAAATTGGTACTTTGCTAAAGCAGATTTTTTTCCGTGTATGACCATTAAAATTCACTATGATGACGCAGAAAGGGCTTCGCTCTCAGAACAATTTTATTAAGCCGTTTCGCTCCATAGGCTTCGTATATCAAAATATGAATAGCAACTTTGAGCGATACAAAGATTACTGTGCCTAAGTTAGTGAGATATCTATATAAATAAAGTTCAAGGTCCTGACTGACTGACTGACTAACTCACTCATCAACGCCCTGCCCAAGCTGTTGGACCTAGGAAGCTAAAATTTTGCACAGAGGATCTATATATAGGCAAGGAATAAGACCGGATTTTTTTAAATTCAACTCCTATGGGGGCGAAAAGGGTTGCCAAAATTTTTATGGGAGGTATAAAGAATGTTGTTTAATTGTCTTGAAACTAAAAATAAATACTCTTCAACACAATTGATTAAACCAGTGTTTCGCCGTTTCGTGGTATACTGTGCCCTTTTCAGAAAACCCTAGGAATCCCGGAAATCTGTGAAAATTTACTATGTTTACGCTTTTCTTTACAAACTGTGAGAGAAAATAACCTTGATAAATTCCAATCCTAGTGCGCCTATACTTAAGTAGCAAAATAATCTTAAGACCAATACTTAAGTTGTCGACTTTCCATCGTAAGGTTGTCTGGAAGAAATTGCTTTTAGCAATATGACCGCAAATTGTACTGTGTATATTTGTCATTATTTTGTACCCATTTGTTGTTTTTCTAGTGTACAATTAAGAATATTCTTATCTTACCTTGTCAGATGTCTCTCGTTGTTTTTCCAGTGTACTTACAATAAAGAATATTTTTATCTCATCTTATCTTATCAGATGTGTCGCTATGGGTCGATGCTTTTTATTGTTGACTGTACATCCTAACTACAGAATATAATGATCTCACTTAACTGTCTGTTTTCTGTACTCATCGCGGAACTTTTCTCAGCTGGATTTGTAGGGTTCCGTATGCAAAAGACCAAACGAGACTTTGCCTCCGCTGTCTGTCTATGTCTGGCCGTCCGTACTTTCTTCGTCCGACTTTTAAAGACGCTACACGATACTGACTAGCGCCACCAAAGGAAAAAATCATATCTGTTTTTTTAAGGCGATTTTGGAAAAAGTGAACATTATAAATCTTAATAAATATAGTAGTTAATACGCGCTACCGCTATTCATTCGCCAGGCACCGTCAGTCGGCGTCTTTAAGAGTAGAGTTCAGGAACACTATCTACATATTCAGAACAATAATGTGTAATTCTATCCGTAAATATGTAAAAATATATTATTAAGTCCATTTATATGTATATAGATAAGTATGTACTGTTTATTTTATATATGTGCTTAGTTATTATCTTTGTTTATGTGTATGTTTATAATTATTGGACATATTAATAAATAGTTTAATTGTTAAAAAAGATATTTGACAATAAAATATTACCTCACTGTTTGAGACTCCCCCGCCTTCTCCACGTCATCTGTTGGTTGGCTAGAATAAAATACTATTTAGTATTAAGCCCGCCAATTGTACAATCTTTACAGGTACAATAAAGAATTTAATAATAATAACAATAATAGTTTTTTTTAATTTACTTATTACTTCAAACTTCTGTTTAATATTTATTTCAACTTTGAATTGTATACTTATAACCTTTAGTTACTAAATAGTCTACCAGTTTATATTAACTAATAAGGCCCAATCAAAACATAGATAAATCTTTCGCTTGTACTCGTAAAGTCTTTACCACAGACTATTTTATTTATCCGACGTTCATGGAGGAATTCATGTTTTAAAGTGTTTATAAAATAACAGCGTATGACAGTACTTGAATAAGTAGTTTTTTTAGAACTTACGTACGTTTTAGTACGTTTTTAGCGAAAAGTGATTAAAGTCCTAGGTCGTTGATCAGACTGTACTAACTCTTTAGTAATCTGTGCTGTAGGTTCGAAAAATAGTTGTCACAGTTGTTAAGTTTTCCGATGTTAAATTTTTGAACAAAACGATTGTGGTAAACAAAATGGGTATTATAAAACAGGTTGGAATTTCAGTTCCATTTATTGCACTGTTAGCACCGCCTAGCGCATTAAAGGGCTCATGGACGGACGGAAGCATGGACGAACAACAAAGTGACCATACGAAATTATAACTGTGTACTCAGATCTAAGCAACTTAAAGTTATGAATAATCAAACTTTAATACAAAAAAACGTGTATTTATAAGAAACTCAAGGGAATCGAAATTGATAGCGTACTTCCCGTTGACCTCGAACTATGTTATATCATCTTATACTACAATACAAATACAGAAAATTATGCATTTGTAATAAATAATCTCATAAGAAAAGTCTTTGAAGTTCGCGAGAAGCTAATAAAAAACTGTGAGACTCGATTACTAAAATGTTTATAATATGTAAATACCGACAAACTTGTGCGGAACCCTTGGTGCTCAAGTCCAACTCGCGTTTTTTTTATATTCTCCTATTTCCTACTCACTTACATAACGATGTGGCTTACCTCGCATTGGTACACTCGACGAAGCAGGTTAACCTTTGAATTTTGGTACAAAGTCAATGATGTAACATGTAGTTACAGTGCACGGTTAGCACACACACACACACACACACACACACACACACCCTCTCACACGCACACACACCCTTAGTTAGACACATAATGCTAAATGACTATTAATAACTACCCTTTTCCAATATATGTTATCTTTGATTTTATGTACATTGTATATTATTTGGTTACTCTTTTACGACCGATACGAATTAACTTGTTTATACTATACGTTAAGCAGAGGGGACTAATTTAAAAACCTATTTAGAGGCTAAAAATTTCACCCATGCCGGGATTCGAACCCGCAACCTCTGGCTATCCGTACCAGCGCTCTACCAATTGAGCCAATGGGCGACTCACGGCATCAGTGAAATTTCGAACCTCTTTACAATATTCTCTGTATTAAGCAAATTGCATTACTTACAGCCCCGACTACCTACTTTGCAGTTAGGTTTAACATCGGAACGATATCACTGTACCCACATGATTACACTATTTTTTATTTTTAATGCACTAACCCGTGCTAAGGAACAAATTTAAAAACCTATTTAGAGGCTAAAAAGGCATGGGTGAAATTTTTAGCCTCTAAATAGGTTTTTAAATTTGTTCCTTAGCACGGGTTAGTGCATTAAAAATAAAAAATAGTGTAATCATGTGGGTACAGTGATATCGTTCCGATGTTAATCCTAACTGCAAATTAGGTAGTCGGGACTGTAAGTAATGCAATTTGCTTAAGTCAGATGTCGCTGCCTGTACGTAATACAGAGAATATTGTAAAGAGGTTCGAAATTTCACTGATGCCGTGAGTCGCCCATTGGCTCAATTGGTAGAGCGCTGGTACGGATAGCCAGAGGTTGCGGGTTCGAATTCCGGCATGGGTGAAATTTTTAGCCTCTAAATAGGTTTTTAAATTTGTTCCTTAGCACGGGTTAGTGCATTAAAAATAAAAATAGTTTAATCAGAGGGGACTAGTTCTCACAACACAGGGAATCCTAGTGTGGTAACTAGGACTTCATCCTTTTGTATGCGCAGTCTATTTATACTTCGATATCAACCCTTGTATGTCCCCACTGCTGGGACACGGGTCTCTTCCTGCATCGCAGAAAGGTTAGGCCATACTCCACCACGGGGGCCAAATCCAGGTTGGTGGAGGATTGTAAGACAGTGGCGGGCCTTACTGTCAGAAGCTATCAAGTCGCCCATAAGGCCTCAGACTACTGCCATTATATGGCAGCCGGCACCAACGGCCTAACGTGCCTTGCAAAGCACGGACGCAAAAATGCTACTAGCGGTAGTCACGGGACGGTCACCCATCCTGCACCTGACCCCACCTGTTGTTGCTTAACTCAAGTGATTGATTCCAATCACTCGGTTCGACTAGGTCACGAGCGCTGTGAAATGTAGCAGTGCATGCATGTATAAGTAGATCTGGTGTCGACTATGCTTTATCTTTATTGAGTCTCACCTCATTGCGATGAATAGGGGTTCCTGTAATGTATTTTTATGGGCATATTTGAAAGAGCTTCTTGAAGACGGTCATTTGGATAGATATTTTTATCTTAGGTATACTGCCTGTCTCTGTATTTATTTATTTTATTTTTTACAATACCTACAGCGCTAGTTTATATATTCACAGTTAAAAATATAATTTATCTTTGACCAATTACGGGCTTATTTTATATTAACGTAAGTTGAAGACAGGCATTATTATTTACAAACTCTAAAGAGAAAAAAGAAAACAAAATCAAGCAAAAAACTTTTAAATACTAATCAAGCAGAATATTGAAATTAGGTATAACATCATAACTTCAGACTGTATATATTTCTATGTGAGTACAAGTGAGGGTGTGTTTGTGTGTGTGTTATGTGTGTGTAAGGGTGTATGTGTGTGTGTGTGTGTGTGTATGTATGTGTGTGTGTGTGCAATATGCGCAGTAATGAAAGATGACGGCCTTAACCCTCCTCTTTAAGTGTATAATATTAGGTATTAGTTGATAAAATGTGTATACCGAAGGATTGTACCTCCGATTGGATCAAGTACCTATAAATTTCCATACATAATTTTACAGATAATATTTATACACTATTACTATAGATAATAGTGTGTAAATATTATCCATAGTAAGGTAGGTTATGGATCGTAAAAACTTATTGGTTGGTAGGTATAAGTATTTACATTAATAGTCAGATATAAATCGAGAAAACATTACATTTATCTACAGATCAGTCAATTTGTGGACCTTAGTAATCGCATACAATTATGTAGCACGACTGCGCAAGTCACGTGTTTTGTCGCGCCAAAAGATGATGACAATTTGTGCATTACAATACAAATATGTGTATTTTCACAATCCACAAATCAAGTACAGAAGGCACTTACAAATGGTAGATGCAATAGTACAATTTGTGGAAAGACTGGACGCTAATCTTGTTTAGCGTCCAGTCTTTCCACAAATTGTGGTCTGTATTTTTAGGTTTGAATACATAATATTGCCTACAATCTTACCTGCTGTGTGTGTGGTGTCGGCCTAGAGAATAGCACCAACCCAATTCTTCCCGCGGGTGTCGTAAAAGGCGACTAGGGGACACAAACCGGGGGGTGGGCAGCAGCGCCCCTTGCAGTACAATTCCACCGAACTGCGATCCCCAACCCCCATGCCCAGCGTGGGGATTATGGGCATTACCTCCTATGATGGCTCAACGTGGCGCTCTTTAGGGGAGGGCTATGTCCAGTAGTGGACTAGTCCTGACAATGACGATGACCTACAATCTTTACAGCCGTGGACTCTGTGTTACAGCCATATAATGGGCGAAGAAAAGTTGCCACGATATATTGAAATTGGCCTGTTATCGACTGTACCCTACTTGAAAATAGCGGTCCATTCCGGCTTTTATCGAAAAACAGTTGTTTACAGCCAACGCTTTTAGCTCCTCGATATGGTTGTGTGAACCCGTCTGCTCTGATGGTCACGTAAAATAAACTTAAAGTAAAGCACCTAATAAAGATAATACAGCCTTAAATCGACGGCGCGGCGGCGCAGCGGTTTGGCACGCTGTCTGTAAAACCGAAGGTCTCGGGTCCGATCCCCGGCCGGGTCAAACTAGGAAACGAACTTTTCTAATTTGTCTCGGAACTTGGATGTTATCTATGTATTTATTGTATTAAATCTATCGTCGAGTTAGCACCTGTAACACAAGTCATTTAGTTGTACTTAGTATAGGGCTAACGAGATCTGAGTAATATTTCCATGAATATTTATTTATGTAAGCACCGGCAAGTGCGAGTCGGACTCGCGGACGGAGGGTTCTGCACCTTCGGTGTTTGTCGTTCATGAAACCTTTTGTTGTTTGTTGGGAAGATCTCTGTTTAATAATTTACCAGCTGTGCCCCGCGGTTTATCGATTTTACCATGGCAATAAGATATTTTCCCGCAGTAAAACGTAACCTTTGTGTTAATCCACGGTGTGAGCCAAAACCATACCAAATTGAAATAAAATCGCTCCAGCCGTTAAGACGTGAAGAAGTAACAAACATACACACTCACAAACTCTTTCGCCTTTAAAATATTAGAGTGATTTTTCTAATAATTTTACAGATTTTTTATGCGTTACTTTTGATAAATAGTTAAATTTTACCTTCTTCTTCTTTTTCAGGCTATATTATGTTGTCCACTGCTGGACATAGCCCTCCCCTAATGATGACCATAGCGCCCTGTCTTATACCATCATTGGGGGGTAGTGCCCATAATCCCCACGCTGGGCATGCGGGTTGAGGATCGCAGATTGGTGGCAGTGTACTGCAGGGGGCGCTGCTGCCCACCCCCCGGTTTGTGGGGTTACCAATTTTACCTACTTACTTACCATTTTATACATTAGTAACCTGCGTTTACTTGCACCTGAAAGTTAACTTGCCGAAAAATAGGTATTTATTTATAACTAGCTGGCCCAGCGAACTTCGTACCGCCTAACAGACGATTCTTAATTTTTTTTTAATTTTTCTCTCCGTAAGAACCATCCTCGTACTGCAAGGAATATTCTAAAAAAAGAATTAGCGAAATCGGTTCAGCTGCTCTAGAGATTTGCGCTTACCAACACATTCAGCGTTCATTTTTATATTATAGATAATATTTGACATAGAATAAAGTAAGACAATATAGGCATTCTTCTGCGTAGGATCGGCGACACTAGTAAAATACGAAGTAATAAAATTATGGAGTACTTAATTTTATATTTAAAAAAAATATCAAAAGAAACTCTAATTGGGGTATTACAGAATTGCATATTGTAGAGGTAGTATTAAATGAAATAAAATTTATTAACAAACACACAACAAAGATTTTGGTAGTCTGTTACTTTTAAAATATACCTCGTCTACTATCGGATAGAATCGGATATATTCGTGTAATAGGAATATCGGAACTAATATGACATTTAATAAAATAAACTTAGTAAGAAAAGTTTTATACAGAGCAGGAAGTAGTATTACACTTGTGCTTTCGGTGAAAACCGAAGCCTATTCTAGAGCCCGAGGTATATTCTAAAGCTAACAGACTGTAATTAATAAACTGGTTTCCCTAATAAACGTGTACTAAAATGAAACAAATCTGCTAAGCGGAGTCTATAGCATGGAATTCATGCTAATCTCGCTAGAGGAACACAATGACTACCTTGTGCACGCTTGAGTCAGCGTTCTTGAGTTTGATTCCCGCCACGATCCATGTAATTTTGCCGCCTGCAACTCCAACTGCACCGATTAGCGGTACGGTTAGCAGCGGTAGACATCCCCGACATAGTGGAGTTAGTCTGGAATGGCTACTTGCATGAAAATTTTCTTAACTTACATTGTGTGAAATTTTTTAAGCATTTTCAATGTTTTAATACTTGCCACAAATACTTAAATGCCTTGCATTCAAAATAGAGCTCTGTGGACCCTGTCGGGCACGCAAAAAAATATTATATTTAAGATATATTAACTAATTTGCAATTATAAACATTAAGTAAAGATGTTTATGACGTCCTTGCGTAGTTGCAATAGTACATAGGTATCATAGTTTGGGACCCAGTCGAGTAATTGTGTTGTGTGGAAGTAATTATTATTATTCCTAACTTAATTCCGGAAAAACTTACTTGGATGTATATAGGAAGAGTCCGACTAGGTTTTGCTTTTATTTGAAAAGCTTAATCATGGTGAGTAGGGATGGAGCTCGCGTCATCGTTAATTAAACATTAATTAGCAATACACAATCTTTTGTTTGATATTTATTTCGTTAAAATCCGTTTGGCCTTATATGGTTATACAGAAATATTCATTAATGAGCTTCCATTAATAAACTTACGCCCGGTTTCGTATAAATAATATTTGAAAAATAACTTTTTAAATTGTGGTGGCAGAGCTTTACATTACAGGAAGTTAGATATTGTGGCAAAATTTATTATTCTGTATATTCGTCCTCGTGTAGCTAACTGTAAAGACTGCCGGAAATTTATTAGAAAATATTGCTACTCTCTCAGAGGAAAAGCCTGTCCGCTACAGTGGGACGTCAATGGCTGCATTATTATTCAATATTATTCAATTTAATTCAATATTTTTATTTCGAAACAAGTCCATAGTTTTAGTATTACAGGTATTATTTTGTATTGGTTGTTTTTCCATTGTACACTAAAGAATATTTTTATCTTATCTTATAATTTATTAAATTAGGTTAGTAAACACATTTTTATATTTTATTTCACGTGAACTGAAATCCAGTGCTTCAGCACATTATTATTACTAGTCTGAAAGAACGTCGATGGAATATTTGTCGTGCCGCAGGGGCTGCAATACTCGTTATGAACTTATCGAGTTTAATGCCTTATAGTTTCCAAAGAACGGCGTGACCACCTACGTAAAATCTTATATTTGAAAATTATATTGCCCACGAAGTAAGTTAATGAAACAAAAACTTTGAGTGACCAAAACAAAAGTTATATATTAACGTAACTCTCGTCAATAAACTTTCTGCTATGAAAGTCTGGCCTTCAGGGAGTCGAGAAATCGTGCCTGTTCACGGTCAGGCACCTCACCTTTCACGACGCCAATCCTCAGTGGGATTGCTGTACCAACGAAATACGAGAAAGGCTCGCGTGATAGTTCAGAGAAATTGTTAGAATTAGGGACCTGCTTATGTCAAAGGCTTAAATTACGCTTTAAGGCCAAAAATCAGTGCCATTTAAAACTTTTAACATACAAATCAAAGAAAACTTTTGTTTTTAAGTAGGTCCTACTTAAAAAGAAAAGTATGTATGCTTTGTTAAACACTTATTTTATTAACATAATTACTTATGTTAATAAATAATTAAGCAAAATAACTTTCAATCAGTGTTATCTTACCGTTTTATTTATAAAAATACGATTCCTTCAATTCATCCCGCGGGTGTCGTAAAAGGCGGCTAAGGGACACAAACCGGGGGGTGGGCAGCAGCGCCCCCTGCAGTACAATTCCACCGAACTGCGATCCCCAACCCGCATGCCCAGCGTGGGGATTATGGGCATTACCCCTCATGATAGGACAACGTGGCGCTCTTTAGGGAAGGGCTATGTCCAGCAGTGGACTGGTATAGCCTGACGATGATTTTATTGAAAATATTGTTAATCTCTTTATTTTTTAAAATTAATATCGTTAAATCTTTGATCGTCGTCACGCCTATTGCCCGTTATGTGCGTATCATGGAGACCACTGTTAAGAAGTATAACGCTCCAACTGCTTAGACTCATAAACTTTTGCCTTTATGCTATTAGTTTGATGTGATGTGATGTGATATGTATTAATAATTAATAAATTATTATTTAAGTGTTAAATATATTTGTAGTAAATGTGTAGAGATTGTTAACGATTATGAACTTTTTTTGAACTAAAACTTTCGTAAGCACAACACATTGTAGACTTTTAGTCCGGATCTACTTACGGGTGCTGTTATATCGGAAGAGTCCGACCAGGTTAGACGAGCAACCGACGACGCGAGCTCCGTCTCTGCTCACCATGATTAAGCTCTGCGAATCGGAGCGAAACCTGGTCGGACTCTTCCGAAATAACAACACCCATAAGTAGATCCGGACTAAAAGTCTACGATAATGCTTAAAACAAATGAGACCATACTCGTAAATACAAAAGATTAAACAACAATAGATTTTAGCGACTCATCCCCCAGCTGTTTGTGTGTCAGTCTGCGGTGGTTGGTGGCGAACAAAGAGCTCAGAGCACCGTTAGCTAAAACCGACAGACAATGGCCCAAAATTGCACTAATCTCACAGGCAATTTGATGCAGATCCGTCAGTAATGGCTGATCTTTGCGCGATCAAATTAGAACAGTTGACAGAGGCTCCAAATTTAATTTTTTTACAACTTTACAAACTGTGGGTTAATCTACAAAAATATATCCGAATCAAACACACACAAACACATACACACACAGCCACTTATAAGCACACTCAGACACACACAAACACACACTTATCACTTAGGGTGGTATTACACTTATCAAATATCTTTGTCCAATGTACGATTTGATCAAAGAAATTGGAAGAAACTGGACGACTTTATCAAATGTCTTGGAAACACCGATATTTGATCAAATAATAATGACACTTAAATCAAAATGGCTGCAAACAAGATATCGTGGACGATTCCAATGACAAATTTTTTAATATTACTTTTTTTTGTTTTGACTTTTGTTTTTTCATTAATAACATAACGATAATAATAGCACCACTTAAAGACGCAATAGCAGCACGTGAAGACGCTCCATGTTCCTCCATTTTCTTAAGACTATGCAAAAAATATTGGACACAGTTATTGGACAAGTGGAATGGGCTTACCTCAAAGAAATTTTATAAAATATTTGACAGCAAAATTGGACAAAGATATTTGATAAGTGTAATATCACCCTTACACCTCTTAACTTTTTAAAAAATATTATTTGCATAAACGAAAGCTCATATTGTAGTCTTTTTAAATAAATATATAAAAAAATGTTTCACATTATGTAACATTACCTGACGAAGCCAGGCTCTAAAGCTTCTCGGAAAATATACGTACAAAATCAAAGCTACGACTAAATATATGGTTAATGTATCAATAAATAAACAAAATTACGTATTTGTTACTTTTTTAGAAGCGAAATCGCCCGTAACCTAGGTAATTAAATAACGGGCATTTATAGAAAGGTTGGTCTGATTGTACTATTTAGGGAACTTTACTGTCCAGCTCCTATTTTTTTTATGGACCCTATGACGCCCCACGCAGAGCACAGACCTCTCAGTAAGAGAGGAGAGTATGGTTATAGATTCATTATATTCATTATAGATAGGCAATTTTAAGCACTGAAATTGGTAAACAAATACACTTGCACCACTTGTGGTTGATTGGTAGACAATGCTTATAGCATTAAGTCCGCAACATTGCCATTGTATATTACTTTTACTTACGTGCAATAAACGGATTTTAGCGGAGTTGATTCGCGAAATAACATTAGGGTAAAAGTACCAATATTAGACCAGTCATAACTTGGTAAGCAGCGAAATTAAGTTGCGGATTTTTGATGATAATTCTTGCTGAAATGATTTCTGAAAGCGAAAATCAATCAATTCTTGGGATTCAGGATCATTATATATATATATATAAAGCTACAATCCGGTATACTCACTGATCTATTCATCCATACGTTTTCTCGGAAACGGTAAGATTTGGACGAAAATGATGTATGAGAAAGTTGTAGGAAATGTATGAATTACAGCCATCCTATGAAGCCGATTTTTGAATTTCGAACGCGTTCCACTACGCGAGGGTGCTAACTCTGGCGTTTACCGACCGATTTGGATGAAAATTTGATAGAATGGTGATATAGTAATCCGATTGAAAAAAAAAATTTTGGTTGTTCGAAATTCAAAATGGCGGCGCAGATATAGCCGACCGAAAAATCGACCTTTGCGCAAAAAAGTCGGCAGCCAACTGGGCATATGCTGGAGATATGCCGTAAGCGGCATCGCGTTGCCAAAGGACCCAGGTATATGAGAAAAATCCGACATCTTGGAATTTCAAGATGGCGGCCGAGATATTGATGATTGAAAATGACAAATTTTTGTATGTATATTTAGTACTAAAATTGACTTTTCAACAGAGAAATGGGACAAACTTGCGAGGCCGGAGGCCGAGCTCCGCGAAGCGGGCACAAAAAGTTCTTCCGCGGCGAGGCCGAAGGCCGAGCTTCGTTTAGGCCGAGGCCGAAGGCCGAGACGATTCAGGTTACAGCGCAC
This sequence comes from Yponomeuta sedellus, assembly GCA_934045075.1. NCBI lineage: Eukaryota > Metazoa > Arthropoda > Insecta > Lepidoptera > Yponomeutidae > Yponomeuta > Yponomeuta sedellus. The sequence continues at coordinate 1,427,512 of OW203744.1, forward strand.
AAGTACCAGCGCAAAAGCAAAAAGGGACAAACTTGCGAGGCCGGAGGCCGAGCTCCGCGGAGCGGGCACGAGGAACTCCGCCGCGGCGAGGCCGAAGGCCGAGCTCCGTTTAGGTCGAGGCCGAAGGCCGAGAACATTCAGGTTACGGCGCACAAGCACCAGCGCAAAAGCAAAATGGGACAAACTTGCGAGGCCGGAGGCCGAGCTCCGCGAAGCGGGCACGAGGAACCCCGCCGCGACGAGGCCGAAGGCCGAGCTCCGTCCAGGCCGAGGCCGAAGGCCGAGACCGTTCAATTTACGGTGCATAAGTACCAGCGCAAGAGCAAAGAGGGACAAACTTGCGAGGCCGGAGGCCGAGCTCCGCGGAGCGGGCACGAGGAACCCCGCCGCGGCAAGGCCGAAGGCCAAGCTCCGTCCAGGCCGAGGCCGAAGGCCGAGACCATACATGTTCCCATGCAACAATTCACTACAATAAGTGTCTAGCGAGGCCTTAGGCCGAGCGCCGCGGAGAGCGGAGCTCGGAGCGGCTGGGGGTTGGCGCGCGTAAGCGCGCAGGGGGCTCGCCCCCTAGTTATAATATATAAAACTACTTATATTATACTAATATATATATATATATATATATTTGTTATTATTTGTAGTACCTTGTTACCATTAAGTATACTTTCTCTTGTATCAAAATACGAAAAAGTATGTATAAAATAACAAAGAAAAACATAAGATTTATTAAAAATGAAATAAGAAGTATAAAGACTTTTATTGGATGTTATCTACCTATGTAAGTATTTATTGTATTAAATCTATCGTCGAGTTAGCACCTGCAACACAAGTCATTTAGTTGTACTTAGTTTAGGGCTAACGAGATCTGTGTAATATGTCCATGAATATTTATTATTCAATAGTTAGTATTATTATTATTATTTATTGCACGTAAAAAAGTGTAAAATACGGCGGACTTAATGCCAACCAATATGTGATTTTGTTTTATTTATAATTCAAGTATTAATTAAATTTTAATTGTGAAAATGTAAATATGATATGAATTAGACGTATATTAAAATAATAACTAAACAACTGTTTACAACATTTTAATATTGTTAATATTACTACCTTTTAATCTTGAAAAAACTTATGTTAGCTGTTAGATAATGCTAAGTGGCGTTCAGCTCGGTTAAGTAGATTTATTAAATGTAATTAATTTTGATAATAATAATAATAATACTATTATTATTGTTATTTATTAGCTACTCCAACAGTATTTTCACATTTCATTTAAAAACTACTTATTCTAAGGTACAATTCCGTGTGAAACACCTTTACAGGAGTATACAACTTTCAAAAAATTGTTTGTTCAGTAAAAGTTGAATTACATAGTAAATCGAAATTCTAATTAAATTAATTTACGAATTTTGAAAATTAATTTACGAATTTTGATTACAATAAATTAATATTTTAGTACAAATTATCTGAATTAAGCACTAACGGACTTAAGCTGTCTGATTCTGATTTGAAGTCTTCCTGTGACCATCTGTAACTACGGCAACTCCAGCGTTGCCGAAACGTCGGGAATTAAGTTTACCTAAATGCATTGAGTGTGTCAAACTTATCTGTGGCGCTTGATGCGCATACAGTGCGGTCACATTAACTTGACGCGTGAGAGAATTGGTAAAAAGAACATAACATGTGAATTAGCTTTTGGATCTAATCGGAAGATGGTAAAACAAGCCCGCAATCCTTTTATTTTCCCCAAGTAATGGGAATTATTTCTTATTTAACATGGTAACAGTAAACATCTCATTGCTACCAATTCTCTCACGCGTCAAGTTAATGTGAACGCACTGTAACTAGGTATATCCTGAACGATTTCCATCGCAAAACTGTCAAACTACATAGTAATTTGACTCTCACAGACTAATTTGAGAGTTAGAGCTAGATTGCAATCGTTTAGGATTTGGTGTGCTGACCCGCTGAAGGCGTCACTTTTCTTATACGGTTTCCATACTTAACTTGACACCTCCGACGGGTGTCAAAATACTGCGAGTCATTGAAATATTGTCGAGAACATCTAGATAATTTTCTTAGAACACAGTGTCCGTTCACCCGAGCCATCCGTCCCCAGACTCCTCCTAAACCATCACAAAGTTACTCCACTTCCCTTGTGCGGGCGGCACATTACATTTCCTCAAGTAACTCCTCATTCAGTCAGTTGGTGCGAGCGTTGAAAGTGGACGCGCGCACTCTAACTGTCAAACGATTTTTTTAAAATTTTTAGTTTTTAAGTTTTTTTTTAAACACACAAAATGAGGGAAATTGTGCATCTGCAAGCCGGCCAGTGCGGAAACCAGATTGGGGCCAAGGTGAGACTGTTTCTGTTGTTGTTTATTTTATGCTGAGGGGGTTAATTATTTACGTGGTTGGGGTTAGTCAACTCGAAGCGGGGTATTATAGGGTCGGGATTTCCTTGTGAGTTAGTAAACAAGAAATTGGATTAAAAATATATTGCTATAGATGATTCTGCTTATATTTTATGCGTTCTGTTTTTTTTTAATTAATACGTTTAATTTTATTCTTATTGAAATTTATCTTGATTACCTACCAGTGTAAATTTCATAAAAGTTGTGAGTTCTTAAAAGCGAAAAAATATCGTAAAGTTAGAAAAATAAAATGGTTGTCTGTACTTTACGGAAAGTAAAATAATAACAACAGTTATTAAATTAAAATATGTATTAGAACTGTCCACTGTTATTTATGTAATTAAAAAGTCGATGACAGTGATGTGATGAGTTGATGATACAAGATTGATAATAAAGGGTTATATTCTTAATAACAAAGAAGATACAGTGAGCCAGGTTTCAACTTGACTCCACAGAGCGCGAAATCGAAAACAACTAAAACGGAAGGTAAATACATTTTGGTCTTTTTAGCATTTCTTGCTTTTGCTGGCCATAGTTCTTTTGTGAGCCAGCTTTCTCGTCCAGTACCTAAGTGTAACGGTGGCGAATGTAGTTTCACACTTTTTCCTTTATTGGAGCAAATCAAAACGCTGCGGTATGCTTTCTACGATGTACTACAGTGCACCGGCACAGCGGCGCCGCTGACCGTGTCTAGCATTTATGTCTGATATTCCATCTTTCGCTCCACGAATTGTGCGGATAGATTAAACGATTCTCAGAAAGCATTCTTTAGTTATACTTATAATCGCTTTCTTTTTTTAATTGCCTACTCTTTATTGTCAAATCATCTGCTCACAGTGAAGTAAATTACTTACTGACAAATAAAATAACTTACAACATTGTCTAGTGCAAACTGGCTAGCAATTTATGAAAGATTGCTACAAGTATAAATTTTAAAGACCGTTATGGTCACGACGATTGTTTATTTTATTGCCAAGCTAATTTATAAAATTTGTCTTTCAATTTTCGAATATACAATTCCCATAAGTAACTAAACATTCAATCGCAAATGGTAATGATAAAATTATCAAATAACTAGCTGGTGCGCGCGACTTCGTCTGCGCAGGATTAGAATTTCGAGTAGCTCATTAGCGTGGCGTAGAAAAGAACTATAATCATTGAATTTAAAGTACACTTACTAATTATGTAGGAGTAAACGTTACATGCTGAGGTAAAAGCTTTACCAATGCTTTTCATATCTATATTAAGAGCTATACATTCGACAACCACTCAGCTTTGTAAGTTTAGAAGGTGAAGAACTTGTTAGGAGTATAATTAGTTGGCCGCTATAATTTTTTTCAAGAGTGACGATGAAACAGTAACCATAAGGGCCACCAAGTCGACCTACACTCCTTTTAAGTTTTAAAACGCACCCTATTTTATAAATCCAAGCAAGGCTAAATATTTTCCAGAACATAACAAACTATGACAACTACTTACTTTTACAAACTGTGGATGAATTATCACGGTTAACACACAATTACTAATTAAATTCAATGCTATCATTATGGGCATGCCATTAAAATTATAACATAATTATTTTTTGGGTGGCATTTAAAAAATATCACACTATGTGTAGCCTACGTGTTATTCTGATGTGTAAGCTATATTATAGTAAAGTTTCATTAAAATCCATTCGGTAGTTTTTACGCGAAAGAGTAACAAACATCCATCCATACTTACAAACTTTCGCGTTTATAATATTAGTAGGATAGGCATTAAAAAGACACATAGGCATTTTAGGCCTATGTGCAGCAGTGCGAGTACATGCTAATTGCTGATGAGGCATTTTAAATATGATGACGGTGATGCTAAGTCAATATTTTGCCTGCAACCAGGAAATAATCTTAGATATGAACGAGATTGCACACGTTTGTTTGATTCATTATGACTGTTAGTCATAATTTAAACATACGATCTTAATCTGATAATAAATGAAGAAAGCTGTTTCTATCGTCATCAGCTGCGGTATGATTTCAGTGTATGGTTCCCGGTAAGTATAGTTAGTCCATCAAGCCGGCTTCTGACTATGGGATGTAATAGTATACTTACCTTTCTTTAATATTTAATATATATTTATTTTTAATATATTAAATTTAATATTTCTTTAATATTTACCTTTCTTACAACTAGACTAGTATGATTTTATTCTAGTACAAGCCGTAAACATAAGCCGTAACTATTTCTAAGGTGTGGCATGTCATCCTTCATGGGGCATTGTATACGTTTCGATAATAAAATCCCTGAAGCTATATTAAGCTTGCCTGATACGCGGTTCGAAAAATGTGTTAAGTACACTTTGTGCCAAAAGGGCTACTATAACATAAAGGAATTTTTAAGATGACGTACAATGCAATTCTATTATTTTTAATGCACTAACCCGTGCTAAGGACAATTTAAAAACCTATTTAGAGGCTAAAAATTCCACCCATGCCGGGATTCGAACCCGCGACCTCTGGCTATCCGTGCCGTGCTATCCGTGGAATTTTTAGCCTCTAAATAGGTTTTTAAATGCAATTCTATGTTTTATAATAACAATTATGTAAATTAAGGACTTTGAAAAGATTATGTTTGGAGTTTATTGTCCATAAGTAGTTTAAGAAAAGGCCTTCCCTGAAAATCGGCAATTAGTTGCACACTGGTGTATTAGTACAAGTTACAAGTATTAGTTACAAGCCGAGGCAAAGACCTTTTTGTCTTCTTCTTCAGGCTATATATTAGTCCACTACTGGACATAGCCCCCCCTAATGAGCGCCATAGCGCAAGGTTGTGCCATCATCATTTTGTCTTCATTTGTAATGTATACGCCGTTAAATAAATGTCTCTTTAAATTGTCATTTATGCCTCTAGTATAATTGATTGTTGTGCCTCATTTCGCTATAAGACACATAAATATTTTCTATTCTATTTCTATTCTAGATTTTGAAATGGATACCCAGTTTCTTTGCTACTTTGATTAAAACCGTTTTGTTTGTTCAGTAAAGAAGAATGTCAATATAATTTTCTGCATTTAAAAATTGCCACCATATTTTTTATTCCACGCAGCTTTGGCGTGATTCATGTCATGCGGTGGGAAGTTAGCCAGTGCGTGTGCCGAATGACCGATGTATGGTCAAATGCGGACACAATGGCGTCTTTGCGCCTTTACTGGACTCTATTGTCCCATAATTATGTGTACAATTGAGTATCCTGCTTTTATAACAGTTGAACCTTATGTAGATTTAAAAAATACCATTGTGGTTGAAGCGATTTTGGGATTACGGAAAGCATGAAGTGGTTGTTTTGCATCTTGGTTGCTTGACTTTAGACGATTAGAAAAATTCTTGTGATATTTGGTATAATTACAAGATTAATTTACGATAGTATTTTATTTTATAATATTAAAGAACCACACAGTTAGGTCATGTATATTTTATAATATTAAAAGACCAGCAGGATAGGTATATAGGTACATTTGAGGTTATTGTTGCAATACCACTCGCTAACTGTGAAGGAAAATATCGTGAGGTAACCTGAGTTTCTGAGGTGTTCATTTACCTCAGCGCTTGAAATTACCAATGGCGGTACGCCTGGGCGGTGGGCACGCCTTAGCCCCATACTCTCTTTTTCTTGTGCCTTGCAGTGGGACACTTTCAGTATTGAAAAAAAAAGAAAAGGTCCGTAAGTTTCTCAATATCACCGATTACGTTTTTCTGTCGTCTATAAACGTCCCACTGTGGGCCACAGGCCTTCTGTCAGAGAGAGAGACTGGGCTTAATTACCGCGCGTGCCCACCGCGGATTGCCAATTTCAAGTGCTCCTTAGCAAACACTTATTCAAACACTTCAGACACTCAGGTTTCCTCACGATGTTTTCCTGCACGGTAAAGGAGTGTTACTAAAAGTTAAAAAAACATTAAAACATTAAGGAAGTAAACATATGACACCTAGTAAGTATTCTTCTATTTTCAAAAGGAGAAAGAACTAGAGTATCTGAATAAAATTCATTTATTGAACATTTATTAATTCATTCTATCACGGAAACAGAAAATCACTAACAATACCTACATTTACAACATTTGGAAATTAAATAGACAAAAAAACTCCACGAGAAGTCTCTAGAACATGGCATGGTCTCCAAACGCCCGCTAAAACATGGCATTCTACGCCTCTTCCCTAGACCCCACGGGGCCACGAGACTATAATTACCCCATAATTATCTGCACTATCATCACCAACCGCAGCAGACAAGGTCAACGACCGTGCCGACGTGCAATGCAAGCTTTTAACGAACAAAAAGGAGTGACTCATTTACATCGCAAAAAGTTGAAAGCTACTGCAACTTTTATTTAGAATATAGTCTGTTAGCTTTTAGAATACACCTCGGGCTTAGAGTAGGCTTCGGTTTTCGCCGGTTTTCGTACTGATGATCGAGTTCTGATTTCAAAATTAAGTGTCATATTAGTTCCGATATTTCTATTACACGAATATATCCGATTCTATCCGATAGTAGCCGAGGTATATTCTAAAAGCTAACAGACTATACTTAGTTTAATTTTAGACTGTAATAGGTAGAACCATACAGGTTGTAATTTTTTTATAAATGGCTCACGTGCCATAATTCATCCTTCTCAAAAGAATTACTTTTACTTTAGGCAAAAGGGAAAATTGGCTAATTCATACTGATATATACATGCGCTTTTAAAATATTTAGCTGATATTTTTTCGGGATTTAAAATTACATCCTATATAGTTAAAACATGGTATTTCGTAGTAAAATATTAAGTATTGAAATGTGATTGAACAAACAATATTTTGATGAAAATTATTATTAATATATAAGCAAGGCATAATTTATTGCAAATATGTATGTTTTTATTTTCCGAGTCATCATGATATAAGCATAACCCTAAGAATATTTATTTCAATAGAGACTTTCTTTAAAACGAAAATAGTTTAGGTACCTAAGTAGCCTATTGAATCATATTACAAAAAAACGACATCTTTCAGGACAGTCGACGACATCAAACTATACATTATTGTTGCATTGATGACGCCCTTATCGTAACTTCTTAAAGTGAACGTAGGTATATTAAAACGAAATGAAAATGTTTATTCAAAGTAGCGCAGAAACTGCGGCTTAATGAACGTTACAATTCTAACCAGGTGTCCATTTCAAAATCTAGATCGTTTTGGAGAAAAATTGGACAAAAAACTCCAAACTTAGTCTTTTCAAAGTCCTTAATTAACAGAGTTTACATAATTATTATAAAACATAGAACTCATCCATTGTACTGGCTTTAATGTCAAATATCATTGTCATCTAAATAATCCTTTATGTTATTCTAGCCTTTTTGGCACAAAGTGTACTTAACACATTTTTTGAACCGCGTTTCCGGCAAGCTTAATATATCTTCAGGGATTTTATTATAGAAGCGTATACAATGCTCCATGTAGTAACCTTTGCCAGTCTGCGGAATAAAAGTTTGGGTAAAGGTTGATGTACTGTACATTTTTTTTCATGGCATGGTTAGGTTATTTTCAATGAGAAAACACCACTTGTGCCAATGTTAAATTTTGTAGCAGTCGCAGTATTGGAATGACTTTTTGAAGCAATCAGTTTTCCTTAGTCAGACGGCAGCTAAAAAACGGAGCTTCAGCTGCAGGTAGGTACATACATCTCAGACAACTAGTGCCAACTTCACGCTTCAGCAATTTCATTTGTGTAAGAGAGGTAGGTTGCTAATATAATTCGTTTCTGCGGAACTTTTCGTGACTTGGCTGATACAGTCATACACTGAATCATTTCGAAGTGATTTATATTTTTATTACCTGTGCTGTAGACACATTTAGTAATTTAGGGGAAGAATTTTTCTTTCACCTAAAGAATAAAAAAGTTTCAATCATAGCGAGATACTAAAGATTAGCAAAATAGTGGAAACTTAAGAGTAAGTGAAGTTATACTGGGTGGCCAAATATACCCCTTAGTTTTGTAATTTTATTCTATGTAAGTAATATAAAAAATATTAAGTATTTCTTGTTGAACATAGTAGGTATTTAGGATCGGAAAACTAATATGAAAAATAATGTCATACAAATGTCCACCTGTAGCAGCATGACAGATGTGAACACTTTTAATAGCGTTTTTCATTTTATTTTCGCACATTTCCTGCTTTATCTCAGTGACTGTGTCTCTAATATTTTGTTTCAATTTGCTGAAGGTTCACTGGCCTGTTAGCCTAGACACGTTCCTTTAGATAGCTCCAGAGAAAAAAGTTAGGTGCTGTTAAATCAGGCGATCTTGGGGGCCAGTAAATGTTAGCGTTTCTCGAAATTAATCGACCCTGAAACATTGTTTTAATGTTTCTATTGATTTCCCAAGAGCAGCTGATGCACTTGATTCGAGAAATAATGTTTATCATCTCACGGTACCGATCTCCATTCACTGATACAGGAGCACCCATAGCATCATCAAAGAATTAAGGCCCTTCTTAGCGTTTCCGCTATACACGATTCGGTTGACGTTTTAATAACTAAAACTCAGTCTTAAACGCTCAATAACTTTGTTTGCCGTATCTACAAAAAGTTATTTTCATGCAAAAACTGTCATATTTGCCGCCAAAACAATATATTGTACTATGTATATTTGCAATTGTTTTGTATTTGTTGTTTTTCCAGTGTACAATAAAGAATATTCTTATCTTATCTTATCTTATGGCGGCAAAAAAGTTGTACATTTCCAAGTTGGCCACCCTGTAATTTGCCACTCGATAACAGACAAGGAAAACATTGTAAAAAAAGGTGTTGGCATTCACCTCACCACCGCTTGAAATTGCGCTATGGGTACCTTCGCGTGGTAAAAGATTGTATATTCAATGTTCGCTACATGGGTCTCTTATGGTGATGTTAACCTACCTATTGGTTGACTTGGCAGTGTTTTGAAGTCGGTTATAATTATTTTTTATTAAAAAAAATGCTTTATGATTGTGATAATCGTACGCCTTTATCTTCGGCTTTGGTTTTCAGCTGAATATATCGACGTTTCGCAACGATCAATAAGTGAGATGCCTAGCTTGACTGGTTCCAAAGCCCTTTGCCCTACGTACTTAGTATCTGGTGACGAGAAATTGTCACCGCACTTGATTAAGGGAAATATATTTTTTTCGCTGTTGTGCTTGCCATCAAAATGCAAGAGTACAGAAAGTTCGAACTCTGAAAACGGTTTCTTTAGTAGGTATTGATACATTAAACAACGCTCAAAACGTCCGCTTAGCAAAACGCATGTTTCGTTCTTTTTGAGAAATACAGACAAATCAGGGAATTTCACAAATTCTAAAACGTAGTCGAGCGCCTGCGATACAGGATTTCCTAGTGCAAGGCTCAATGCTATTCTTATGGTATTTTCCGTAATACGAGTATGAAATATATATTTGTATTTTTTTGTAGTTCTGATTCGAGATTTAACCACCGTCATCAGGCTATACTACTGGACATAGCCCTCCCCTAAAGAGCGCCATTTTGCGCTATCATAGGAGGTAATGCCCATAATCCCCACGCTGGGCATGCGGGTTGGGGATCGCAGTTCGGTGGAATTGTACTGCAGGGGGCGATGCTGCCCACCCCCCGGTTTTTTTTCCCTTAGTCGCCTTATACGACACCCGCGGGAAGAATTGGGTTGGTACTATTCTCTAGTGTTGGTACTATTCGTGGACTAGGCGAACCGAGTGATTGGAATCAATCACTTGGTTAAGCCACAACAGGCGCGGCCAGGTACGGGATGGGTGAGCGTCCCGTGACTACCGCTAGTGGCATTTTTCCGAGCGCTTCCGTGCTTCGCAAGGCACGTTAAGCCGTTGGTGCCGGCTGTCATATAATGGCAGTCGTTAAGCCATGTCAGAGGCCTTATGGGCGGCTTGATAACTTCTGACAGTGAGGCCCGGCCACCCGGACTTGGCCTCCGTGGTGGAGTATGGCCTAACCTTCCTGCGATGCAGGAAGAGACCCGTGCCCCAGCAGTGGGGACATATAAGGGTTGATAACGTAACTATTCTCTAGGCCGACACCACACAGCAATTTAACCACCACCCGGTGGTTAGCTGGTAAAATTCACTTAGCACAAGTGTCACTTTGTTCTTTTTTGAAGAGAAAGCGCTGTTTTTTACTACCAAAAGAATAAAAAGGGCACACGCAATTAAATTATAAATGTTAAACAACCCGTTAAGCCTACGAAAGCAAACATAAAAGCATCCAAGAGATCTTGAAAGGCTATAAACATCAGCGCGGTCTTTAATTCGTTTTCAGTGGTTTTTGTTTTCGCCACGTGACTTCCGGTCTTATAGCGCGCCCACAGATGCAGACACAGAAATATATCCGTGTAAAGAAAAAGGGCTCAACTTACTCTTTACACGGTTATATTTATGATGTACTTATTATTTTTTGGTGATAAGTAAGTACAGTTAACCGGCATTTAACAGGTAAGCACGTAACATCGTAGTAGACCCAAGCTTACCATCAGGCGTGACTGGGGTCAAGCGTAACCTGTCCTACTTATAAAAAAGTTTAAAATAAAAATCTAGTACTTAATCGCGGGAAGTGGCGCGGCTGGAAGAAACAATACTTTATTGATGTTACTTTTCTTATAGCGGCATGTAGCAAGATTACCTATAAATAGCACGCGTAAGTCATGTTTACAGCAGCTGTCGGTGGGTGCTCAAACCACGTTTAGAGAAGGGTCTGTTTGTTTTTCGATTCTCTGTGGTTTAAGTATGTTGTATACATTCTTACTTATTACTTATATACACACAATGCGGTAGTAGCTCAGTGGGTAGAACCATGGACTGGCAAGCGAGAGCCCCAGGTTCGACTGTGGGCATGTACCAATGACTTTGTTTAATTTCAAAGTTACGTACATTTGCGAATTTGTAGTCGCAATACCACACGCTAACGGTGAAGGAAAACATCGTGAGGGAACCCGCGGCTTGGTTGGCTCCGCACGTAAGGCCGACTAAGCTGTCAGGATGGTATAGGTGCTGGGCAAGCCTACACCATCTATAAAACCATGTCCCAGGCACTACAGCGTCGGAGTTATCCCTTCACCCATCTAGTGTGAGTGAAGGGACGGTGTATAAATCATCTCATCAAGTAGATGCAAAAAAGGCCAATATTATTATTATATACACACACAAACTCTCGCCTTTATTCCGGAAGGGTGGGCAGAGACCAGGGGGGCGAGTCTCTAAAATGCATACTTGTTCAATAGTCATATTAGTCCGTTAATGGTCATTTCATTCTCACAATCGGTAGTCTAGTAACCAATCGCATTGCAATGGTATAACCCGTGCTACTTAACTCGGCGCCTCTCGCGATTCGATCTTCTTCGCTTTGCGCGGGTTATACCCCTGGAGTCACATTGGACTGCTATTGCTTTGTACATTAGATATTGAGGCAAATAACAACCATTGTCGTGCTTGTATTCTATTCTATTGACAAATTATGTAAGTATAGACTCAAGGGCCAGGGCACGCCAATTGCAACGTTCCCCGACAAACTCTTTCGCTACAACATTCGAAATGCTTGCACGCACCCGGTTTTTCGTACTTTATAATTTAGCTAAATAACACTTCTTAGTATTTAATATACCCAAAATTAATTCTCATACCTAGTATTTATACCCATTTTTAACCTCTTGACTGTAATACCTACATAAACAAATAGGAATACTCTTAATTTTTTTTATCGATGCCGTGAAAAAACTATTCATAAAATAAGAATTAATATTATTACGTTTCAGTAAAACATGAGTTTACTTTTACGAATAAACTGAAGTGACATACATGACAGCATGTATCCATGTGTATCCAAGGCATTACCATAAACGTGATTCCATATCCGTTTTCAATTCTCCATTTATGTTCTGGAATAAGCCCGCTTTGTCCCGTCCTCGAGTCATCTCGAGTTACCCATATTCCATTCCAAACACGTTTTCCCTGGATGCAAACAAACAGTTGATGAAAATCATTCAAATATAGAAAGAAATATTGTCTAGTAATTAATAATTTGCTACCACCTCATTAATCTCTTTGATTCAAGAAATGCCAATCCTTGATTTCTTACTTTATTATTATTTTATGTACTTATTTTATTAAATACTTTACATATTGCAAAAAACACAAAGTACTTACTGGATAAAAAGTATTGGTAAGTATTGGTACTTAATATAATTTTCTTTACTCGTACCTACTACAAAGAATAGTTTGTTTATATCTACTGAAATCGTGTTTGGAATGGATTAAATATACGCACGACGTGTCGTCCGTCCCTGATATTTCCACTCCGTTATGGCTAGTCTCCCAGACTGGCCGAAAATAAAGATGCACCGATGTCAACGGCCACCAAACGATGCAATAAGAAAATAAAACTTCCCGTTCTATTTTCAAATTGCATTCGTCGCGATGGGCAGCACAGATTGAAAAGACAAAGCTGTGGGCAGTCGACATTGCGGATCTGCCGTCAATTTACTTAAACATTGAAATAATTTCTAACGCTACGCTAAAACTACCGCTAGTGGCATTTTTTCGAGCGCTTCCGTGCTTCGCAAGGCACGTTAAGCCGTTGGAGCTGGCTGTCATGTAATGGCAGTCGTTAAGCCGTGTCAGAGGCCTTATTCGGCTTGATAATTTCTGACAGTAAGGCCCGCTACTTTCTTACAAGCGTCCACCTAACTGAACTTGGCCTCCGTGGTGGAGTATGGCCTAACCTTCCTGCGATGCAGGAAGAGACCCGTGCCCCAGCAGTGGGGACTTACAAGGATCGATATCGATTTCAAGCTCCTACCTGTTGCCGGCAGATAAACACGGCAAATAAATTGCGTTTGTTGTATGGTAGCCCCACTTAAATGTATATTTTTTACTGTTTTTAGTATTTGTTGTTAAGGGGCCTCTAGACGGGCTACACTTTTTGTGAAATATTTGGCTACACTATAACCCGAACATACAAAAAAAAAAATTATGCAGCACATGGCTGGAAAATGTATATCCCGGCCATTCCCAGCAACATTTCTACAACAGTATATGGCTCAATATTATGTCTTTACACGGGCTACATACATAAACACGAACGAACCAAAATAAACAGAAACAAAACAAACACGAACATAGCTCTAGTCGAACAAATCGCAGCAAACTTCACTACACGTAGCATCAAAAAGGGACGCACTTAGGCCGTAAAGGGGCTACTAAACGGGCCATATTTTCACTGCAATATGTGGCCCGTTTAGTAGCTATTATAACTATTGGTGTCCCACTCCTACTCATATGTTGGAGAAAGACGCCAATAGTTGTCGGCCAAGTATTGCAGTAAAAATATGGCCCGTTTAGAAGCCCCTTAAAGCGAGACAGGCTGAGAAAATATTGCGGTATTTTCGATTGCAAAGAGATCGTTTCGGCCATATGGCTGGGATACTAAAAATTCATCGGATACACAAAAAATATGTCACAATATATCCCGGCGATACTAAAAATATTGCCAAATATTTCATAGTCTAGCCGTGAATAATGACTGATGCTACCGGCCACACATTTGCAGCTACACATTTTCGTGAAAATATGGCCCGTCTAGAGGCCCCATTACAGCGGCAACCGAAATAAGTACATCGTCTGAACATTTCAACTCTTTAGCTATAACGGTTTTTTTGAGATACAGCCTATGTATAGACAGACAGACGGACAGGGAGTCTAGTAATAGGGTATCGTTTTTACCCTTTGAGTACAGGTATACCTACTAAACGGGTATACTACTAAACGGGTATACTACTAAAAACGACTAGCGTATTTTTACCTTTAATATTCGGAACAAAAGTTGTAGTAAATGACGTATAGTACCTAAGTAAGAAAAATCGATTACTTTTCCATTCAGGCCAGTACCGTATCTTAGTTGGCCATCGGAACATTTTACTGTGCTTACAAAATTATAGTTGATTGAAAGCAGTAGTTACTGGGAAGGTACCTACAATATATAATAATCTTAGGCCCCGTCCTCGTTTACCTTATGGCGTTTCAGGGGTCAGGTTGGCAGGTTGACTGCCTTAAGGCAAAGTAAAGAAAGTTAAAAAAATATGAATAGCTTTTTTAGGTGAAAACTTTTTTAGGAAGAGAAATATCAACCCTTATTATATAAACATCTTGACTTTGATAGTATTTCGTGAAGAAAATGGGCTGGCCATATCTCGCGAAGAACCGTCAACCGTTGGAGTAAACGTGTTCTTGAGTGGAGACCGCGACTCGGCAAACGTAGTGTAGGACGCCCTCCGACCAGGGGTGGAAAAACTGACGATCTGCGAAAAACTGCCGGCAGATGCCGAATGCGAGAAGCTGAAGACAGTGCGCTATGGCGCTCATTAGGGGAGGGCTATGTCCAGCAGTGGACTACATAATATAGCCTGAAGAAGATTAAGAAGGAAAACATCGTGAGGAAACCTAAGTGTCAAGGTGTTAAAGTACCTCAGCGTTTGAGATTGACAATAATTAAGCCCAGCCCCTCTCATTATGAGAGAAAGCCCTGCATTGAAATGTATAGAGGCTACCTACATAAAAAAGGTGTCTTTGTATGATGATTCGATGTACTGTAAGTAAAGTAAATACCTAATTATTTCCAAGAAAACAATACAAATTGAAGTAACTTATAAATAGACAATGGAAGGATTGTATTCATACCAAATAAAGAATAATAAAATAAAGCAAAAAGTATCCGAAATCGTTGTGCGTACATGCATCGACTTATGAACGTTGATGAAGCGAAGGTGATCTGTCAGGATCGTGGCAAGTGGCAGTGCCTGGTCTCTGCCTACCCCTCTGGGATACAGGCGTGATGTTAAGTTATTTTATAATAAAACAATATCGTTTATTACATGTTTGGATAAGGTATTCACGCACATGACGAAGGCTGGCGATCGTTAAAACGATAAACTTCTTACACGCAAATGCCAAAATACTCCTACTTACCCAAACGTTTCAGTTTCATGTGGTTTCATGCCATGAAAAGTGTGTTGGTAAAACTGAACAAAACAGGTGGGTGGTTTTACGAGTTTCTTGTGAAAACATAGTTGAGTTGAGGTGTAAAACTAAGTCTTACTGCGGGACTAAAAAAACAGTAAAATAAGGGTTTTTTGCCTTACCCTATAAACACTAAAAAATCACTTTAAACACAAATAAAAAGTAATCAACAACACGACGGCTGAGCATTGACTACTAGTTATGTAGACGGGCATTTTTTGGGAGCGCTTCCGTGTTTCGCATGGCAGGTTAAGCCGTTGGCGCTGGCTGTCATATAATGGCAGTAAGACCAGCTACTAGTCTTAGAAGCCTTCACCAGTCCGGACTTGGCCCCCGTGGTGGAGTATGGCCTAAACTTCCTCGGGGAACAGACCCGTGCCTCTCGGTATGGACATAATGGATTGAAGACGATGAAGAAGATAAAATGATACACTGACCCCTGATCTAAGGCGTGTGTCTTAGGGGTTAGTGTTTTACAATAATAGTGCAATCTAGTGTGCTATTGCTGTTTACAGTACAGGGGTGTACCTATTTACAATGTAAAAAATATCTTTAAAAGCAGTTCCATAATTCTAAGGATTGTGACAAATATTTATCCGCCTGTCACCTTCGCCTGTCGGTGCTGAATGGATCCCCCAGCAGCCGACTTTAGAGCATCGGATCAGCGCATTGGTGTTCTGCCTTTCGCCGTGTGCCCTCCGTCTGGTCCAAAATCATCTTCTCTAGACTACGATGTCGTGACCGCACAATATGCCCAAAAAAGCTGAGGGACCTATACTTAGTAACAGAATAAAGAGACGGTCGCTTCATTATTCTCAGCTCATTTAGTATGGAAACATTCGTTCTGAAGGCTGTCCACAGGATTTTGAGTATTTTTCTCCAACACCACATGTCGAATGCATCCATTCTAACAGTCGCGGCTATCAAAACTGCTAAAACAATGTAGTTTGATAGATAAAAATCAACTATTTCTCGTTAACACTCTCATCAAATTCAAAGCCAATATTAACCCTTGTTTGTCCCCACCTGGGGCACGGGTCTCTTCTCGCATCGCAGAAAGGTTACGCGATACTCCACCATGGCGGCCAAGTATAAAAGTAGTTAAAGTATTCTCTATCTATCTATCAATCAATCTCAATGCCACACTGGTCATTGATGTCTATTAACTTACGACCAAACTGAAGACTTGTTGACTGTACTAAAATAATCTGCAATGGCAATAATTATGTTATTTATGACACTAGACGCGGATAATTTCATGTAACCTCTCGCTCTGGAACATTTAAAAATTTTGAAACTGGGACTATAATTTTATTTTACTACATATTATAATTTATTTCAAAACTATAACCTCAGGCTGTAGGTACGAAATATTCACACACCCTCTCACACACACCCACTCACAAACACACACACTCACACACAGAGAGGACTCACCAATAACTCGGCAATGACATTCTATTATTTTCAGTTAATTGTAACTTTGCTACATTTTGTTAAATCTCTGCTTAATTATTTCTTAGCTTAACGTTGTATTAATTAAAATATTTTAACTTGCCTTATTCGGTGGGGATTTGGCGCTGGTTGCCGTAATACAGGCTTCATGCCTAGCTCGGCAACAGAGGCTAATCTATATACTTAAGTCATTTCGTGTACACTATTTTTATTTTTAATGCACTAACCCGTGCTAAGGAACAAATTTAAAAACCTATTTAGAGGCTAAAAATTTCACCCATGCCGGGATTCGAACCCGCAACCTCTGGCTATCCGTACCAGCGCTCTACCAAATGAGCCAATGGGCGACTCACGGCATCAGTGAAATTTCGAACCTCTTTACAATATTCTCTGTATTACGTACAGGCAGCGACATCTGACTTAAGCAAATTGCATTACTTACAGCCCCGACTACCTACTTTGCAGTTAGGTTTAACATCGGAACGATATCACTGTACCCACATGATTACACTATTTTTATTTTTAATGCACTAACCCGTGCTAAGGAACAAATTTAAAAACCTATTTAGAGGCTAAAAATTTCACCCATGCCGGGATTCGAACCCGCAACCTCTGGCTATCCGTACCAGCGCTCTACCATTTCGTGTAACATTCTTATTTGTAAATCCTTCTAAATCATTGGTCAAAAAACAATAAACAATGAACAGTGTGGCTGACCTCCAGTTTCCCTTGCCAACAGTTCTGGGAGGTGATATCGGAGGAGCACGGCATTGACCCGGCCGGCGTCTACCGCGGCACCAGCGATTTGCAGTTGGAGCGCATAGAGGTCTACTATAACGAGGCCTCAGGCAAGTACCACGGCACTGTATTATTGACGACCCCTGTGGCGTAGCGGTAGCACATCTGCCTACCATACGACAGGTCCCGGGTTCGAACCCTGGCTGGGGACAAAAAAAACCCCAGGTCTTGGATGTATACATGTTTGTGATGTCGTTGTTTCTGGTTCCCACGACACAGGGTATCCTAGTGTGGGGCCAGAAGCAATGTATGTGCTTGTACTTATATAAATGTTAATTTTTTTATGTAGGTAATCAACGTCCGGAATTAAGGTAGGTAATTACGTTTTGACTAATAATCGCGATTAGACCCGATTAATATATAACTAACTATTACCTACGTATTTAGCCTATATGAGTCCCACTACAAGACACAGGCCTTCTCTCACAGAGAGAGATATTATGGACTCAATTTCAATCCCTGAACTGTATGATTTCTGGAAAACCATAAAAAAATTACCGGAGTCTCATAAAACTACAATTGGTAGTTTTAAGTTTATTAGGACAAATTCCATGTATGTTACAGTCTTCCTTCCTGTTAATAAGTAATATCAATTTGCAATTCATATTACTTATTAGAATATGGATTTGCCCACGGCTGGGCGCATGCTGCGAAGCAGGCGACGCACGCAGCACACCGCAGCGCAGATTTTGTAAAGCATGGAACGTCACTGAGCATCATCAGTCTAAACCATGATTCAAACTTACGACCTCACAAACGTGAAGCAACTGTATCCACTGCCGGCGAGACGTAATTTTTTCTGTTGGATTATCACTTTAGCAAGGAGTTAATTGCGCTTCCTCAGATGGACAGACAGACTGACAATTGGTTTAAGTGTTTTATAGGCACAACGACCTCTCCGGCTTGATTAGATCAGTCGAGGAAGCTTGGGATTAACAGAGAAGGTAAATAGCCTAGGTGAGCAAGTAGATTGGCGGTGTTCTGTCGACAGCACATCGACCTTTACACACGGGCACTCTAATAAGTCATGTTAAGGGCGACATTGCAAGAAAAACATCAACGGTATTATTTATAACAAACACGATTCCTCTGAAACGCTCCTCAAGAGGCATTTTGGCGTCATAAATAATTATACATGCCGTGGTATTTATTTAATTAGGGCCAGTTTCTTCATTGAGAATTTCCTTATTGTAAATACTTAATGACTCTTCGAATTTCTGAAAGTTACTTAAGTTTACCTGGTGAAATTCTCAATTCCACAACCAAGTTCTCGGACTTTCCATTGTGTTATTTGAAAAACTGTTTGTTTTCTTCAATTTCATTATCTACCACTCGCTGACATCAAGAAAAACACCGTGAAGAAACCTGAGTCTCTAAGTTCACATACCTACCAATGCCATTCCGCTCTGGGGCGTTATTACGTAAGTGTCCACTGAGTCAGGGGCGGATCTTGAATTTGTGGGGCCCTGGGCTGAAACTACTTAGGGGCCTATCTAGGTACTCAACTAATAGCCATGTCAAAAAAACTGTTTCTATAATGATATATTATTATATATTCTTTATTGCACAAAAAAACATAAATATTCATTAAATCTACTCAAGTAGTAGTAGTACAAAAGGCGACCTTATTGTTGTGGTAGCAATCTCTTCCACGCAACTTTTGGGTGAGAGAGAAATCAAAATAGTGATATATATATAATAATATAAAACAATAAAATAATTTTATTCATTATAAATTAGTAAAAGAAATTGACAGGTTAACTCAATTCATAAAAGTACTTATGCAATAATTTATCATCAATGTTTTCTTATGACGTTATCACGTAAAAATATCGTCCGTAAAAGTATCTACCGACTTTACAGACAACCATTTTTTAAATACAAATTATCGCCTACTGTGTTTAGCGGGATCTGGGGGCCCCTTGTAACCTCGGGGCCCTGGGCTGCAGCCCAAGCAGCCCTTAGGTAGATCCGGCCCTGCACTGAGTCGAGTGACGTTGATTTTTACTTTTTTTAAGCTATTTCGGCTGTCAAATGCATAAATTTTTTGACACTTAGGAGTCGTCTAAATGCTTCACTCGATAGAGTGGAGTGCTACGTAATAGGAGGGCTGGACATACTTTGATGAGCACGCGGACACAATATTTGTTTTCATCTAACCCATACTCTCTCTTTGAGGGAATGCCAGTGCCTTGCAGTGCGATGTAAATATGCTACATAAAATATCAAAATACAATATCCCAGCAGACATCCTTTTCATAAATTTTTCATTATCAGACTTTCCTCTCCCAACAAATTTTCGATCGGTGTTGCCCCTTGTATTAAAGTTTTATGTAATTTTAAATCTAACAATATAAAACTGTACATATATATTATTTAGTTGTTTCATAATATTTATGTACTATTTTATTATGTTTAATTATTTTTGGTTACTACCTATAAGTTCCTCAACTATCTACTGCAATATGCGAGGTGCGCGACTAGTAAAAAAAAAGTGCCATCGCCACAAACCTGACATTGGCAGAATCCTAGGGGGTGCCATAAAAAAAAGAATTGAATTGAATTAATTTTTGCCATGATTGGGAGGAATTGCCCATAATCCCCACGCTGGGCATGCGGGTTGGGGATCGCAGTTTGGTGGAGTTCTATGCAGGGGCGCTGCTGCCCACCCCCCGGTTTGTGCTCATTAGGAGAGGGCTATGCCCAGCAGTGGACTAATATATAGCCTGAAGAAGAGAAGAAGAAGAGAATTAATTTTTTATCGATAAATCACACGATCTAAAGCGGCGAGCGTTGTCTCGCCGGTCGCCAGTGGCCGCTCGCCACGGTCCGAGCAACCACTAACTGTCCCGATACAGTTATGTTACAGCTATTACTATTCATATCTCTGACCGCTGCCCGAGCTTGACAGTGCAGGTGTTCTTGCACTTGAGCTCATTATTGAGACTTCCTTGTACCTATTTGTGCCCAAATGTTGCCGTCCAAGTCAAAATTAACCTAAAATTAAAAAAATTGACGGCCTCGGTGGCGCAGCGGTTTAGCACGCTGACTGTGCAACCGAAGGTCTCGGGTTCGATCCCCGGCCAGGTTGAGGAAACGAACTTTTCTAGTTTTTCTTGGGTCTTATCTATGTATTTATTGTATTAAATCTATCGTCGAGTTAGCACCTATATAACACAAGTCATTAAGTTGTACTTAGTATAGGGCTAACGAGATCTGTGTAATATGTCCATGGATATTTATTTATAACCTATTCAAAGTAGCATAGAGATTACGTTTCCGTTTCGAGCAAGATCTCGGTAGTTTTGGAGACATTATGGAAAAAATTGACAAAATAACTGCAAAACTTACGGTCTTAGGATACCTCTGGGACACTCCAGAGGTTATTTAAATAATCTGTGGTTTTATATTAGTCTTTTCAAGTGGAATCCCCGAAGGGCAATAAATTTCAGTATGACTAGTTATATAGTTATATAGTTATATATTAAACAGGTCTAATCGCAATTACTTATAATTTTATTAGAAGCGGTGGTAGCTCAGTGGGTAGAACCATGGACTGGCAAGCGAGAGCCCCAGGTTCGATCCCGAGTGCGGGCATGTACCAATGACTTTGTTTAATTTCAAAGTTACCTACATTTGCGAATTTCTTTCCTGTGGGCTAGGCCGACTAAGCTGTCAGGATGGTATAGGTGCTGGGCAAGCCTACACCATCTAAAAAACCATGTCCCAGGCACTACAGCGTCGGAGTGGTCCCTTCACCCATCTAGTGTGAGTGAAGATACCACTGGACGCTGTATAAATCATCTCATTAAGCGGCAAATTACACTTCACCCCAAATCGCCTAAAGTGGCGAGTACCAAAAGTAAATTATTACGGGAGGCACTAAAAGTGACTCCCGCAATAATTGACTGTACACGCCACTTCAGGCGATATAGGGTGCTCACTATCGCCACCAATGGAATAAACTCATGTTTGTCGTAACTTGTTTTACAATAAGATATTACAAAAAGTAAACATCATAAATCTATCTGTGATAACTATTTTCAGAACATAGACTAGAACGTAGTATCGACATCTTAGGACTAAGTAATCGATTTCCGCTAAAAACGGCCGTTTTTGGCTGAAATCGAAAATTTTAAGACCAAGATAAGATAAATCCCTTCAGCCGTTCGTTCTCGAGTTTTAGCGAGACTAACGAACAGCAATTCATTTTAATATATGTACATAGAAGATTCTTTTGCTTTTGCTACTGTGGCGTGTGTACTGTTTTTATAATAAATGTTTATTCTTCTGAAACGTTGCGAAAACTTGGGGCAACAAAAACGAAAATGGACAACACATGAAACAGAGAAGTTCAAAGCTGCGTGGAAACATTCTCACAGTTAGTTGACTCGTTCCAAAACATCTGCTGGCCATCGACATCGGAATAGCTGTTTAGTTTATCTGGAATATCAATTTGAACCGGGCGGGCCTTTGTTACACAATAAAATCAGTACCTACCAACCTATGTCATCACACGAATAACGTAGGAGTACTTTAGACTAAATGCCTACGTTGATAATTGACTTATCTATGCATAGCTTACAAAGCATTTACTGTATTAAGACCTAGGACATATAGATAGAGGTCTTAGTATCTCAACCCACCAAGTGGAAATGCAATCTTGTGGAGACATCGGATGCACTATGCAATGCCATGAAACTATGACAGTATCTTTCGTTTGCCAACAGGTGCTACAAAGGATAATGGAGGCAAATACGTGCCTCGTGCAATCCTGGTCGACCTGGAGCCCGGCACCATGGACTCGGTGCGCTCCGGGCCCTACGGACAGATCTTCCGTCCGGACAACTTCGTCTTCGGACAGTCCGGCGCCGGCAACATCTGGGCTAAGGGACACTACACCGAGGGCGCTGAGCTCGTCGATTCAGTCCTAGATGTCGTCCGCAAGGAAGCAGAGAATTGCGACTGTCTCCAGGGTTTCCAGCTCACACACTCCCTCGGCGGCGGTACTGGCTCCGGAATGGGAACACTCCTTATATCCAAAATTAGAGAAGAATACCCCGACAGAATCATGAACACATACTCCGTAGTGCCCTCGCCTAAGGTGTCAGATACAGTAGTAGAACCTTACAATGCCGTCCTCTCCATCCATCAGCTAGTCGAAAACACAGACGAGACCTACTGCATAGACAACGAAGCCCTCTATGACATCTGCTACAGGACCCTAAAGGTGCCCAACCCAACTTACGGCGACCTGAACCATCTCGTGTCGCTTACAATGTCTGGGGTCACCACTTGCTTGCGTTTCCCTGGTCAACTGAACGCCGATCTACGCAAGCTGGCTGTGAACATGGTGCCCTTCCCGCGTCTGCACTTCTTCATGCCTGGCTTCGCTCCCCTCACATCCCGCGGCAGCCAGCAATACCGCGCACTGACCGTGCCCGAGCTCACACAACAGATGTTCGACGCCAAGAACATGATGGCGGCTTGCGACCCTCGCCACGGCCGCTATCTCACCGTCGCCGCCATCTTCCGCGGTCGCATGTCCATGAAGGAGGTGGACGAGCAGATGCTCAACATCCAGAACAAGAACAGCAGCTTCTTCGTGGAATGGATCCCCAATAACGTGAAGACAGCCGTCTGTGATATACCTCCTAAAGGTCTGAAGATGTCTTCGACGTTCATCGGTAACACGACGGCCATTCAGGAGTTATTCAAGCGTATTTCGGAGCAGTTCACGGCCATGTTCAGGCGCAAGGCTTTCTTGCACTGGTTTACGGGCGAGGGTATGGACGAGATGGAGTTCAACGAGGCCGAGAGCAACGTCAACGACCTGGTTTCAGAATACCAGCAGTACCAAGACGCCACCACTGAAGAGGACACGGAGTTCGATCAGGACGACATGGAGGAGCTGCAGAACGACGAACACCACGACTAAACGCTGAGCCAGACGCCATCTTGAAATTTTTGACAGCTCGAGGTCTGTTTTTAAAATGGCGTCGTCTATAGAATCCTCGCTGCATCTCATTTCTTCTTATATCAATAACTTACCTATGTATTTCTCATTGAAAACTTAGAGGCTAAGATGAATGTGTCTTACTACAATATAATACCAAAGTGTGATTACGAACAAAACGTTTTTTGAATGAAATATTGCGATATCGTCGCTCTGTGATTCGTCAACTTAATGTGACGACTCGACAAAGTGCAAATGTGGGCCATAGTGTTGTATCGGGCCCTATTTTAGAGATTTTTTTGTATTTTATTGTACAGCGAGTCAAAAAGCAGTAACGTACCAATCTGTGCATTTCTTAGCATAAGTTATTGTAATGTTGTGTATGCTTTTTATATTATTATATTAATTTACATATATTAAACGAATTTAAACTGAAATTTATTTTTACTGACTAATGGGAATGGGCAATCACGAAACTCATAATTACTTTTATACACAAATATTTTTTATTATTCTTTATTAAATCCTACGTTTCATACCTTACTCAGTATCACACTAAAGTTAAAATTACATTGTCTATGTACAATTTAAACTGAACACAATACTTTGTCTCGGGAGACCTTTTCTGTCATGACATGACATAACAACCAAAACTAATTTAATAAAAATTGTCTTTCTAAGAGGTTACTTCGATGCTTCTGCTACGCTTACTATTCCATGGTTATATCTCTTTTTTTCACAAAGGCTATAATCGCTTTATTCCATTTGTTTAGGTACTTAAAAAGCATATAAAAAATCTTGATGCGTCTTTTTATCGAAATACACACAGAGATACAGACATCACTTTAAGTTGTATAGAATCAGGCGTTACTTTGCGGAAATCCATAATAGCATTAAAAAGTTAAAATTACTTTGCTGAATTCCGCCAAAAATCCCACAAGCACCATGCGGCTAGCTAATGCACCGCCCTCCCTCCCACTTTTTCAAGCAGAAGCAAGACACGAACACACCACCACCAACACCAATACTTGTGTGAGAAAACACGCGACGCGTTTCGCCTCTAACACGAGGCATCCTCAGGCTCCCAAAAGATTCTTGCTTCTGCTTGAAAAAGTGGGAGGGAGGGCGGTGCATTAGCTAGCCGCATGGTGCTTGTGGGATTTTTGGCGGAATTCAGCAAAGTAATTTTAACTTTTTAATGCTATCACTTTAAGTGATAAGGCCGCCGTCTCTTAGGTTAAGAAATATCTGTGTAATTTCCATTTTTATGTACAATAAAGTGTTCTCTATCTATCTACACACTTATAAATCAAAATCTTTATTACACTTTACCAATTCGGTGTGAAATTTTATGTAATTTCATGAAATTCAAGTAAGATGTACAGATTTTGATTTAAAAAGTGTGTATTTCGATAGTGGCAAATGGCAGTCCCTGGTCTCTGCCTACCCCTCTGGGATACAGGCGCGAGGTTATGTATGAATGTATGCATGTATTTCTATAAAAAGACGTATCAAGATTGAATATTGTTTAAATTTTTTTAAGTAACTACCTAAACTAACTTTAGTAGCTAAAAATTTTTCCCAATGAAATCTTTTTGTAAGTTTCTTTGGGAACCTGTGTCTTTTGGAAAGGTTTGAGTATTTTTTTCTTGATTACCCTTAATCAAATGAGGAACCAACTTAAATGCATGGCAGTGACACAAATTGAATACAAACTAAATAATAACCAGTCCCATATTTCATGTGTCAAGCATAACTGTTTTCGGCCGCCACGGTAACTAAGTTTTCTAACCATAGGTACAACCATTTATTTTTAGGTAACTGGTAAAGAAATGCCGCGATTATCAGTAATTCACGGACCAAAAAAGTCTGTATGTGTAACTTGATTAAGAAACAAAACAATGATTTTTTCCTAGGAAACCGGTAACAAAACAAATTTACCATGGCCGCAGAAAGGGATTTAAAAGCAAATTGACAACAGTAAAAAGCTATCAAACCTACGGGCAGACCTTTTTTAACAACCTATTTAGAGGCTAAAATTTCAACTAAGCTGGGACTCGAACCCGCGACCTCTGGCTAACCGTGCCAGCGCTCTCCCAACTGAGCTAATGGGCAAGTACCGGCACCAGTGAAATTTCGAACCTCTTTACAATATTCTGTGTATTATTTAGCGTCCCGTGACTACCGCTAGTGGCATTTTTTAGAGCGCTTCCGTGCTTCGCAAGGCACGTTAAGCCGTCGTTGGTGCCGGCTGGCATATAATGGCAGGCGTTAAGCCATGTCAGAGGCCTTATGGGCGGCTTGATAACTTCTGACAGTAAGGCCCGCCACTGTCTTACAATCCTCCACCAACCCGGACTTGGCCCCCGTGGTGGAGTATGGCCTAACCTTCCTGCGATGCAGGAAGGGACCCGTGCCCCAGCAGTGGGGACATACAAGGGTTGATAACTATTTAATTGTCCTTAGAACGCGTTAGTGCAACAAAAAGAATACAACTACGGTTAGACCGTTTCAAGTCAAATTGGAGAAAATTCAGAATTATACAACACAATCCATTTAGTTACACATAACTACATACACAGCTAAAGTTAGTCTGAATAACTAATTAGTCTAAACTATCTAAAATAGCTTCTATTTAGTGTAAGACATCAACGAGTGATAAATTGTAACGACGAACGACTAAAAGCACGAGAGATTCTCACAAAATGTATATAAAATCAATGTACAGTCTATTAGATTTTAGAATATACCTCGGGCTTTAGAATAGGCTTTGGTTTTCGCCGAAAGCACACGAGTGTTCCTGCTCTGTTTAAAACTTTTCTTCACTATTTTGAAAAGTTATGTAAAGTTATGTTATGTGTCATATTAGTTCAGATAATTTCTATTACACGAATATATCCGATTCTATGCGATAGCAGCCGAGGTATATTCCAAAAGCTAACAGACTATTAAGGCTGTTCTTACGTGAAGCAAACAAGAGGTGTCTCACGAGCACAACTGAATTTTTTTGTGATTGTAAAATTGATAATCCTTTTTAAAATAGTTTTGATGACTGTGGTCTGACGGTGTCATGGATAATTAAATTACGCATATTTAAGGCATTTTACCTTTTGAACGTTGTTGAAGCAAAGGTGATCTGTCACGATCATGGCATGTGGCATTCCCTGGTTTTTGGCTACCCCTCTAGGACACAGAGCTGTGTTTATGTTTTGTTATTTTTTGTATCCCAGTTTTTGATTGACAAAATTCCAAACTAAACATGTATCCTTCTTTTTCGAAAACTACGTATAGAAATAGAAGAATATATAAAAATACATTAAATATGTATATTATTTAAATGCCCCTGATATATTTATGCATAAAAACCTCAGAACACATTTATCAAAAGTTTACTCATTTTATATCAATAACTAAAAATGATAAATTGTGCGAGCGAGATAACCATCCACACAATACATAAGAACAGCCTTAAGAATGAAAAAACACCAAGGCCCACTTGCAACACCTCTAAAATGTCACTTAATTAAGTAGTCACTTAAATAGAATTTTGTACGAAGAATTTTAGTTGGTACATCAAGGGAAAATGGCGCAATTCAACCTAAATATCTAAATACCTTATAGTACACGTACAAATAAAATTGTAAGCAGGTAAAATAAATACAACACCTTTGTAAACTTCAACTTAAGAATGTAAATAAAAAATAGCTTTCAATAAAATCATATGGCAACATATTCATACTTACAGGCTAGTTAGCTACTGCGGGCCGACGATTAAGGCGCTCTGGGGTGCTTACTAGCGCCACCAAGAGTAAAAATCATAACGTGTTTTGTTATAAAAAAAAAAGTAACCGTGAAAAATCTTAATATCTGTGATAACAATTTTTAGAACCTAGGATCCACGACCTAGGACTTTAATCGAGTTCCGTAAAGTTATGATTTTTGTTCCATTGGTGGCGCTGTTCGATAAGATTCGCAATGTCTCCAATCATTGGTAAGACAGTGAGATTGTTTTATGACGTATCTGGATAGGAGAGTGATAGCTTATGTTATGTATGATTGAAAACATTTCACAAATAGCATTACAATGTGACAATTACATTGCTAAATTCCGCCAAAAGTCCCGCAAGCACCAGTTACTATCGATTGTTCGATTGTTATGTAACAAACGCAATATTCGAATAAATCGATTGTTTTTAGTAACTATCGCCCATAACACTGAGGCTTCCTAGGCACAACACTGTACAGCGGGGATCGAACCAACTCTGCGTTGGGTAGCTTAACAACTATGCAGAATACTGGTGTTATTCTTGTGTTTACATAATTTCTTCCGCAATAACTTCTGATACTATATAAATTGTTCTGTCGGCGGCCCAAGTAATAGAATGATGAAGGTTGTAACCAGGTTCCACAGTTTTTATAGTAACAGGGGCATGTGCTATTCGACTGTTCCAACCTTCACCAAACACTTATTAAGCATTAAACAGCTAAAATTACAAAATACTTTTCGGCACTTCAATTCCCCTCTGGCGCATCAGCTTGGTGATGTGCAAGCGGATTTCCAGAACATTTCTCACGTATTCGCAAAGCTGATGAATCAGAGGGTGAATGTTAAGTTCACACACAGATGTTCACTTGACGCACAATGCGTCCGTTCCCCATGCCACATATCGTAATCGTTTTTACCTCCCTTGTCACGACTTATTCGATTAGGACCCGTGTGCGTATTCGAGTACAATTTAATCGATATCAAACAGAAATTCGAATGAAATCGATAACAATCGACTGACAATAATCGAGTGCAAAAATTGCAGTCCTCGTCTGTGGGACAAACCCTAAAATGTAATTATCACCTCTTCAATATTGTGCGCTGCGCTAATAGTGCAAACGCATCAGAACAATTGGAATGCGGTGTAAACGCAAAAGCGCACTACGGCACGGCACAGCGTTTGTTTTTATGCGTTTGCGCATACCGAATACAAGGGAGATAGATGTACGGAGTTCAAGGTAACTTATTAATCAATTGCAGAGCTCGCGTTGTGGTCCGCTAGATTCACTGTCGATTGTTATAGACTAAACGGAATATTCGAATAAATCGATGGTTTTTAGTAATAATCGTCCATCTCTAAGCCACGCTGGCTCGACAGGTCGTATCACGCTTTAGATTCTCGTGGCGGAGCGAACGCGCGGCATGACGCTTAACCCTAAATAGGACATGGGTAGTATACATTTTTCATTGGCTTTCAACTTTATTTATAGGTGATAAAGTTGAATTATTTTGCCCCTGCCCCATTAAAGAGGTATAAATCTGTGTCTGAATGCTACTTAAGGGCGTTGATGACCTCGACATAGGTTCTCGTTCGGGCATTTGATTTGATGTCCACAGCAAAACATTATTCAGGTAATTTATTTACTAAAACTTTCGTAAGCACAACACATTGTAGACTTTTAGTCCGGATTTACTTACGGGTGTTGTTATATCGGAAAAGTCCGACCAGGTTTCGCTCCGATTCGCAGAGCTTAATCCGGTTCTACGAAAGTGCAATGATAGTGAATATCGAAATCGACACTGCAAGAACGAAGATGTCGTGAGCTGTGTCTGTGCCATCATAGTGACATTGACGACGGGAAAGCAGTAGGCGCTGCGGCGCAAGCCAGCGGGAATCCCCCGCAGCCAGTGTCGGCACCCGCCCCACCTATCTCGGCGCGGGCGCGCCGCGCGCTTGCCCGTAGAGTGAGACAAGCAACCGACGACGCGAGCTCCGTCTCTGCTCACCATGATTAAGCTCTGCGAATCGGAGCGATACCTGGTCGGACTTTTCCGATATAACAACACCCGTTAGTAAATCCGGACTAAAAGTCTACAATTTATTTACTTAA
Organism: Yponomeuta sedellus; assembly: GCA_934045075.1. NCBI lineage: Eukaryota > Metazoa > Arthropoda > Insecta > Lepidoptera > Yponomeutidae > Yponomeuta > Yponomeuta sedellus. The sequence continues at coordinate 1,457,078 of OW203744.1, forward strand.
AACAATTTGAATTATATGGTTTGAAATGGGACTGTTAAGTAAATGTATAGCTATACGTTTAACATAGTTACACAATCGTGAATTAGTACAAATGGTGATAAGTCCATGATGTATAACTATGTTAAAATACTATGTACAATAAATAACATTCTTTCTATGCTATCAAAATGTCCCAGCAGGAGCGGATGTCTATGTCAGAAACACTCTTAAAAATATTAAGTAACATATGAATTCTCACCTTACACAACTAACATAACAAAATAGATACATACAATTTGTAAGGCCTCATCAACAGCTGACTTCATTGTATCATTAAGGCAACTCGAGTATTTCTCAATCTTTTCAAACTTACACCTAAGACGGTATCAGGCAGTGGTCACACAGAACGGAAACGGGACGCGGAAAAGACGTGACACGTTGTATAGAACTCGCGCCCTCGCCCCGTCTGTGCTATTTGGACTTCGTTCCGTCCATTCAGTACAAGTCTAGTAGACGTCTTTTGCGCGTCTTTTCCGCGCCTTACAATCGGGGCCGCAAGTCAACTTTCCCATAGCATACCTACACCCACAGGCCTTACACGTGACTCCAGTCCGCGCCACATGACCCTCAGACGAAGAACTCGTCATCGTCATCGAGGTTGACCTAAACAACCTCATAATAGCGACACCACACTTAGGGCCTCAAGTCAACTTTCCCATACCTACACCCACGGGCCTTACACGTGACTACACTCCTCGCTTCACGACCCTCAGACGGAGACTTCGTTATCATTATCCAGATGTATAAGGTTCACCTAAAACACAACCGAACAATTTGACACCACATCACACAGGAGTCTTTTTTCGCACAGCGTAGCCACATCTCGGAGCCGGAGCCGTGCACGTCCTCTGAGCGGGCTTGGGGCCGTCAGACGGAGACCTCGTTATCATCACCCAGATGTAGGTATAACGTTGACCTAAAACACAACTTAAAAATAATGCCACCACATTTGTGGCCGCACGCAAGAGTCAACATTCCCAAGCCTTACACCTGATTCCAGTCCGCGCGTCATAACTCTTGTCATAATCATCCAGGTAGACCTAAAATACAACCAAACAATTTGACACCACATCAAACAGGAGTCATTTTTCGCACAGCGTAGCCACATCTCGGAGCCGGAGACGTGCACGTCCTCTGAGCGGGCTTGGGGCCGTCAGACAGAGACCTCGTCATCTTGGTCGAGGTGTATGGCTGAGTCGAGTCGCGCCAGCTTGAGCAGCGTCTTCTTGACGCGCAGCGCGGGAAGCCGCACGGCCGGCTTGCTGTGCCAGCACTCGCCGATCAGCCGCGCCAGCCCCGCCATCGTCTGCCGGGACGAGTTCGCAACAATAACTCATGTGCCGTCTATTTATTCTTGCTTGTCCAATTTAGGGCTGATTTTTCAACAGTCAGATAACTTTTATCTGAGGAATAAAAATGGCGGTTTGACATAATTTTCATACATAAGCTGTCGCGCCGCCATTTTTATTCCTCAGATAAAAGTTATCTGACTGTTGAAAAATCAGCCCTCAGTAAACAAGATTCTAACCTTAAAATTGAGATTAGATGCCTAAACTAGACATTGTCTCGCAAATTCATGAACTATGTTTATAAAATTGGCAGCGTGTTATCTAAAAGAGTGTTCCGGTTACTTCATTTATGGAAATATGGCAGTTTTGGACTAAAAAGTCACAGTTTGAGGGTTTCTTGTTCAATCTTCTTGTCAATCTTGTTTACTAAATCGGACAAGAAAGAATAAATAGACTGTACCAATGCTACTGTTTTGTTTGTTTATTATTTCTTTGCGCTGTGACTTGTAACTAGATTCCTATGGATTCACTTTGTATACGTGTGTGTGTCTTATGTAAATAAATTATTTATCAATCAATCTTAATATGTTCATTTTAAACAAGCCAACCCAGCGAACTCCGTACCGCATAACTGTCGATTCATTTTTTTTTTCTTTCCGTAAGAACCATCCTCGTATTTCATCTAATGATCTTTCAGTGATAAGGCCGCCGTCTGTACTCTTAGGTTGAGAAACATCTGTGTAATTTCCATTTTTATGTACAACCAGCTGACCCAGCGAACTTCGTACCGCCTAACTAACTGGCGATTCTTTAAGATTTTTTTTTCTCTCCGTAAAAACCATCCTAGTATTTCAAGGAATAGTCTAAAAAAAGAATTAGAGAAATCGGTTCAGCTGCTCTCGAGATTTGCGCTTACCAACACATTCGGGGATTCATTTTTATATTATAGATAGATAAATAAAGTGTTCTCTATCTATCTAATGTTCATTTCAAATAAGTGAATATGTGTTTTACGGGCGTAACCGTCCATCGTAAGCAGTTCAAAATGTTACATCTTTATTCTAAGTAAGGAAACTACAGGTCTGTTTAAATGTCTTATGTTTAAATGTAATTATGTCTCATTTGATAATTTTGTAGCGGTTTGTTTCTAATAAATAAACAAAAAAAAATTGCCTTTTTCTCTAATTATTACACGTAAAATACGAGGCAGGTCAACTCTCTGAGCGTTACTATTCAAAATCTTTCTTAGATTGACCAGAGGAAACGTTCTTTTTTTGTATAAGTTCACTTTTGCGTATCACATCGTAGCAACGAAAACATAACTCCATTTTGATCCGTTTTCTTAAGTTATAAAATACATCAGTTGCTTCCTACATGATAAGGATTTCAGGTTTGCAATTAACAACTTTTAATACAAAAACATTTCGGTTATTTTCTTACAAAACTAGGAAAAGCCCCACCACTCAATCGTTTCGCAAACCTGTATGAAGTTATTGATTTTGAAGCAGAATGAAGTTCACTGGGTTTACATAAGCTAGCTTACTTTTCTTTCATCTTCTTTGGTCCCTTTACTCCGTGGACTCTGGGGCTGACACATTTATCTCCGTTCTTTACTGATTATACATAAACTGCCCGCCCCGGCTTCGCAAGGCTAGTGTACGATAAAAAACAATCTTTTATACAAAAAAATATCTTGTCTCGACAATAACAAACGCAACAAAATAAATATTACCCAATTTAGTGCATTCGTTGTAGAGTCATGCGTGCACATACATTTCGGCGGTTTATTTTTGTCTATATAGACATCGATTTTTATCAACACTATGTCCTCATTGCTGGCGCACGGGACTCGTCTTACATCGCAGGAACGTCAGGCCATACTCCACCACGGGGGCCAAGTCCGGTTCGGCAGAGAATTGTAAGACAGTGGCGGGCCTAACTGACAGAACATATTAAGCCGCCCAAAGGGCCTTTGACATGGCTCAACGACTGCCATTACATGACAGCCGGCATCCGACGACTTAGCGTGCCTTGCGAAGCACGGAAGCGCTCGGAAAAATGCCACTAGCTTTAGTCACGGGACGGTCACCCATCCTGCATCTGACCGCGCCTATTGCTGCTCAACTCAAGCCATTGATTCCAATCACTCGGTACGACTAGGCCCCGAGCGCTTCTTCTAGATCATTTTGGAGAAAAATGGACAAAAAAAAACTCCAAACTTAGGCTGACATTCAGAGACGAAAACTAAGCAAAGACTGAGTGCTTAGTGCGAGTTTGATGGATCCAATCGAATAACTTTACTACTGCGTTAATCGAGCATTGAGTAGTGAGTATGAGTAAGTTAACCGTTCGAACTGGCAAAACGCTGTCACAGTACAACTCGCACTCGCGTTTATTCGCGTTTTGGCTGGTAAACGTGTTCACTTCTCAACGTACCTAAACCATTACAACTCGCACTCAGCAATTTTAATTTCCATACTTGTCGCTAGGTGGCGTTTCCTCGATGCCATAGAAATATGAGTTTACGTTAACGCGATCGCGTAGTTAAAAAACTCGCACTAAGCACTCAGGTCTTAAGGTGGTGTTACACTTATCAAATATCTTTGTCCAATTTACGATATGATCAAAGAAATTGGAAGAAATTGGACGACTTTATCAAATGTCTTGGAAACACCGATATTTGATCAAATATTAATGACACTTAAATCAAAATGGCTGCAAACAAGATATCGTGGACAATTCCAATGACAAAATTTTTAATACTTTTTTTGGGTTTGACTTTTGGTTTTCCATTAATAAAATAACGATAATAATAGCACCACTTAAAGACGCAATAGAGGAGTTTCAAAAATTTATTACAACGGTCATTTTGGCATGTCCTTTGATTTAATATTTGTTTTACTTAAGACTGTGGAGCATTATGATATTTGTTTATCAAGCAGCTGAAAACTGCGGTTTTGTAGTCCATCTTTGTTATTTAAAAACTTCATTAAAACAAAAGAAAACAAAAATATTTCGTGTTTTAATTACTCAGCCCCCATGTTTATCACTGTTCCCAGTGCAAAGTCAAAATTACTGATAATGATTTTTGTGAAATTTTCTTTGCTACTTGGCATAAGTTTGATGTTTTTATGAAACTTTGGACCGTATTATTTTGTTTTGAGGCCTAATTTTATGCTTAAACCTACTATAATCTATACAAATTTCAACAAATGTATTGTCCCCGAAATATGGTATTTCCGGACATTTCGGTTTTGTTACTACTATTTTTAAATAAAATTATTCTACCAAAAAACAGTTTTTGTCTTCGTATTATGGCGACATTAACGCTCGTTGGATCGGCTATTTTGAATACGGCATGACAGTGCATTTTTATCGGTGGTGTCAGGTGGATGTGCGACATACTGGACTGGAGCATTTTCACCGTCAGGTTTGTGACTGAGTGTTTAATATCCTTACTATCTTTATTTAACACATAATATCGTTTTTAAGATTATGCGGTAAAGTAAGTTAATTATTTTAATTTACCGTAAAATAGAATGTTTTTAAATATATTTTTGAATGTAATGAAAGCGCATTATGTTACTTCGGTTTTGTTACTACTGACATGGTAACATATAGACGGACCATCGAAGTAACAAAACCGACAGCATAAGGCTAGTTCCATATCAGTAACATGATACATTTTTTATTTATCTCAGATAGAATCCTTGCAAAGTTAAAAATAACAGCCTAAGAGATTTTTTTATATTTTGCTTTACAAATGAGTAACTATTATTATTATTGCTGAAGGGTGTATTGCTTATTCGCTAGATTTCGCTTATGTTCCAGATTCAAAGACTGCTGAAGCTAAAGCAAAAAAATTTCAATTAAACAAAGATGACAATCGTCGTGGACATCGATAAAATATTAACAAAAGAGGACTTACTGCTGTTTTGTCACTGCAAATTGAAGTGGCCTTTGGTCGAGCCACATTTCATCCTTTCCCATCAGTGTGGGGAATGTTATCAGCAAGTATCGCAAAACCCAGCTAATCATTTTTCTTTATCAATGAGTAATAGCGATATAAAGATGCTACTTGATAATGTTCAATTTTGGTGTGATCATTGTAACGCTTCCATCTACGATCACTATTCAAGGGATGAGTGTATCACATGTTCATAGAGATATTAATAACTGCCAGTGGCAGGATTGTTTTAATTAATTAAGTACCTATGTTCTTTTCAGAACTTTTGAAGACTGCTCATTTAATTGTATTATAAGATTTATAGGTCTAAGTAAGACTGAATTACTATGTTAAATAATTTGTAAGAGATAACCTTTAACATATGAATGTGTTTTCACAGAATAACACGCAAAATATAGTAGAATAATTTTTTTATCATAAATATAAGCAGAAACCTATGTGCCATTAAAAGTCCTGCCTAAGTTTATTTTTATAGATATTTCACTAGTAGTACTTAGGTACCTACGTAAGAAACTGTTGCAATTTTCGTGAAAAAAATTATACGTCTTAAAGAAGACTGAATACACGTTAAAAATAATTTGTATACCAATGATGGATCTCTTGTTTCTTTAATTTAGAATAGGTAGGTGATGTAAGGTATATACCAAAGCTACATTTTGGTTACCTAAGTACTTTGTTTTTAATTTAGTATCACACATTAAAAATGGTTAAAAAATTACAAATTAAAATATTACATTTTACGGTCTTCTGAACTATGCCTTACAATTTTGTTACTGTCGGTTTTGTTACTGTCCCTGAATTATTTGATGCAATTTTAAAGATTATCTCGTGAATTAAATATTATTAACTACATGTATTGTGTCGAGGCTAAAAATAATAAATATTACCGTTTTCTAATATTATTCCTGGTTTGATATATCTTAATTTAAATAAAAAAAATTGAAAATATAAATGGATTTGGAGCAACAGTAACAAAACCGAATTATAATTGAATTTTCTAAACATTTTCAACATGTTTTGGGCCTTATAATTTTATTTAATAACGTAAAATGACTGTATTAATTCCAATAAGTGAGAGAGACATAATGTTTTTAGTTTAATTTCTATTTAACTTTAAATATGGTAACAAAATCGACTCAAATTAGTTACATGCTCTAATATTTCTTATTTTTTCGGTAATTAGGGCTTTAAATTACGAAAAAATATATAATTTCTAAGAAAGGGTATCCGCCAAAATTGCCCCAGTCCCGGCGCAAAAGAATTGTATCTCAGATTTTAGATAATTATTAGTAGAAACAATAATGTCGCTATTAGCTGATTCGGTGGCTAACATGTTTTTTTGCCCAGAGAAGTTTCATAGGCGCTACATGCAAAAATGACACTTTTTAAGAAAAACTTCATTTTACTGTACTAATTGACATTGAATTGGCAAAAAAAATAAAACACATGATATAAACACGTTATCACATACCTATGTAATATAATACATACATATATATATACAGGGTGTTAGGGTAAACACCGTTATCCTTGAAACTGGTAATTCAGACCATCAAACTGAACAACTTTCATTATGGGACCAACAATAGAATCACAAAAAAAAAATCAGCTGTCTCATACAAACTCGTAATAGCACTGTCGACTCGACTGAAATGTATGAAACAGTTAATTTTTTTTTGTGATTTCATTGTATAAATAAATAGTGGTTTTATTTTATCTCTCTTGGTACACCAAATAATAACATTAGGACCTATATATACCTCACACAATTACATAAGAAGATAATAAATCAGAAGATAAACTAGCAGGATTTATTATTTTTTGTATTTTTATATACATTACATTCGATGTAAACATGTCCCTCAAACAACACAGAATCACAACATAACAACAATAAACTCAATAACAACATTATGTACTAGAATATATATGGGTAGGGTTTTGTGGGACAATTTATGTAATAATTAAGTTTGTCATTATTTTAATAAATACAATACAATATGTGTGTGTTTTATTCATTTTTTGCCAATTCAATGTCAATTAGTACAGTAACATGAAGTTTTTCCTAAAAAGTGTCATGTTTACATGTAGCGCCTATGAAACTTCTCTGGGCAAAATAACCATGTTAGCCACCGAATCAGGAAATAGTGACACTTGATATTGTTTCTACTAATAATTATCTAAAATCTGAGATACAATTCTTTTGCGCCGGGACTGGGGTTTTTTTCTATGGGATTTGGCGGAAACCCTTTATAGTTTTGCTATTTTGATTTAATTAAAGTAACCACCTTACAGCAATTTTTAAGCTTAACGTTTTCGCCTTGTACCATATTTTTGAAACTCCTCAATAGCAGCACATGAAGACGCTCCACGTTCCTCCATTTTCTTAAGACTATGCAAAAAATATTGGACACAGTTATTGGACAACTGGAACGGGCTTACCTCGAAGAAATTTTATAAAATATTTGACAGCAAAATTGGACAAAGATATAAACGTCCAAATCACGTACATTTTGACATTTCTGAGACCGGTCTTAGCTTCGGTTTTCGCCTCTGAATGTCAGCCTAAGTCTTCTCAGAGCGGAGCAACGACAATGTGTGCAGTTGAAAGTGACTGACCGGATGCGCGTCCCGCGGCAGCGGCGGTCGCGCGCCGTCCACGCAGACGACCTTGCGCATCTCGTCGAAGGAGGGGTCGGCCGCCACCAAGTCGGCGTAGGGCGGCCGGTACTCGCGGCAGCCGGCGCCGGCGCCCGCGCTGCGCCACGCCACCTCCCAAAGCACCAGCGCCAGCGCGTACATGTCGCACTTGCGGTACGACTCGAAGCACTGCAGGTTCATGCTGGTGCGGAACATTATTATAACATTTACATGCAAGCACATACATTGCTTCTGGCCCCACACTAGGATACCCGGTGTCGTGTGAACCAGTAACAACGACATAACAAACATGTAGACATCCAAGACCTGGGCTTTTTATTTTTGTTCCCAGACGGGATTCGAACCCGGGACCTCTTGCATGGTAGGCAGACGCGCTACCGCTACGCCACAGAGGTCGTTAATAGGGTTACATTTCATTTTACTTTTTATCTACTCTGATACTATAATACAATAGTATATTTCATTACAAGTGCGGAAAGGCTGTCATTGCTAAGAGTTCCGACAAATGTCTACCCGAGCCGAGGCGCAGCCGAAGGCGAGGGTTGACAGTCGGAACAAGTTGCAATGACGGTTCCGCGCGTGTACTGAACGACTATTTTTTATACAGTTGCGAAAAAAAAATAAGCAATTTAATAAAGAAAAATTATTTGGAAAATGGCGCCAACCGTAAAAGAATATAAGCAGAGATTTTTTTTCTTCACCCATTCTGGTAGACTAAGGGAACTATGCCCATACAGCCAAGTCTTCAGTAGATTTTTTTTATCGATATGACAAGAAATGAAACCTAACCTAACTCATTCATTCAAATCATTAAATCTGATATTGAAACAAATTAGTAGCTTCTTTTTAGAAATATACGTAGTTGCATAAATCATAAAAACTTCGTAGTTGGTTTTTCTTTTTTATAGACATTATTTTGACAGTTGGGAAAGAGAAGGCACGAGTTCGGGAAAGGTAAAAAAAAGCACGAGTATGTAATATCCCACATCCCGAACGCTATACGTCCCTGCAATACGTTTCACTTTTTGAGCAACTGTATTAAAAAGATTTTAAAACTGAAAAAAAAAACCTCTTATGACAAACATTACGCATAGGCCAAAAATAAAAAGTTTTATTACGATACAGGTCTTGTATGGACACCTGTAACATAATATAACTTTTTAATCATAACGATACACCTATACAACCTCCAGCTGGACCAAGAAGTTTGAAGCTCAACTTAAAAAAAAAGGTTTCAATGAACGAGTCCGCGGCGACGCAACACGCATGCGCAATCGATGTTTGCTTTGTCGCCAACATTTTACATAAAAAAAAACTCTTCAATATTTAAACAAAGTTTGGTCCTGTTTGTAAAATAAATTAGTTTTTGTGTAAAAACATGTCTGAATGCCAGGATAGTGGTAATAGTACACCACCAGACATTCTGGAAGCCGCGTCAAACATGACTATGAACCTGTTACCGGCGAAATCTAGGAGCAACTATAATAAATTAATGTTACCTCGAGTTCATGGAATGAAATAATATTTTATGAATTATAGTATGAGAGTAGATAAAGAAGAGTATGACACTGTACATAACTTGGTCTTAAAACACTCGTGTGATATTATAAAAATCTCGTGTTATAAGAACGCTTATTATGAACAGTATCATAAACTACTATTATACGGCCTCGATTGTGTCCCACTGTTGGGCAAAGGCCTCCTCTATCGCTGACCACTCGCCGCAACTTAGCAAATAGGTCGTGAGTTCGTCCCGCCGTCTCCGCTTAGGTCGTTTCAATACACATTTAAGTAGGACAGGTTACACTTGAATTGAACCCAGTCACGCCTAATGGTAAGCGAAGATGGGGTCTACGATGTTACGTGCTTACTTGTAAAATGGCGGTTAACTCAACTTTTTAAGATACCCAGGTTATATGTCTCCGGAAAGACAGACGATGGCAATTTTTTCATAAAAATAAACAAAAATAATAACAGAGTCCAATCATCTCCTACTCGTCTACTACTGGACGTCCTCTAAGACACGCCATCTGCTCCTGTCCTCAACCATCCTCATGCAGCCTATGTGTGTGTGAAAATTTAAGGAATTTATTCAAAATTTCATTTTAAGCAATGAACTTTTAAATATAATGTAAGGAAATCAAATTATATTTATTATATTTTATATGAGCTATGTTTTAATGTTATGTAAGTAAATCCGGACTAAAAGTCTGCAATGTTTTAATGTGTTTAATCTCACAGCTAATTTTTTTTGTTTCAGTCTCAGATCACTCGGATCTATCTTCCTGCTAGTGAGAACGAATCAAATCAATTTATTTCAACGTAAAGAATTTACATTCTGTTTGTTGTAATCTCCCAAATCACCTCAAACCCAAATCAGGAAAAACCAAGACTAGGAAACGAACTTTTCTAGTTTGTCTCGGGTCTTGTATGTTATCTATATATTTATTGTATTAAGTCTATCGTCGAGTTAGCACCTGTAAGACAAATCATTTAGTTGTACTTACTACGGGACTAACGAGATCTGTGTGATGCGTATATGAATATTTATTTATTCATTCATTCATTCATTCATTCGTTCGTTCGTTCGTTCGTTCGCTCTCTCGCTCGCTCGCTCGCTTGCTCACTCACTCACTCACTCACTCACTCACTCACTCACTCACTCATTTATTTATTTATATATTTATTTATTTATTTATTTATTTATTTATTTATTTATTTATTTATTTATTTATTTATTTATTTATTTATTTATTTATTTATTTATTTATTTATTTATTTATTTATTTATTTATTTATTTATTTATTTATTTATTTATTTATTTATTTATTTATTTATTTATTTATTTATTTATTTATTTATTTATTTATTTATTTATTTATTTATTTATTTATTTATTTATTTATTTATTTATTTATTTATTTATTTATTTATTTATCTATTTTGGCCACTCACGTCTGGTCGAGCAGCTCGGGGCTCATGTACCGCTTGGTGCCCTGCCGCGGCGGCTGCGGCGGGCTCGCGGCCACGTGTGCCCGCGTCACCGCCAGCCCGAAGTCAGCGATGCAGCACTCGCCGGAGCTCTTTACTAGGATGTTCTTGGACTTAATGTCCCGATGCGCTATGGCCGGCTTGCCCTGGGAACGGAGATCGTCAGTTAGCTAAACATATAGATGATATCGACCCTTGTATGTCCCCACTCCTCAGGGACGGGTCTCTTCCTGCATCGCAGGAAGGTTAGGCCATACTCCACCACGGGGGCCAATTACGGGTTGGTATAGATAGATAATCCCAGAGGGGTACCAGAGACCAGGGTGGCCTCCGCCTACCCCTCTGGGATACAGGCGTGATGTTATGTATGTATTCCTTTTTATCCATCAGAGCAGTTCATTGCCAATCCGCGGTGCGCAGAGCGGGCGTGATTGATGGAAGACCTGTGCCCTCAAGCACATGCTGAGTCGGAGCCCATTTACGTTTGCCACACCTACGTTGGTCACTCTTAGTCCAGTACATTGCCGTACCGTGTATGGCTAGTTGTATGTGTGTTTCGCTTTTCATGCAAGCTACTGTTTTGTTTATGATTTCTTCGCGCTGTGACTTGTAACTAGATTTCTATGGCTTCTGTATACCGGGTTGGTGGAGGATTGTAAGACAGTGGCGGGCCTTACTGTCAGAAGTTATCAAGCCGCCCATAAGGCCTCTGACATGGCTTAACGACTGCCATTACATGACAGCCGGCACCAACGGCTTTACGTGCCTTGCGAAGCACGGAAGCGCTCGGAAAAATGCCACTAGCGGTAGTTGGCCCGAGTATGACCTACGTAAATCGACTACATAAAAAATCCTTCTTATTTGTTTATTTTATTCAATTTACAGACAACGTGGTCCAGTGTTATATTAGTAGCAATAAATATAGAACTTAGCCTAAGGTTAGTATTAACAGTGACTTGGTGCGTTTAATTAAAATCTTAATGTAATTAAATTCTTATCCCTATGGCGCTATTGCAAATACCTGAGTGCCATGTATCTCCGTGTGCAGATGCAGCAGCCCGTTGACCACGGAGAGGCAGATGCGCATCATCTGCTGGCGGGAGAGAGGCGCGCGGGACAGGTGCTCGTAGAGAGAGCCCAGCGGGTGGTAGTGCGTGATCAGCCACAGCTGGCGGCAGGACATAGAGTGTTAGCCAGTATTCAAATAGATTTTAGCGCCACAAACTAAAATTAATAACAGTTTCAAGAAGAGAGGTTTGAGAAACTGAGATCATATTTGGAAATCGGAAATTTGTAAGTACACTATTTTTATTTTTAATGCACTAACCCGTGCTAAGGAACAAATTTAAAAACCTATTTAGAGGCTAAAAATTTCACCCATGCCGGGATTCGAACCCGCAACCTCTGGCTATCCGTACCAGCGCTCTACCAATTGAGCCAATGGGCGACTCACGGCATCAGTGAAATTTGAACCTCTTTACAATATTCTCTGTATTACGTACAGGCAGCGACATCTGACTTAAGCAAATTGCATTACTTACAGCCCCGACTACCTACTTTGCAGTTAGGTTTAACATCGGAACGATATCACTGTACCCACATGATTACACTATTTTTATTTTTAATGCACTAACCCGTGCTAAGGAACAAATTTAAAAACCTATTTAGAGGCGTGAGTCGCCCATTGGCTCAATTGGTAGAGCGCTGGTACGGATAGCCAGAGGTTGCGGGTTCGAATCCCGGCATGGGTGAAAATTTTAGCCTCTAAATAGGTTTTTAAATTTGTAAGTAAGCAAATTATTTATTTGATACTCAAATCTTAATATTTGCAAGAATTGCTCTTTCAGGGAAGACTCACACACAGTTTCTGTGTTATTTTGAATGATAAATCGTAAATTTATTTCAACGTAATGATTTTACAGTCTGTTGAATGTCAATGCTTAATGTTAATTAATTCATTTATACAACTTACAAATATATTATACTAAAAACTATTTACAAAATATTTAATTATATATCTACGTATTATGTGCTACTATTAATAATATATCACTATCTATATAATAATATATATACGTTTGTATACATTGTTTTATTTTGTGGTATTTATGGGTACTATAATTTGTATGAGTACTTGAAAACTGCATGGTTATTAATTGATGTTTCGAAAATTGTTAAGTTTTGATCAGAGAATACTACTTTTCTTTTCTGTTTTGATTAGATTCTGATTGTTATCCTCTGTCCACCGTTGCATGTTTTCGGGGCATGCCCTTTTTTGCCCGAAATTATATATTTTTGTTGGAGACGTGATACTACCCTGCCGTAATACAGTTACTAGTAATACTAGTACGGAGGGTGGTGGACCTTTTCTTGCATGCAACTATAATAGTTACATTCGAAATAAATTTCATTTTATTTCAATACAAAATGTTACTGTTATTTTTATTGCTGTCTTCGTTCGGACTGTTATGTAGTGGAGAAAAGACAGCGAGAAATAAACTCCACTCTGACAATGTTTTCTCATATCGTCTTAAATCTATACATAGGTTGGTTCAACTACCTTCCTAACGAGATGCCATGAGTGCATTAAACAACTTGCACTTGTAAAACATTGGTTACGCTTAGAAAATTGGAAAACCTTAGGATATGCGATATGCTGTGGTCAGAATTGAAGACTTGACTTGTCAGTTTTGAATATAAATACTTAGATTTTGAGTGCGTGCAGCTCATGTCGCTACCGACGTAGGCCAGTCTGTTGTTAATTAAGTCATGTCGCTGCCGACACAGGCCAGTATGCTGTCAATTAAGTCATGTCGCTCCCGACGTAGGCCAGTATGTTATCAATTAGGTCATGTCGCTGCCGACACAGGCCAGTATGCTGTCAATTAGGTCACGTCGCTACCGACGTAGGCCAGTATGTTATCAATCCGCTATTTGACACGTATCAAATTTGACGCGATAAATGAATATTTCCTATAGTATTTAACGTAAGAAACCGAAATATATTGATTTTGCTAAGTAAGTATGCAGGATGGCTGCAAAATTTGCAAAGTAAAAAAATTTTTTCCTCGTTTAATTCGTAACGGCGAAACAGCGCTATCCGCCATCTTGAAACCATCTAAAGTATGTAAACCATCTTTCAGCCAGAGCCAGTGGGCATTGATGATTATAGGACTTACATCAAAGTGATCTTTACATAAATACACCCGAGTTTCAATTGATAAAGAGTCGGGGTCTCTTTTGGCAAGTTTGAGCCAAGTTTTTCGAATGTTAATTTCACTGGGTACACGAATCCACAACTTCCCGGCGGTCTTTATTGACGTGTTTTTTTATTCTCGAACAATGCAATAATGATAATTGGTATATGTTGGATGTAAATTCAATGAAATCATGGTTGCGTTGTTATTATTTCACTATGCTCAGAGATCACTTACAGAAAATTGAATGTCAAACTTTGTTTACATTTTTTTGGACTTCAAACCATAGACAAAAATGGCTGACCGCCTTTTTGGCTGTTTAGGAAAATAAAGTTTTAAAATAATTTTTTTATGTTGCTTTTAGATCCTCAAAAAATATGGTAAAATATTTTTTGGTCTAATGGAAGAGTTATTTGCCGTTTAAAACTTACTTGAAAAGAGAGTCAAATAGCGGATTAGGTCATGTCGCTACCGACATAGTGTTTTCAGGGTGTTTGGATGTTGTCAATTAGGTTATGTCGCTGCCGATGTAGGCCAGTATGTAGTCAATTATCTGACCTACCTGCGTGCAACTGTTCCGCGAGGTCATGTCGCTGCCGACGTAGGCCAGTATGTTGTCATGTCGCAGCAGCACGGTGCTGTATATCTCGGTCTCGCGGCGCCAGGACGCCTCGTCGCGCGAGAAGAATATCTTCACAGCCACCTGGTCCGCGTACCAGAGCCCGCGCCATACCTCGCCGAACCGCCCCTGTTGGAACAAGAGACACCAGATATTACCTTGAATATCTTGATTGATACGTGGTTGGCGTACCACAACCCGCCCCACACTTATCAAACCGGACGAAAAGAATTTATCTTGAATGTCTTAGTCGCCACGTGGTCGGCGTACCACAGCCCGCATCACACTTGTCGGCCTTGGGAAACGCGAGACACGCGATATTTATTACACCGCACAGGTCTGCCACAGTAAGTTCTACTTGCGTGAGCCCGGGTTAGCTCATTTAACTCGAGTTAAATGATTGCTGACGCAAGTGGGCCTAAGAATGACGCCGACATCGAGTAGTTAGATTTACTGGTTGGGCTAGCCGGCAACACTTCACTCTCTAGTGGCATTCTAGCAGCTCAGATACAGACACAGTGGGGTATGAAGCAGGTGTTTGCAATAAAGGAACCGAAACATGTATCCAAAACAAAACTTTTCAGGAGACACAGAAAAGTGTGCACTGAAAAAGGACATGTTGCCTTGTTTCAGTAAAGAAAACTCTTAGCATGACACTATTAATTTTAGCGACAGTTGTTTCTCTTTTACAGTAAACGATGTTATTACCCTCTTAGAACATATTTTTGACAGAAACTTAATTTCGCCGCTGTGCGCACATGTTTCCTTTCTGCAGTAAGCGGTTTAAGGTCCTCTCAAGTACCAACATTAGTCAGTGATTAACTTGCCGACGCAGTGTATGAGTGCCACTTGCTTACCATGAGCAGCAGGCCTGTTTCTCTCTAGCAACATTCTAACACCTGCAAACCACTCTATATCTCTAGTGACATTCTAGCGCCACAGACATAGTGCAGTAAAGCAGGTGTTTGCGTGTATGTAGCACCATAATTAGCCAGTCAGTACCTTGCCCAGTGTATGAGCGCTACCTGCTTGGCGAGGGTCCGCTGCTCCATGAGCGGTAGCCCTGTCTCCCTCTAGCAACCCGTGCACCCCACTTTATCTCTCTGGTGACATTCTAACGCCACCGACACAGACTCGCGCCGAAGCGCTCCCGTGCTTCACAACGCACGCTAAGCCATTGGTGCCGACTGTTATGTAATGGCAGTAGTTAAGCCACGTCAGAGACGTTATGGGCGGCTTGATGACTTCTGACCGTAAGGTCCGCCACAGTCTTACAATCCTCCACCAACCCGGACTTGGCCCCCGTGGTGGAGTATGGCCTAACCTTCCTGCGATGGAGGAGACCCGTGGCCCAGCAGTGGGGACATACAAGGGTTGATATCGACTGACTCAGTACAGTATGAAGCAGGTGCTGTAACCTGCAAGGTGCTCTCATTGTCATTACCATCATTAGCGAGTGCCTACCTTGCCGACGCAGTGTATGAGCGCCACCTGCTTGGCGAGCGTCCGCTGCACCATGAGCGGCAGGCCGGAGCCGGAGCCCGAGGTGGCCGAGCACTCCAGGTACTCGCGCAGCGTGGAGTCGCCGGCCGCCGTCGCGCGGAGCCCCGTCGTCTGGGAGCCCTCCTGCGCCGCTGGAATGGTCAATGGATAGATAACTCTTCAATGCACACTAGTGTTTTCTTTTGTACGGTTCCGAGTCCTGGTTCGTGCGTTTAGATATCAGTATGTAAGTGACATTATGTAAGTGTAAGTATGTAAGTGTGATATATAACATCACACTTACATACTGACACATACACCCACACTAGGATACCCAGTGTCAACATTCAAGACCTGGTGTGTTTTTTTTTTGGGGACAAGCCGGGGATCGAACCGGGGACCTCTCGCATGGTAGGCAGATGCGCTACCACTGCGCCACAGAAGTCGTCATATCTCACACAAGCTCCAGGTCTCAAACAGATACTGGGGATATTCTGACCATAACAAGTTCGGAACCAGGGCTTATTAATACGAGACCGTTGGTTAACTCCCAGAGCTTTGTTCACGGGGATTCGGAGAGCTCTTTCGCTAAGCTCTCGGAAAACTGTTTCAGGACAAATCATTTTTTTATTTCAACATACAGAATTGACATTCTGTTTGCTGAAAGTCAATGCAAAATGTAAGCCGCTGCCTTCGTGCCATAGTGTTTAATTTTAAAAAAAATTAAAGAATTTGTAATTTTTCTGTCAAATATATGCTTTCGAGGCCTTGTCTTCACCTCCGTGGGTACCAGACACGTGTCGGTCGCATATGTCAAAATTAGTGTCTATCTCGACCGAACGCTTGTAGACATGTCTCGGTCTTCTCCATCTCGATCGCGATGGCCATGCTAAAGTCGAGACATCTCGGGCACACCTCGAACTCGATAGAGAAACTGACATTTTTGCATAGAAAAGGGCGTTTCTCGAGCAGACCACGTTAAGCGTACAGATACTACCTACACAATAAGACTCTGTAACGTTGGATATCATTTATAAATAATAAAAACTGGAACGACTTCAGGTGTGGTTTTATTTGTAGATTAGTAAAACACAAAACTGGATAAAAACGGATAAGCAGGTAAAAAAGACAGATCTGGTCAAAGGGTAAAGTAGTAGTGATGAAAAATGAGGGAATACGAAGAATGTGTGACGTAATTAATATATTTGAAAATGATAGAAAAATAAAATTGGTATGAAGAGGTTTGCACCGTCACAATTCCATGTCCACCAAAGTAAGCATGTGTCAATATTCTAGGGCTTTGCATCTACGTAATGCTTTGCATTGCATCACAGTAACACTAGATTGGCAAAGAAACAACTTAGTTATATTAAACGGGTCAAATCGTGATTATTTATTAGGTAAAACGTAATTACCTCATTTCCCGACGTTTGGGCAGCATGACAGTTGCCGTGGTCTCGGGTTAAGAAATACTAAAGAAATAACTTGGACGCTGCAGTGCCGGGACATGTTTTAAGATGGCGTAGGCGTTCCCAGCCTGACATCTTAGTCGGCCTATCGCTCGGAGTGCTTAGTGCGAGTGTTTTAACTACTCGATCGCGTTAACGTAAACTCATATATCTATGGCATCGAGGAAGCGCCACCTAGCGACAAGTATGGAAATTAAAATTGCTAAGTGCGAGTTGTAATGGTTTACGTTGAGAAGTGAACACGTTTACCAGCCAAAACACGAATATACGCGAGCGCGAGTTGTACTGTGACAGCGATTTGCCAGTTCGAACGGTTAACTTTACTCATACTCACTACTCAATGCTCGATTAACGCGGTAGTAAAGTTATTCGATTGAATCTGTCAAACTCGCACTAAGCACTCAGGAAAGACTAGTCGATACAAATATTCGAGAGAGCAGTAGTTACCTTCATAGAAGGGGCTGACGACGTGATGGCTGAACATGTTGTTGCTGGGAAAGTAGTTGGAATCCATGCCCAGCTTGTGAGCCGCCCTCGATACTCGCAGCCTGAAGTACAAATTAAATAATCAATCAAGTGAATCGCTCGTAGCCCCGGCTGCCTGAGTGATCTTAAGCGATCGCGAAGGTTAAGCAACAAAGGGTGCGTTCAGTGCATGCAGGGTAACTGCCTATAACTAACGCTAGTAGCATTCTTCCGAGCGGTTCCGTGCTTCGCAAGGCACGTTAAGCCGTTGGTGCCGGTTGCCGTCGATAGATGGCAGTCGCTAAAAGTGAATGGAAGCCATAAGACCCCTGTGGTGAATTATGGCCTATACCTTCCTCAGGGAAGAGACCCGTGCCTTGTGGACATTATGGGTCGATGATGACTGGTTTTTTACGTATTGGCCACACTCGGGTGTCGCCTACCTTGACTTTAAGGTTTGAGCGACTCATTCATCAAGATATATTCAAACATTTTGTTTCTTTCTTAAGTTTCTTCATCTTCTTCAGGCTATATTAGTCCACTGCTGGACATAGCCCTCCCCTAATGAGCGCCATAGCGCTAGGTTGTGCCATCATTGCGGGGTTAAGCCCATAATCCCCACGCTGGGCATGCGGGTGGTGGAATTTCTTAAGTTTCTTGGCACCTAATGGAGGCGACTGACCTGTGTGTCCTGCGCATGACGAAGACCGCGCACGCGGCCAGCGCGGCCACGGCCACGGCCGCCGCGGCCACGCTCGCCCACAGCCGCCACGCCGACGACTCTAGCGGCTCCATCGCTGCAACGCGGACCACAGACTTATGTCAAATATGGTTTCTCAAGCGGCCTTTGTTATTAATTTACATTGTTAATAATTTGTTACTATATTGTGACCGCTTTTGACATTCACGCAATATTAAAAACCTATTTATAGGTTAAAAATTCCACCCATGCCGGGACTCTAACCCGCGGGGTTCGAGTCCCGGCATGGGTGGAATTTTTAGCCTCTAAATAGGTTTTTAAAATTGTCCTTAGCATGGGTTAGTGCATTAAAAAGAATATAATAATGTGAAATATGATTTCTCAAGCGGCCTTTCCCATACAAACGCTCGTACATTACTATTTATTTATTACTATATTGTGACCGTTATGGACATTTACACAATAGAAAACAATTCATATTCAAGGTCAGGACATAAAGTAATCAATATTAAAATATAATCTCGTGAATCTGATCATAGAAACTATGCTCAGTATTTCTTAATTACTCGCGATGCTTATACATTAATCGCGTCGTAGGTTAAGAATCACGCCCCCTCAGGATGTATAAATGTGTGGAGCTCACCCATGTCTGCGACGGGCGGCAGTTCGGGAAACTGCCCGTCGTTGCACATATCGCCTCGGCAGCAGGACACGTTGAACTGGCCCGCGTGACGCTTGTTGGGCCTGTGGGCACACGGGCATACGCAGCTCAACGGGGGTGGTCCACACCATGAAGGGAGCGGTGGTGAAAATAGGTAACTTTGAGAGACTGGGCTGAATATTTCGGTTCGGGCTGATTTAGCTCATTTTTAACCCTTAATCGGTCATTGTTATAATGCAGTTTTCATTGTTTCTGGACTTAATTTCAAGTACATAAGATTAAATTTAATGTGGTAATGTCATTGCCTTATTAGGGGTTAAAGCGAAAAAAAGAATCAACAAGAGTCAACTAAACTGGAAGTGCGTCATGCACGGAAGTACGTCAGTTTTTAGCAATTCCATGACGTGATACAAGAACTCTTTAAATAAAAGGAACTAAAAAGACTTCTATCTGTGAAACGTAAAAGATATATTCTTTTTCCGGCACGACACAAGACCGAGAAGCCTGGAAAGCCTTTAGGGGGGCTTATGCCTTGCAGTGGGCGTCAAAAAAAAGCCCTGGTCTTGGATGTTTACATGTTTGTGATGTCGTTGTTTCTGGTTCCCACGACACAGGGCATCCTAGTGTGGGGCCAGAAGCAATGTATGTGCTTGTATGTAAATGTTATGTTGTTAAATGTTGTTGTTAATGGCTGATAGCGCAAGAGCGGTGGTAGCTCAGTGGGTAGAACCATAGACTGGCAAGCGAGAGCCCCAGGTTCGATCCCGAGTGCGGGCATATACCAATGACTTTGTTTAATTTCAAAGTTACGTACATTTGCGAATTTGTAGTCGCAATACCACACGCTAACGGTGAAGGAAAACATCGTGAGGAAACCCGCGGCTTGGTTGGCTCCGCACGTATTGACTAGTCTTTCCTGTGGGCTAGGCCGACTAAGCTGTCAGGGTGGTATAGGTGCTGGGCAAGCCTACACCATCTATAAAACCATGTCCCAGGCACTACAGCGTCGGAGTGGTCCCTTCACCCATCTAGTGTGAGTGAAGATACCACTGGACGCTGTATAAATCGTCTCATTAAGTAGATGCAAAAAGGCCATCATATATAATGGCTGATGATGACGAAGGACATTGGCCAATCTTGGCTGCTGTTTTCCAAGGGAGACTCACCGGCTGCAGGTGAACTGGTAGTGCTCCTGGCGATCTGTGCAGCCCCGCGCGTGGCGCACGCCGCCATCAGCGTCCCGCGTCGACGACTTGCAACAGAAATGAAAATGTTTCATTCAAAGTAGCACAGACACTGCGGCATAATGAACGTTAAGAGTCAAACTAACGGGGACTTGCTGGAAATCAGCGCTTTGGGCGAATGCCCACAGCACAATGCTGAGCTTGCTGCCTTTTGCAGCTACAGGGACACACCGCGACTGTGAGTTAAGTATTTTATTATAATTTTGATGTCCATAACGTGTTAGAAGATTTAATGTTGTAATGTGGTGTGGGTTTCTGTTGGTGTAATAAAAGCTTTACTTCTACCATTTCTGTCCATTTCAAAATCTAGATCGACGATGATATCAACCCTTGACTTCCCTACTGCTAGGGCACGGGTCTCTTCCTGCATCGCAGGAAGGTGAGGCAATACTCCACCACGGTTGCCAAGTGCGAGTTGGTGGAGGATTGTAAGACAGTGGCGAGAATTACTTTCAGAAGTTATCAAGCCGCCCATAATGCCTCTGACATGGCTCAACGATTGCCATTACATGACAGTCGGCACCGACGGCCTAACGTGTCTTGCGAAGAAATGAAGAGGTTTTATTCAAAGTAGTACAGACACTATGGCTAAATGAACGTTACTAGCCAAACTAGGGGTCCTTTTCAAAATCATTTTGGAGAAAACATGGACAAAAAAACTCCAAACTTAGACTTTTCAAAATCTAGATCGCAGCTATGATAATTTTGTAGTTAGGTAGGCGCTTTTTCTGCTAATTGCAGCAAGCCAAGAGACCAGCTTGACAAAAATTGCAATTATTTATGCCCCCTGTATGCCCGTACAAATGTATAGGAAAAGTTTTTCACAATTCCAGACATATGTAGTACTCAAACCTCAGTCGGTCCAGTAAAGACTTTACAGAGACATCCTTATAAGAAACAGGATCGAACAATTTTCTTGCCAACTAATTTTTCTTCAAAATCTGTGAATGGCGTTAAAAATATATCTTAATCATTTCTGCACAGTCTCCTAAAAATAAGCAATAAGACCGTCAATTGTATAACACTACTGAGATTTAAGAAATCATGTTTGTATTCTTTTGTCTGGTTGTGCAATAAAGTGTTCTCTAGCTATCTATCTATAACGGTTAAAGTACCTTTACTGTCCTCTATCAAAAATTCACTCTGTATAGTAACAATGGACCACTCGGTCGCTGCAGTGCCTGGGCAGGCACCTAGACAAGTGAAGGAAAACCTCGTGAGGAAACCCGCGGCAATGTAGTATTGATATGAAACGGCAATGTAGTATTGATATTAAAGAACATTAAAAAAGAAATGGTTTTCAAAACACTACAGCATTAGAAAGGCAAATAATGATCTTTAAATTCAAAGTAGATATACATAACATAGCATTTTAAAAACCTACTTAGACGCTAAAAATTCCACCCATGCCGGGACTCGATCCCGCAACCTCTGGCTAACCGTGCCAGCGCTCTCCCAACTGAGCTAATGGGCACTTACCGGCATCAGTGAAATTTCGAACCTCATTAGATAGATGCAGAGGACAATGTATGTATTCGTGTGAAGTGTTAAGAATAAAATTTACCTTGTAGCAGTACAGTGCGCCGGCGCAGGGCTCGCCGCGCCCGCTGGTCACCGGGCAGTCCGGCGGCTCGCACTGGTGGCATTTGTATCTGGCGGAGTTAGGGAACAACTGTTATGCTAATTATATTATTTTTAATGCACTAACCCGTGCCAAGGACGATTTTAAAAACCTATTTAGAGGCTGTACGTAATACCGAGAATATTGTAAAGTGGTTCGAAATTTCACATAATATTGACAGTTAATTAAAAGTGCAAAATTAAATAAATAATTATCCATCTAATTTGTTTTTTTAATGACTAAGAAAAGTATAATTAAATAACATAACATTTACATACATTGCTTCTGGCCCCACACTAGGATACCCTGTGTCGTGGGAACTAGAAATAATTACATCACAAACATATAAACATCCAAGACCTGAGGGTTTGTTTTTTGTCCCCTAGCTGGGGTTCGAACCCAGGACCTCTTGCATGGCAGGCAGATGCAAATCATCAAAGCATACTCACCTTTTGTGAAACTTCTTCCGTCTGATACCAAGGCAGCACAAACAGTAAAATAAAATTAATTGTTTCCCTTGGCACTTATTTATATTCCTCACAGTCATTAACTTATAGATTTACAATAAAAAAGGAGTTATTTTTTTGCTATCCTGTATTTTAGAATTGATTTGTGTATACCCCAAATAAATAAACAGATTTCAATTCAATACATTAAAACTGGAAGATGACACATTATCACACTCATATTCATGGCAAATACCACATGATTTTTTTTATATTGATGGAATCTAAGGGTCTCAGGAATCATCTAAGAAAGCAGCCCTTTAAAAAAATTCCAGCTATAAACCCCCATAGCTCCTAGATTGTAAAATATATTAGTGAATCTTACCTCGGCTCTTGCACCATCATCTTTTCGATAGGTATATGCTCACTGAGAAGCTCATTGTCTGCCCGGCTGCTGGGGGCAGAGTCTCCCCCATCCAAAAGGCCTGGTAAGCCTGCTAGGGATCAAAGAGAGACCAACATAAGTGTGACAAAAATAACCAAAGCTAACTCATCCCCACTGCGGTCACGTTATCTGCTGGGCTTTATAATTAATTTGATTATAAAATTAACAAATTAACTAGTGATCTTTGGATACTGTTGCAGATATACACAACCTCTCCCACCAGCTAGCTTGATATTTGTACTGAAACTGAGATAGATTTATTGCAGTTCGAGTGGAAAGTTGAAAAAAAATTCAACAACTTGTTGCTAACAAGACCTTGACTTTGGGTGTCTCTGGCTACCTCTCTTGGACAAAGAAAGAGTTCAAATGATATGAATGAATGAAAAGGTTTTATTCAAAGTAGCGCAGATACTGCAGCTTAATGAACGTTACAAGTCAAACTAGGTGTCCATTTCAAAATCTGGATCATTTTGGAGAAAAAATGGACAAAAAAACTCCAAAGTTCTTGTCACAGTAAATTTGTTATGATAATAACAACATCTACACAACACAATCACTTGACATAGTCCCAAACTAAGATACCCTGTATTATGGTAAACAGACAAGGACTTGATGACACGCATAGAAAAACAGCATTTGCCTTATAAATTGTCTGGCTGGCCATAGTGGAAGACAAACCCACAATGTCTGGACGGGGTAATCCAATGTTTTACCGTTTTCGTAGGCAGTCAAGTTAGTTCCAGAGACTTGACAAAGGGTTCATGTTTCTTGACCTATATTTCTACCAGCTTTGGGTGTAGGACATTTGGAAGTAAAACT
This sequence comes from Yponomeuta sedellus, assembly GCA_934045075.1. NCBI lineage: Eukaryota > Metazoa > Arthropoda > Insecta > Lepidoptera > Yponomeutidae > Yponomeuta > Yponomeuta sedellus. The sequence goes on from OW203744.1 coordinate 1,481,194, forward strand.
TGACGATAGAGTAAAAACAAATTGAGCATTATAGGTTGCATTTAGCCAGATGAGGACACGCCAAAGAGGCCTCTAAAATGCATTCATAAAAAACGGAAGGGTCTGAATGCAACAAAATGAAAAAAGATGTTTTGTAAAGGCAACGTACAGAATTAGCTACAGTATTTTACTCAGGATAGTGTTCGAAGTGTTAACAATGTTATTGTGAATATTTGCCCTATTACAATTAATAACAAAAGAAAAAACAACATTAGAAGGAGCAAACAGTTCAGATTACGAGTTTGAGTAGGCCTACGGAAATAACACTGTCATTCACTTATTTAGACAATGCAAAGGTCACGTAGAATTATAATTGTATGAAAAACTCACCATTACACGTGTGTGAAAGCAATAATGTGAACAAACAACCCACAAAAATACGGTCCGCCATTCTTTATCCCACATTATCCATTCATCATCAACAACGCACTGCCGAATCCAATTCAAACACTGTTATATTTAAATGTATTATCACATAGTTTTAAATTAAACATTGGAGAATGAAAAATAATATAACGATATTAAACTTAAGATATTTTAAGGTACATGAAATAAATAAATAGATATTAAAACAACATTTTTATGTCTTTCTATATCCGGTAAAACGTTTTGTTATTACGCAAAGAAAAAAGAATCGCTGTCAGTTTCTATAAACGGCAAAATTAAACGTTTTAGGGTCCAGTGCTGCCTGTGCTACGGTAATTACAGAGTTTTAAGGCTTTCAGGCCGAAACAAATACGCGAAACATTTCAGTTCTGTAGTTATGTAACAAGGTAGGTAGTCACTTGCTAACCGTATGCAACGAAAATATGCTGTAACTCTGTAACTTCTTATCGTGTGAATTCCATTAGAGTTGAGCTAAGTAGCCAGATTTCTCAGATCCTCTTATATAGTCACATCGCTAGATGGCGCCACATAACATTGCACAGTTTCAGCTGAACCTTTATGCATAATTTTACGTTCAATCATGGACCGTGTAACTTAACACAGCCCCACCAGCGTTTTTTTACTAAAACTACTCCATCTATTTATTTTCACTCTATTTTGACAAACTGTGCGTAATTTACTTTGTTTTTACGTCGTCTATAGGGTCAACTGCAGCGAGCGAGCGAAACGAGTAACAGTGTGGGATCTGAGGCTTACTTACCTCTTGGCCCGAACGTTTTGTCCCGGAGATTATACCTCCCCGGGTAATTTTGCGTTGGTGTTCGTGAACGGCCGATCACGTGATCTCTGCATACGTCTTTTTTACCAAATGTGCCCGGCAGTTTAAAAGATGTTCGTTGGCAACACTAATCAGTCATGTCAATAATTTATCTAGTCTGTGGAGAAGAACGGTTTCGGTTCGGTTTGTTTTGTCACGTTTGAATTTTGTTTCTGAATTTGAGAATAGTTCTTCCAAAATTCAAGAAATTGAATTACTGGTGGACTGCGTGTGATAACCAAAGTTATAGTTTTAGTGCCAGAAACAATATACATCAACAATGCCGAGGACCAAGCGGCCAGCTAACAAGAAAGAGAAACCGAGGGAAGTCGACGATGCTTTGAAGAAACTGGATCGTCTCGGTTAGTTTTCCCATCTTTTCAAGACTATACCTAAAGAAACGAGTCGCTAGGAATGTAGCACGTAGGTAACCACACCTAATGTAATTTTTTTGTCGCCTTTTATTTATTATTACTATTATGTCCTTCCAGAGAGAAAGAATAGGTATGGGCTTATTTCCCACGCGTGCCCTCCGCGGATTGTAAAATATCATGAGGAAACCTAAGTCTGATATGGTTTTTATTTTAATGAAACCCAGATGCATTTTTTTACCAACAGTGGCTGATCAGAAGAGGGAAACAGATTTGAAGTGTCAAATGAAGTGCCGCGACATTGAGCTGGCTTTCAAGATCCTGCTCGGCTCTATTAGCCCTAATATTCTGCAGAAAACAGTTGGGGAACTGGTCTGTAATAATTTTTATCGACATAATAATGAAATCCTCACTACGCTAATCCTGATAATATTTCATACAGATTCCAACTGAAGAAGAAGAAAACACATTTATTACAGCAATAGCTACACATTACAACTTAATAAATTCAGAGACACTTCAAAACAGAATACTCCAAACATTTACAAATAATGGTCACAGTGTGTCTCTGATCTCAATATGATAGGTCATGACTATATTTATTAAAATGTAAACCAAGCATACATTTTTTTTTCTACTTTGTCAATTTGATTTAAATGACTGTGTTGAGTGTGGCGCCTAAGGAAACATAGCCAGTACAAGTATAATTTACAGTATTTCTTGGATGCCAGTGTTCTATCAATAACCAACACTTTTCTTCTAGTACTTCTCGTATTAAGTGATAAGAATTTTGCAGAGATCCGAGTTGGCCCTGAAAGAGGTGCCGAGCACAAGACGGACAACGCGCAACTCCAGTCACTCGGCTTCACATGATGACGGTATGCTATTTGGAGTATCAAGCCTGTCCCTTGTTTTTCATACACTAAAACAATCTATTAATCTACTAAACATCTGTCAGCTGACCTTCTTCATCTTAAGGCTGTTCTTATGTGGGGCATGTCTGTCTGTCTCGATAGCACAATTTAACATTTTTCATTAAGGATAGTAATGGGTGAACTCTTGATAAATGTGGCTTTGATGCACAATTAGGTAAATTGCATTAAATTTTGGCTTTCCTAACATTCTTTTTAATAAAGGCAAGTGGTTTCCAAAATTTACCAAAGTAAATTTACTTAACCAAAAACTATATAAGGACCAAAAACCGGATAAATAAAATATGTCTTGAATGTCCGCAATTTTATTATCTATCAAATACTCAGACCAGATTTATCAAAAATTTACTAATTTTATTACAAAGACAAAAATGTTAAATTGTGTCGGTGAGATACCATGAGTGGTAGCAGCAGCCTTAAAGTGCCTGTCCTTCACTGGAGGTTGGCAGTCAGCTCTATACAAAGCCCAGTGTAATTCTGAACAGCTCCTCCGCAGTTTTAACACCAGTCCACTTTTTGGTGTTCCACAACTATGGCATCCTTCTTAAATGTACAGGATAAAAAGTTCAAGGTCATAAAAATGTACAAAGATAGTGAGTGCCTGGTCCCGAAACTAGAATACTCTGTATTATCTATGGGTAACCTGAGAAGCGCTCGTGGCCTAACGGAACCGAGTGATTGGAATCAATCACTTGGGTTAAGCAACAACAGGCGCGGTCAGTTACTGTATGGGTGACCATCTCGTGACTATTAAACGCTAGTGGCATTTTTTCCGAGCGCTTCCGTGCTTCGCAAGGCACGCTAAGCAGTTGGTGCCGGTTGTCATGTAATGGCAGTCGTTAAGCCATGTCAGAGGCCTTATGGGCGGCTTGATAACTTCTGACAGTAAGGCACTGTCTTACAATCCTCCACCAACCCAGACTTGGCCCCCATGGTGGAGTAGGACCTAACCTTCCTGCGATACAGGAAGATACCCGTGCCCCTACAGTGGGGACATACAAAGGGTTGAAATCGAACCAGACTCCCTAGCTTTCTCCTTGCTTCCACCTTGCCAATCATCATCAGCTGACTGAAGCAAATAACGATTATAAACAATAGATTAATAGATTGCTAGTCTATGAGAAACTGGGGGTTACCATAGAAGGTTTTAAGGAATAGCCAGTCACATGAAAAAATAAGAAATTCTACACTGATTCCTTGTTATAGCTCGATGTTGGATTAGCATTCAGTTTGTATTGTTCTCTTCTCAGTCAGCAGTGCCATAGAGCCAGGGTGGCATTTGGGCCCTGTCTGTGCGGGTGTCGCAAGTAATTTTTATGCCTCATTGGAACATTAAACTAAATCAAAATACATGACATTAACATTAAAAATTAAGGTCCACAAAGATCCATATTTTTAGTTATATCATCTGTATATACTTGTAAAATGCAATAAATTATTGAGTATTGAGTATTTATTGAAATAAGTAGGAAGACTGCTACCCAATATACATCGAATTCTCGCAGTACACTACTGATTGTAGTTTTATCAAACTCGGCCCTGTTATTATGCGTGTGGGCCCCTAAAGCCAAAATGCCACCCAGGCCCCCTAGGCCTAGTCCGACCCTGGTATTGCAGATGTTATTCCGGATTCACTTATTCGTAATTTAATTTTGTTTTTCTCTTCTGATCAAATTACAAATAACTGCATCTGGAAAAAAAACATTTAGGGGTATAATCTGTATCTAGTGCTTACGAGAGTTTTGGGCAGAAATAGCATTTTCATGTGTTCTATTTCTAATGTTATTCTGGATTCGCTTACTTGTAATCTTGTTTTGATGTATTAGAAAAACAAAAATAATCGTTTAGGGGTATGCTTATGACTATTTCAGTCTATATTTTCCTCTATGTAAATAATTTTCTTCTTGTAAATAACTTCTTTAAATTTCTATTTTCCTCAACGTAAATCATGTTCGTCTTGTAAATCATTTCATTTCACATTAATTATCAATCAGTCTTATTCAGAATGGACGTTGCAAGTTAAACATACGTGTCAATTTCCAGCAGTAAAAAACAATGTCCCAGGCACTGCAGCGTCCGAGTGCTCTCTTTACCCATATAGTGTGAGTCAAGGTGCCACTGGACGCTGTATGAATCATCTCATTACGTAGATACGAGGGGCGGCTGAAAAGTTTTGAGCCTAAGGTATTAAAAATGCTGATAGAAATGTATAAAAAATTTATTTTTCAATGTAATCTCCCTCTATTTCAATACACTTCTTACATTTGTTTAAAAGAGCTTTTAACCCGGTAAAAAAATATTCGCCGTCTTTGCCTTCAAAATGCTCGTTTACGGCCGCCTTCATTTCTTCGTCACTGGAAAATCTTCGTCCTCGGAGGTCCTTTTTCAAATTTGAAAAAAGGAAATAATCACTAGGAGCCAGGTCTGGACTGTAGGGTGGGTGGTTGATTTCTTCAATTCCTGTTTCGGCGAGGGCACGTCTCGCAACTCGGGCAGTGTGCACGGGCGCATTGTCCTGCAAAAACAGGACTCCTTTCGCCAGTTTGCCTCTCCTTTTCTCGACAACCACTTGACGGACTTTTGTCAACAATACGGCGTAATAGTCTCCGTTCATTGTAGTATTTTTGGGAAGGTAGTCGATGAACAAAATTCCTTCGCAATCCCAAAAAACAGTGGCCATGAGCTTGGAAGCCGATCTTTCCACTTTGAATTTCCGTGGCGGCTTTTCTCCCTTTGCTATCCATTGCATTGACTCTTGTTTTGACTCCGGATCGTACTGCCGGATCCATGTTTCATCGACAGTGACGAGGCGAGAAAAAACATCGTCAGGATTATCGCCACAGATGTCCAAAAACTCCTTCGAAGTTGTGACTCGACGCTGCCTGTCCAGTGGCGTGAGCATTTTTGGCACCCATCGCGCGCACAGCTTTTTCATGTGCAAATGATTGTGCAAAATGTCACCAATTCGCTCCTTGCTGATGCCTATGGATTCAGCTATCTGCCACATCTTGATTCGCCGATCTTCGAGAACAAGGTTTTTCACTTTTTCAATATTTTCTTCGGTAACGGCGGTGTTTGGACGTCCTGACCTGGGATCATCTTCGAGCGACTCCCTGCCGTGTTTGAATTCACGTGTCCAACGTTTTACGGTGGCAAATGAAGGTGCAGAATCCCCATAAACTGCAGACATTTCTTCAAATATTTTTGTCGGCGTTTTGTTCTTCTTGGTGAGGAATTTTATGACAGCTCTGTACTCCAATTTCGTGCAAAGCGCGGATGACTCAGACATGGTGTTGTTTAATGTTCAATTACTAGAAGCGTAATGATGATAATGACATGAAACTTGGTATTTATACTACTTAGAATACGCGCAATTAGTGATGCACATTGCGAGTCAATAGTGATTCTTAGAAGTACTTAGGCTCAAAATTTTTCAGCCGCCCCTCGTACGAAGGTCAATAATTGGAAGCAAGATCTGGAATGTTTTTTTTTATTTATTTATTTATTTATTTACTAGCTGACCCAGCGAACTTCGTACCGCCTACCATCGATTCTTAAATTTTTTAGATATTTTTCTATCCGAAAGGACGATCCTCGTACTTTCAAGGAATATTCTAAAAAAAAAATTAGCAAAATCGGTTCAGCTGCTCTCGAGATTTGCGCTTACCAACACATTCAGCGATTCATTTTTATATTGAAGGAGATTAAGGAACACAAACAGTGCATTGTATTGCATTTAAGGGTTATTCCAGTACATGCACGTATTATATGCATTCTCAACATACACTGAAAGCATCTGTTTTAGAAGTGATTTATTAATCTTAGTAAGCAAAAGTAAAAAGAAAACAATTATAGACAGAACTTACACTATGTTTCAAAGAACGAGCCAAAATATTTTTTTACTTCAAATTTTCGGAAAATCTTTCATTTTTTATTCTTTTTTTAATGCACTAACCCGTGCTAAGGACAATTTTAAAAACCTATTTAGAGGCTAAAAACTAGGCTGTCCGTAATACCGAGAATATTGTAGAGGTTCGAAATTTCACTGATGCGCCGGTGAGTCGCCCATTAGCTCAGTTGGTAGAGCGCTGGCACAGATAGCCAGAGGTCGCGGGTTCGAATCCCGGCATGGGTGGAATTTTTAGCCTCTAGATAGGTTTTTAAAATCTTTCATTCTTTCACGAGCTGTATCGTCACCTAACTAACCCCCCATCTCACTGTGTACTTCCATTAACCGGGCGCTTGTGGGCAGGCTACCTCACGGAGAATTCGTCGCAGGGTAGCGGGGACCGCGCCAAGAAGCGAATGGGTAAGTCAATCCTCAGCTGCGTTTCATAAAAATACAAATCACAGTAGTATGAGGATTCGGTGTGCATTGCGTATCCGATTAGTGCAAAAGCGGCGTTATTTATAAACAGGTGATTCCTTAGAATACTCCATAATGGTGGTATTAAGAGACTGTATTGTAGACTTTTAGTCCGGATCTACTTACGGGTGTTGTTATATCGGAAGAGTCCGACCAGGTTTCGCTCCGATTCGCGGATTTTAATCATGGTGAAGTATTAAAGTCTACAATGTGTTCTGCTTACGAAAGTTTTAGTTAAAAAAAGAGACTGTATAAAAAATACAATAATGTATAGTCCTTGTGCTCGTGGCCTGGGCCTGAAGCGCTCGTGGCCTAGGCGAACCGAGTGATTGGAATCAGTCACTTGAGTTAAGCAACGACGGGCGCGGTCAGGTGCAGGATGGGTGACCGTCCCGTGACTACCGCTAGTGGCATTTTTCGAGCGCCTCCGTGCTTCGCAAGGCACGTTAAACCGTTGGTGCCGGCTGTCATGTAATGGCAGTGGTTAAGCCATGTCAGAGGCCTTATTGGCGGCTTGATAGCTTCTGACAGTAAGGCCCGCCACTGTCTTTACTGTGGCGGGCCTTACCGCCACCGTAGAATCATGTTTACTAAATTGGACATGTATTAACAGACTATACAAAGTTTTAGTTAAAAAAAAAAAGAGTAAGTTTCGAGTTTCTACTGAGTTTATGAACTGTTTTAAGGGGTATCGTGTTTTCATAAATAACGTATCTACTTCCTACTTGTTAATCTGTAGGTTAATCGGCAATGCAATGTACATTCAATTGTCACACAAATCATGACTTGTAGTCCTAAGCTATGAGATCCATTTCATGCATGATGTGATGGTAGATTCGTGGTGCATGATCATTGTTTTCTTCCGAAGGCTATCTCTGACTATATAATGTGTAATTTTAAAGACTATTGTGACTAAGTGAGTAATAATAGAAGTAAGAGCGGCGGTAGCCCAGTGGGTAGAACAAGGGACATGGAAGCGCGAGACCCAGGTTCGATTCCCACCAATGAATTTGTTTTCTAAGTTATGTACATTTGTGAACTTATAGTAGCCATACCACTCGCTAACTGTGAAGAAAAACATCGTGAGGAAACCTTAGTGTATGAGTTGTTCAACTAGCTCAGCCCTTGGATTGCCAACACGTGGTGGGCAAGCGCGTGGCAATGAAGCTCCTACTCTCTCTCTGAGAGAAGGCCTGTGCTTTGCAGTGGAACGTTACTAGGCTACATAAAAAAATAGTTTGTATCGTTACGCCCGCCCGTCTCCGCCGTCGCCGCCGGCCTGTTGCAGATACACCTTTATACGTACTCTCAAAACGAACATTCCCGTCCCATTTGCCCCGGCCCTTTGGTGGGCTGGGGGGCGCCTGTTGCGCCCCGCGGACCCCTCTGCCCTTAAGCACAGACTTAGTTTGTGACCTTACCACAGACTATTTAAACTGTCACAGATCCCTCTAAGGCAGCATGTTTTTATAAAGAACACTGAGTTTGCATGTTTGCGCCCGGCAGCTGGGTCGTTGCAATGCCGATAGACCTTATAGATACAAGCCCTGAAGAAACGATAGAAGCCCTGCCTTCGTTTTCTTCTAATTCTTTTTTTCGCACCCCTTGAATTCTGCCAATGCAGGTTTGTGAAGATGGCATAGTTGTTTTTCTCCTCAATGGCTTCAACGATTCCCCCCGTCCGCAGCGCCCCCGTCCGGTGGCGGGCGCTCCACGGGGCGCCGCTCGCGCTCCACGGACGCCTCTGCCCTTAAGTCACAGACTACCTAGTTCGTGACTTACCCCAGACTACTTAAACTTCAACAGACCCCTCTAAAAGGGATCGTGTTTTTATAAAGAACACCGTAAAGAGTTTGTATATTATCGCACGTCAGCCGGCCGTTGTAAGCCCAGCCTTCTTTTTCTACCCAATTCTTTTTTTTTCGCACCCCTAGAATTCTGCCAATGCAGGTTTGTGAAGACGGCATGGTTGTTTTTCTCCCCACTGCCTTCAACGATCCTCTCCGTCCGCAGCGCCCCCGTCCGGTGGCGGGCGCTCCACGGGGCGCCGCTCGCGCTCCGCGGACGCCTCGGCCCGCAAGCCGGCCGCCGCCTGCAAGACCGTGCAGCGCCGGCGCAGCAAGTCCGTCTACCGGACGCCGATGTACAATAAGAACGCGCAGTTCAACTACCCCGCCATCACGCCCAAGGTGAGATGCGATAAATAGTACATTACACAACTAGGGTGGTAATACAAAGAAAGGCCGAGATCGCAGAAGTTTGCGGCCCGAGCTGCAAGCGAGGGACGTAAATATGCGATCGAGAGCTTTCTTTATTACCTCCCGTGTTGTGTACATCTTTTTATGTCAACACTTGGTCAGAAAGCGGCTTTTTCCGTACGCGCAGCGTGCGGAAAAAGCCACTTTATTGCCAGGTGTGGCATAAAAGTTTTTTTTCTTCCAATGGGGAACTTGCGTCTCGCTTCGATCGGAGCGATATTGCTTTTATACCACGGTAGACATGTAGAAATATAGAAAAGGGACAAAATCAGGTTTTCCTTTTCTATGTTTCTATAGAACATAGAAAAGGAAATCGATTATCTTTCTATAGAAACATGGTAATATTCTATGTTCCTATAGAAAGATAATCGGGTTTTAAAGCTCACAAAAAATGTGAAGCTAATTAAACTAATGAAAAATTTAAAAACCTATTATTAAATAGATTTTTAAAGGATGATGGGCGTTTTGGTCCTTATGTCCAATCAAGATGAGTCATATGTCGTTGGATAGCTCTTTTCAAGTGAAAAAATAAATTCTATGAAGACGAATCCGTATGAATTGTCCATTTTGAAATATGCTCGTCGGAAAGTACCATTTTTTGCTCTAAATAGAAATTAGAAAAATTCATATCTCTGGTTTAACTCAACCGATGCTCATGATTTTTACGAAAATCACATCTATGCATACTCTGTCATAAATCATTAGAGCGAGACAGCGACATTGCGCTCTCTCTCCCACTCACGGTCACGGGTAACGCTGGAATTCGGTTTTGACCCCTCTCGCGCTCCGGGACACGGCGCGGGGGCAGGTATGTTAGGGTGAGGAACGCTTGGCCGCTTGCGCAGGTAGTCAGTCGTTTGCTGATATTGTGTTAAGTGCTACGTTATTACGCTCCTCATTGTTCACATCGACTTTGACCTTGGCATCATTTTGGACTCTGTTACCCGTTTTATTTGTTGACCGTGGCTTTATATTGGACTTGGGTGCTTAACGATTGGATTGTTTCGTTGCAATGGAACGTTACCGTAACTGTGTAATGTGCCGAAGAGGGCTATACCGAGGCAGATATCAAGTACGCGTTCTGTCGGAAGCCTTGACAAGAACACACGTGGAGCTAGTAACATTTATACGAGAAAACGCTGCTCTGGAGGTTTGTACCTATTGCACTTTTTTTTTCCACTCGATCCTCACTGAACCTTCGATATAAAAGGAAACCAATTGAAATCATGTGCAACTGCATCCCAGATCTATTCTAGTAGTAAATGAGGTAACGAAGACGTAAAAGTGAAAACCGATTGATAAGTGATTCTGGTCGCTTAACATTCAAGTGATTCCTTTTTCACTTTTACGTCTTCCACGATGTATTTACGACCAAAACAAGGCCTACACAAAACCACAACCAATTACTGTGGTTGCGGTTTTGTGTGGTTGTGTGTACCTATGCCTTGTTTTCGTACACACAACTACAGAAAACCGCAACCAGATCTCTGAGAAATCTGTGAATCTGTGGCATATATTTGACGATTCGCACACCTTCTGACAGAAAAACAAATCCCTCCCACAAATGACCCCCAATGCGTTATTTTGTTAGGTATTTTTCGGAAACCAAAGTTGTTTTTCTTTTCCTTACATTTTCATATATCATTTTCAGGTCGTGTTTGACAACACCCGAAGATTATGTTACCGATGTTGGCAAAGAGCCGAAAATGCGACTAGAGGTCATGCAAACCCTCAACCCGAGCCGGAGCCGCAAGAACAAGCAGAACCGCAAGAACAACTACAACCGCAAGAACAACTACAACCGCAATTAGAAGAAATGCTTCATATTCCTGAATATATGAGAGCACCTAATACCGCGACGCATTGTATCTTTCATGGCTGCGCTAATGAAACCCGCCATCGAATTCCAAATGTTGTTAAAATCCACGTATTTTCTCAACATAAATTGTATATCCCCGACAGTGCCAGAGTATGTCACGATCACCTTAATGGGAATGATTGGGATGATTTGCCCCAACATTGCAACATTTCCCATGACTTTACGGCTGCCCACTTCAGGGATGTTTGTGACCTAATGCGAAATGCCTTAAACTCACCCAGATTACGTTTTAGCGACCGAGGCATGAATGAAGAAGAAATGCACTTTTGGACTGGACGTACTAATGATGAATTTAATGCCATCTTAGAGCAAAATCCATTATTAAGAAATAGAAGTGCAGATCCCAGAACCACTTTGGGCATTTTACTAACGAAACTACGCACAGGAGAACCCAACGCGAGACTTGCGACGTTGTTTAACATGTCTCGGAGAAAACTCGAACGCCAGTTGGCCATCGCCCGAGAGTGTCTTAGCACTGACTACGTTGTGCGACACTTGGGAGTGGATCACATGAATAGAGAAGATATATTGGAGAGAAACTTGAGGATTCCAAAAGCACTGTATGGAAATGAAGACAACAATAAAGCCATTATTATTTGCGATGGTACGTATATTTATATATACAAGAGTTCAAACTTTTTGTTTCAGAGGCAATCCTACAGTTTACACAAGTTCCAAAACTTGTTGAAACCATTTTTAATCGTAACCACTGACGGATACATTATAGATGTTAAAGGACCATACGCTGCAACAAAAACTGATGCGCAGATAATGAGCGACTTAATGACTGACGAGGAAAATCCCCTTCATATATTGCTTCAGCCGAATGACGTATTTATTTTGGACCGCGGGTTCAGGGATAGTCTGCAGCATATAGAAGCATGTGGCTACGAATTTCACGTCCCCCCGACGAAGAACCGGGAAGAGTCGCAGCTCACGACTTCTCAAGCAAATGATTCCCGGCTGGTGACAATGTGCCGATGGGTAGTGGAAGTGGTTAACGGGCGTTTCAAAAGAGATTTCAAGCTGTTGCGCCAAAAATATTTTAATAACACAATGCCTAATATGTTCGGGGATTTTATGATTGCAGCAGCAATTACAAATCACTTCCACAGGCCTATTGTCGATAGCCAACACGCAGAAGCTTTTTTACAAAAAATTGTTGAAAGAAGGCAAACCCCAAACGTGTTATATGATTATGTAGAAGCAAAAAGATTAAACAACAGAAGAGCCAATTTCCAGAGATTGGAAGCAAATGACATTCAAGACTTTCCACGATTGAGGGAACAGGACGTGATTTTGCTGTCATTGGGGACATATCAGTTAAAACTGGCAAAATCATATTGCAGCGAGCACCTCAACAACGGCTTATATCTTATAGAAACTTATAGAGAAGCTGCTTTGGAGGATATCCATGAATATGGGATCCACGAAGATGCGTGGCTGTTGCGTGCACGCATACAGTCCCGACATGTACGATCAAAACAATATTTTTGCTATATATTATTAGACAGAAATAGTAGAAACATATTACAACATTATTGCACATGTTTGACAGGACGCCGCACGATAGGTTCCTGTGCGCATATTATATCTATTGTGTGGTATTTAGGATATGCTAGACATGAAGGCTTTACTGAACCAGCACTATTTTTAAATAACATTATCATGGATGAAACACATTAAACGATAAAACTTACTCTGAACTTGTTTTATTTACTTCGATAATAAACAAACAATGATAATATAATAATCAATGCTGATCATTTGTAATTAAAATCGATATACAATGTCGAAAAAATATCAAAAAGAATTAAAACAACAGAAAAAAAATTAAATAAAAAAAAACTTTTAACGTATGATTACTCAAATTGGACAGAAAATCGGGACTAGCGCTTCGATTATTCTTATTCTACAAAAAAATACCTTTCCAACGACGTATTACTCATTCCGATTGGTGCCAGGACCAGGTTCCATACATTTGTGCCCATCATCCTTTGTCCTTCGCACGGGTTAGTGCATTAAAATTAAAAATAGTATAATGAAAAACTTGTTGTCTTGGAAGCAGATGCATGAAAAGATTACTTTACAAGATAACTGGTTATACCTATTATAAAAATAATTAATCCAAGAAAAACATCTACCATTATTTAGCTCTTAGTCTGTTCTCCTAATTAAAATATTTTTGAGTGCAACTAAATCAAATCAAAGTATTTAATTCCAAATTACACAGAAACTGTGAGTTATTGAACGTAACAAGTAAAGCTAGCGTAAAAAGTAATTGTTACGTTCAATAACTCACACCTAGGTGACCATTTCAAGATCTTTATCATTTTGGAGATAAAATGGACAAAAGACTCCAATCTTAGACTCATAAGAAACACTGACACGTATTGTCTTGTCTTTCCTGTGGGCTATGGGGACGAAGCTCTATTGTATAGGTGCTGGGCAAGCCTACTCCATCTAAAACAATGTCCCACTCACTGCAGTGCCCACCCAAGTGGTCCCTTCACCCGTGTGAGTGAAGGTGCTACTGGACGGAGGCTGGGGTGCATCCCACTATTTCTATTGATAGAAGTACTGGGACCGATTCTCACACTAAAAACAGATTCTCAAATAAATCAACTGTGTTTTTTGCCGCAATAGAAATACTCACACAAATATTATAATGGCGAGTTTGTGAGTGTGTATGCGTGTATGTTTGTTACTTCTTCACGTTTAAACGGCTGGAGCGATTTTAATGAAATTCGGTATGGAGTTAGCTGACACCCTGGATTAACACACAGGCTACGTTTTACTTCGGGAAAAACGAAGTGGTTTAGTTTATCGATTTTCCCATCTTATTCCCATGGGAAAATCGATAAACTAAACCATAGCTAGTGGATATCATTTGGAATTTAGGCTATACTTTTTCTATTTTGTTTTTCCATGGAAATAGTGGGACACACCCGGACGCTGTATATTAACCCTTCGGCCACTTTGGAAACCAAAGTTTCGTAACCAGTTAGGAAACCTTCGAATAAAGAAAAATCATTCCGTTTTCGAAGCTGGTTTCCAATACAGAATATAAAATCTTTTTTTATAGGACAAATGAAATGAAATCTTCAACCTCAACATACACAGATCGTAGTCCGGACTTCCAAGGCGGAAGTATGGGTGTATTGTTTACATTAGTTACGGGAATAAGTACACCAATCATCTGGTCTCATGTCGTTTTGCAGGTGACTCCGCAGACCCCTCTAACGGTGCTCCGGCAGCCGCGGCAGGGCGAGATGGTAGTCTCTATGTCGGGCTCACCCGTCATGGTGCCCACTTACCACAAGTGAGTTCACTTCTCTTACTGTGCGGTTGGGTTGGCCTCGGCCTTCGCACTTTCGGCTTTGGGTTTTGGTATCGATTGTATAGTATAGATAGGTAAGATAAAATAATATTCTTTATTGTACACCAGAGCACATATTATAAAACATGTTAAGGCACAAAGTACAATTGACGGTCTTATTGCTAAAAGCAATTTCTTCCAGACAACCTTACGCCGGAAAGTTGCTGAAGGAAATAAGAGACGGGTAGTCGGTGCAAATATGAATATATTAATACACTACTTATATAAATAACAATATACCTACATAAACAGTTACATATTTCGTAGAGATAGAGAACACTATATTGCACAACCAGAAAAATATTACAACCATGGTTTCTTAAATCTAAGTAATGTTGTACAATTGGCGGCAAGCAGTATGGTTTGCACTTTACAGTGCTTCTATTGTAAAGTAGGTGGATCGGCGAACTTCGCACCGCTCCAGGATCAATATTTACGATCTCTGTGGCGCAGCGGTAGCGCACTGCCTACCATGCGAGAGGTCCAGGATTCGAACCCTGGCTGGTGACAAAAAAACCCCAGGTCTTGGATGTTTATATGTTCGTGATGTTGCTATTTCTGGTTCCGACGACATAGGGTATCCAAGTGTGGGGCCAGAAGCAATGTATGTGCCTTTGCGTGTATGTGAATGTTTAATATAATGTTTCTTCGTAAATATTTCCTCAAATCTAATATATAAGAAATCTCGTATCACAGTATTTTTGTGTATACTGGGTAGGCCTGAAAATAGGACTTCGTCTAATTAATATGGCTGAACAACTGTTGTGGGGCCAGGTAGTAAAACACGGTAAAAAACCATTTTTTTGGCACCAAGGCCATACATTATTTACTTGAACCTAATTACACACACACTCACGCCCGTCATCTGGAGGTGTAGCCAGAGGCCAGAGTCTGCCACCACAATTCTAACAGATCCCTTTCGTTTCATTAACATTCATCAGTCGCTGCATGCACTAATACATCCCGAATTTGGTCTTGTTCGAAGTAATCTAATTGTAAACTAATCTCTCCACTAGCATGCAGCTCGACGAGAAGGCGAACTGCAACATAATGCTGCAAGACGGCACGATGCTCTCGCTGCAGCCGCGGCAGCTGCGGCAGTCGCAGGCCTTCATCCCCTTCACGCTCATGGAGCCGGGAGTGCTGCAGCAGCTCAAGACCCTCAAGGAGAACCTCGCCACCGTGGTCAAGCTGGGTGAGCGGGCCATGAAGTAGGCGCTTATGAGAACCCGCCCCGGTCCGGAGAGCCTATGAAGTAGGTGGTTAGAGGAACATGGCCAGCGTTGTCTGGCTTGGAAATAGGTGTATAGGAAATCCCCGTTTCTTGGTGGTCATACTGGCATGTCATACTAATATGACCAGTGAGAGTTGCTTGTATTGGTCGTCATACTTGTCATTCTTAGCCCCTATAGAAGGTCATAGTTGTAGCCCTTCGGAATGGGCTTAGAAGTAGTGTAGACTTTTAGTCCGGATCTACTTACGGGTGCTGTTATATCGGAAGAGACGAGCAACCGACTACGCGAGCTCCGTCTCTGCTCACCATGATTAAGCTCTGCGAATCGGAGCGAAACCTGGTCGGACTCTTCCGATATAACAACACCCGTAAATAGATCCGGACTAAAAGTCTATAATGTGTTGTGCTTACAAAAGTTTGAGTTCAAAAATAGAAGTGCTTAGGCAGACATGGCTCTCGTATTCTGGCACTAAGACTGAGCTGTGAAGCAGGTGCGTAGGGAAAGTCTACTGCAGTCCGGTTTGGTTGGAGAGCAGGCTAACCGCCGCACTCAGAAACGACAATTAATCTCCGGTAGTATGCTGTTGTCTTTTTCTGTTTCATTGATAATAAGTGAAAGATAATGGTATTTAAATAAAGATTAAAGGAGACCATTCACGCTTCATACTAAGTTGGGCCCAAACATGAAAGTGCCGGCCAGTGAAAAAAACCTATTCTAAACGATGGGCCACATTGATTTGTTGGTTTCATAATAAGAAACCTATATCGTAAAATGAATACCTTAAGTACTAGTAGATGTTAAAGGTCAGATTTTTTCTATACATTTTTAATATGCAGAACAGACGTTAAAAGCGATACATGCCTTATACATTTTTGTTAGGTGATTTACACTCCGTCTAGTAGCAATAGTTGTTAGTTTACTTAAATAAACAATACAATATAGTACCTTCATGCCATTTTCTAGATTTTGGAGCATAATCTAACATGCATGTAACTCTATAATATTGGCAATAAATTATTATTATCTTTTTTCTTTTTTTATCTTGTAAAATTGTTGAGGAAGACTCCCTACACAAACCCTAATACGTCTATTTTATAAACACGTTACAATATTTTTTTTTTCTAATGTATGGGAATATAAGATTTTCAATGTCTGACAGTAGCTAAACGATAGGCTTCAATGTTTTGGTGCCATGGTATCAAATGTTCTGGACAATGTGCGTAACAGTTTGGAAATGTTTTTTTTCGTTGGCCGGCACTTTGAGTTTTGGGCCCAATTTGAATGGTCTCCTTTAATGGACGTCTCTGAGTGCGGCAGTAAGAAGTTGATTTTTATAGAGAAATTAGCTGACGCCGCAAACGTTGTTTTGCCATATTGATTAGACTAAAACCTATTCTCAAACCTGCTAAATATACACAAAAAAATCGTGAAGCCGTTTCGGAACACTGACACGAGATTTTATATATTGGATTTAGCCACTAGTTGGAACAACGTTTTTGCTTCTCCCTTACCCACAATACGTGGTTAATGGTGACCGTGTATGTTGTGTGACCGAGAGGCGTATAGATTTTCCGCTATCTTTTAGTAATCGTTTTATACGAGATGGCGGAGAGTGTAGGTTTTAGTTCAAAAAGGACGAGCTTCTCAATTGATTTCTATATTTTTTTTATGTTTTCAACGATGCTCAATTCTTTACCGCTGTTTCTGATTTAATTAGTTGTTAATTTTGGTACAAAAGGGGCACCTTAATTGTGGTTCCACATAAATTTGGTTTTCTTTTTAACCCTTAACACCTCTTCTAAGAGGTTTCACAGTTCTTTCGGTTTTACCAACATTTAACCGTGTCTTAAGGCACTAATACGTAAATTACACCCATGTTCCTGGAGAGAAGAGTTATGTATGATAGTTGCTTTATACTAAATGGTTCATTTTGATGAGTATCTTCTGCGCAACCTGCGCAAATAGTATTAAGGTGTGTGTAGTATTTTCGTATAATATATGTTAGTGTGATCCTATTTTTAGTTAGATATAATTTATTGATGATATGGCAGAATTATGTGCGAATGACCTGTTTTATTATCATTATTAATTATGAAATAAATAACTCATAAGAAAAAATAAATATTATTTGTAACTTCTTCTATTGTTCAGACCAAAATAATAAAGAATAACAAATAGCATTGAACATGGTATTAAGATTAATTATTTACAATATCAAAAGGAGGTTATGTATGACTGTTAGACACCATAAATAGTAAGTTAGCTTACTCTACAAAGAGTAAGCCTACTTAAAAATTGTCAATAACCTGAGACAAGGTACGAACCCTTCAGCCACGTTCGTAACCAAATTTTCGTAACCAGTTACGAATGTGGACTTTTTATCGCTGTTTCGTAACCAGCTACAAGCCAGTTACGAATGTGGATTAATTTTCCATTTTCGGAACTGAAACCTCTTAGCCATGTATGGTCTCCTGGTACTTCCACATCCATCCGGCTCAATTGAGGCTTTATATCAAATACCGCTTCTTCATTATACCTTAAAGTCTAAATGTCTTAGTACCCAAAATGGAATAAAAAAAGGAAGACTCGCACATAAACGGAAAATATATCGCCCCTTTTTATTTTCGCATATCATCATTTCTTTTGCCTTCTCCCACACCGCCCTATTAAAATTAAAGTAGCACTCTGTGAGTAGCATCAAGATACAACAGCGTCAAGGAAAGTTTTCTTTACAGCGTTCCTCTGTCCATTTTCGAAGTCGCATTTAAAGTTTGTATTAATAGTTGATCCCGTATTATAGTAACTAACCTCGTCTCGTGTCCGTGTTTTACCGTCTTGTCAGCGAGCAGTGCGTATAATTGAATTGAGAGTTGAGAGGAGACATGTTGCGCGATGTGCTGGTTTGGCTCGTTTGCCTATGAAATATATAACTTCTGGCTACAGATATATAATGAAAAAATCGCCTCAAACTGAGAAGGTAGCACGTTTTAATAATTATTTCAACCGATTTTGGTTAAATGAAACTCAATTCATCAAAAAGTGGTGTTGCCAAGGAGAAGACTTAAGAAATACAAATCACCTGGAAGGTTGGCACTCACGAATAAACCGTTTTATTGGGCAAAAAAGACTATCAATAGCTAAAGTGTTGGACATTTTAGTGAAAGAAATGAAAATGAGAAACTCAAGGACAACACGAAAAAAGGAAAACTATTTACTAAATGATAGTGAAATTAATGAAGCTGTGGAAAACTTAAAGGCAAAAGAGATAAGTGTCGGTCACTGTCTAGAAATAATTGCACCGTTCATGATTTAAGTTAATGGCGACATAAATTTATGTTTTAAGTTGATGGAGAAGTAACCGATTCTTACAAAATGACAAATAATCTATTCATTTATTCATATTTTTACTACTAGTGTCGGCATTATGTCATGTGGAAGTACCAGGAGACCATACATGGCATACATGGCAGATTTTTGAATAGTCAGATAACTTTTATCTGAGGAATAAAAATAGCGGTTTGACATAATTTTCATACATAAGCTGTCAAACCGCCATTTTTATTCCTCAGATAAAAGTTATCTGACTATTAAAAAAATCAGCCCTAAGTGGTTTCAGTTAGACATTTGGACTTTAAGGTATAATGAAGAAGCGGTTTTTGTTAAGACCTATACTGTGAAGCAATAAACGAACTTGAACATTGGAAAAAGCCTCAGTGAGCCGGATGGATGTGGAAGTACCAGGAGACCATACATGGCTAAGAGGTTTCAGTTATGAAAATGGAAAATTAATCCACATTCGTAACTGGCTTGTAGCTGGTTACGAAACAGCAATAAAAAGTCCACATTCGGAACTGGTTACGAAAATTTGGTTACGAACGTGGCCGAAGGGGGTACGAAATATCCCCTTCAGCCACGTTCGTAACCAAATTTTCGTAACCAGTTCCGAATGTGGACTTTTTATCGCTGTTTCGCAACCAGCTACAAGCCAGTTACGAATGTGGATTAATTTTCCATTTTCGTACCTAACTGAAACCTCTTAGCCATGTATGGTCTCCTGGTACTTCCACATCCATCTGGCTCATTGACGCTTTTTCCAAAGTTCAAGTTCGTTTATTGCTTCATAGCACAATATTATTATTATTATTATTACAAAGTAGGTACAATTAGCAATAAGATACAATATCAGCATACATGGTAAACGACCATTCTGAAACTGGCTTATATAATTAACCAAAATAATATAAATATTCCTGATAAAAGTATGCAAACGTACTGCATATTACAGAGACGTGTGCATGCCACATATTTCTATTCTTGGTCACACTGGGCGTCCTATGCTGCGTTTAGCGACGACAAATCACTATTATAATATTTAGCATTATATCCCACCTGAAATGAGTTTGAGCGGGCGACAAGCTGCGCCGACAGGCGACGGGGTGGTGAGGTAGAATAATAGAATACTGAATTTAATACTACTGCGGTCTCAAGGGATAAAATTTAGAACGGAGAAATCCTACAAAAAACATGTGACATAATTGAGATTTGATAACGCTTTCACGTATAATGATAATTAAAATAACGTTTCATCACTTTGACTGCCATGGATGCAAACTTTATTACAATATTTTAAGACGTATTATCGTTTTGGTAGTATTTGACTATGCCTCATGTTTGTAGGAGTTTCTGAAGATCGTGCCCACGCCTCAACGCTCGTTTTACTAAGTGGACGCGTTATTTTTTATAGATCGACAAAGGGTTAGATGAAATATTTCAGCCCTTTGCCTCATTATCGTCAGAGCGATATCGTGTGCAAAAAGCGGCGGGACTACTCCAGCATGCCTATCTCTTTCCAGAAAACTCTGTTGTGATGTCTCTGCAGGAATGATAAGAATCCTAAGTTCGATATCAATTGATACATTTCGAATCTGTCAGCCTCATAACTTAGCCTTCATGATTTTCCCTCCTGTTACATAAGAGACGTTCTGAAAGCGGACCATGTTGCGAACGGGACGTTTTCCGATCATACATTTTGCGTACGGGACGATTTTCGAAAGGACATTAAGGGGACGGAAGTTTTGTGACTGTCATTTTACTAATTACGTTGAGTGCCGTCTGAACGTGTTATTTGACTCCGTTCAACAAAGCGGATTGCCAACGGATTGACCATTCATGAATCAGTACCCATAGTGGCTCAGAGTCTGCTCCACTTCAGCAACATATTTCTCTGGGATCTTCTGCTGCCGCATCTCCGCCACCTGAAATGTTTGTATAGATCAGATTATTACGTCGATTATTCCGATATTTGGTCTCCGCTTCATGCGCTATAACGAGAGTGAGGGTGAAGGCAGACAAGAGACAAAGAAGAATCGAGGTGTCGAGGAAGAAAAAAGATTTCTTACAAACTGGATGAAAGCTAAATAAATGTGGCTGATTTGTTTTTCGATAACTAATGGGCATTATCCTAAATTTTAGTTTGACAAAAGTTACAAATGATACTTCATTTTGAAGTTATGACAGTGGCGGGCCTTACTGTCAGAGGTTATCAAGCCGCCTATATGGCCTCTGACATGGCTTAGCGTCTGCTATTACATGACAGCCGCCATCAGCGGCTTAACATGCCTTGCGAAGCACGGAAGCGCCCGGAAAGAAGGCCACTAGCGGTAGTCACAGGATGTTCACCCATCCAGCACCTGACCGTGCCTGTTGTTGCTTACCTCAAGTGATATTAAAAGTTAGTAAATATAATGCGTATATTATTTTTAATGCACTAACCCGTGTTAAGGACAATTTTGAAAACCTATTTAGAGGCTAAAAATTCCACCCATGCCGGGATTCGAACCCGCGACCTCTGACTATCCGTGCCACGGCATGGGTGGATTTTTTAGCCTCTTAACAGGTTTTTAAAATAAAATGCTGCAATAAATTGAAGACAAGGCGCTATGGCGCTCATTAGGGGAGGGCTACGTCAAGCAGTGGACTACATAATATAGCCTGAAGAACAAGAAGAAGAATTAATAATATCTACTGATTTCTCGTATTGAGAATAGACAGATAGATAGATAAATTATTTATTTACACTTCCACACACAGTCGTGGAATAAGTGTAGGAATAGTTCGACCTTCTAAGGTTCGTTTCACGTAGGAAGTAGGTCTAATATTTTACCTTCTGCTTGATGACGGCCCGTTCGTAGAGCTCCTGCTGGTCTTGCTCCAAGCGGATGGCCACACCCTGGTTGCGAGTCAGCTCGCGTAACTCGGCCCTGCGGTGGGGACAGCGTTGTTTCAAGGAGATAGTACGCATATACTCAAAAACCTATTAAGAGGCAAAAAATTCCACCCATGCCGGGATTCGAACCCGTGACCTCTGGCTATCCGTGCCAGCGCTCTTTCCAACTGAGCTAATGGGCGACTCACAGGCATCGGTGAAATTTCGAACCTCTACCACTATTCTCTGTATTACGTACAGGCAGCGACATCTGGCTGAAGTAAATTGCATCACTTATCATTCCGATATAGCGATATCATTCCGATGTAAAAACCTAACTTCAAAGTAGGTACTCAGGGCTGTAAGTGATGCAATTTACTTCAGCCAGATGTCGCTTATTCGGCACTATCTTTGCGTGGAATATCTATGTTTGTTAGCTTCTTCTCCGCATAATCTAATAGCAACTTTGCCGTTCATTAAGTACGTAAACATTGTTTTCTTTTTTTATGTTGTCTGTATACGTCCCACTGCAGGACACAGGTCTTCTCTCGGAGCGAGAGTTTGGGCTTAATTACTATGCGTGCCCGCCGCGGATTGGCAATATCAAGCGCTGGGGTGAGCATCTCAGCAGCAGTTCTCAGGGCAGTTTGTAAAACGCGGAATAATACAAATTGCCTGCGACATTTCTTATAATGAGATAGGTCACCTGGCGCGTTCCTTGTCATTGATCTGCTTCATGATGGCCTGACGATGCTTCTCGGTGCGAACCTTGCGTTGGTCGTCCAACTGGAATTTACAACGCTTGAATTATTATTTATTTATTTTTACATTTGGAGATCTTACAGCTTGTAGTTAAAAATACAGAAAGTAAAATAATACAAAAAAGCCATGGGTTAGTCTCGCAGATAGCACTAAATTTATAGGAAAGGGGTTCTAATTTTGTGTTAATGTTCTAATTATTATCCATAAAGTCACTGGAAATGTTTTTATTCCGTTGGAGCTCTACGCGTAAATTTGTTTCAGGGAGTCAATGAAACGTATCAAGGGAACTTTTCACATACTGCTGCTAGGGCACGGGTCTCTTCCTGCATCGCTGGAAGGTTAGGGCATACTCCACCACGGGGGCCAAGTCCGGGTTGGTGGAGGATTGTAAGACAGTGAAGGGACAGCCGGCACCAACTTGAGGTGAGGTCACGATCGTCACGTACCTCCTTCGCCTTACGCAAATACTCCTCGTTCTGCCGCGCGGCGTTGTTGAAGGCCTGCTCGTCTTTGGCGATCTCGCGCGCGATCATGCGGTGGATGTCCTTGATCTGAGGACAACGGGTCTGAGCTCAACCGAAGACATTAACATAACACCGGAGAGTATACGTCAGTCGATAGGACTGTATTAGCAGTTTGTAAAAGATGTCTATGTGGTTTTTCATGGTTGAAAAACCTTGCAACCAGCATCGGTGGCAATTAATTTTTATCTGTAATTAAAATAATCAAGCAGTGTATATAAATGACCTGATTACAGCGTTCCATTCAACCAACAGTTTATAATATATTACCAGATTTAAACAGTTGGATGTTCATCATGCCCCCAAATATTCACTGTTGGATGTTCATCATGCCCCCAAATATACACTGTTGGATGGTCATCATGTCTCCAAACTCACACTGTTGGAAGTTCATCATGTCTCCAAGCATACACTGTTGGATGTTCATCATTCTCCAAACATACCTACGAGTATATTGAATGTACACCATGTACATCACTTTTAGCCTCTAAGTAGGTTTTCAAAATTGTCCTCAGCATGGGTTGCGACAAAAAGAATATACGTACATCATGTATCCAGACATCCAATTTTGGACATTCATCATGTCTCCAGACATCCACTTTTGGACATTCATCATGTATCCAGACATCCACTTTTGGACATTCATCATGTATCCAGACATCCACTTTTGGACATTCATCATATCTCCAGACATCCACTTTTGGACATTCATCATGTATCCAGAGTTCCAGACATCCACTTTTGGACATTCATCATGTATCCAGACATCCACTTTTGGACATTCATCATGTATCCAGACATCCACTTTTGGACATTCATCATGTATCCAGACATCCACTTTTGGACATTCATCATATCTCCAGACATCCACTTTTGGACATTCATCATGTATCCAGAGTTCCAGACATCCACTTTTGGACATTCATCATGTATCCAGACATCCACTTTTGGACATTCATCATGTCTCCAGACATCCACTTTTGGACATTCATCATGTATCCAGACATCCACTTTTGGACATTCATCATGTCTCCAGACATCCACTTTTGTACATTCATCATGTCTCCAGACATCCACTTTTGGACATTCATCATGTCTCCAGACATCCACTGTCGGATGCCATCACACCGTTCCGTGTGGATGGTGTCGTGACACCATCCAGCAGTGCGGATGGTGTCGTGACACCATCCAGCATGTCACGACATATCAGTGGTATCAGTCACCTGGTTGGAGCGCGCCTCGTGCAAGTTCCGCAGCTCCCGCCTCCGCTTGACGGCCGCGTCGCGCTCCTTGCGGCGGAAGTCCCGCTCCACGTCCTCCTGGATCTTCAGGTTGCGGATCCGCTCCAGCTCGTCTTTCAGCTCCTGCTCCGCCTGCCGGGTTAACATAATGAAATGAAATGAAATGAAAAGGTTTTATTCAAAGTAGCACAGAAACTGCGGCTTAATGAACGTTACAATTCAAACTAGGTGTCCATTTCAAAATCTAGATCATTTAGGAGAAAAAATGGACAAAAAAACTCCTAACTTAGTCTTTTCAAAAGTCCTTAATTAACATAGTTTACATAATTATTATAAACATAGAACTCGTACATTGTACTGGCTTTCATTCCAGACCTCATTGTCATCTAAATAATCCTTTATGTTATAGTAACATTTACGTATAACATAACATTTACATACAAGCACATACATTGCTTCTGGCCCCACACTAGGATACCCTGTGTCGTGGGAACTAGAAACAACGACATCACAAACATGTACACATCCGAGACCTGGGCTTTTTTTTGTTCCCAGCCGGGATTCACACGTCACACGTGAGCCGCCCATTGGCCGAACCGTCCACAGATGGACCTGACCGTTGTGAGTTTCCCCACGTATTGGAAAGAGCGGGTGATCGTGTACCCACTCTAAGGGGAAATCTCGTCTGGCAGATGGTAAATCTGGGGACGGCCGCGGCCGGTCAGACTTGTTCGTCGGAAGTTATGTTAATGATATGTCATGTGTAACACTGCTTGCGCAATGCTAGGAATGTTGGAGTATGTATTTGCATCGTAGTAGAATTTGTGCAAACTTGTGTCTGATACTAAAATTTCGTCAAGATCAAGAATATCTATGGAAAGAATGGATATTCCATAGGCACTCCATTCATTTCATATCATTCCATATTCCTAATTCTGAATGTAGGAACTGCCATTAGAAGTGCACATAGGTTTTACATTTAACAGGTTCGAGGCTTTGCTACCTTTTGCTGCTAGGTATCGAATTCATTATCTAGTGTTTTTTAAGCACTGCGAATCAGGAGACGAAATTAAAAGTTAAACCGAACAACACTTCTTCTGGGAAAACATCTTGCCCCTCGGGCTCGATTGAGTTCAAGAGTAAGCCCATTTCTTATGAAAAAAAAACAATCTGTACTTAGTACCTAGGTACTGCTTGCGAAAATTGCTAACCTAACCTAATCCAACCCAACCATTCTCTTCAAACCTTCAAACGTATTACCACTCCGTCGTCACCATATCCTTTATTCTGTGCACTAAAGCCAGTGTCCTCCACTCTACCTTCTGAGCATCGGCGATGTGCGCGATCCCCTTCAACTTGGCAGCCTTCACGGCCTCCAGCTCGGCGCGCTGCCTCGCCTCCCGCTCCTGCTTCTGGCGCAGGAAATGCGCCACGCGGAGCTCCGCTATGCGCTCCTCTTCGTTCTGGAGCTGCTTGAAGTACAGGATCTCGGAGGTGCCTGTGAGTCGGGAACTTTATGAAAGCAGAGATAGGGAATGGATCTGTCCCCATTTTCTCCCAAGGATTACAGTGCTGTAGTTTTAACACAGGCAGGAGCGCGCTTCTGCTTTTGTCGCAAGAAATGCGCCACGCGGAGCTCCGCTATGCGCTCCTCTTCGTTCTGAAGCTGCTTGTAGTACAGGATCTCGGAGGTGCCTGTGAGACGGGGAGGGAGCTCTATGAAAGTAGATATGGGTAATGGATCCGCCCCATTTTTCTCCTAAGGATTAAAGTGCTGTTTACAGTTTTGACACTAATGTTTTGTATTGAAAGAGGCAGGACCTCTGTTTTTGGCGCAAGAAATGCGCCACGCGGAGCTCCGCTATGCGCTCCTCTTCGTTCTGGAGCTGCTTGAAGTACAGGATCTCGGAGGTGCCTGTTAGGCGGGAGCTCTATGAAACCGGAGATAGGGAATGGATATGTCCCCATTTTCTCCTAAGGATTATAGTGCTGTAGTTTTAACACTGTATTATGTGATTAAAAAAAATAGGCAGGAGCGCGCTTCTGCTATTGACGCGAGAAATGCGCCACACGGAGCTCCCCTATGCGGTCCTCTATGTTCTGAAGATGCGTGAAGTACAGGATCTCCGAGGTGCCTGTGAGTCGGGAACTTTATTAACGCTGAGATAGGTGAGTGAAAAATATGGAAACACATGTTTGGAAGAGGCAGGACCGCTGCTTTTGGGAGCTCCGCTATGCGCTCCTCTTTGTTCTGGAGCTTCTTAATATACAGGATTTCGGAGGTGCCTGTGAGTAGGGAACTTATGAACGCAGAGATAGGTGGGTGAAAAATGAGGAAACAGATGTTTGAAACAGGCAGGATCCCTGCTTTTGGGAGCTCCGCTATGCACTCTGCTCCGCTTTGTTCCGGAACTGTTATACAGAAGTAGTTATGTCATCTGTATATACTTGTGGAATGTAATAAAATATTGAGGACCTCGGAGGTGCCTGTGAGACGGGATCTTTATGAAAGCAGAGATAGGGAATGGATTTGTGCCCGTTTTTCTCCTAAAGATATTACCTAGACCGGTTCATGGTTTTAAAACTAATGTTTTAACTGTTTGGTGGGCGGCAACGCCAACTGAAATTGCAGGAATGAGGTACTTAAATGTAGTCAATGGACGGGATTAGAGCAATTGTTATCATTCTCGTAAATTTTGAAGTGAATAGGTTTTTCTACGGCAGTCATAATGATTAATAGGACCTGATGTTGTCTGGTGTGTCTTTCATGACATTTTCTCTTGGACAAGCAAGAATCAAAGCCACGCACCTTGGTCAAGAGTCTCCTTGAGTTTGCGCTGACGCGTCCACTTTTCCTGCAGCTTCTGAGCCTCCTCGATCTGCATCGCGATGTTGGCCTGGTTCAGCCGGATGCTCTCCTCTTCGATACGCTCAGCCTCCATTATCTGCGTGTGGGAGAATGTTAAACGCTGCAGAGCTTGTCAAAGTACCGACCAAAAGTTACAAAGAGAAGGCTGGGCCGCTCACAGAATGGGATGGAACGTTTACTGCGGAACTTCCGCAAACTCTTTTGTGGTCAAAAAGCTGAGTGGAAAAGTCAAATGAAATGTCTTACCGCCAGGCAAGTGGTAAAGTGGAAACTTGAAAAGACCAATAATGATTAATAAAGTGAAAAGGCTATTTTGCTGCTTAAGTACCTATAAGCGATCAACTCCTTCAAGGATGGGTGCTTTATATTTATATGATGTTTCGCGCTTAAAAATTGGACATTGTGAAATGAACCACCCCGAAAATCCTGATTCCGACTCATTTTCTCTCTCTCTCTCTCAGAAAATTTCGCCAATTTTCTCACCTTGGCGGTATCGTGAGCAGCGATCTGCTCCTTCAGAGATGCCAAGTTATGGAGGTTCAGCTCATGCCGACGCTTCTCCTCGGCCTCAGCGCGCTTCTCGGCAGCTTTGCGGTTCTCCTCCATTATCGCGTCCAAGCTGGACAGACACAAAGGTATCGGTACTCTTCACAGCGGTCCAGCGCCATAAACGGTCAACTACAGAGCACAAGCGTTCTCTCAAAGACGAAGTTTACACGTTCAGTCTGGCGTCAGTTCAGTCCGTGACCTTGATCAAGCTCGGATTAATGCGAGACTGATGAAGCATCGATATTCGAATATCCGTCAGTCTGGTCGATGAGTTCACGGAATAGACAATCAGTCTGCCGTCAGTCTAACCAGACTGATCGTGTAAACTCCGTCAAAGATACAACAATGCATAGCTACCCCACACACTTAGTTAAGTCGTAATACGTATCTTCCTGGAATAGATGCTACTGCTGCATATATCTCTTCACTGCACTCAACTCTTACCTGGTGTGTGCAAATATACGACTATTATGCAACGAGAGCTCTCGGGGTTGATATCCCGAAGTAGCCAACTATAGGCATGTAGGTAGGTACTTCAAACCTCACTCAATGGCACCCGAACCTTCAATGGACGCGCAACGCGACGTACCTACGGCCTGCGCTACAAGTTTGACCTGGACTCAATGGATTGGGCTATGAGGAAGGAGCTTTACCAAGGACCCTGGAAGTGGGCTGTGAAATTAAGTGTGAAGTGAAATCCCATCCTAAAAACAATTTTAATAATTTGACGGATACATTTATTTACTTCGTCATCTGTGTTTCGTCGAATACCTTAGATATGATTAGAGTTACTGGCTCCTAAACTTGGATTTTCCGTGCCAAGGGTAACCAGCAGCAATCAATGATTGGTTATTTTCTTGGTAGATTGCAGTAGATTGCTTAGAAGAAGCTGGGTCCAAAATTTAAGAAAGGGAGTAACCAAAGAAGTTTGCACCCACCCTCTGTACCTCTGTCATGGAGCAGGTACTTTCGCGGACCACGTGGTTTCTAATTACATCACCCCACTGACCGTCTCTCCTCATCCGTCATCTCCTTCTTGATAATCTCTTTCTCCACGAGCTGAGCGTCGCGGATGGCGTGGCACTTGGACGCGAGGATGACGCCTGCCGCCAGCCGCGGTCCCGGCATGTTCTCCGCTAGCAGCACTGAGACGGGCGGAAAAGTTAGATCGTCGTCAGGCTATACTAGTCCACTGCTGGACATAGCCCACCCCTAATGAGCGCCATAGGTAGCGCAAGGTTGTGCCATTATTGGGGGTAATGTCCATAATCCGCACGCCGGGCATGCAGGTTGGGAATCGCAGTTCGGTGGAATTGTACTGCAGGGGGCGCTGCTGCCCACCCCCCGGTTTGTGTCCCTTAGTCGCCTTTTACGACACCCGCGGGAAGAATTGGGCTGGTGCTATTCTCTAGGCCGACACCACACAGCAGAAAAGTTAGATGAAGTCCGATATTCCCGGGAAAAGCAGCCGTTTTAGTGACGTGGCATGGGAACTTGGTAAATACATTGAAGAAGCTGGCACGTCACCTGTTGGTTGGCTAGAATAAAATACTATTTAGTATTAAGCCCGCCAATTGTACAATCTTTACAGGTACAATAAAGAATTTAATAATAATAATACAGTTAAGCAAGAGAACATGAAGGCTCGACCAGTAAAGGTGTGCAAATATTAGGTATACTTAGGTATGTAATAAAAATTACAAATTTACAATCTGACAATTAATATTTTTTAGCGTTAGAAGTAGTTGAGAATTAATAAAAAAGAAGACAAATTACAAAAACCTAACCTTTATTTCAGATACAATGTTTGTGACAAAATTAACTAAAAAGAACAAATCCACATTTTCTCTAATAATATTGGCCTTTTGCATCTACTTAATGAGATGATTTATACAGCGTCCAGTGGTATCTTCACTCACACTAGATGGGTGAAGGGACCACTCCGACACTGTAGTGTCTGGGACATGGTTTTATAGATGGTGTAGGCTTGCCCAGCACCTATACCACCCTGACAGCTTTAGTCGGCCTAGCCCACAGGAAAGACTAGTCAATACGTGCGGAGCCAACCAAGCCGCGGGTTTCCTCACGATGTTTTTCCTTCACCGTTAGCGTGTGGTATTGCGACTACAAATTCGCAGATATACGTAGCTTTGAAATTAAACAAAGTCATTGGTACATGCCCGCACTCGGGATCGAACCTGGGTTTCTCTAATAGGTACTTAGGTACATACGGAATAATCACAAAATTATACACATGAAATAAATCAAATTAAACGATGAAAATAAGTAGCTCACGTGACCAGGGCTCGTAATCAATAAATTACGCAAAGTGCAGATGCTTCATGCCAGAAGAGAGTTCTGGTGGCGTGCGCCTTTTATAGGCAGATGCCTATAAAACGGCGCACGCCGCCGTAGGTGGGTGAATCTACACAAATTGTCGTCGTCATTGTCCTTGGAAGTGTCACACTTATTATGTTGTCAGTGCAACAGTTGTTAGAGATATTTTTATTTCTATATTAGTTGGAGTTGACTGACAAACTTACATACTAAAACGACAATAACTGTATTCTTAGTACATTTCTGTTGTGCTGAGAACTGTGAGAGATTAATGAGAACAATGACGAATTAGCGACAATTCCTGTAGATCCACCCAGGTTCGCCGGTAGGGAAGATTGTTTATGATGTTTGAAACAAACTAAGAGACTATGGAGAGCTGACGTTTAACCTCCATTTGGAGAGGCATTGGAAGAAGAAGGTACTCACTCTGCGCCCTGGAGAGAGTGTGGGCGGTCTGGTCCGGTCCCTGCAGCTCCGGGTCTACCTCCCCGGCCACCGCCTCCGCGCCCGGCTGCGGCTTCTGGTTTTCCCTGAGCATGCGCTTGCGCAGCTCAGAGGCCTTCACCTCCTTGCGTGTGGCCTCCTCCTGCTCCTCGATCATGCGGATGTGC
Organism: Yponomeuta sedellus; assembly: GCA_934045075.1. Taxonomy (NCBI): domain Eukaryota; kingdom Metazoa; phylum Arthropoda; class Insecta; order Lepidoptera; family Yponomeutidae; genus Yponomeuta; species Yponomeuta sedellus. Next base: position 1,511,952 of record OW203744.1, read on the forward strand.
TCCTCCGGGGAGACTTTCTGTTGTCGTGCGTGTGGTAATCAATCTTAAGCTAGGTTTTCACGATCTTAGTGCGCTCGGTCCGGTGCGCCATTCGAGTAAACCAATGCTTCTGATTGGCTATTTTGGTGTTGTCACGAAAATCCGTCCAATCAGAAACATTAGTTTACTCGGATGGGGCCCTCGGTCCGAGCCTACTAAGAGCGTGAAAACCTGGCCTTACTAATGTTATAAATGTGAAAGTTTGTATGTATGTATGTATGTATGTATGTATGTATGTATGTATGTATGTATGTATGTATGTATGTATGTATGTATGGAAGTATGTATGTATGTATGTATGTATGTATGTATGTATGTATGTATGTATGTATGTATGTATGTATGTATGTATGTATGTATGTATGTATGTATGTATGTATGTATGTATGTATGTATGTATGTATGTATGTATGTATGTATGTATGTATGTATGTATGTATGTATGTATGTATGTATGTATGTATGTATGTATGTATGTATGTATGTATGTATGTATGTATGTATGTATGTATGTATGTATGTATGTATGTATGTATGGAAGTATGGTATGCTACTCAATCACGCACGCCGGATCGGCTGAACGGCTACTTTTTATCCGGGAAAAATAATACAAAAAAATTCTTCGCGAACGCTGGTCGTTATCGATCTTGTCAAAAATGTATGTCAATACGAAATATATCTACATAATTGAATGTTATTATACGTAATGTAAGTTTAAATGTAGGCTATGTAACAGCCTGCCAAACAACCGGTGTGAAGCTAGTTTAGCCAAGGATTTTATGTACACTGGGTTGTAAACATACTAGTACCTATATACTTAATTAAATAAAGAACTTTTGAAACTGAACTGAACTGATGTCGTGGGCAACAGCTTTTAGATAGATAAATATAAGTAGATTCCTAGCGGTTTGTAAAGCTAGAAATATAAACGGATGCGTCACATATCCAATCGTGACCGACAAAAACAGAACTTCCTTTACTGCCTTGTTTAGCATCACATTACCATGCCTGAGGTCGATTCCCACTTTCCCAATGAGGGAACGCCGTAAATCTGTACAAATACCATCGATATCAACCCTTGTGTGTCCCCCCCACTGCTAGGGTAAGGGTCTCTTCCTGCAACGCAGGACGGTTAGACCATACTCCACCACGCAGGCCAAGTCCGGGTTGGTGGAGGATTGTAAGACGGTGGCGGGCCTTACTGTCAGAAGTTATCAAGCCGCCCATAAGGGCTCTGACATGGCTTCTAATAGCATTTTTGGTTGGCCACAATTGGCCAACGGTAGGAAGATTGATGGGATATGGTTAGTTAAATTGCCCACAGTGAATTTGTATTAGCCCTACGAAGAATAACTACGTTGTTATGCCGAACTTATTACCAACAGTGGGCCAATACATTTTTTTGCTACCGTTGGCTGAACAACGTTGGTTTAACGGCAGTAAATAAAAGTTGGCCCAACAAACATAAATTACTACTGGCCAACTGTAGGAACATTGTTAGATTAGGGTTAGTTAAATCACTAACATGTAATTCGTATTGGCCCAACGAAGATCAAACATCGGTTGATTGTCAACTGATTCCCAACATACGGGGTGCGGGGCAGGGGGGTGTAAACCACGGTAGCGAGCGGATTTTGGAGGGGACGCGCGCGCGTGAGTCGGCCGGCCGCCATATTTGTTTTCGTGTTGTGTTGTGATCTCCGCTAAATGACTTTTTCTCTGGTTTGGTTGTGATTGTGAAAGCAAAAAAAAGTGAAATAAATTGTGTGTGTTTATGTTCCATACGTTGTACATTCGTACATTGTGATGTTTAACGTAATTGAGTTCGCAGACAGTGCCTTAGGCCCCTTAGGCATAGTGAGAAGCTGGCTGACGCCACGCAAAGATTGCCTGTGGCCACAATACAAAATAGCCGACAAATTAAATGTTTGCTGTTGCAAGACTCGCCAGAGGAAAATTGACCCATTCATGCTGTAAAGCGTGTTCTGTATGAAACTGGTAAGTCGGTTGTGCACTTTCTAACGTAATTCGCTCTAAAAGGTAGGCATATAAACTACGTATCTACTTACGAAATACTCTTTATCCTCTTACAATTACATTCTAAATTCCTTTTGTACAAACAAATCGTACCCAACTTTACCCACCAACCGTATTTTGCACTATCGGTAGTATCAGTTTTTAGTCAAATATTTTACTAACAGGTTAAATTATAACTTTCAGATAATTTACAAATAGCGAGGGAAAAGTGTAAAAAGGCAGAAAGTGAGTCTGACCGACTCTCAGATACTTCTGAGCAATGTAAAAAGAGGAGGAAACGGAAGCCTACTAATATATTACATAGTGACACTGAGGAGGAAGATGAAAACTACATTAACTTTACATACCCAAATCCACCTAGGCCAGATTAACTATCAACTTGCAAGTCCAAGTCAACAAAAGAAGCAAAGAAAACATTGCTACCTGGTAAGGTTATAATAAGTATAAAATCTAGTTTATAGGTAGGTTCATGTTATCGCTTCGTATTCATGATCACTGTTATTTTATTATATTGCCTAGTAAGTCTAAAATATGCAGTAGGTAATCCATCATGCTTGCCCAATGGAATGTCAGTACCTATGGATAATTTAAAATTGTAAAAACATGGAAGCTAGAAGATATTTTTTTTCTTGTAATTTAATTTGTTTATGATACAATACTTGTTTTTTTTTGTAGATACTCCATTGACTACCCAAAGCCTGTGTTCGACTCCTACAGCACCAAAACAGTCAGCATTTGATAAAAATTATGATTCAATCGGTAATGGCCTTTTTAACTTCTGTTACAAAAAGTTTAATAGAAATTATAATAATTATGCATGTGATGTCACTCTAATATGTATTATTATTTTAGAATTGATTGCCACATACATATCCGGTATCCAGAGTGATATTAAGAAATTAAAGACTACGCAAGATTATATATTATTAAGATTGACATCATCATCTGCAGCATTGACATATATCGCTTTACATAAAATTCGAAAGGTAAATAGAATGTTTAAGTTCTTTGGTAATAATGGTAATAAGAATTTTTAAGACCCCACAAGTCATGCTTCATGAGTTTGTATACCAATCTGACTCATGTAAGCTTGTTTTCATCTATACATTACTTGCTTCAGGTGCAAGAAAAATATCATGAAGAAACCTTCACTTTAAAGAACTGCTAGTTTTCTGGTGTGTATACAGCAATTGCCGTTAGATGGCATCAGTAATCGTGAAAGTTACATCAGATGCCTTTAGGCGACTTGAACAAAAATCTAACACCAGTGTTATCTACATACTTAATAGAAAAAGACCTAAAATTGGTGGCCTTATCATGGAATCGCAGTTCACGGGGATCTGCTATTAAACTGATATTCTTTTTATTACAGATGCAGTTCGCAAAACTGACCTACAAAATACCAATTGAAAGCAGTAGTTTAGGTATTTATAAAGTAAATATAAGTTCTTCTAAGGAAGTCACTGTCTGTTTGTCTACATTAAAAAATAAATGTTTTTTATTATCTAATTTTTGTGATACCAACGATCTTGTGTGCATTCCATTTGTTGACTGAAACTTGTGCCATTGAATGTTCTAAGGTGTTTAATTAATTTTCAATTTTAATAAATGTTGATTGTGCGACTTATACAATGTTTTTAATTCCTAATTATAATTCTGTCACTGTACATATGTACATTTATTATTTCTTAATGCCATACTATAAAATCTATAAAGCATGTCATGTCATATACCTACTTACCGTTTTTAAATGTGATTGTAATTGAATAGGTACAGTGAGAGTATTATAATAAGAATTATAATCCTACCGGGAAGTACCAAACCACCACCCCAATCATGTTGCTGGAATGTGTGATTCCCATACAAAGGCCCTACGGAGAAAAACAATACGTGGCCCTCCGTAGGAGGTTTCACATAGGCCCTAAGTTGTTGGGCCTTCAGCAAAACATGCGGCCAAATCTAACCGTTGCCCAACCAAAGACGTGTATGTGGCCCTACCAAATGCCTACCTAAAATGCTATTAGGGATAACGACTGCCAATGTAAGCCGCTAACATGACAGCCGGCACCAACGGCTTAACGTGCCTTGCGAAGCAAGGAAGCACCCGGAAAAATACCACTAGCGGTAGTCACGGGTCGGTCACCCATCCCGCACCTGACTGCGCCTGTTGTTGCTTAACTCAAGTGATTAATTCCAATCACTCGGTTCGACCAGGCCACGAGCGCTTCTTCTTCACAAATAGCATAGTCTGGATGTATATCCACATTTGTGATGTCCTTGCCTGGTTGCAATACCCTGGTATCCTAGTTTGGGACCAGGCCAAGTGATTGTGTTGTGTGGAAGGTATTATTAAGTAAGATAAGATAAGAATATTCTTTATTGTACACAGGAAAAAAAAACAATACAAAATATTTCTAAGTTACGTACATTTGCAAATTTGTAGTCGCAATACCACACGCTAACTGTGAAGGAAAACATCGAGAGGAAACCCACGGCTTAGATGGGCTCCGCACGTATTGACTAGTCTTTCGACCTGTGGGCTAGTAGGCCGACTAAGCTGTCAGGATGATATAGGTGCTGGGCAAGCCTACACCATCTTAGATAAGACCATGTCCCAGGCACTACAGCGTCGGAGTGGTCCCTTTACCCATCTGTGTGAGTGAAGATACCACTGGACGCAGTATAAATCATCTCATGCAAAAAGGCCAATATTAATATTACTAGAAGTAATTTCTTAGTAGAAGTATTATTTTTAATCGGAACAAAAATAACGGATCTTTTTGTTTCCTAAGGGATGACTGCTTTTACCAATTTCAAGTAGGTGCTATTAGAATTTAAATTTTAAGTACAGTGTTATCTTTTAAAATATACCTCGGCTACTATCGGATAGAATAGGATAATAGAAATATCGGAATAAACTGAACAAGAAAAGTTTTATGCAGAGTGCTTAGTGCGAGTTTTTTTAACTACTCGATCGCGTTAACGTAAACTCATATTTCTATGGCATCGAGGAAGCGCCACCTAGCGACAAGTATGGAAATTAAAATTGCTGAGTGCGAGTTGTAATGGTTTACGTTGAGAAGTGAACACGTTTATCAGCCAAAACACGAATAAACGCGAGTGCGAGTTGTACTGTGACAGCGTTTTGGCAGTTCGGACGGATAACTTACTCATACTCACTACTCAATGCTCGCGCGGTATATAGTAAAGTTATTCGATTGGATCTGTCAAACTCGCACTAAGCACTCAGAGCAGGAAGTAGTAGTACACTCGTGTGCTTTCGGCGAAAACCGAAGCCTACTCTAGAGCCCGAGGTATATTCTAAAAGCTAACTGACTGTAGGTGCTATTAGATGAACTATTCCCACAGCGAATCCCTTTGTAAATTATTGGGTTGGTGGGTAAATTAAAAAAATTAAGGCGCTCACCCTAGCTTGCTGCTTCAGTCGTTCATAGTCTGATTTCGGCAACACGGTCGGGTAGAAGTTGGGCTCGGTACTGGGAATGATGAGCTCTCGGAGTGTTCCTCCATGTTCGATCAAGTTCGTCGTCTGCTTTTTCGGCACCTCGCATAGGTGGATAGGGCGGTTCGTGACTGGGAATTTTAGGCGGCATTTCGATGGCCTAAAAATATGAAAATCGGTTGATGAAATAGGTTACGCATTAGGCTATTTTGGCCTAGTAAACATAATAAGGGGAGCCTTACCTATGCAACTGGTAACAACCTGGAGCGTCTCCCTTCCTGATATTGTGGTAGGGGATACCTTCATGGTAGTCTTTTACTTTTTTCGGCATTGTAACTATATGAAATGGAAAGTTGAACACAAAATAGTTATAACTATTTACGGCAAATAGTCAAAGGTCATGTCATAAAATAAACAACCGTTGCTAAGCAACCAGACAATTTTTTTATAAGTAAACGGCTTTTTTCAAGGTTTGATTTCAACAACTTCAGCCAGCTATACCAGTAAAGCTGTACTCCAACCAAAGCACCTTCCACATATAAAAACATAATCGACAATCGAGATATCAATGAAAAGCTAATTAATGGGTACATCACTAACTGTCAAAAGATATCAATCGTACTTTATAATGTTTTAATCTGTGATCATAGAAAATTTTGCGGCGCGCTATTTGATTTTCCTGGCTTCTTTGACCTAAATCAAGATAAATTCTATGAAAAGTATTATTTTTCTAACCATTAATGTTCGCGTTAGTACGGCTGAATTTCGAGCATAGTACGATTATGTAAGGGTTTACCAGTATCAGCTGATGCTTTTAGGTTATAAAATTATTTAGCAAGAATTTCATCTCTGCCTGTTATCTTCTGTGTAAATAAATTATATTCACCATGGAGGCCTCGGACGAACCCAAAACTAACCATTCCATATACTTAGCACCACTTTTGGTAAGTTATATCTTATGTTTTATCACAGTATGATTAAAAGTTTTTAAATTTATTGAAGCACACTTTTATAGTAGGTATCTATTTGTAGTGTCTACCAATCGCTTAGCTGTTATTTATTTGATTACTTGGCACAGCTACAAAAGGTTAATGTAGGTAGATAGGTAGGCAATTTCTACTAAACAAAACTAAAAACATCTTGGACGGAGATGGAGATATTTCCGTTCAACATGTTTTTAGTTTTGTTTTGTCTTGTACAAATTGCCTCTAAAAATGGTTCTATTGCCTCATGACAATACGAATGAATTATCATGTGTGAATGAATTGTCATCCATGGGAAAGTGGGAGGATTGCTTCAAGAGGCCTGAAGAAACATCAGAGTACTGATGGCTTTCAGGAATTGATGTACTAGCTACAGTGGTCTCACAGCATTGTTACATACAATGCCTTTGCCTCTACGTAATGAGATGATTTATACAGCATCCAGTGGCATCTTCACTCACACTTAGGTGGGTCGGATTCGGTCTCTGTAGTGCTTCGTACAATCCCACAATTTTATTAGGGTAAAATTCAGTTGTACCAATCATTACACTATTTTTATTTTTAATGCACTAACCCGTGCTAAGGAACAAATTTAAAAACCTATTTAGAGGCTAAAAATTTCACCCATGCCGGGATTTTAACCCGCAACCTCTGGCTATCCGTACCAGCGCTCTACCAATTGAGCCAATGGGCGACTCACGGCATCAGTGAAATTTCGAACCTCTTTACAATATTCTCTGTATTACGTACAGGCAGCGACATCTGACTTAAGCAAATTGCATTACTTACAGCCCCGACCATCTACTTTGCAGTTAGGTTTTAACATCGGAACGATATCACTGTACCCACATGATTACACTATTTTTATTTTTAATGCACTAACCCGTGCTAAGGAACAAATTTAAAAACCTATTTAGAGGCTAAAAATTTCACCCATGCCGGGATTCGAACCCGCAACCTCTGGCTATCCGTTAAAACCTAACTGCAAACTAGGTGGTCGGGGCTGTAAGTAATGCAATTTGCTTAAGTCAGATTTCGCTGCCTGTACGTAATACAGAGAATATTGTAAAGAGGTTCGAAATTTCACTGATGCCGTGAGTCGCCCATTGGCTCAATTGGTAGAGCGCTGGTACGGATAGCCAGAGGTTGCGGGTTCGAATCCCGGCATGGGTGAAATTTTTAGCCTCTAAATAGGTTTTTAAATTTGTACCAATCATGTGTTGCAATGTCCAGGCAGGAGCAGTGGCTGGTATATCAGTGGATGTCACCCTCTACCCACTAGACACACTGAAGACTCGCCTGCAGAGTGCCCAGGGCTTCCATAAGGCTGGCGGCTTCAAGGGGGTATATAAAGGTCTGTTTGGAATTATTTGTAAAGAAACTTTCAAAAACTGCCGCACGCCTACATTGCGCGTGGTCCGATACGTAAAGATAAATATCTGTATAAAGAGGGACTATTTACCTGCTTTACAAAATTAACCACTTCAAAATAAATTTCTCCAATGGCTAACTGTGCCAATTTAGAACCTCTACAATACTCTCTGTATTATGTACAGCCAGCGACATCTGGCTGAAGTAATTTGGATCGCTTGCAGCCTTGAGCACCTGCTTTGAAGTTAGGTTTTACATCGGAATGATGTTGCTGTACTCACATGAATATATTCTTTTTAATGGACTAACTAAGGACAATTTTAAAAACCTATTTAGAGGATAAAAATTAGGCGTTAGTCGCGATTTAGCTCTGTTGGAAGAGCGCTGGCACGGTTAGCTACAGGTCGCGGGTTCGTGTCATGGGTGGAATTTTTAGCCTCTAAATAGGTTTTTAAAAATTTACGAAATAGATATTTTTTATTGATTTTTTTACAACATACTTTATTATATTTTTTCTCAATCGCAGGTCTCAGCGCTGTAGCAGCGACCTCCATGCCCACGACGGCCTTATTCTTCGTTTCCTATGAGACAACGAAGTCCCTCGTCTCCCCGTACTTGACCGGCAACTACACTCCCCTCGGGCACATGTTTGCAGCCAGCGTTGGTGAAGTGGTGAGTTGAGTTTTCTATCTTTTTATTTTCACGTTTTCTAACTTTTTTCTTTGTTTCCATGCTCCGACTAAAACTAAGACAAGAGGCTAAGTTTGGAGTTTTTTCGTTCTACTTTGAATAAAACCTTTTCATTTCATTTCATTGCTCTGTTCTAATAGTTTTTTGTATATTGTTGTTTGTTTTTAGTGTTGATTTTTAATTTTCTTTCTTATTCATAGTTACGAAAGTTGTTTAATTTTTAAGATTTTTTACTGAATAAATAAACTTAAATAAATTATATGGCAACTAATAGTAATTGAGTCTAAATATGTAATTGGCCGTACTACAAATGTTTCGTTTCGCTTTCAACCCTTGTATGTCCCCACTGCTGGGTCACGGGTCTCTTCCTGCATCGCAGGTAGGTTAGGCAATACTCCACCACGGCGGCCAAGTCCGGGTTGGTAAATACAAATGTAAATTTGTTTAATTCCAGTTTTATTTTAATACCTTATTTGTTTAATTCGAGCGTCGGTAGTCTAGTGGGTACAACAATGTTCTCGGAAGCGAGAGACCCAGGGTCGATTCCCAGTGCGGGCATGTACCAATGACTTTGTTTTCAGTTCTATACCTTTGTGAAGTTATAGAAGCAACACCACTCGCTAACGGTGAAGGGAAACATCCTGAGGAGCCGTGAGTGTGAACTGACCGCGCCTGCTGTTACTCAACTTGAGTCTTCTTCTTCAGGCTTTATTAGTGCACTGCTGGACATAGCCCTCCCCCAATGAGCGCAAGATTGTGCCATCATTGGGGGGCAATGCCCATAATCCCCACGCTGGGCATGCGGGTTGGAGATCGCAGTTCGGTGGAATTGTACTGCAGGGGGCGCTGCCGGCCACCACCCGGTTTGTATCCCTTAGTCCCCCACTCAACCCGAGTGATCGATTCCAATCACTCGGTTCCACTAGGCTAAGAGCGCTCCACTCGCTAACGGAGAAGGAGAACTTCGTGAGGTAACCTGAGGTGTTCAAATACCTCAGCGCTTGAAATTGCCAATGCGCGGTGGGCACGCGTGGTAATGAGGGATTTTTCTGACAGCTATTAAAAAAAAATATAGTTCTAAAAGCTACGATGAGATGGCGCTGAATCGCAAGGGTTTATCTTTTTTTGTTTTTTATTGCTTGCCACAGGTAAAAACTCTATTGCTGTTTTGCGATTTCATCGTAGATAGAGTTCCCTCTACGGATTTCATCGACTGGAAGGAATCTAATCTGTGATCAACTGATCAACGTCAACTGATCAACCATGATTTTAGCACGAAAATCAAATAGGTAACAATAATAATGCAAGAGCAAAAAGAAAAGAGGGAGGAAATTCCACGTGATCTGTGGATTGGGACCACAGAAACTGGAAAGTGGCATATCCGTAGATAGAGAGTTTTACTCCCTCTACGGGCATATCCCATTAAAAAACAAGAACCCTTACTTGAAAACGCCATCTACTGACAAATTAGGAACTACTTTTCTTAGCTGTCAGAAAAATCCCTCATTAAACCCGTACTCTATCTCTCTAGGAGGAGACCTGTGCCCCGCATAGGGGCGTTTATAGGCTACATAAAAAGTGTCTTAATTGTATTTTCCAGCTAGCGTGCCTCATCCGAGTGCCGACAGAGATAGCCAAACAACGCAAGCAGACTTATGTCGGCACCAAAGCTAGGAGCAACGTGTCTATACTTATTAACGTGAGTTGGTCGAATCTAAGTTTGGAGTTTTTTATTTCTGACAATTATTAGTCCATATTTACATGTTACATTTTAAATAATAATATTCGTGTTAGTAAAAGTCTTATAACTATGTTAATACTATACAAATTAACGAATTTTTTTTTTAATCAATTGACAACATTTTATATTTTACAACGCGCAAAACTAAAAATACCGTTTCTTAATTTTGCTATCTTGATTACGAAAAAAATATTTAGAATTTTATTACTAACTTAATTTTAGAGGAAATAAATAATAACCAAAAATTGTGTGATGATGTCACACATACGGTGGAATAAGGAGGTACGTTACGTCCTTTTAGAATAAGACTCGTGGAATTTCCGAATCATGGAATTTCCGAAAATAAAAAAATACGAGTCGTTTTATTTCGTATCTACTTTCCTTTAAGACAGTAAAATACGTATGCTAAAAAAATTAAATGTTGTCAATTACACTCCCCGCTGGGCGACTTCACTGTCAGGACAATATGTGCGCTGCCACCCAGTGCCTTAAGAATGGATTGTCCACCTTGGCTGCGATAACGTTCAGGAAACTATTGCTACTGCCGCGGATCCTATACAGCAAGGACGCTATCCTTTTGCGAATGATGGCGTGGAAGCCATCAACACGCACCTCCGCAAACCTCCCTGATGCACTACAGAAACGTGGCAGGCGTTGATCGTTGATGAAAATGCTCTAGATTTCGAAATGGACACTTAGTTTGACTTGTGACGTTCGTTAAGCCGCAGTTTCTTTTCATTTAATTTAATTTCAATCTAAGTAATTTGTTTCATGACATTTGTGGCCTATATGCAATCGAAAATCCGCAGTGGGCACGCGTGATGGTTAAATCCACACTTGCTACTTTCCACAGTTTCTGTGCTACTTTCTGTACGGCTTTACTGCAGTCTCTTAAGTAATTCCTGGTGGATATACAATATAGTATATTTCATTACAAGTGCGGAAAGGCTGTCATTGCAAAGAGTTCCGACAAATGTCTACCCGAGCCGAGGCGCAGCCGAAGGCGAGGTTTGACAGTCGGTACAAGTTGCAATGACGGTTCCGCGCGTGTACTGAACGACTATTTTTAATACAGTTGCGAAAAAATAAAGCAACTTAATAAAGAAAAAATATTTGGAAAATGGCGCCAACCGTAAAAGAATATAAGCAGAGATTTTTTTTCTTCACCCATTCTGGTAGGCAAAGGGAACTATGCCCATACAGCCAAGTCTTTGGTAGAATTTTTTTATTGATATAAAATGAAAATTAAATTTAATGAGATGAAATGAAATCAAACCTAACCTAACTCATTCAATCAAATCATTAAATCTGATATTGAAACAAATTAGTAGCTTCTTTTTAGAAATATAAGTACTTGCATGAATCATAAAAACTTCTATGATTTTTTTTTAGTAAAAACTTCATGGTTGGTTTTTCTTTTTAATAGACATTATTTCGACAGTTGGGAAAGAGAACGCACGAGTGCGGGAAAGGTAAAAAAAAAGCACGCGTGTGTAATAGCCCACATCCCGCACGCTATACGCCACTTTTGAGCAACTGTATTAAAAAAGAATATTCTTCTTCTTCTTCTTCAGGCTATATTAGTCCACTGCTGGACATAGCCCTCAACTAATGAGCGCCATAGCGCAAGGTTGTGCCATCATTGGGGGGTTAAGCCCGTAATCCCCACGCTGGGTATGCGGGTTGGGGATCGCAGTTTGGTGGAATTGCACTGCAGGGGCCGCTGCTGTCCACCCCCCGGTTTGTGTCCCTTAGTCGCCTTTTACGACACCCGCGGGAAGAATTTGGGTTGGTGCTCTTCTCTAGGCCGACGCCACACAGCATCAAGAATATTCTATGTATGTACTTTAAATAAAACCTATCTGATTGAATTATATTTTGTCCGTTAGGCGTACAAATCGGAGGGGTTGCGGCGCGGCGTGTACCGTGGCTTTCTCTCCACCGTAGCGCGCGATCTTCCCTTCAGCTTCATAGAGCTGCCCGTCTGGGAGCTCCTCAAGTCTGCTGTCAGGGCTCACAACGACGACCAGATCACCAGCTTACAGGTACTTTGAGTAACAAAACTTTGTGAGGAAACCCTGTCGAACATGGCATGGGAAGGTTCCCTTTAGTTTCGTAGAGCTGTCTGGGAGCTGCTCAACAATGCAGTCAAAGCGCACATGACGACCAAATCACGACGGTACAGGTATGGTGAGTAACAAGACACTGTGAGGGTAGCCGTGGCTGTCTGTCGAATGTGGTACGTGTCCTTTCCTTTAGCTTCATAGAGCTCCCCGTCTGGGAGCCGCTTAGGGGCAGTCAAAGCGCACAACGACGACCAGATCACCAGCTTCCAGGTACCGTGGGCAACAAAACTTTGTGAGGAAACCTGGTGGAACAGGGCGCGGCAAGGTTCCCTTAAGCTTCGGAGCTCCCAGACGGGGAGCTAAAGGCTCAAGCTCAAGCCAAATGACGACCATATCACCAGGAATAAGGTACCGTGAGTAACAAAACCCTGTGAAGGTAGCCGCGGCTGTCTGTCGAACGTGGCACATGTCCTAAGCTTCATAGTGCTCCCCCTCTGTAACTGCTTAAGACTGCAGTCAGATCACGACCTTACAGGTACCAAAACACCATGAGGAAATCCGTGGTTGTCTGTCAAATGTGACCTTCCCTTTAGCTTCATACAGGTCCCCGTCATCGGGGCACCGTACGTGATAGTGCCTCAAAGCGGTTCAAGTTCTTATACTCCGGTGTCTGCACTGCATCCGGAAATAAGCCTTATTTTGTAAACAATAGGCATGACGAAAGATTTTTAAATCTTCTTGCTTGATTTGGGGACACATTTATTATTTAAAATAAAACCTACCTACATCTCATTAATAGACTAAAGTTTAACGAAGGTTAAAGCAATTTTTCCAAAATTATTGTTACGGGCTAGGGTTCTGGATTTGGATGTAAAACGCCAATGACAACTTCTTAGGATTTATTCACGCAGGGTCTGGTCTGCAGGTCTTCACGACACGAAGTCCACACGTAGATTCCAATCGTAGTCCAATAGTATCGCTGAGGTCGTAGGTTATCGCTCGTATCGCAGGTATGTTCGCTCGAAGTTCACTCTTCGTTATTCCAAACGGAACTGACAGCGCGCCGCGGCGACCGCTATTTATATCCGCCGGCAAGGGTTCTAGAACATTCAAGTACGTACCTACACTCGGTGCACGCGGCAACGACTCTAGAACAAAGTCCTTGTCAAAGAGATTTGAACCTTATACTAGTGGACATACGAGTCACTATTGCTTGCAGCGTTTTATTGTTTACTAAAACGCAGCATGCGGCGACTATTCGATAGGCTTCCAGAAGGCTCTATTCTAGATGGTTCGGGATAGGACCGCGACACTATTTTGAATCGGTGGGAAAACAGTTCGCAGTGTCATGGCATCAAATCTGACGTCACGCCAAGGTAAACAAACATCGTAATCACTAGTCACGCGGGTGTCATCACGTCAGTCATCGTAATCACTAGTGTCAAAGCGCGGGTGAAATTTACCAATGTTAACTTAAGCATGACGTCAAGCCGTGTGATTGGTGTTTCAGTCAAAATGGCCGAAAGCACAATGTTTTATTTTATTGAAAATATTGGTCATCTCTTTTTTTTACAAAACTAAATCAGTGTTTTAAGTCCTATTAATATGTACGTTCCCCTAATATCGTTAAATATTTGATTATTTGATACTGTGGTCGCGCCGTAGCGGAATTGTAGCGGAATGGGTAACCATAGTCGATCGATATCAACCCTTTATAATATGCCCCACTGTTTGGCCACGGGTCTCTTCCTGTATCGCAAGAAGGTTAGGCCATACTCCACCACGGGGGCCAACTCCGGGTTGGTGGAGGATTGTAAGACAGTAGCTGGCCTTACTGTCAGAAGTTAGCAAGCCGCCGATTAGGCCTCTGACTTGGCCTAACGACTGCCCTTACCGAAAACCGAGTGATTGATTCCAATCACTCGGTTTCGCTAGGCCACGAGCGCTATGGGTAATCATTGTGTATGTTTTTTTTGTCCCCCAGAGCGCGTGTTGTGGCTCAGTAGCGGGCGGGTTCGCGGCAGCCGTCACCACTCCACTGGATCTGGCCAAGACCCGCATCATGCTGGCTGAGGACTACGCCGTGACCAGGAAACTCCGGATCCGGCCGGTGCTGACCAGTATCTACGGGGAGTCCGGATTTAGGTAAATCTTCAGACTCAAGAAATGAAATGAAAAGGTTTTATTCAAAGTAGCGCAGAAACTGCGGCTTAATAAACGTTACAATTCAAACTAGGTGTCCATTTCAAAATCTAGATCATTTTGGAGAAAAAATGGACAAAACCTCCAAACTTAGTCTTTTCAAAGTCCTTAATTAACATAGTGTCGCGGTCCTATCCCGAACCATCTACAATAGTCGCCGCATGCTGCGTTTTAGTAAACAATAAACGCTGCAAGCAATAATGACTCGTATGTCCACTAGCGTAAGGTGCAAAACTCTTTAAATGAGTAACTGTTCGAGCGACCTTGCCGCGTGTAGGTACGTAGTTACGAGAATGTTCTAGAACCCTGGCCGGCGGATATAAATAGCGGCCGCCGCGGCGCGCTGTCAGTTCCGTTTGGAATAGCGAAGAGTGAACATCGAGCGAACATACCTGCGATACGAGCGATAACCTACGACCTCAGCGATACATTGGACTTCGATTGAACCTGCGATTGGAATCTACGTGTGGACTTCGTGTCGTGAAGACCTGCAGACCAGACCCTGCGTGAATAAATCCTAAGAAGTTGTCATTGGCGTTTTACATCCAAATCCAGAACCCTAGCCCGTAACAATAGTTTACATAATTTACACAAGGACTTTTTTGACTTGGCAAAGACTCTCATCATGCTAGTTAGGTCTATGTTATGACCAGAATACTCCGGATACGGCCAGTGATGACCAGTATCTACGGAGAGTCCGGATTTAGGTAAATTTTCTGACTGAAGGACTTGTTTGACTTGGCAATGACTCTCATCATACTAGTTAGGTCTATGTTATGAACAGAAAACTCCGGATCCGGCAGGTCCTGTCGATCTATAGGGATACAGGTAAGTTTTTAGACTTAATGACTTGTTTGACTTGCCTAAGTGTCTTACGACAGCGCCATATTTTGCATATAAGAGCGGTGGTAGCGGAGCGGTGTAGAACTCCGGCCTCTCAATCGGGGGTTCGTGGGTTCGAACCCCGGCATGTACCAATGACTTTGTTTTCTAAGTTATGTACATTTGTGAAATTATAGTAGCAATACTACTCGCTGACGGTGAAGGAAAACATCGTAAGGAAACCCTAGTGTCTGAGGAGTTAGCGTACCTCAGCGCTTGCTACGTTCAATGGCCCAACTATGAGGCTAAGTGCGGAAATCTCAGGTCTAACTATCTTTTGCATATCATTGTAGTAAAATCATATAATTATGTGTATTTTCGTCTTTGAACTTGTGTAACTGGGCGAATGCCCTCGGCACGATGCTGAGCTCGCTGCCTTTTGTAGCAAAAGGGACAGACAGTTTAGATAAGATAAGAATATTCTTTATTGTATACCGGAAAAATAGTTACAGAAACGGCAGATACAAAAGATAAAATTCAATTGGCGGCCTTATTGCTACTAGCAATTTCTCTCAGGCAACCTCAAATTGGTGAGTTTGCCGAGGAGAAATAGATACGTTGTTTTTTTTTTGTTTTTTTATGTCCATATTTGTATTGTATTTGAACATTTCTTGTTGTAATTCACCACATCTTACACAAAAGTGTGGGTTTCTGTTGATGTGATAAATGGCTTCTTCTTCTTCTTCATTTACAACTCTTTGGACGTAATACAGAGAATATTGTAAAGAGGTTCGAAATTTCACTGATGCCGGTGAGTCGCCCATTAGCTCAGTTGGGAAGAGCGCTGGCACGGATAGCCAGAGGTCGCGGGTTCGAATCTCGCCATGGGTGGAATTTTTAGCCTCTAAATAGGTTTTTAAAAACTCTGAGCCTCAACTCCCTCATCCATTCTTTGCAGGGGCCTGTTCGCTGGCGTGACGCCCCGACTGGCGGCCTTCATGGTCGGCGGGTTTGTATTCTTCGGCGCCTACGATGACGCCAAGGCCTTCTTCGAGAAACGCTTCGACGGCAGGTAGAACTGCCGCCTGCTCGGGACATAACTGCCTCAGGACAGACCAGTGTGAGGATATGCAGAGACGTAAAACTGTCCTTCGAGTCTCGGTAGACTAGCTGGGAATAGACACAACACAGTATTGCAATATACCAAAAAAATACTTTCGTAAGCACAACACATTATAAACTTTTAGTCCGGATCTACTTACTTGTGTTGTTGTATCGGAAGAGTCCGACCAGGTTTACCCGTAAGTAGATCCGGACTAAAAGTTTACAAACTAATATTCCTCTGCCAATTTCATCCCTCAAAGAACCCTAATGCCGTGTACAAAAATATTATAACGTCATTGATATCGCAAAATTTCACGTGTGAAAGAAAACGTTTTTTCATCAAATTTGTATGTAAAAATTAAAAAATAGAAGTTTAGCAAGAATTCATAATCCTTACCTAATCAGGCTGAGGTTATGTCTTACACTCACATTCAGAATCAAGTTTTCCTTCAGTTTAGATGAACAGACGAAAATCATGTTTTTTTTACGTGGATGACGAGCTTTGTCTCGACGAGACGAGAGAATGTCTCTCTCTCTCTCTCTCTTTGTTTGTCCAGAATTTGCCAAATATTTGTAGAGAGGCTTGGGGTCTGCGGCTCACTTCAAGCGTGTGGACGCGGCATACGAGTCAAATAGATGACTATGAGTCGGTTGATACACTTACAGGGTTAATTAAATACATTTAGGGATTTTATTGATTTTATTTCGCGGGTGGCGTACAACGCGGCTAAGGGACACAAACCGGGGTGTGGGCAGCAGCGCCCCCTGCAGTACATATCCACCAAACTGCGATCCCCAACCCGCATGCCCAGCGTGGGGATTATGGGCATTACCCCCCAATGATGGCACAACCTTGCGCTATGGCGCTCATTAGGGGAGGGCTATGTCCAGCAGTGGACTAATATAGCCTGAAGAAGACGAAGGGATTTTAGTACAGCGATTCGATTCGACCAGTTAATATTTTTCCTGCCCAACAGTTGGCCACTGCAATTGCCGCAGAGTTGGCCTCTCTTAGGTCCTCCAGAGTGCAGGTGTGAGGGCACAATGGGCATTGGAGCAGGTGCACCATGGATTAATTAAAGGGTGGATTATTGCTAGCTGACTCCTCAAACGTTGTTTTTGTTTAATATTAATTAGGCTACGACCTCAGACCTACAAATATACACGAAACATGTCATCAAAAATCGGTGAGAGGAGTTCGTCAAACACCGCGTGACACGAGATTTTTAATGTACTGTCAAACAAAGTTAAAGTGTACTTTACAATACATTACGTACCACGTACGTAGTTTACGTACCACGTACGTAGTGTACGTACGTAGTGTACGTACTTAGTGTACGTACAATACATTAAAGTGTATTTTTAATTAGAGTTGTTGATAAGTTATATTAGACATAAAGTTGATAAAGTACAAAGTACATGTTATTGATATTTTTAAACTTTGTTAAGTTTATAAAATAAAAGTCTCTGTAAAAGGAATTTTATTAAGTTTAATTTTCATCACGATAAGTATAATTGATTTTTTTTAACAATTAATTGCTACAATAATATTTTATAAATACAATAGTTTCTTTACATTCATTTACAATTTATAAAACTATTTAAATTCATTATTAAACCTCACACTTTCGAAAAAAGTACATAAAATTGCATGCTATTTTGGTTGTGATCAAGAAACTACGTTTTGTATAATAAACCGAAATATATCTTTTAAAAATCGATCGCAACCAAAATAAGACAAAATAGCAACTAAAATACTGTGCCACTTCTAACGCAGTAACACCTTACCTAAATTAGTAAAATAATCGAAATTAACATTAAAAACAATTTGATATGTTCATTTTAAATCTAAATACATTGACAATAATTTTTTAAATTAAAAACGAATTAAATAAGTATTCAAAGAAGACCAATAACTGTACACTTCTTAATACTGAAGTAAAGATGTGACAGTTCACATTTTCCAAAGAATAGATTAAATATAATT
Source organism: Yponomeuta sedellus (assembly GCA_934045075.1). NCBI lineage: Eukaryota > Metazoa > Arthropoda > Insecta > Lepidoptera > Yponomeutidae > Yponomeuta > Yponomeuta sedellus. The sequence continues at coordinate 1,530,457 of OW203744.1, forward strand.
ATAAGAATTGGAAATATAAAATAAATATAACATTTTACTGAGTAAGATACCAACTGCAACACCAACTTAGTCATTGACAGGGCAATACTTAACTGAGCTGTACAAATGAAAATAAATGAAGAATTAAGGATTGCACAGTTAAAAGTCAGACATTGCCCATGCCCTTGACTTCATTGCCCGGGCAATAAAGACTATATTTTAGTTTAAAATCCACTGAGCAGAATGGGTAGACAATAAGACGTGGAAATAGACAATAATACACGAAAATAGTTTGGGCATAACATACAGATGACTTAAAGCTTTAAAACAATAAACAATGAAAAGGAAAACAATCACTTTGGAGCTTCATAGCCTAACATTAAGATCCCAAGTATCCTAATTATATATTTAGATAGCTAAATATATAAATAGCTGCTAATGCCGTTTTCAGCGCCTTCAAAAACCTTTGGGAATGGCTTCCACTGTTTATATTTTTGTAAAGACTATCCTTACAATGTATTCCACCCCTTTCAAGGCCGTTTTACTCTAAACACCCTGTAGCACTATTAGCAAATTAAACTTACCTAGTATGTACACAATCTGTTACCAATGGGACGGAATAAAGCTTACCCATTTTAATCATTGCAATTGGCCACATTTCTTCTCATAGATGGCGCCACTTGCTTTGAAATGGAACGACAGATGTCGCTAAAAGCTTTGGCGGTTCAATAACAATTTATATATCGATTTCTTTTATCGACTTTGACACGTTCCTAATTACCCTAAAACGCTAAAAACTAGTTTGGGACCAGGCCAAGTGATTGTGTTGTGTGGAAGGTATTATTAAGTAAGATAAGATAAGAATATTCTTTATTGTACACAGGAAAAAAAAACAATACAAAATATTTCTAAGTTACGTACATTTGCAAATTTGTAGTCGCAATACCACACGCTAACTGTGAAGGAAAACATCGAGAGGAAACCCACGGCTTAGATGGGCTCCGCACGTATTGACTAGTCTTTCGACCTGTGGGCTAGTAGGCCGACTAAGCTGTCAGGATGATATAGGTGCTGGGCAAGCCTACACCATCTTAGATAAGACCATGTCCCAGGCACTACAGCGTCGGAGTGGTCCCTTTACCCATCTGTGTGAGTGAAGATACCACTGGACGCAGTATAAATCATCTCATGCAAAAAGGCCAATATTAATATTACTAGAAGTAATTTCTTAGTAGAAGTATTATTTTTAATCGGAACAAAAATAACGGATCTTTTTGTTTCCTAAGGGATGACTGCTTTTACCAATTTCAAGTAGGTGCTATTAGAATTTAAATTTTAAGTACAGTGTTATCTTTTAAAATATACCTCGGCTACTATCGGATAGAATAGGATAATAGAAATATCGGAATAAACTGAACAAGAAAAGTTTTATGCAGAGTGCTTAGTGCGAGTTTTTTTAACTACTCGATCGCGTTAACGTAAACTCATATTTCTATGGCATCGAGGAAGCGCCACCTAGCGACAAGTATGGAAATTAAAATTGCTGAGTGCGAGTTGTAATGGTTTACGTTGAGAAGTGAACACGTTTATCAGCCAAAACACGAATAAACGCGAGTGCGAGTTGTACTGTGACAGCGTTTTGGCAGTTCGGACGGATAACTTACTCATACTCACTACTCAATGCTCGCGCGGTATATAGTAAAGTTATTCGATTGGATCTGTCAAACTCGCACTAAGCACTCAGAGCAGGAAGTAGTAGTACACTCGTGTGCTTTCGGCGAAAACCGAAGCCTACTCTAGAGCCCGAGGTATATTCTAAAAGCTAACTGACTGTAGGTGCTATTAGATGAACTATTCCCACAGCGAATCCCTTTGTAAATTATTGGGTTGGTGGGTAAATTAAAAAAATTAAGGCGCTCACCCTAGCTTGCTGCTTCAGTCGTTCATAGTCTGATTTCGGCAACACGGTCGGGTAGAAGTTGGGCTCGGTACTGGGAATGATGAGCTCTCGGAGTGTTCCTCCATGTTCGATCAAGTTCGTCGTCTGCTTTTTCGGCACCTCGCATAGGTGGATAGGGCGGTTCGTGACTGGGAATTTTAGGCGGCATTTCGATGGCCTAAAAATATGAAAATCGGTTGATGAAATAGGTTACGCATTAGGCTATTTTGGCCTAGTAAACATAATAAGGGGAGCCTTACCTATGCAACTGGTAACAACCTGGAGCGTCTCCCTTCCTGATATTGTGGTAGGGGATACCTTCATGGTAGTCTTTTACTTTTTTCGGCATTGTAACTATATGAAATGGAAAGTTGAACACAAAATAGTTATAACTATTTACGGCAAATAGTCAAAGGTCATGTCATAAAATAAACAACCGTTGCTAAGCAACCAGACAATTTTTTTATAAGTAAACGGCTTTTTTCAAGGTTTTATTTCAACAACTTCAGCCAGCTATACCAGTAAAGCTGTACTCCAACCAAAGCACCTTCCACATATAAAAACATAATCGACAATCGAGATATCAATGAAAAGCTAATTAATGGGTACATCACTAACTGTCAAAAGATATCAATCGTTTAACACCTGCTTTTCAGTTGCCCCAATCTCCGGTTTTCTCTTATGGATGTCCTGCCTGATAACATTATCCGACCTACTAATCTTAAGCTTATCCTCTCCCAGGCAAATACACCTCTTGTTTATATTATAGGTAAATTTCTTTCAGACAATAATATCAAACTTTAGTTTTTTCAAAATTTTACAAAAATAATAAGGGAAATTAAAAAAAAAAAAAAGACAAACAGTTCTTATTGACTCAAAATTCTGACCGAGCCTTGTTCGCTTGTGATTGGCTATAGTCTTGTCTAACACGTGATATTGGCGAAATTGTACTGGACAATCAGTGCACTGAGTCCATAAAACAGAATTGAATTGAATTGAATGTTCGCGTTAGTACGGCTGAATTTCGAGCATAGTACGATTATGTAAGGGTTTACCAGTATCAGCTGATGCTTTTAGGTTATAAAATTATTTAGCAAGAATTTCATCTCTGCCTGTTATCTTCTGTGTAAATAAATTATATTCACCATGGAGGCCTCGGACGAACCCAAAACTAACCATTCCATATACTTAGCACCACTTTTGGTAAGTTATATCTTATGTTTTATCACAGTATGATTAAAAGTTTTTAAATTTATTGAAGCACACTTTTATAGTAGGTATCTATTTGTAGTGTCTACCAATCGCTTAGCTGTTATTTATTTGATTACTTGGCACAGCTACAAAAGGTTAATGTAGGTAGATAGGTAGGCAATTTCTACTAAACAAAACTAAAAACATCTTGGACGGAGATGGAGATATTTCCGTTCAACATGTTTTTAGTTTTGTTTTGTCTTGTACAAATTGCCTCTAAAAATGGTTCTATTGCCTCATGACAATACGAATGAATTATCATGTGTGAATGAATTGTCATCCATGGGAAAGTGGGAGGATTGCTTCAAGAGGCCTGAAGAAACATCAGAGTACTGATGGCTTTCAGGAATTGATGTACTAGCTACAGTGGTCTCACAGCATTGTTACATACAATGCCTTTGCCTCTACGTAATGAGATGATTTATACAGCATCCAGTGGCATCTTCACTCACACTTAGGTGGGTCGGATTCGGTCTCTGTAGTGCTTCGTACAATCCCACAATTTTATTAGGGTAAAATTCAGTTGTACCAATCATTACACTATTTTTATTTTTAATGCACTAACCCGTGCTAAGGAACAAATTTAAAAACCTATTTAGAGGCTAAAAATTTCACCCATGCCGGGATTTTAACCCGCAACCTCTGGCTATCCGTACCAGCGCTCTACCAATTGAGCCAATGGGCGACTCACGGCATCAGTGAAATTTCGAACCTCTTTACAATATTCTCTGTATTACGTACAGGCAGCGACATCTGACTTAAGCAAATTGCATTACTTACAGCCCCGACCATCTACTTTGCAGTTAGGTTTTAACATCGGAACGATATCACTGTACCCACATGATTACACTATTTTTATTTTTAATGCACTAACCCGTGCTAAGGAACAAATTTAAAAACCTATTTAGAGGCTAAAAATTTCACCCATGCCGGGATTCGAACCCGCAACCTCTGGCTATCCGTTAAAACCTAACTGCAAACTAGGTGGTCGGGGCTGTAAGTAATGCAATTTGCTTAAGTCAGATTTCGCTGCCTGTACGTAATACAGAGAATATTGTAAAGAGGTTCGAAATTTCACTGATGCCGTGAGTCGCCCATTGGCTCAATTGGTAGAGCGCTGGTACGGATAGCCAGAGGTTGCGGGTTCGAATCCCGGCATGGGTGAAATTTTTAGCCTCTAAATAGGTTTTTAAATTTGTACCAATCATGTGTTGCAATGTCCAGGCAGGAGCAGTGGCTGGTATATCAGTGGATGTCACCCTCTACCCACTAGACACACTGAAGACTCGCCTGCAGAGTGCCCAGGGCTTCCATAAGGCTGGCGGCTTCAAGGGGGTATATAAAGGTCTGTTTGGAATTATTTGTAAAGAAACTTTCAAAAACTGCCGCACGCCTACATTGCGCGTGGTCCGATACGTAAAGATAAATATCTGTATAAAGAGGGACTATTTACCTGCTTTACAAAATTAACCACTTCAAAATAAATTTCTCCAATGGCTAACTGTGCCAATTTAGAACCTCTACAATACTCTCTGTATTATGTACAGCCAGCGACATCTGGCTGAAGTAATTTGGATCGCTTGCAGCCTTGAGCACCTGCTTTGAAGTTAGGTTTTACATCGGAATGATGTTGCTGTACTCACATGAATATATTCTTTTTAATGGACTAACTAAGGACAATTTTAAAAACCTATTTAGAGGATAAAAATTAGGCGTTAGTCGCGATTTAGCTCTGTTGGAAGAGCGCTGGCACGGTTAGCTACAGGTCGCGGGTTCGTGTCATGGGTGGAATTTTTAGCCTCTAAATAGGTTTTTAAAAATTTACGAAATAGATATTTTTTATTGATTTTTTTACAACATACTTTATTATATTTTTTCTCAATCGCAGGTCTCAGCGCTGTAGCAGCGACCTCCATGCCCACGACGGCCTTATTCTTCGTTTCCTATGAGACAACGAAGTCCCTCGTCTCCCCGTACTTGACCGGCAACTACACTCCCCTCGGGCACATGTTTGCAGCCAGCGTTGGTGAAGTGGTGAGTTGAGTTTTCTATCTTTTTATTTTCACGTTTTCTAACTTTTTTCTTTGTTTCCATGCTCCGACTAAAACTAAGACAAGAGGCTAAGTTTGGAGTTTTTTCGTTCTACTTTGAATAAAACCTTTTCATTTCATTTCATTGCTCTGTTCTAATAGTTTTTTGTATATTGTTGTTTGTTTTTAGTGTTGATTTTTAATTTTCTTTCTTATTCATAGTTACGAAAGTTGTTTAATTTTTAAGATTTTTTACTGAATAAATAAACTTAAATAAATTATATGGCAACTAATAGTAATTGAGTCTAAATATGTAATTGGCCGTACTACAAATGTTTCGTTTCGCTTTCAACCCTTGTATGTCCCCACTGCTGGGTCACGGGTCTCTTCCTGCATCGCAGGTAGGTTAGGCAATACTCCACCACGGCGGCCAAGTCCGGGTTGGTAAATACAAATGTAAATTTGTTTAATTCCAGTTTTATTTTAATACCTTATTTGTTTAATTCGAGCGTCGGTAGTCTAGTGGGTACAACAATGTTCTCGGAAGCGAGAGACCCAGGGTCGATTCCCAGTGCGGGCATGTACCAATGACTTTGTTTTCAGTTCTATACCTTTGTGAAGTTATAGAAGCAACACCACTCGCTAACGGTGAAGGGAAACATCCTGAGGAGCCGTGAGTGTGAACTGACCGCGCCTGCTGTTACTCAACTTGAGTCTTCTTCTTCAGGCTTTATTAGTGCACTGCTGGACATAGCCCTCCCCCAATGAGCGCAAGATTGTGCCATCATTGGGGGGCAATGCCCATAATCCCCACGCTGGGCATGCGGGTTGGAGATCGCAGTTCGGTGGAATTGTACTGCAGGGGGCGCTGCCGGCCACCACCCGGTTTGTATCCCTTAGTCCCCCACTCAACCCGAGTGATCGATTCCAATCACTCGGTTCCACTAGGCTAAGAGCGCTCCACTCGCTAACGGAGAAGGAGAACTTCGTGAGGTAACCTGAGGTGTTCAAATACCTCAGCGCTTGAAATTGCCAATGCGCGGTGGGCACGCGTGGTAATGAGGGATTTTTCTGACAGCTATTAAAAAAAAATATAGTTCTAAAAGCTACGATGAGATGGCGCTGAATCGCAAGGGTTTATCTTTTTTTGTTTTTTATTGCTTGCCACAGGTAAAAACTCTATTGCTGTTTTGCGATTTCATCGTAGATAGAGTTCCCTCTACGGATTTCATCGACTGGAAGGAATCTAATCTGTGATCAACTGATCAACGTCAACTGATCAACCATGATTTTAGCACGAAAATCAAATAGGTAACAATAATAATGCAAGAGCAAAAAGAAAAGAGGGAGGAAATTCCACGTGATCTGTGGATTGGGACCACAGAAACTGGAAAGTGGCATATCCGTAGATAGAGAGTTTTACTCCCTCTACGGGCATATCCCATTAAAAAACAAGAACCCTTACTTGAAAACGCCATCTACTGACAAATTAGGAACTACTTTTCTTAGCTGTCAGAAAAATCCCTCATTAAACCCGTACTCTATCTCTCTAGGAGGAGACCTGTGCCCCGCATAGGGGCGTTTATAGGCTACATAAAAAGTGTCTTAATTGTATTTTCCAGCTAGCGTGCCTCATCCGAGTGCCGACAGAGATAGCCAAACAACGCAAGCAGACTTATGTCGGCACCAAAGCTAGGAGCAACGTGTCTATACTTATTAACGTGAGTTGGTCGAATCTAAGTTTGGAGTTTTTTATTTCTGACAATTATTAGTCCATATTTACATGTTACATTTTAAATAATAATATTCGTGTTAGTAAAAGTCTTATAACTATGTTAATACTATACAAATTAACGAATTTTTTTTTTAATCAATTGACAACATTTTATATTTTACAACGCGCAAAACTAAAAATACCGTTTCTTAATTTTGCTATCTTGATTACGAAAAAAATATTTAGAATTTTATTACTAACTTAATTTTAGAGGAAATAAATAAAAACCAAAAATTGTGTGATGATGTCACACATACGGTGGAATAAGGAGGTACGTTACGTCCTTTTAGAATAAGACTCGTGGAATTTCCGAATCATGGAATTTCCGAAAATAAAAAAATACGAGTCGTTTTATTTCGTATCTACTTTCCTTTAAGACAGTAAAATACGTATGCTAAAAAAATTAAATGTTGTCAATTACACTCCCCGCTGGGCGACTTCACTGTCAGGACAATATGTGCGCTGCCACCCAGTGCCTTAAGAATGGATTGTCCACCTTGGCTGCGATAACGTTCAGGAAACTATTGCTACTGCCGCGGATCCTATACAGCAAGGACGCTATCCTTTTGCGAATGATGGCGTGGAAGCCATCAACACGCACCTCCGCAAACCTCCCTGATGCACTACAGAAACGTGGCAGGCGTTGATCGTTGATGAAAATGCTCTAGATTTCGAAATGGACACTTAGTTTGACTTGTGACGTTCGTTAAGCCGCAGTTTCTTTTCATTTAATTTAATTTCAATCTAAGTAATTTGTTTCATGACATTTGTGGCCTATATGCAATCGAAAATCCGCAGTGGGCACGCGTGATGGTTAAATCCACACTTGCTACTTTCCACAGTTTCTGTGCTACTTTCTGTACGGCTTTACTGCAGTCTCTTAAGTAATTCCTGGTGGATATACAATATAGTATATTTCATTACAAGTGCGGAAAGGCTGTCATTGCAAAGAGTTCCGACAAATGTCTACCCGAGCCGAGGCGCAGCCGAAGGCGAGGTTTGACAGTCGGTACAAGTTGCAATGACGGTTCCGCGCGTGTACTGAACGACTATTTTTAATACAGTTGCGAAAAAATAAAGCAACTTAATAAAGAAAAAATATTTGGAAAATGGCGCCAACCGTAAAAGAATATAAGCAGAGATTTTTTTTCTTCACCCATTCTGGTAGGCAAAGGGAACTATGCCCATACAGCCAAGTCTTTGGTAGAATTTTTTTATTGATATAAAATGAAAATTAAATTTAATGAGATGAAATGAAATCAAACCTAACCTAACTCATTCAATCAAATCATTAAATCTGATATTGAAACAAATTAGTAGCTTCTTTTTAGAAATATAAGTACTTGCATGAATCATAAAAACTTCTATGATTTTTTTTTAGTAAAAACTTCATGGTTGGTTTTTCTTTTTAATAGACATTATTTCGACAGTTGGGAAAGAGAACGCACGAGTGCGGGAAAGGTAAAAAAAAAGCACGCGTGTGTAATAGCCCACATCCCGCACGCTATACGCCACTTTTGAGCAACTGTATTAAAAAAGAATATTCTTCTTCTTCTTCTTCAGGCTATATTAGTCCACTGCTGGACATAGCCCTCAACTAATGAGCGCCATAGCGCAAGGTTGTGCCATCATTGGGGGGTTAAGCCCGTAATCCCCACGCTGGGTATGCGGGTTGGGGATCGCAGTTTGGTGGAATTGCACTGCAGGGGCCGCTGCTGTCCACCCCCCGGTTTGTGTCCCTTAGTCGCCTTTTACGACACCCGCGGGAAGAATTTGGGTTGGTGCTCTTCTCTAGGCCGACGCCACACAGCATCAAGAATATTCTATGTATGTACTTTAAATAAAACCTATCTGATTGAATTATATTTTGTCCGTTAGGCGTACAAATCGGAGGGGTTGCGGCGCGGCGTGTACCGTGGCTTTCTCTCCACCGTAGCGCGCGATCTTCCCTTCAGCTTCATAGAGCTGCCCGTCTGGGAGCTCCTCAAGTCTGCTGTCAGGGCTCACAACGACGACCAGATCACCAGCTTACAGGTACTTTGAGTAACAAAACTTTGTGAGGAAACCCTGTCGAACATGGCATGGGAAGGTTCCCTTTAGTTTCGTAGAGCTGTCTGGGAGCTGCTCAACAATGCAGTCAAAGCGCACATGACGACCAAATCACGACGGTACAGGTATGGTGAGTAACAAGACACTGTGAGGGTAGCCGTGGCTGTCTGTCGAATGTGGTACGTGTCCTTTCCTTTAGCTTCATAGAGCTCCCCGTCTGGGAGCCGCTTAGGGGCAGTCAAAGCGCACAACGACGACCAGATCACCAGCTTCCAGGTACCGTGGGCAACAAAACTTTGTGAGGAAACCTGGTGGAACAGGGCGCGGCAAGGTTCCCTTAAGCTTCGGAGCTCCCAGACGGGGAGCTAAAGGCTCAAGCTCAAGCCAAATGACGACCATATCACCAGGAATAAGGTACCGTGAGTAACAAAACCCTGTGAAGGTAGCCGCGGCTGTCTGTCGAACGTGGCACATGTCCTAAGCTTCATAGTGCTCCCCCTCTGTAACTGCTTAAGACTGCAGTCAGATCACGACCTTACAGGTACCAAAACACCATGAGGAAATCCGTGGTTGTCTGTCAAATGTGACCTTCCCTTTAGCTTCATACAGGTCCCCGTCATCGGGGCACCGTACGTGATAGTGCCTCAAAGCGGTTCAAGTTCTTATACTCCGGTGTCTGCACTGCATCCGGAAATAAGCCTTATTTTGTAAACAATAGGCATGACGAAAGATTTTTAAATCTTCTTGCTTGATTTGGGGACACATTTATTATTTAAAATAAAACCTACCTACATCTCATTAATAGACTAAAGTTTAACGAAGGTTAAAGCAATTTTTCCAAAATTATTGTTACGGGCTAGGGTTCTGGATTTGGATGTAAAACGCCAATGACAACTTCTTAGGATTTATTCACGCAGGGTCTGGTCTGCAGGTCTTCACGACACGAAGTCCACACGTAGATTCCAATCGTAGTCCAATAGTATCGCTGAGGTCGTAGGTTATCGCTCGTATCGCAGGTATGTTCGCTCGAAGTTCACTCTTCGTTATTCCAAACGGAACTGACAGCGCGCCGCGGCGACCGCTATTTATATCCGCCGGCAAGGGTTCTAGAACATTCAAGTACGTACCTACACTCGGTGCACGCGGCAACGACTCTAGAACAAAGTCCTTGTCAAAGAGATTTGAACCTTATACTAGTGGACATACGAGTCACTATTGCTTGCAGCGTTTTATTGTTTACTAAAACGCAGCATGCGGCGACTATTCGATAGGCTTCCAGAAGGCTCTATTCTAGATGGTTCGGGATAGGACCGCGACACTATTTTGAATCGGTGGGAAAACAGTTCGCAGTGTCATGGCATCAAATCTGACGTCACGCCAAGGTAAACAAACATCGTAATCACTAGTCACGCGGGTGTCATCACGTCAGTCATCGTAATCACTAGTGTCAAAGCGCGGGTGAAATTTACCAATGTTAACTTAAGCATGACGTCAAGCCGTGTGATTGGTGTTTCAGTCAAAATGGCCGAAAGCACAATGTTTTATTTTATTGAAAATATTGGTCATCTCTTTTTTTTACAAAACTAAATCAGTGTTTTAAGTCCTATTAATATGTACGTTCCCCTAATATCGTTAAATATTTGATTATTTGATACTGTGGTCGCGCCGTAGCGGAATTGTAGCGGAATGGGTAACCATAGTCGATCGATATCAACCCTTTATAATATGCCCCACTGTTTGGCCACGGGTCTCTTCCTGTATCGCAAGAAGGTTAGGCCATACTCCACCACGGGGGCCAACTCCGGGTTGGTGGAGGATTGTAAGACAGTAGCTGGCCTTACTGTCAGAAGTTAGCAAGCCGCCGATTAGGCCTCTGACTTGGCCTAACGACTGCCCTTACCGAAAACCGAGTGATTGATTCCAATCACTCGGTTTCGCTAGGCCACGAGCGCTATGGGTAATCATTGTGTATGTTTTTTTTGTCCCCCAGAGCGCGTGTTGTGGCTCAGTAGCGGGCGGGTTCGCGGCAGCCGTCACCACTCCACTGGATCTGGCCAAGACCCGCATCATGCTGGCTGAGGACTACGCCGTGACCAGGAAACTCCGGATCCGGCCGGTGCTGACCAGTATCTACGGGGAGTCCGGATTTAGGTAAATCTTCAGACTCAAGAAATGAAATGAAAAGGTTTTATTCAAAGTAGCGCAGAAACTGCGGCTTAATAAACGTTACAATTCAAACTAGGTGTCCATTTCAAAATCTAGATCATTTTGGAGAAAAAATGGACAAAACCTCCAAACTTAGTCTTTTCAAAGTCCTTAATTAACATAGTGTCGCGGTCCTATCCCGAACCATCTACAATAGTCGCCGCATGCTGCGTTTTAGTAAACAATAAACGCTGCAAGCAATAATGACTCGTATGTCCACTAGCGTAAGGTGCAAAACTCTTTAAATGAGTAACTGTTCGAGCGACCTTGCCGCGTGTAGGTACGTAGTTACGAGAATGTTCTAGAACCCTGGCCGGCGGATATAAATAGCGGCCGCCGCGGCGCGCTGTCAGTTCCGTTTGGAATAGCGAAGAGTGAACATCGAGCGAACATACCTGCGATACGAGCGATAACCTACGACCTCAGCGATACATTGGACTTCGATTGAACCTGCGATTGGAATCTACGTGTGGACTTCGTGTCGTGAAGACCTGCAGACCAGACCCTGCGTGAATAAATCCTAAGAAGTTGTCATTGGCGTTTTACATCCAAATCCAGAACCCTAGCCCGTAACAATAGTTTACATAATTTACACAAGGACTTTTTTGACTTGGCAAAGACTCTCATCATGCTAGTTAGGTCTATGTTATGACCAGAATACTCCGGATACGGCCAGTGATGACCAGTATCTACGGAGAGTCCGGATTTAGGTAAATTTTCTGACTGAAGGACTTGTTTGACTTGGCAATGACTCTCATCATACTAGTTAGGTCTATGTTATGAACAGAAAACTCCGGATCCGGCAGGTCCTGTCGATCTATAGGGATACAGGTAAGTTTTTAGACTTAATGACTTGTTTGACTTGCCTAAGTGTCTTACGACAGCGCCATATTTTGCATATAAGAGCGGTGGTAGCGGAGCGGTGTAGAACTCCGGCCTCTCAATCGGGGGTTCGTGGGTTCGAACCCCGGCATGTACCAATGACTTTGTTTTCTAAGTTATGTACATTTGTGAAATTATAGTAGCAATACTACTCGCTGACGGTGAAGGAAAACATCGTAAGGAAACCCTAGTGTCTGAGGAGTTAGCGTACCTCAGCGCTTGCTACGTTCAATGGCCCAACTATGAGGCTAAGTGCGGAAATCTCAGGTCTAACTATCTTTTGCATATCATTGTAGTAAAATCATATAATTATGTGTATTTTCGTCTTTGAACTTGTGTAACTGGGCGAATGCCCTCGGCACGATGCTGAGCTCGCTGCCTTTTGTAGCAAAAGGGACAGACAGTTTAGATAAGATAAGAATATTCTTTATTGTATACCGGAAAAATAGTTACAGAAACGGCAGATACAAAAGATAAAATTCAATTGGCGGCCTTATTGCTACTAGCAATTTCTCTCAGGCAACCTCAAATTGGTGAGTTTGCCGAGGAGAAATAGATACGTTGTTTTTTTTTTGTTTTTTTATGTCCATATTTGTATTGTATTTGAACATTTCTTGTTGTAATTCACCACATCTTACACAAAAGTGTGGGTTTCTGTTGATGTGATAAATGGCTTCTTCTTCTTCTTCATTTACAACTCTTTGGACGTAATACAGAGAATATTGTAAAGAGGTTCGAAATTTCACTGATGCCGGTGAGTCGCCCATTAGCTCAGTTGGGAAGAGCGCTGGCACGGATAGCCAGAGGTCGCGGGTTCGAATCTCGCCATGGGTGGAATTTTTAGCCTCTAAATAGGTTTTTAAAAACTCTGAGCCTCAACTCCCTCATCCATTCTTTGCAGGGGCCTGTTCGCTGGCGTGACGCCCCGACTGGCGGCCTTCATGGTCGGCGGGTTTGTATTCTTCGGCGCCTACGATGACGCCAAGGCCTTCTTCGAGAAACGCTTCGACGGCAGGTAGAACTGCCGCCTGCTCGGGACATAACTGCCTCAGGACAGACCAGTGTGAGGATATGCAGAGACGTAAAACTGTCCTTCGAGTCTCGGTAGACTAGCTGGGAATAGACACAACACAGTATTGCAATATACCAAAAAAATACTTTCGTAAGCACAACACATTATAAACTTTTAGTCCGGATCTACTTACTTGTGTTGTTGTATCGGAAGAGTCCGACCAGGTTTACCCGTAAGTAGATCCGGACTAAAAGTTTACAAACTAATATTCCTCTGCCAATTTCATCCCTCAAAGAACCCTAATGCCGTGTACAAAAATATTATAACGTCATTGATATCGCAAAATTTCACGTGTGAAAGAAAACGTTTTTTCATCAAATTTGTATGTAAAAATTAAAAAATAGAAGTTTAGCAAGAATTCATAATCCTTACCTAATCAGGCTGAGGTTATGTCTTACACTCACATTCAGAATCAAGTTTTCCTTCAGTTTAGATGAACAGACGAAAATCATGTTTTTTTTACGTGGATGACGAGCTTTGTCTCGACGAGACGAGAGAATGTCTCTCTCTCTCTCTCTCTTTGTTTGTCCAGAATTTGCCAAATATTTGTAGAGAGGCTTGGGGTCTGCGGCTCACTTCAAGCGTGTGGACGCGGCATACGAGTCAAATAGATGACTATGAGTCGGTTGATACACTTACAGGGTTAATTAAATACATTTAGGGATTTTATTGATTTTATTTCGCGGGTGGCGTACAACGCGGCTAAGGGACACAAACCGGGGTGTGGGCAGCAGCGCCCCCTGCAGTACATATCCACCAAACTGCGATCCCCAACCCGCATGCCCAGCGTGGGGATTATGGGCATTACCCCCCAATGATGGCACAACCTTGCGCTATGGCGCTCATTAGGGGAGGGCTATGTCCAGCAGTGGACTAATATAGCCTGAAGAAGACGAAGGGATTTTAGTACAGCGATTCGATTCGACCAGTTAATATTTTTCCTGCCCAACAGTTGGCCACTGCAATTGCCGCAGAGTTGGCCTCTCTTAGGTCCTCCAGAGTGCAGGTGTGAGGGCACAATGGGCATTGGAGCAGGTGCACCATGGATTAATTAAAGGGTGGATTATTGCTAGCTGACTCCTCAAACGTTGTTTTTGTTTAATATTAATTAGGCTACGACCTCAGACCTACAAATATACACGAAACATGTCATCAAAAATCGGTGAGAGGAGTTCGTCAAACACCGCGTGACACGAGATTTTTAATGTACTGTCAAACAAAGTTAAAGTGTACTTTACAATACATTACGTACCACGTACGTAGTTTACGTACCACGTACGTAGTGTACGTACGTAGTGTACGTACTTAGTGTACGTACAATACATTAAAGTGTATTTTTAATTAGAGTTGTTGATAAGTTATATTAGACATAAAGTTGATAAAGTACAAAGTACATGTTATTGATATTTTTAAACTTTGTTAAGTTTATAAAATAAAAGTCTCTGTAAAAGGAATTTTATTAAGTTTAATTTTCATCACGATAAGTATAATTGATTTTTTTTAACAATTAATTGCTACAATAATATTTTATAAATACAATAGTTTCTTTACATTCATTTACAATTTATAAAACTATTTAAATTCATTATTAAACCTCACACTTTCGAAAAAAGTACATAAAATTGCATGCTATTTTGGTTGTGATCAAGAAACTACGTTTTGTATAATAAACCGAAATATATCTTTTAAAAATCGATCGCAACCAAAATAAGACAAAATAGCAACTAAAATACTGTGCCACTTCTAACGCAGTAACACCTTACCTAAATTAGTAAAATAATCGAAATTAACATTAAAAACAATTTGATATGTTCATTTTAAATCTAAATACATTGACAATAATTTTTTAAATTAAAAACGAATTAAATAAGTATTCAAAGAAGACCAATAACTGTACACTTCTTAATACTGAAGTAAAGATGTGACAGTTCACATTTTCCAAAGAATAGATTAAATATAATTATAAGAATTGGAAATATAAAATAAATATAACATTTTACTGAGTAAGATACCAACTGCAACACCAACTTAGTCATTGACAGGGCAATACTTAACTGAGCTGTACAAATGAAAATAAATGAAGAATTAAGGATTGCACAGTTAAAAGTCAGACATTGCCCATGCCCTTGACTTCATTGCCCGGGCAATAAAGACTATATTTTAGTTTAAAATCCACTGAGCAGAATGGGTAGACAATAAGACGTGGAAATAGACAATAATACACGAAAATAGTTTGGGCATAACATACAGATGACTTAAAGCTTTAAAACAATAAACAATGAAAAGGAAAACAATCACTTTGGAGCTTCATAGCCTAACATTAAGATCCCAAGTATCCTAATTATATATTTAGATAGCTAAATATATAAATAGCTGCTAATGCCGTTTTCAGCGCCTTCAAAAACCTTTGGGAATGGCTTCCACTGTTTATATTTTTGTAAAGACTATCCTTACAATGTATTCCACCCCTTTCAAGGCCGTTTTACTCTAAACACCCTGTAGCACTATTAGCAAATTAAACTTACCTAGTATGTACACAATCTGTTACCAATGGGACGGAATAAAGCTTACCCATTTTAATCATTGCAATTGGCCACATTTCTTCTCATAGATGGCGCCACTTGCTTTGAAATGGAACGACAGATGTCGCTAAAAGCTTTGGCGGTTCAATAACAATTTATATATCGATTTCTTTTATCGACTTTGACACGTTCCTAATTACCCTAAAACGCACTCTGCGCTAGAACACAACCGTAGCTTCGTGAAGAACCGTATACAGCCTAATCTATTGTGATAACTGTTAAACCGCCGTATTCTGTGCAGCATAGAAACTAATTACCCCATCTCGCTGTGTTCTAGCTGAGTGCCTTACATTTTGGTTTATCAATGCTTTATACATATACATTTTAACGCAGTACAATCGCTGACTAATAGATGGCGCTACTAATATGCTTAAAAACTGCTAGAAACAACATTGCTCGTATGCAAGCCCCCGTGTCAACTTATATCTCCAGCCGTATTAGCCGGGATATGTATGTTTCAAGATGGCGGCCAACGAACGATAATGATAACAAGTTTAGTAGTCACTTTGTTCTAATGATGAATAAAAATATTTGATTTGAACTGTGGAGTGTAACATTGCACTGAAAAATAGAACGCCTTCACACTGTTATATTGAAAAACGAAACTAAAATGAATTCAATTTCGACGCAGTACATTCGCTGACTAAAAGATGGCGCCACTAACCTTCCAAAGGAAAAACCTATCTGACGTTGCTCGTACGCGATCCTCTGTGGGAGCTATGAGAAATAGAGCTATTTTGTATCAACAAGAAACATCGAAATGATTAAAATTTCGACGCAGTGCAACCGCTGACTAAAAGATGGCGCCACTGTCTACCTTCCAAGGGAGACTCATCTAAAAATAACGTTGCTCGTATGCGATCCTCTGTGAGAGCTGTTATCTCTGGCCGTATGGCGCCGGAAGGGATTCCAAGATGGCGCCCGTCGCGCCGAAGAGCGAGCGGTCGCTGTGGTGGACCCACTTGAAGCTGTGGACGCCGCTGACACTGATCCTTGGTTGGAGTTGGACAGGCGCGCCGTTTCGGGCGATGACTGGAAAAGGAGAGACAGGAATCGGTTTGGCGAGCATTAAAAATGGGCTGCGGCCTTTTTCACAATTTAGCAGAATGCTGGCACCTTAGGAGGTTGTAAATAGAGATAGATAGAGAACACTTTAATGTACATAAAAATGGATTAAACATAAAATTACACAGATATTTCAAAGTGATCTCTTTACTTTACTCAAACATAAAATTACACAGATATTTCAAAGTGATCTCTTTACTTTACTCTCGAAATACTTTACTTTATTGCACACAAAATTATGTTTTCTGTATGATTTAACTTTAACAGAAAACGCAAAAGTGTACATGGCGAGCTTATTTCATTAGAAATCTTTTCCAGTTAATGCAAAAAATATCTAGCATTTTAGCGCCTACCGCGGCCGCTTCCTCGCTCTTGACAAGGGAGACCACAGGTAATGCACAAAAGCCTTACTTTGACCATATCTAAGCCTCACCCACCTTTACACACTGCCCCTGGACTTGACTAGCCAAATTTCCGTTACTTTCACTCCAAGTCCTGTGCATAATAGTGACCAGCCTGATCATTAGTCTCACCTCGTGGGAAGACCTGATCATGGTAGAGCCCAGCCTGATCATTAGCTTCACCTTGTGGCATGACCTGATCATGGTAGTGCCCAGCCTGATCATTAGCCCCACCTTGTCGAATGACCCGATCGTGGTAGTGTCCAGCCTGTTCACTAGCCTTACCTTGTGTGATGACATGACCATGTAGTGCCAAGCCTGATCATTAGCTTCACCTTGTGGCATGACCTGATCATGGTAGTAACAGCACGTTTGTAAAGGTGAGACTAATGATCGTCTCACCTTTACAAACACTGTAATTACGTTCGATTTTCTTGTATTTTAACTTATTTTTTTGTCCTTGGCAGCATGTACAAATATGCACATTATTATTAGTAAGGAAACACCTACATAAAAATGCTATGTCATCATCATTGTAAGCTTTTTACCCAGTGCACGCCAGTTGGCGACTGCCCTCTGACAACACAACATTGTAGAATAAATCTAGTGAAAATAACATCGGATTTGTTCTTCTTCCTCCAACAACATAACATAACAAAATATTGTGTGGACAGTCAAACTAACAGACTCGCCCGTACACAAACTGACCAGCCCAACTTCGGTCACTCCCACTTCAAGTGCTGTGCATAATAGTGACCAGCCTGATCACTAGCCTCACCTTGACGAATGTCCTGTCCATGGGCGTGACCAGTCTGAGGGTCAGCGTGTCCCCTGCTCGCTGCATCAGCCGGACCACCTCCTCGTGCGAGCTCCACTTGACGTCCGTCGCTCCAATGGACACGATGAAATCGCCTTCTCGCATACCGCCGATCTGGGTGAAGGAACAACGTTTGTCGCTACTTATCATCAACCCATTATGTCCCCATCGAGGGGCACAGGTCTCTTCCCTGAGGAAGGCATAGGCCATACTCCACCACGGGGGCCAAGTACGGAGGCTTGCATGACTAGTAGCTGGTCTTACAGTCAGAAGTTTTCAAGCCACCCTAAGGCCTTTGACTTGACTTAACGACTGCCATCTATCGACGGCAGCCGGCACCAACTAAAAGGCACGGAACCGCTCAAAAAAATGCCACTAGCGGTAGACACGGGATGGTCACCCATCCAACGCCTGACTGCACCTGCTTTTGCTTAACCCAAGTGATTGATTCCAATCACTCGGGTTAAGCAAAGCAGGCGCTGTCATGTAATGGGAGTCGTTAAGCCATGTCAGAGGCCTTACGGGCGGCTTGGTAACTTCTAACAGTAAGGCCCGCCACTGTTTCCAACTACCCGGACTTGGCCCCCGTGGTGGAGTATGGCCTAACGTTCCTGCGATACAGGAAGAGATCCGTGTGCCCTATGTGGAAAAAGTGTTGATATCATTGTTACTAAGAAATTATTGTTTACAATACCATATACGTTTGGCTCAACCGTTTTGTTATTTTCTTCATCACTCGCTACGATATCAACCCTTATACGTCCCCACTGTTGGGGCACGGGTCTCTTTCTGCATCGCAGAAAGGTGAGGCCATACTCCACCACGGGGACCAAGTCCAGGTTGGTGGAGGTTTGTAAGACAGTGGCGGGTCTTATTGTCAGAAGTTATCAAGTTCAAGTTCGTTTATTGCTTCATGTGGTACAGAATAGGTCTTAACATATAGGTACAATAGTACGCAACATCAACATCAAACCGCCCATAAGGCCTCTGACATGGCTTAACGACTGCCATTACATGACAGCCGGCACCAACGGCTTAACGTGCCTTGCGAAGCACGGAAGCGCTCGGAAAAGTGCCACTAGCGGTAGTCACGGGACGGTCACCCATCCTGTACCTGACCGCACCAGTTATTGCTTAACTCAAGTGATTGGTTCCAATCACTCGCTTCGACTTGGCCACGAGCGCTTCACTACTTTATCACTCGCTAACGGTAAAGGAAAACATCGTGAGGAAACGTGAGTGTCTAAGTTGTTCGAATACCTCAGCGCTTGAAATTGCAAATTCGCGTGGGGCACGCGCGGTAATTAAGCCCATACTCTCTCTGAGAGAAGGTCTGTGCCTTGCTGTGGGACGTGTATAGGCTATATATCGGGAATGCCTTCTTCTTCTTCTGTCGTTCTTCTTTTTCTAAGGCGTGCCTTAGAGAAATCGTGTTTTTATAAATAAAACTTAACAATATCATTCCGATGTAACCTAACTGCAAAGTAGGTACTCGGGGCTGCAAGTGATGCAAATTACTTCAGCCAGATGTCGCTGCCTGTACGTAATACAGCGAGTATTGTAAAGAGGATCGAAATTTCACTGATGCCGGTGAGTCGCTCATTAGCTCAGTTGGAAAGAGCGCTGGCACGGATAGCCAGAGGTCGCGGGTTCGAATCCCGGCATGGGTGGAATTTTTAGCCTCTAATTAGGTTTTTAAAACTTTTAGTGTTTATTAATACCAACTCACAACTAAGTATGTTTAATTTAATGTTACTCACATCAGCCAAGGAGTTCGGCTCAACGCCCGCGATGATGACAGGCGCATCGCCTCGGACAGAGAACCCGAAGCCCTCCTCGTCAGACTTCTGAACCGTCGAGACGTTATAATCACTGGCCACTCTCCTAATGGCCTCGCCGTTTTTGGAGCCCCTTCTGTCTCTGCCATTTCTCTCTTTCAGCTTCCCGTTGCCGTAAACGTCGGTTCTATCCAGTTTGTTGAAGCCGTTCTCCGTGTTGGACCTTATGAAGCTCTCGTTGCTAACCTTGTGCCTGTAGTCGCTGTATTTCGACTCGAAACTGTCGATGACCTTCGGATGGTAGTCCAGGTTGTTGTTGTTGAAGCTGTTTATGTAGACGCCATTTTGTTTCGTCACTCTGTGGAGTTTCTTCTTCTCGTAGTCGTCTGTGTATTTCTCGTCGTTTCTGATAATACTGTTGTAATAGGTGCTGTTGTCTTCCGAACGGTCTCTTTTCTCGCTCATCCGCAAGTTCTTGATGCCGTTTCTGATGATCTCGCACGGTTTCAGGTGCTCCGACTCGCCGTTGTATATGTCCAGGCCGTTTTTGTTCCTCTTAGCGGAATCTCTTCTTTTGACGGAGTTCTTTTGGAGTTGGACCAGGCGAGGCGCGCTCCAGTGTCGCTTGGCCGAGAATATCGCGATGGGGCCGAGTGACTTGAAAAGGTCCTCGACTCGGTGCTGCGCGAAATCTGGCGGGGTTAGCGTGAGCTGGAACTTCGAGGAAGCTGTGGACAGACGAAGACGTTAGTGGTGGCCTGTGATTCTGAAATATAACAGTGTTTAGTATACTAGGAGGCTGTTGCATTATAATTGAAGTTCAATCGTTTATTGCTTCATGTGTTACATTTTGCTCTTAATATAAATAGTAGTTCTCAACATGAGCCCTGTAAGGGCACTGCAATGTAGTTACATTATTCACTAATAATGTCATAGGTTTTTTAACAAAATATTAGAACTAGGTAAGTCAATTATATTCCTCCTTATATTAGGAGCCAAAACCATTAGAGATCTATCTCTGTTTATTTCATCTGGATGCAGACATTTACGTACGTTACGTTACGTTATCAACCCTTGTTGTCCCCACTGCTGGGGCACGGGTCTCTTCCTACATAGTAGGAAGGTTAGGCCATACTCCACCACGGGGGCCAAGTCCGGGTTGGTGGAGGATTGTAAGACAGTGGCGGGTCTTACTGTCAGAAGTTATCAAGCCGCCCATAAGGCCTCTGACATGGCTTAACGACTGCCATTATATGACAGCCGGCACCAACGGCTTAACGTGCCTTGCGAAGCACGGAAGCGCTCGGAAAAATGCCACTAGCGGTAGTCACGGGACGCTCACCCATCCCGTACCTGACCGCGCCTGTCGTTGCTTAATCAAGTGATTGGTTCCAATCACTCGATTCGCCTAGGCCACGAGCGCTTCTAGACTGCAGACATTATTCATTATTGCATGCCACCGACACGCTAAGCAGTAGTTGTTCCCTCTTTTTCATATTTATTTGGGGCGCTTGCACAAATAGAATAGCGATACACTCACGAATGATGGCCGGGGCCTCAACCAGGTCAGCGAAATCGGGCTCTTCATCCAGCTGACCTCGCTCCTTGTTCGCTCTCTCCGCATGTTGTTTCACCAGCCTGGCCAGGGCTTCCTTAGCTCGAAGTTCTCTGAAATAATAATGGCATACTCTTTGATCACAAATAAAACGTTTCTCCCCTAACTAAAGATGGGGATCTTTAGCTCAAGTTAATAATGGACGACCATATAGGAACCCCGGCGATCCTGCTATTTCGTCTCGTCCAATGGGCGCAGACCTTTCTCAAGGCACTTCTTTTCTCGAACATTCTTATCCAGTCGCTACTGCTAGCAATCTGCCTCCGACTGATTAAGGCTAGGCACATGCTGAGACGCAGGCGACGCAGCACAGGGCAGCGCAGATTTTGTAAAGCATGAAACGTCGTACGCTGCGGCGCAGGCACGTGCGACGCAGACATGTGTCTTCCCTGTTCTGCGTCTCGTTGTAGTGCCGGCACAGATTTCTGCGCGTCGCGTGCACGTCGAGGCGTGTTTACTAACAATTTTTTGCAATGACAAAACATTTAATTGAATTAGTTCGCTGTGAACCTTGTTTGTATGATACAAATCATCCAGACTATTGCCATATATGCGAAGGAACGGAACGTATAGTTGCGTCGCAGCATGTGGAGGGGCCCTATGTCTGCTTCAACTGCCCTACCCTGTACTGAACTGTGCTGCGTCGCCTGCATTTCAAGATGCTCCTTGCCTGACTTGCTGGACGAACGTCCAGCAAGTGGTGGGCGTCCTACGCTGCGTATGCTAGTTGGTGAAATGTCAGTTCTTCGGCAGATGTGGCCAGCCCGCCACTTTAACATGCTAATATCCAGGCTATGTCGATCACCTAAGTTGGCCGGCTAATCAGGATACTATTGCCCACCTGGAGTAGGATGATGTAGGCGAAACTTTCTAAATATTGGTTTATAATCCACAAAACCGAGTTTAAATGTTAAAAATGATGGATCGATGCACATTCAATTGCGGTCAAAAAATGAATACAAAAAAAGGTATATCGCGAAAAGTTGCGGCGACCCGCCACTACGTCACACGTTGCAAGGCGTATGTGTGGGTGCGTATTTACGAAAGCACACAGATGCTAGGCGTAGAATTGTACTTTTCAGGTTTATTCTGTACTTATTTAGCTTTGAAGCAAATAATTTAATGAAGTAAGTAATAATTTTATTAATTAATCGATGTCTCCATAGCGTTGTTGTCTAATTTCTGATGTGAGTCATCAGAGACTTCGAACATAGTTCGTTCCATAGCACGCTGAACAACTTTGAAGCGGTAGAACAACCTTCCTCAGCATCATAGGGGATGTATTAGCAAACGACTTATGAACGTTGATGAAGCGAAGGCGATCTGTCAGGATCGTAGCAGGTGGCAGTCCCTGGTCTCTGCCTACCCCTCTGGGTTACAGGCGTGAGGTTATGTATGCATGTACGTACCTATGTATTAGCGTTCCTGCTGCTTATGAAGAGTAGAAAGCTATAGGAGTGTACCGACCTGCACATCCTCTGTAATCGTAGCGCCTCTTCGTAAAGCATGAGCGCCTCTATCAGATGCGCCCGTCCCAATGCAGCTCGGTCCAGTTCATCCGACTTAGTCACCGAGGATGTTATCGTAGAACCTGGAAACACAAAAAAACATCATCATCATCCTCTACCCATTATGTCCCCACCGAGGGGCACGGGTCTCTTCCCTGAGGAAGGTATAGGCCATACTCCACCACGGGGGCCAAGTCCGGATTGGTGGAGGAAAAAAACGTATAAAGTAATAATTTGAAAAAATTAATAATATGCCGCCAAAAATCGTATATTTTCATTTAAAACAAAATTCATAATATGCTCAATGTCTCTCACTCTCACAGTTAATACGAATATAACGTCGGCTCTCAGGCTTAACTCCATCAAGCCGTTTCAGCTACAGAGCGTATCAAGGAAATATACAAACATACGTTCGAAAAAAAAACAGAAATATTCAAATACCCCTCTTTGATCAAGATATAAGATCATGTAAGAGAGCCATGCTTCATTATCGTGGGTTCAACTTTTCGGTGTCGTTTATCCTAGTGAATTTAATCTATCTGTCTACCTATCCAATCAATCCATAAACATAGCCCACTGTAGCCATCGAAATAGGCCTCTTCTCTCTCACGCCAACCCCGGATGGGTTGGCGTGAAAGAGAAGTCGTTTGCTAGTCTCGTATAATGTTTCCCAGCCGCTTTCACAATGTCATCAGGCTGGTGGTCTGACCACCGACCGTCGACCCGTTCCTGGCCACCTCTCCAGAGAATGGAGTTCTTACCACGTTCTTACCGTTATCTATACTTCAGAATTGAGTTCTTACCGTTATCCACACTTCAGAATTGAGTGCTTACCGTTATCCACACTTCGGAACCGAGTGCTTACCGTTATCCACACTTCGGAATCGAGTGCTTACCGTTATATAGACTTCAGAATTGAGTTCTTGCCGTTATCCACACTTCGGAATCGAGTACTTAATTTTATCCACACTTCGAAATCGAGTGCTTACCGTTATCCACACTTAGGAATCAAGTGCTTACCGTTATCCACGCTTCGATCTCGGCTGTCGGCGCCGTTGTAGAGCGTCTTGATCCGGTCAACAGCTCGGTTGCTGGAAGACGCGTTGAGTAGGCCCGTTGCGCTGTAGTGGTGCGCCAGCGCTGCAATATTGACTCGATTATAAAGTAAAATAATAAAAAAGTAATGGACGGTTGTTGCTAGTAAAAATCCAAAATATTTTTTTATAAACAACATCGTAGAAGGGAAGAGAGGTAGTGGTAGGAAGCTACCTACATTGACAAAATTAAAGAAAAGGCACTGATCACATTTAAGGTCTGACACTTGGTCATGTGGTGGCCGAGATCCACGCTACAGCCCGAAGGTTTACATTTTACATTGCAATTCAGCAGAGAGAAAATTTCTTTATATATTATTTTGATTTCATTTCATTTACGCCGAACAAGTTTAAGAGAGTTCTAAATTGAGATTTTATGTGGACTTATTTTAAAATTTACTTTATGTGTAATGTTCAGAAGGTCAAAAGTATTTATTTTAAGTTTATCTGACTTTGTAGCATTAAGTGGGTATTTTCTCTTAATTAATACATGTTGAGTGGTGATAAAAAGTAGGTACCTAGTGCAAGTTTTAATTAACTCGGCACGTAGTAAACTTTTCCTCGAAGTTGATGAAAGGTCATTCAGTGCCAGGGCCATGATTTTGTAACTTTTCACGTCCTACAGCTTTGCGCGAAACCGAAATATTAACTTAGCTTAGCCGTATAGATATGATGCGTAATTCAGTGGATATCTGAAACCAGATATTGATATTGATCCGAGTCACATAATTGTACGACAAAGTACAGCAGATATTTGGTTTTTGCACATAGATGTATAATATGTTACAGGCCATATTCTTAAACGGTCAAAACTAGTTTTGACTGCTAAAATCAGTCAAAAGTACCTACTTTTGTCCAAAGCTTATATTTGAAATACCAAATGGTAAAAACACCTAAAACGATGCATCGCTCAATCTGCGACAACAAAAATATAGGTGCGACGAAGCGCGTAGCGTAGCGGAGCGCGAAGGAGCGTGTTAGGTTAAACATGTAAGACCGAAAACCAACTCGACATTGTTGGATACATATTAAAATTTTATTTTATTTTTCTGCAGTCAAAACTAGTTTTGACCGTTTAAGAGTTTTGACTGTAACATATACATGACAAGTTACAAATTCAACAGTTTTTCTTAATGATTCGCGATACTCATACATAGTTATACAATAAAAGGGTCTAAGCGCGATTAGTCTCGGGTACACCACGGCAACAACTGTAACGCTGCCGAAACGTCGGGAAATAAGCTAATTACGTTTTACTTACTAAATAATCGCGATTAGACCCGTTAAATATATAATTACATAATCAAGGCGCAGAACGTAAACTTATTTCCCTTTTGAGGAGGAAGGGAGAAGATTAAAGTTTTATTCCACTATAGGGATGCGGCATCTCGCTTTACGCGGTGAAAAGAAGCAAGATGGCGCGAGCCGTTAATGGGATAATTTTTTTATCGTGAGTTTGTGGTTCCCTCCGTCGTCAGGCTATTTACTAGTCCACTTCTGGACATAGCCCTCCCCTAAAGAGCGCCACGTTGTGCTTTCATAGGGGGGTAATGACCATAATCCCCACGCTGGGCATGCGGGTTGGGGATCGCAGTTCGGTGGAATTGTACTGCAGGGGGCGCTGCTGACCCTCGGTTTGTGTCCCTTAGTCGCCTTTTACGACACCCGCGGGAAGAAATGGGTGCTTCCCTAGCCGGGCTGCATTTACCTTTATAAAACTCAGTCTTGACGTGAACCAGTGAGACCCACGAGTATGGCACGTAGTTGAAGACACCCTCCGATTGCATCTGCGGTAAGAGAAAACCATTCATATTTAAGCAATGGACATTATTATATAATTTTAAATGCACTAACCCGTGCTAAGGACAATTTTAAAAACCTATTTAAAGGCTAAAATTCCACCCATGCCGCGACTCGTACCCGCGACCTCTGTCTAACCGTGCCAGCGCTCTCCCAACTGAGCTTATGGGCGACCACCGGCATAAGTGAAATTTCGAACCTCTTTACAATACTCTCTGTATTACGTACAGGCAGAGACATCTGGCTGAAGTAATTTGCATCACTTGCAACCCCGAGTACCTACTTTGCAGTTTTGTTTTTTTACATCGGAATTATATCGCTGTACCCACATGATTATATTCTTTTTAATGCACTAACAATTAATGGACATTAATTCGCATTTTTTTCGTCTATTTCCCCTTAATCGCTATTTTTGCGCAAAACAATAATAGCCGATAGCCGGTTGGGACGGTTTAACGGTCATCGGTTTAACGGTTACATTACGTCATCGGGGGGAGGGGCGGCCTAGCCTATATATACGGACCGTTGGGAGCCTGAGGATGCCTCGTGTTAGAGGCGAAACGCGTCGCGTGTTTTCTCACACAAGTATTGGTGTCGGTGGTGGTGTGTTCGTGTCTTGCTTAAAAAAGTGAGAGCGAGGGCGGTGCATTAACTAACCGCATGGTGCTTGTGGGATTTTTGGCGGAATTTAGCAAAGAATTTTTCATATTTTAATGCTATAATAAATTTCCGCAAAGTAACGCCTGATTCTATACAATATCGGATTTTACTCGTTTATTTATGTTTGTTTATTGTAAAAATGTAAAATAAACTAGTAAAATCCGTGTAAAAATAGTTTTGTATATGAAAATATAATGCCAAAGAAACGTAGACTCTATTCACCTTAGTATAGAGCTGCTCATAGGTGTGCGCGAGCTGCGCGCTCTCTTGCGCCAGGTCCAGGCACATGTCCAGATCGTCCCGCAGCTCCAGCTCCTTCGAGGAGCACTCCTCTTTGGCCTGCAGCTGCAACTTCTCGAAGAGGCACTCGCGGGCTTGCGCCTGGAAGGCATTTGTCGACGGTAAGGCTAGGCGCAAGGCGCACGCAGGCGACGCAGCACAGGGCAGCACAGGGCAGCACAGTTCAGTACAGGGCAAGGCAGTCGAGGCAAACATAGGCCCTCACCTCATGCTGCGACGCAACTATTCGCTCCATTCCTTGGCAATTCTCACCCTTAAATTACTCTTTCAATGTCTTTTTTTGAATAGTCTGCATGATTTGTATCATTTAAAAAAGGTGCACAGCGAACAAATTCAATTAAATGTTCTGTCATTGCAACAAAAAATTGTTACTAAACACGCCTCGACGTGCACGCGTCGCGCGGAATCTGTACCGGCATTACGAGACGCAAAGCAGGGCAGACACATGTCTGCGTCACGCGTGCCTGCACCGCAGCGTACGTAGCTCAATGACGTTCCATGCTTTAGAAAATCTGCGCTGCCCTGCGCATCGCTATACTGCGTCGCCTGCGTCTCAGCATGCGCCCAGCCTTAGTCCCCCGCATGTTGTGCATTACCTATTCGATGTGACCGAATGTATTGAGTATGTAAGTACTGGGGGTGTGGCAAATGCAAAACGGCTCTGACTCAGCATAGGCTGGAGAGTGATACCCTAGCGCTGGTCGTCCGTATAACGATCTATGAGCGTCGCGAGTCATTCAGAAATACTCCGGGAATGCCAACGGCTTTCGAATATGCTTTTATGCAGCAACCCGACGTCCTGGTTAGCCACTAGACATTCGAGGGTTACACTACATTTTGGGGGTGTAGATAAGATAAGAATATTCTTTATTGTCTACCAGATAAAACATGTAAAGATACAAAGTACAATTGGCGGCCTTATAGCTAAAAGCAATTTCTTCCAGACAACCTTACGACGTAAAGTTGCTGAAGGAATTAAGAGACGGGTAGTCGGTGCAAATATGAATATAATATACACTACTTATATAAATAACAATATACCTACATAAACAGTTACATATATAGTTATAATAAACTTACAAGAATACGTTATAATAACAATCTACGCGATGAGGAAATAAATAAATAGAATATTGTGTACCTATATGGAGACATACGGAAAAGACAAAATGAAAAGGAGAATGCATGAATACTAAACTTGCAGGGACAGATAAAACTCCTTAACCTTGCTTAACCAACCGTGAAGATGAGTAACAATATTCAGGTCCTAGAAAAAGATGATAAAAAAATATCGTCTTCGAAAGATACCGGGCGAAGGTTTTGTATGATAGCGAACTGAACGTCTTCGTGTCGTCCAAGCAATCTTTTCTCTCGGTCCGCACCCAGCGTCAAAAACACCACATTACCGTCATCAGAGCGCCCAGCACAAGCAGCGTGTCTGCGGCGAGGTCAACAGAAGGCGCGTTGGTGAAGTTCTCGTGAATGTAGCGCAGAGTGCCGGCCGCACGCAGCAGGGCATCCACTGCTCCGTCCAGTCCTTGCGCTGTGTTGCGCTCCTGAGGAGGAGGTTCGTTATCAACCCTTGTATGTCCCCACTACAGGGGCACGGGTCCCTTCCTGCATCGCTGGAAGGTTAGGCCATACTCCACCACGGGGGCCAAGTCCGGGTTGGTGGAGGATTGTAAGACAGTGGCGGGCCTTACTGTCAGAAGTTATCAAGCCGCCCATAAGGCCTCTGACATGGCTTAACGACTGCCATTATATGACAGTCGGCGCCAACGGCTTAACGTGCCTTGCGAAGCACGGAAGCGCTCGGAAAAATGCCACTAGCGATAGTCACGGGACGCTCACCCATCCTGTACCTGACCGCGCCTGTTGTTGCTTAAACAAGTGATTGATTTAAATTACTCGGTTCGCCTAGGCCATGAGCGCTTCCTTACCTTAGGTACCTTAACCTATATCCCTGCAGAGAGAGAGAGAGAGTCCATGGAAATCGTTTCGGCTTTGGTTTGTCAAGAATTACTTTTGGTTGGGTCTTGTGCGTGGGAGCGCGCTGTATTGTATTGAACAGACTTTATTATAAGCACCTACCGTGTTATTGCCCAGCAGGGTACAGATTTTCTCTTAGAGAGTGAGAAAGTCCACTGCAGCTGCTTTTGGCTTTTGGACTTACCCTGCGTTCCGAGATGCGATGAAATCGATTACAGCGCGAATCCGACCAAATTTAGTAGTCCCAAAGTATCTCGCACGAAATAGGGTTCTTGTGCCTACTGCTCTTAAATGGATTGGCACTGTAATCGATTTCATCGCATCTCGGAACGCACCCTTAAATTCAATTCTGTTCCATGGACCTACTGCACTGAATAGTCAGTACCACGTATAAAGCAGGTTTTGCAATAATTACGTTTGGTTGGGATCTGTGGGTGGGAATTTGTATGGTATCGGCTTTCGGCCGCGGCCCGAACTAAGCTTGACCTTCTGCTTTACTCGTGACTTTAAGACTCGTAGGATAAAAAGCTTGTAAATGTAGGATAAAAAAGCTTGTAAACGTTCATATATTTATCTCTTTGATTCGATGTCATATATGTATGTACGTACAAAATAGTAAATTTACCTGCTTGGCACCAATTTGTGTGTAGATACCGGCCATGTTGAAGAGGACACACGCCTTCTCGAACGCTACGGTCCTCTGGCACGATGGGACTCCTGCAGCGAACAAACAAAACGATTAATTATTGAGTGAGAGTATGTGTGAGTGAATGAGTAAGTGTATTCTCTCACAAGTCTCATTCGAAAAATTTGTCAAGTGTCCGGTGGGAAAAAGCGACTGAGCGAGCGGATAAAAAGGAGTTGTATCACTTATTTTAGTTCGTAAGTGAATAATCCTATGAGAAGAAGTAACCGAATGTTTAAGTGAGGGAGTGAGTGTGTGAGAGAGTGAATGAGTGAAATAGTGAGTTAGTTGGTAGGTGAGTGAGGGAGTGAATGAGTGATATAGTGAGTGAGTTCGTGAGTGAGTTGGTGAGTGAGTGAGAGTGTGAATGAGTGAAATAGTGAGTAAGATCGTGAGTGAGTGGGTAGGTGAGTGAGTTAGTGATGAGTGAATGTAATGGAGTTGAGAGTGAGTGAGTATATGAGAGAGTGAGGGTGTGCGTGAGTGAGCGAGTGTCTGAGTGATTGAGTAAGAGTGACTGAATAAGAGAGTAGATTACGCTTCCTTTCTCACCGGTTAACGAGTCGAACCACTCGAAGTAGACGCCAAGCGATCGGTCCGGCGGGAAGAAGCGCCGCTCGATGAAGTAGAGCTGGTTGTAGTACTTGAACAGCAGCGCCACGCCAGCGCTGGAGCGGACCGGGGTGCGCATCGCCTGCGGGGGATGGGGTAATTAGTACAAATTAGAACTGAAAAAAAACGTAATGGCTAAGGTATTTAAGTAATGTTACGACTAAGAAAGAGTCACGTATTTGGAAGTCCTAAGAACTATAAAAAACAATCGAGGCAAATAACAGCCATTGTCGTACTTATGATGATGATTGAACCGACTGATTTCGGCCATGGCGACCACTTTGACCCCTAATCAGATATGTGGCGCTGGTGCGCTCGAAGATGGCTTATGTAGCCTATCTTCGCGGCGAAACTCCGTGCTCACTGAGGGCACGTGAGAATGCCGTTGTCATATTTGTATGTTATGGCAGCAGGTGGGCGAGCCTTTAACTGGTCGCGTTTGGTGTCAAGGTCAGCTTTGCGCTGAACCTCGAACTCGCGTACTTGGCTGTTCACGATCCTGTGCCATTCTGGCCGCTGTGCTGCCAAACGTTCCCAGCGGGAGGGCTATGTTGCATCTCTCCATGTGTCGCTTTTGGAAAATTCTATTGAAAAACTATCTAAGTACCTTAAAAACCTATTAAGAGGCTAAAAATTCCACCCATGCCGGGATTCGACCTCTGGCTATCCGTGCCAGCGCTCTATCCAATTGAGCTAATGGGCGACTCACCGGCATCAGTGAAATTTCGAACCTCTTTACACTATTCTCTGTATTACGTACAGGCAGCGACATCTGGCTGAAGTAGATTGCATCACTTACAGCCCCGACTACCTACTTTGCAGTTAGGTTTTTACATCGGAATGATATCGCTGTACCCACATGATTATACTATTTTATTTTTAATGCACTAACCCGTGCTAAGGACAATTTTAAAAACCTATTTAGTGGCTAAACATTTTTTTAGCCTCGGGTTAGTGCATTAAAAATAAAAATAGTATAATTATGTAAGTACCTATTAGACTCTAGGCCGATTCTCGCCCATGCGGATTAAAAGCAAAGACGCAAAATATTCGAAGGCTTAGACAATTGTCGCATAAAAATAAGATAAGACTCGACGGAATCATTAGACATTTATTTTCTCATTCGAATTCAATCTAGCATGGCGTTCAGAATACAGATTTTGGCTGTCGCTCGACTTTTTATGTAGAATTCCCAGGAGCCAATTCTCACTTCAATAGCAAATAAGTCGTATATGACTCTAAGGCTTATGACTTGGAATTCTACGTAAAAAGTCGAGCGACAGCCAAAATCTGTATTCTGAACGCCAAGCTAGATTGAATTCGAATGAGAAAATAAATGTCTAATGACTCTGTCGAGTTATCTTATCTCATTTTTATACGCCAAATGTCTAAGCCTTCGAATATTTTGCGTCTACGCTTTCATTCGCATGGGCAAGAATCGGCCCCCAAGTCATAAGCCATAGAGTCGTATACGACTTATTTGCTAATGAAGTGAGAATTGGTTCCCTAGTTATATATGCATTATCAACCCTTTAATGTCCCCACTGCTGGAGCACGGGTATCTTCCTGCATCGCAGGTATTTATATATTAAGCGGGTCTAATCGCGATTATTTCACGCGCCTTATCACCGGACCTGCCCGTAGGCGTACTGAGTGTTGTTTGTCGGCTAGCTGCGAAAAATTAAAAGTGACTACCCACATTGATTGTACTCGCCACTTCAGTCTAACGATTAACACAACATTTACATACAGGCACATACATTGCTTCTGGCCCCACACTAGGATACCCTGTGTCGTGGGAACCAGAACGACGACATCACAAACATGTCAACATCCAAGACCTGGGCTTTTTTTGTCCCCAGCCGGGATTCGAACCCGGGACCTCTTGTATGGTAGGCAGACGCGATACCGCTACGCCACAGAGGTCTTCACCCGAGATTACGGCAACTGCATCGCTACCGAAACGTCGGGAAATAAGGTAATTACGTTTTACCTAACAAATAATCGCGATTTGACCCGTTTAATATATAACTATGTATGAGTATCGCGAATCATTAAGAAATACAATTGGCTCCCTGGTTGCACGTCTCATCTGTGTGGGCCGCGCCTTAATCGTAAAGAATTAACTCACGAATCGTAGAAATAAAAAGAGATTGCCTTGAATTAGATCTATATATTTTACACTTATTATTATTTCTCTTGATTTCGACCACTCATAACAACCTCCTTCGCACACGGATCACAGCGGATGTTTACATAAGTGCCTTCGTATCGTTCGATCCGTTGACAACTGTCACCCCTGCGTTTCGTTATATCTCCCTATTCTATGTCGCTCACTCAATCTATGGACTAACTCATTCCAAAATAACTCTCGTAGATATAACGTAACGCAGATTGTAAACAACTAAATTAAAGAAATACAGAGTAAATAGTGATTCTAACAATCGAAGTTTACCTGTCGCATGTCCATGAAGTCGGAGACGGCGTCTTCATACTGTGCTGGGCTCTCGCTGTAGTGCTCCATGATGAAGTCGCGGAACGGCTCTCGGAAGTCCACCTCCTTGGTCTCCTTCAGCCCCAGCGGCACCATCGGCATCACGCAGTCCTTGCTGCGGGCGGAAAACTAGCGTGAGGGAACCCGACAAATATAGTCACTACCATACTCCCTCAGTAGTGTGTGATACAAGTATTTATATCTTCTTCTTCTTCAGGCTATATTATGTAGTCCACTGCTGGACATAGCCCTCCCCTAATGAGCGCCATAGCGCCCTGTCTTCAGCTTGCCGCATCCAGTATCTGCCGGCAGATTTCCTTCCCACCTGGTCGGAGGGAGTCCTATACTACGTTTGCCGAGTCGCGATCTCTGCTCAAGAACACGTTTACTCCAACGGTTGTCGGTTCTTCGCGAGATACGGCCAGCCCACTGCCACTTCAGCTCGCTAATTCTTTGAGCTATGTCGATAACCTTGATTCTCTGTAGGATGCAAGTAACTATACAACGACACGAAATTCGTTGAAATTTCTGTAGAAATAAGTCTCCCTTTGCATGTAATTTTTATCACATTATACATTAGATGGTGTCCGAAATACCACGCTGCGCTCTAAGACAGGAATACGCGATATTGGTGTGGCGACCGCTCAACTTAAGTGGAGCTGGGCTGGTCACGTTTGCCGGATGGATCCGAACCGGTGGGCGAAAATCACCACCGAGTGGATACCAGATGGACGGCAAAGTCGTGGCCGACCGCGACGCAGATAACGGGAGGACCTCGACAATCATCTCCGAGATTGGTTACAGGTGGCGCTGGAGAGAACGGAATGGAGAAAAAGGGGGGAGGCCTTTGCCCAGCAGTGGGACACAAAACAGGCTAACTAAAAAAAATACGTTATCAACCCAAGCGGAGATGGCGGGATGACTTCACGACCTTTCTGCCGGGCTGGCAGGAGGTGGCCATGAACAGGGAGGAGTGGAAGGCGAAAGAGGAGGCCTTTGTCCACCAGTGGGACACAATCGTAGCTACATCAAAAAAATACGTTATTCAAGTTTTTGCATTTAATTTTCAGTAAAGTTTCAATGGTTTATATTAATTTTTTTTGTGCAAGAAAGTGTAACAAACAAACCAATATGGTTTTGCAAAGAATGGCAAAAAAATTGGGCTCCTAATAGCCTAGAAAACTTTAATATCGTATAATACAATCTGCTGAGTGCAATGCATTTTGCTAACTCCTGGTACGAAGTTACAATAATGACTCTAGGGCCCAGAACAAGTGATTGTGATGTCTGGAATTTAAGTCATTTATATAAGGGGTAACAACGGCCTCGTATACACCAGAAAATGACCGGTTTTACATCGAATGACTCCGACTTTGTATCGTTTTTGGTGAAAATTTACTAACACACTTTCAAGAACAACGCCGTAAAAGAACAATATTCCCAGATCAAGAGTTCATTCACGACTTGTAACAATTGCACAGGAAATCTTATCAATTAAACCTAAAAATAATTAAAGCCGGCGGCGGGAACTTATGAATTCATTCTCAAACGGCCGAGCAAAAACTGCTTGATACACCGGTAGAAGGAAATGGGGTGACCTCTTCCTAAAGTGTCACTTCTATTTTGGACACGATGGGAGGGATGAAAAGGGACACCGAAGCAGTTGAAGTTAAAAACCGGTCAAGTGTGGTTTTGCTCTGTTCCGTCCCTATATTAATAACTTATAAAATGTAAGAATGTTTCAAAGTAGCGCAGAAACTGCAAATTAATGAACATTACAATTGAAATTAAGGGTCCATTTCAAAATCTAGATAATTTTGGAGAAAACATGGACAAAAAACCCCAAACTTAGTTTTTTCAAAGTCCTTAATTAACAGAGTTTACATAATTATTATAAAACATAGAACTCATGCATTGTACTGCCTTTCATTCCAGACATCATTGTCATCTAAATAATCCTTTATGTTATAGTAGCCCTTTTGGCACAAAGTGTACTTAACTCATTTTTTGAACAAATATTTATTCTTCTTCAGGCTATATTATTATGTTAGTCCACTGCTGGACATAGCCCTCTCCTAATGAGCTCCTATACATTTATTGCGATAATTAACGGATTCCTAAAGTATACGCATTGGGCCGGTTTCTGAACTGAGAATTTCACTAAGTAATAAATAGTAACACTTTTTTGTGTGATTAAATAATTATTATTTTATGTGTTCTTGACGAAAATTTATTAAGTGTGACATTTTTTGGAATAATTTAATTTTGTATTGACAGTTGTACAGACAGTTTAATACATAAGTAATGTTCTGTCACACTCGAAATTCGAGGAAACTGCACTACAATTAACTATTCACTTAAGGAATTTCTCACATCAGGAACTGGCCGCTGTTTGTTGGTCTGACTTAATTTCTAATGTTAGTACGAGCTATTTCAATTTACAATTATTTTGCACCAATTATTAGTTATTATTAGCGCTGGGTCATAGCATTATTACGCGCAATTTATCATCTAACTGTCAAAATAGTATGAAATTTAATTGGACAGAGGATTGGAATCTCTTAGGATTTGGTGCTCATTATTAGGCCGCTAGCTGTCAAAATAAGCGGATATAAGAAGAGGTGTTTTGATTAGTACGAAAATTATGAACATATTAAGGAAGTTCACGGTTTGACTAATTACCAAGGCCATGCAAATATTTGTTACGACAGCGAGATTATCAATTGGCAACAGTCGGTTGGCGTAAAAAAATGCTTCCTAGAATTTTACGGTGTGGGTGTCAGAATGATTCTCAATTAACTGAGAAATGTGAAAAAATCTAGGTATTTTTTTAATGCCATGTGGTTCCCATTTGCTGAATTCTCAGTTGATTGTTAACGAACCCTTTTGGAATTCAAAACCTAGACATACAATTGCTCTCTTCATGGTGTTAGGGGTATAATAAGGTAGATTAAGACTATTTATGTAAGTATGTGTATATATTTATTTATTTATAGTATTCAAGTATGATTTACGTAAGTTTATAATTACGTATACGTATGTTTATTAATATTCCTATTTTTACCGACTGCCCGTATCTATTTCGCCTTCGGCAAATTCTCCGATTTGAGGTTGCCTGGAAGAAATTGCTATCAGCAATAAGGCCGCCAATTGTATCTTATCTTCTGTATCTGCTGTTTCTGTATCAATTTTCCGGTATACAATAAAGAATATTATTATCTTATCTTATTAAGATCAAGTTCAACAATTTTCGATTTATGGCATTATTCACCGGCGCAAAACTGAAATATATATTTTTCTTTTCATTTATTCATATTTTTAATGTCATCTGCGTTTGTAAGTTTGTATGTACGGGATAATTTCCGAAAGTACTTAACCGATTACAAAAATTCTTTCAGTAGTATTTAGGATAGTCCTATAGGGGTAGGGTGGATCTAGGCAATAGAATAATCTTTTTGCCATCCGAACGTGGTCGCGGGCAATGCTGAACAGTATTCTGAAAGTTATAGCGCAGAGAACGGACAGCCCCATAATTAGACACTGGGACTCATGTAAACCAAAGTATAAGTTTGGATAAGCAGCTAAAAATAAAAAATTGAGTTCAAGTTAAAATTTTCATTATTATTATTCGTTATCTCGTTATAATTTTAATTTGATTTATTATTTATTCTTCCTAATTTCACTAACATATGTAGTTTTATACTAATTTTATTTTTAATGCACTAACCCGTGTTAAGGACAAATTTAAAAAACCTATTTAGATGTCGCTGCCTGTACGTAATACAGAGAATAATGTAAAGAGGTTCGAAATTTCACTGATGCCGGTGAGTCGCCCATTGGCTCAATTGGTAGAGCGCTGGCACGGATAGCCAGAGGTTGCTGGTTCGAATCCCGGCATGGGTGAAATTTTTAGCCTCTAAATAGGTTTTTAAATATGTAGTTTTGCTATTATCTGTAAGTGTACTAACAACCTATAGATTCTCCCTGATCTTCCTGGCGGTGCAACGAGGTAATGCTGCTAGCGTCATGGAAACTTTTGGGTCGGGTGTGTCCCGGGGCGATATTTTTGATTAATTTAGTTTAAAAACCTATTTAGAGGCTAAAAATCCCACCCATGCCGGGATTCGAACCCGCGACCTCTGGCTATCCGTGCGAGCGCTCTATCCAACTGAGCTAATGGGCGACTCGCCGGCACCAGTGAAATTTCGAACCTCTTTACACTATTCTCTGTTCGAATCCCGGCATGGGTGGAATTTTTAGCCTCTAAATAGGTTTTTAAAATTGTCCTTAGTACGGGTTAGTGCATTAAAAATAAAAATAGTATAATTTAGTTTAGTTTTTATACTGTTTATTGTGCCACTTTTTATGACGAAGCTTTTTGCGAATTTTTAGAATGTGTGATGCCTCTCTCTACGCAGTTAAATAAAATAAATATAACATGTACTGGAAACAAAAAATAGATTCTTTTAACCCGAAGTAAAGAAATACATTACAATACTGCTAGTCCAAGATACGCATGGCACAGAAGAATACCGTGTCTTCCTTAGACCGTGCGTTAGACTTATTTCATTTCCGCCATTGTTGTTATTTTCCCGCGCTTTGAGGCCGCCATATTGCATTGTGCCGGAGCGAAAACGCGTCTCGGCTCTAGGTACAGTCGACGGCACATTATCCTATACATCCATGTACTCTACTCCGTCGCCTTACGGGCGAATTTGCTACTAAAATGTATAGGGTGATGTGCTGTCTACTGTAAGAGTATTTGAAATGAATGGAGTGCCTATGCCTTTTGCATCTATGTTAGATGTTTTATGCAGCACAAGTGGCGACTCTACAAATTCGAGGTTCGAAATTTAACTGATGCCGTTAGTCACCCATTAACTCAGTTGGAACAGCACTGGCACGGTTAGCCAGAGATCGCGGGTTCGAGTCCCGGCATGGGTGGAATTTTTACCCCCTCTAAATAGGTTTTTAAAATTGTCCTTAGCACGGGTTAGTGCATTAAAAGAGAATATAACAAAGTTCATAAGTCCTTGCATGCATGCACGCCGGTTCCGGGTACTTTTTATCTTCCCCTTTGCTAATACATCCCCTATTTGTTCGATGTATGTCCGCCTGGGACGTCCCTTACTAAAACAGTTCAAAACAATTATACTCTTACAGAATTAGGGTCTAGAATGAACCCAAATTGGCAGGCCACCACAATTTGCTCACCTCCCCCATACTCAGCCACGCCAAGCCTTCGGGCTATGCCTATTATGTAAGCAGTAATGGACTGCGTCAGAAATTATATATCACAGAAGATTGTACTGTGTACATGTGCCACAGATTCAACAACTAAACTTATAGCTCTTATAATGGAAGTCAAAAAAGACTTGGAACCGAATATCCAAAAATATAAGAAGATTTTATTTTATACAAGACAATCAAATACAACACGTAACATAGCCCTAAACGTTTTATGGCCAGTGTCGGCTTAAAGAATCATACGGTGAATGAGTTGCAATAAAATTAGGAATAGCGATGATTATGGAAACTAAATTCAAATTAAAAATAAGGATTGATAAAAAAAACTCCAATACAAAAAACTCCAACCCCAATATCATGCAAAATATAGTTTTGATGGCTAGAAATTACACTATTTTTATTTTTAATGCACTAACCCGTGCTAAGGAACAAATTTAAAAAAATTTGTTCCTTAGCACGGCTTAGCCTCTAGCACATTTTAGCCTCTAAATATGGCTAGAAATAACAAACGTAATTCAATTTATGTTAGTTAAAACCATTTGTAACGACACATCAGTCCTCACAATATACATTTTATCGAAAAATTCATGGTACATAAAAATAAGAAATCACACAGATTTTTCTTAACCTGACGGCGGCCTTATCCTTTAGACAACCTTTGAATAAACTGGACCGAATATTACAATGGTATTGAGTTAACCCTCTGCAGTGCACAGTTCACTTGTCCACTTGTACATGTTTTCATGGCATTACGCGTTATTATGGGTCATTCATGACTTTTTGTCCCAGACCGGCGCGGTCTCTTTAAGGAGCAATTTTTTTTTGCCCCATTACAGTTCTGGGTAGTTAGGTAGAGCCTGGGTAAATACGTCACAGGGCAGGGAAGGTTCTACTTTGTGCAGAAATTAGATGGAAACGCATGGAAGTATACGACTTTATGTTATGTATTTTTAGGGGGGCCAACTCCGGGTTGGTGGAGGATTGTAAGACAGTGGTTAGCCTTACTGTCAGAAGTTATCAAGCCGCCCATAAGGCCTCTGACATGGCTTAACGACTGCCATTATATGACAGCCGGCACCAACGACTTAACGTGCCTTGCGAAGCACGGAAGCGCTCGGACTAATGCCACTAGCGGTAGTCACGGGCCGCTCACCCATCCCGTCCCTGACCGCGCCTGTTGTTGCTTAATCAAGTGATTGATTCCAATCACTCGGTTCGCCTAGGCCCCGAGCGCTTCATGGTATAGCCTTCATGATAGCTCGACTAAAAATATTAAAACTAAAATACTATAAACCGGATGAGGTAAATATTGCAGTGGGCCGCCCATACCGCAAATATACGTTTTGCCGTCTTTTGTTAAATATTTTTTTATTTTTTATTTTACAGTATTATTGTATTTTTTATTATTAGTATTCACAGTATTTTTTATTATTATTTATTCAAGACATTTACAGAACACATACTAGTTAAATACAAAAAAAAAACCTTCACTGAACCCTGTACAGGTTTATCTGTGAGGTGAGTTACTCTTTTTCTAGCTTATGAAGTGTTGTTTTAGGACATGTCGGCACTTATTTGGTTCACACAGGATTTTTTTAACAAGTTCGGTGGGTAGATCGTTTAAATTTAGGTGTGTATTTAAAATTACATTTACTTCGATCCTGGCAGATCTCGATTCACGAACATTAATGAGTCGTTACATTCACGACCGCCGATTTCGGGACATTTTATCTATCTTTCTATTGTCTCGGGACCTATTACCTATTGTTGAGGAGACAAAGCTCTTTACAGGTCAGACAGACAAACAGATCTTGTAGACATATTAATAGGGTCATGTTTGGCAACCATATTATTAAAGGAGAAGATAAAAAGTATCCGGAACCGGCAGGCGTGCATGAAATGGCTAATGAACGTTGATGAAGCGAAGGTAATTTGTCAGGTAGTTTGTAAATGGCAGTCCCTGGTTATTCAATTCAATTCAATTCAATATATTTATTTCAGACATAACATCCATATTGTTTAAAATTAATTAATGAAGAATAATAATAATAATTGGCCTATTTTTTTTTCATCTACTTAATGAGATGGTTTATACAGCGTCCAGTGGTATCTTCACTCACACTAGCTGGGTGAAGGGACCACTCCGACGCTGTAGTGCCTGGGACATGGTTTTATAGATAAAACAAACAAAATACACTACAATAGTGATAGATAATAATAATAATAATAAATAAATTTAAACTTAAATTGAAAATTGGAACCAATAAGTTCTTGAATAAATCACTTGAATGTTCTCAAGTGCTTTATTCAAAAAATTAATAATTACAAACAAAATATTTTGCGCCTTAGCCACTATCTGAGATGCCGCTGTTCCTTTGACCACATGACAGGGCAGTCATATCTGAACTCTCAGGATGCTGTTATGCGTACCCCTCTGGGATACAGGCGTGAGGTTATGTTATGTTACATTTGGCAAACTCCGATTACGGAACCCTAAAAGGCAAAAAAACATGTGACTACCAGCCAGCTTACCACATACTTTTGGCTTAGGCTTGTAGGTCCTATTGGCAAATGGTCGCCTGTCAAGAGAGATTAGACAGCAGTGTCCATTGTTCGATTTATAGTTCCAAGTGGAGACGGCTCCTTCGTGGAAAAAGTCGGAACAGCGGTGAATCGGCCATTTAAAATTACGAGCATTCTGTATTGAATTGGCAGTTTATTGCTAGCGCGAAAAGGTGTTTTATATGCCATTGAATTACGATGAAGCCAATTTGGGTTCATTCTAGACCCTAATTCTGTAAAAGTATAAAATAGTTATGAACTGTTTTGGTAAGGGACGTCCCAGGCGGACATATATCGACCAAATAGGGGACGTATTAGCAAAGGGGAAGATAAAATGTACCCGGAACCGGCTTGCGTGCATGCAAGGACTTATAAACGTTGATGAAGCGAAGGTGATCTGTCAGGATCGTGGCAAGTGGCAGTCCGTGGTCTCTGCCTACCCCTCTAGGGTACAGGCGTGAGGTTATGTATGTATGCAACTGTTTAGATAATAATAAATGTAGAGTTTCTTTCTTAGCTTCATCGCCAACGGCATCCACAATACAAGCTAAGCCTAGTGTGGGAGCCGAAGACCAAACATATTTGTAATTTGCTTTCAATCAATAAATATTGAATGCCGATTTCGAGGCGCCGATTTCGTCATTGCGAGCCTATAGAGTAACTTGATTTTCGTGTCTTTTGGGATGTGTAAAGCGGTCTTTTTAGCTACTTGATAATCTAGTTGGTCCTACTACGTCGTAGCGGTAGCGCTTTGTGTGTTAGGCTAAAGCCTGGGTCTAGGAGGATTGACGGCCTCGGTGGCGCAGCGGTTTAGCACGCTGCTGTAAAACCGAAGGTCTCGTGTTCGATCCCCGGCCGGGTCAAATTAGGAAACGAACTTTTCTAGTTTGTCTCGGGTTTTGGATGTTATCTATGTATTTATTGTATTAAATCTATCGTCGAGTTAGCACCTATAACACAAGTCATTTAAAAGGAATGCCAATAAGACGAAATAAAGAATGTAAACAAAGTTTCAGGGGTTCTAAACATTTTTATTTGAATAAATCATAGCTATACAAATTTCGGATTCTTTATTCTAATCGCTGTCGTCTGTACTAGTCAAATATGATTCACCGGAAGAGTCCTAGGCTGTCTAGAGCCGCCAGGCTGTGATTTCGTAATTAAAACCAACAAATATATACAATAACAGCAAAAATCAACAAGAAAACTAACGGTAACGGATTAATAAACACAATAAACTTAGTAAATACGGAAACGAAAAAATACGTATCACTTCAAACGCAATCTAAACGCAATCTAAACAGGAATGAACTATTATATTTCACAAAATAGTGGATGACACCAAATGTTGACAACTACCGTACAGAAAGTTTTCCTGTACCACGAAATACGCAACGACAGCTGTCGTCGATCAAATGACGCCATTACCGCATACGTGTGACAAGGACAGAGATAATAATCGCTCACTATCGCAATGTAACTCAGTAACGGCCCGTTTGTTTACATTCTTTATCTCGTCTCATTGGCCTTCCTTTAGTTGTACTAAGTTTAGGGCTAACGAGATCTGTGTAATATGTCCATGAATATTTATTTATTTAGGAGGAGGAGGAGGTCTAGAGTTTTGATTTACAATGCCTCCATTCATACAAGGCCTTGTAAATTCAATGAAGTAATGTGGTCATACCACGAAGACGCGTAGAGATAACATATTCAAACGTCTGTTCACTTTCAACACTTTCTTTTAGTTACGTGTTCGGTATTTATCCACCTACTCGGACAATAGTAGTAATAACTAAACACCTACACTGGTAAACCAT
Organism: Yponomeuta sedellus; assembly: GCA_934045075.1. Classification (NCBI taxonomy): domain Eukaryota; kingdom Metazoa; phylum Arthropoda; class Insecta; order Lepidoptera; family Yponomeutidae; genus Yponomeuta; species Yponomeuta sedellus. The sequence continues at coordinate 1,572,664 of OW203744.1, forward strand.
CCCACAAAGAGACTATCTTCTTTTTTAGAATATTTTCGGGGCTTAATCGCGTAGTAATTTATTGCTATTTTACCTCGACGTTTCGACGACGTTACAGTCATCGTGGTCACGAGAAGACTGATGGCTGGCACCCGTTCGCATCTTCGGCTGATGAGGTTTCAGACTACCCTCAATCAGCTATCACAAAGCACTATTAGGGTTGCGACACACTACACTGACAATGTCGGACGATAAGCCATGCGACTTTTTTCCACTCGAACACATCTTGATGACCGGATCCCACGTTTGCGACAGTTTGAAACCGCATTCCCGATTAAAATTTTTGTGTTTCTTAATTTCAACCGCTTCACGCACAATTCGGCTATAATAATGGGGATCGTTGGTCCGCTTAGTTTGTCCGATATAAGTCGCGAAAGTTTAAAATATGTTATCTTCTTTTTTATCGTTATTTTTGATCACTTCTGGTCAATAATTTAAACCCATTGATACCACATTGCAAATGTGGTATCAACTTTTCCTTTGTTGTGGCAATGATGTAAAAAACTTAGAATACAATACAAACTTACGAACCTCTGCCTCAAGATAAGAAAAAATTATAAATTTATCGTAAATATGTTAAGTTATTTTGTTACTATAGAAATGAAATGGACCGAACAGGTTTTATTCAAAGTAGCTTAGAAACGGCGGCTTGAACGTTACAATTCAAACTAAATGTCCATTTCAAAATCTAGATCATTTTTGAGAAAAAATGGGCAAAAAAACTACAAACTTAGTCTTTTCAAAGTCCTTAATTAACAGAGTTTACATAATTGTTGTAAAACATAGAACTCATGCATTGAGGCTTTAATTCCAGACCTCATTGTCATCTAGATAATCCTTTATGTCATAGTAGCCCGTCTAACAGTCGATTCTTAATTTTTTTTATTTTTTCTCCGTAAGAACCATCCTCGTACTTCAAGGAATATTCTAAAAAAAGAATTAGCGAAATCGGTTCAGCTGCTCTCGAGATTTGCGCTTACCAACATATACAGCGAATCATTTTTATATTATAAACTAGCTGACCCAGCGAACTTCATACCGCCTAACAGTCGATTTTTATTTTTTTTAGCAAAACAGGAAGTAAGAAGGAAGGGCTCACCTGTCGCTCTGGTAGAGCTCGACCGAGGAGTTGAGCTCTGCTAGCTGCTCCTTCAGCAGCTGGAGGTTGGAGTTGACGAAGCTCAGCTCCAGGGCCACGGTCTCCCGCAGCTTCCTGTTCGTTGTGGCCTGTGGAAAAAGTATTTTATAATAGTTAGCACAAACTTTTTCTATGCTTATAGAATTTAAAGCGTTCCGGTCGAAAAGAACCTTTTTTTTTCTTCTTCTTCAACCTTTTTTTTAACCGACTTCAAAGGAGGAGGTTATCAATTCGACGCGTATATTACTTATATTTTTTTACTACTTTTTCGCATAACTTCGTCAAATCTTTACCGATTTAGATAAAAAAAAGTATATCTTGGAGTCGGTGCCAAGTTCCAGACCAGCACATATATTTTGGGCACCGACTCCAAGATATCCTTCTACAATACCTAGATAAATATGACTTTAGAATTTATGGGTCGTATTCGTTTAAATTATTTCTGTGTTTTTAGTGCCTTAGAGTACAGAAGTCGGTTTTTATTTTTTATTTTAAAAATTTTATTACACTATTTTTTCCAGTGGCATTTTCACTCACACAAAATGGTTGAAGGGACTACTCGGATACTGTAGTGCCTGGGACATGGTTTTAGATGGTGTAGGCTTGCCTAGCACCTTTACCATCCTGACAGCTTAATCAGCCTAGACCACAGGAAAGACTAGTCAATATCGGCGGAGCTAACCAAACCGCGCGTTTCCTCACGATGTTTTCCTTCACAGTTAGCGCGTGGTAGGTACTGCGACTACAAATTCACAAAGGTACGTAACTTTGAATTTAATCAAAGTCATTAACGATAACAAATAACGAAGGACGACTGCAAAAATCCGTCGATCAAGCAGCCCGTATTCATCCATTGCTGCACCTATACCGTTTACATCCATTGGACTGCACCTATAATATAACTCCCCCAAAGGCTCCCCAGGACCTATACAGTAAACCAGGCTTTAGATCCTGTTAATGTACATATTGTAATTGTTATATAATGTAATGTATTGTGGCGATTTCATTTCATTGCGCCTTCAAGTCTATGCTCTCACACGTATCAAACCTTCTAGGCGCCAATAGTATAAAAGATATTACAATCAATCAAGCAATCAATCATAATTATATTTATTGTCACAAATTACATGTGCGGGGTTGTTTATAAGTACCTACATTAGGTTTCAATAAGCGGTGGTAACTCAGTGGGTAGAACCATGGACTGGCAAGCGAGAGCCCCAGGTTCGATCCCGACTGCGGGCATGTACCAATGACTTTGTTTAATTTCAAAATTACGTACATTTGCGAATTTGTAGTCGCAATACCACACGCTAACGGTGAAGGAAAACATCGTGAGGAAACCCGCGACTTGGTTGGCTCCGCACGTATTGACTAGTCTTTCCTGTGGGTTATGCCGACTAAGCTGTCAGAATGGTATAGGTGCTGGGCAAGCCTACACCATCTGTAGGCTTGCCTACAGATGGTGTAGGCTGGTGTGTCAATATCGAAAGGTTTAAACCTAAAGCATGCATTTTATTAAGTAAATAGATTTAGATTACAAGTCAACATTGGATAGGCAAGCCTACAGATGGTGTAGGCTGGTGTGTCAATATCGAAAGGTTTAAACCTAAAGCATGCATTTTATTAAGTAAATAGATTTAGATACGTCACGTGACCCGGCCTTTTATCTGTCATTGTAGTGTAATGCACTAACAGAATTAAGGCCCAGCTCTTCTGCAATCACTGAAGACCAAAGTGAGCGTTACGGAGCCTTGTGCTAGTTGTTACGGAATCCTAAATATAATAGCTATGAAAGTCTTAAGAGATATTTCGTGCAAAACTATCCAAACAGACAATGACAATGTAAGCGATCCGCTTGAAGGCACTAAACTATATCTCTAACATCCAAAAAGTCTACACTCGACAATGAACACTTCTCAAGGTCAGAGATCACAGACCGTGGACTACTAAGCTTGGTTTAAGTTAAATTGGTTGCCTAGAGCTGCATAGTACAAGTTCCAGTGGGCAGGTCACTAGAAAATAACCTGGAATGAACTATTGATATACAGGGTGCAGCAGACACCTCTTCGGTCAGATAATAAATGGGTTACTTAGTGAGTTACAGCTATTCTAGCTGTGCCCCGCGGTGTTACCCGTGGCTTTTAGAGTTTCCCATGGGAATAAGATATTTTTCCGCAGTAAAACGTAGCCTATCTGTTATTCCAGGGTGTCAGCTAACTCCATACCAAATTTGATTAAAATCGCTCCAGCCCGTTTATAAATAAATAATAAATAAATAAATATTGATGGACATAATATTACACAGATCTTGTTAGTACTATACTAAATACAAATGACTTGTATTACAGGTGCTAACTCGACGATGGATTTAATACAATAAATACATAGATAACATCCAAGACCCGAGACAAACTAGAAAAGTTCGTTTCCTAGTTTGACCCGGCCGGGGATCGAACCCGGACGACGTGACGTGAAGAAGTATCAAACATACACACTCACAAACTTGCGCCTTTATAATATTAGTGTGATAATATAATATGTGATGTGATAGTATGATGTGATAGCATGATGTGATTGTACTACTACTCTTGCCATCAAAAGTACTAATTTGGGATATCCATTTGCTGGAAATAAAACGCTATTGGACTTTGTTAGTAATAGTTCTTTCGGACCGTAAAAAATATTGAATTGGTTTAAGGCTTAGAGAACTAAAGACTTAAATTTTAAATATTGTACGGAATCGGGCGTTACTTTGCGGAAATCCATAACAGCATCAAAATGTGAAAACTATATTCTCATTATTAATTATTTATTATTGACGGTCTCGGTGGCGCAGCGGTTTGGCACGCTGACTGTAAAACCGAAGGTCTCGGGCTCGATCCCCGGCCGGGTCAAACTAGGAAACGAACTTTTCTACTTTGTCTCGGGTCTTGGATGTTATCTATGTATTTATTGTATCAAATCTATCGTTGACTTAGCACCTATAACACAAGTCATTTAGTTGTACTTAGTATAGCGCTAACGAGATCTGTGTGATATGTCCATGAATATTTATTCATTTTTTTTGTTGCTCTAACCCGTGCTGAGGACAATTTTAAAAACCTATTTAGAGGCTAATAATTCCGCCCATGCCGGGACTCGAATCCGCGCCCTCTGGCTTAAGTCTTTCGCTCGGTCTGTTTGCAGCATCACTCGCAAGTGGAAATCGAGCTCAGGGCTTTGATAAGATTTAATAAAAAAATATTTTTAGATATATTTTTTAAATAAATATATCTAAAAAATATTTTTTTTACCGGTTGCCCCCGGGTAGAGTAACGGTGCAAACCTCTTCACACCATTTTAATTTCTTTTCTATCTATCATTTTCAATTATTTAAATTATGTACGTCACACATTCTTCGATTTCGCTCATTTTTCATCACTACTACTTTACCCTTTGACCAGATCTGACTTTTTACCTGCTTATCCCTTTTTATCCAGTTTTTTCTGTTTTATTAAAATATTATACTAAATCTACAAATAAAACCACACCTGAAGTCGTTCCAGAGTTTATTTATTAATTATAAAATTTATACAACGTTCTAAAGGTATCTTCACCAACTAGACAGTGAAATACACTCTTCAGAGCCCCCTGTAGAGCGTCACAAGAAAGGGTGGCACGGTCCGGCGCACACGCTTCTTTTTACAGCGCTTTTTGTCAGCGACGCTGTTTTGTTATGTGGGAGATTCAACGGTCGATGGCCATGGATGGGCCTCTTTCTCGTCACACACACCTTTTACATCTATGAGCTCTAAGGCCAGAGTTTCACGGTCTTAGCGCGCTCGGACCGAGTGCGCCATCCGAGTAAACTAATGCTCCTGATCGGACGGTTTTTCGTGACAACACCAAAATAACCAATCAGAAGCATTAGTTTACTCGGATTGCGCACTCGGACCGCGCGCACTAAGACCGTGAAAACCTGGCTTAAGACGTCTACACAGTAGGGACGCGGGATGAGACGTGGCGGGATCTCGCCCAGTCTGTTTTATTCATTCAGCCATCCATCCATCCATCCATCCGTCCGTCCGTCCGCCGTCCTTCCTTCCTTCCTTCGTTCATTCATAATTAATTAAATTATTAATTAAATAATTTATTGCACCTAAAGTTATTAAAGTTATGGCACTTTTAGTTTGCAGTGTGCACATTTTGTATGAAAAGACTTGCACGGCATGCCGCGTCTTTTCCGCGCCTAGCGGTATCACGTCTGATTACAATGCCAGTGGTCATGGGTTTGATTCACCGAAGGCACCAAGAAGATGAAGTATATATCGGCTTATTTGTGATTGATTGGGGGCTATACTAACGGAGTTTAGAACAGAGATTATATAGTTTTCAATGTTTTATATAGCGCATTTGTTTTTACCCTATGGTACTTTGATACTGTTATCTAAAAGTAATTTTCCTTTAATGAGGAATTTGGGGAAAAGGTAAAGGAGATTGACCATTTTGGACCAAATGCTGCCCAGGCGTGGGAGTAATTTTTTATTTTACCTTACATAAAAGGGTATTTAAGAAAAATAATTAAAAAAAAAAAACATCCACGAGGTTGTGTAGTACCTAATAATATATCTTATGGTTTTTGTAGCACTTTAACTTTTGATATTTCATTTTTTTATAATATTTACGTTGTTGTTTAATATTATTATCTTATTTATTCTTCCTCTAGTCAGGTCCCGACCTCGCAAGTATCGCTCGAAGCAAGTTTTTTGTATGTTGACAGCTTTGTATAGCGCTGTCTCTTTTTTCAATTCCAAGACAAGTTGATCGAATGGTACGGTACAAAATCACAGCGAGATTTGAGAGAAATTAAAAGTCTCGCTTCCTAATATTCAGATGTGTATGTGTCTGTCTCTTTCGCGCACGGTGAGTGAGAATACCTGTTACTCTGTACCTGCTCGGAACGATCGGCAGTTGTGCTCACGTTGTTTGCCTAGTTTGGTTTTGGGGTGGGCTAGGCACGAAGACGTTGTAAGGCGGCCTGCTTTATTTTTAGATTCAATAATTATAGATGACGATGAGGATGATTGATTAGGTATCATTAATGTTTACATCATGATCATGTGACGAATAAATGATTGATTTATTATAGCACCATCCTTAGCAAGTGTTATAATAGTAATAAATAATCCATTGTTCACAATATACCGTGTTTTATTTCAAAAAAACAGCTGTTGGTTATGATTTTTCGTCAATGTAAATCCTATGAAAAATATTTTTTTTCTCAGTACTCCTCGGATAGATTCTAAAGCGCTTTGGGTTACAGTCTGGTATTAGTCTAAGGAACATTATGTACCATGTTTCAATGTTGGGCAGCACTTGGTCCAACGTTCATACAAAAATGGTCAATCTCCTTTGCCGGGGAGAAGGGGGATAAGTTTAAGATTAGTAGGTCGGACCATTTTGGCAGGGAGGACATCCAAAAGAGAAAATCGGAGATTAGGATACTTAAAAAGCAGATAGATGTTCTGCTGAGCCGTAGGGCAATCCCCACTCACATAGAATACGATAAATCACAAATCGCTAAATTGTAGTTAAATCCACGTACTTATAAAAGATTGGATCGTGGCTAATGGCAATCCCCGGGCCTTTGAATGAATGAATGAATGAACGAACGAACGAACGAACGAACGAACGAACGAACGAACGAACGAACAAACGAACAAACGAACGAACGAACGAACGAACGAACGAACGAACAAACGAATGAATGAGTGATTTATTTTAAAAACCTATTTAGAGGCTAAAAATTTCACCCATGCCGGGATTTAAACCCGCGACCTCTGGCTATTCATGCCAGCGCTCTTTCCAACTGAGCCAATGGGCGACTCACCGGCATCAGTGAAATTCAGAACCTCTTTACAATATTCTATGTTTTATTTTGATTTATTTTGCCACAAACACATGCTTACATAACAAAAATGATAAAATATAGTGTTCGTGTGACAATTACACTTGGCCTCAATAACAAAGTTATTTTTGAACTAAAACTTTCGTAAGCACAACACATTGTAGACTTTTAGTCCAGATCTACTGAGACGAGCAACCGACGACGCGAGCTCCGTCTCTGCTCACCATGATTAAGCTCTGCGAATCGGAGCGAAACCTCGTCGGACTTTTCCGATATAACAACACCCGTAAGTACATCCGGACTAAAAGTCTACAACAAAGTTATTATCCTATAGTTAAAGTCTGGCAGTCTGTTTTATCGAAAAACTTCGGCTACACGTAGAATTGTGTTTACGACTGCCGGTTTTCACTTTTTAAGAAGCGAGAGGAGAAATGTACCGCAATTGCGCGGTTATGCCTTATAAACGACATTTTGGTTTTATTGTTTTTACGTTGTCAATAACCAGTCGAGGCCTATTTACTCCAGTCAAATAAGCTTATACTCTGTATCGATTCAGAGTGCTTTAGATATAAATGCTCGTAAATCGTGGTTTGGTCCGCGATTTATTTAAATCTTGTTTTTTTATATAGCCTATAAAAGTCCCACTGCAGGGCACAAACCTTCTCTTAGAGATAGAGTGTGGGCTTAATTATCACGCGTGCCTAACGCGGATTGGCAATTTCAAGCGATGAGGTGGGTATTTCAACACCTTAGATACTCCGGTATCCTCACGATGTTTTCCTTCACCGTTAGCGAGTGGTATTACTACTTTAACGTCCCAAAGTCATCGGTACATCACCTATTTACATCTAAAGTACTTCAGGTTAAAGCCAGGTTTTCACGGTCTTAGTACGCTCGGACCGAGTGCCCCATCCGAGTAAACTAATGCTTCTGATTGGACGGTTTTTCGTGACAACACCAAAATACTATTTTTATTTTTATTGCACTAACCCGTGCTAAGGACAAATTTAAACACCTATTTAGAGGCTAAAAAAATCACCTATGCCGGGATTCGAACCCGCAACTTCTGGCTATCCGTGCCAGCGCTCTTCCAATTGAGCTAATGGGCGACTCACCGGCATCAGTGAAATTTCGAACTTCTTTACACCACTCTCTGTATTACGTACAGGCAGCGACATCTGGCTTAAGCAAATTGCATCACTTACAGCCCCGACTACCTACTTTGCACTTAGGTTTTACATCGGAATGATATCACTGTACCCACATGATTATACTATTTTTATTTTTAATGCACTAACCCGTGCTTAGGGACAAATTTAAAAACCTATTTAGAGGCTAAAAATTTTACCCATGCCGGGATTCGAACCCGCAACCTCTGGCTATCCGTGCCAGCGCTCTTCCAATTGAGCAGCGGTTGCTCAATTGGAAGAGCGCTGGCACGGATAGCCAGAGGTTGCGGGTTCGAATCCCGGCATGGGTGAAATTTTTAGCCTCTAAATAGGTTTTTTAAACACCAAAATAGCCAATCAGAAGCTTTAGTTTACTCGGATGGGGCGCACTCGGTCCGAGTCCAATAAGAACGTGAAAACGCGGCTTAAGTAAGTCAGCGGTGGGCACGCTTGATGTTTAGCTCATAACTCTCTCTTTCCCGCTTTGAAAATATGTCCTGAATGTCTGCAACTTTTTTTTCTATCAAACCCTCAGACCACATTTATGAGAAACTAGCTGACCCAGCGAACTTCGTACTTCCTTCATTTTTTTCATTTTTTTCTCCGTAAGAACCATCCTTGTACTGCAAGGGATATTCTAAAAAATAATTAGCGAAATTGTTCTCGAGATTTGCGCTTACCAACACATTCAGCGATTCATTTTTATATTATAGAAGAAGATATACTTACTCATTTTATTACAATTAAAAATGTTGAATCTTGTGAGACAGATTCTGTCTCACAAGATTCAACATTGTTGCTGAATGTGTTGGTAAGCGCAAATCTCGAGAACAATTTCGCTAATTATTTTTTAGAATATCCCTTGAAGTACGAGGATGGTTCTTACGGAGAAAAAATAAAACAAAAATGAAGGAAGTACGAAGTTCGCTGAGAAGAAGAAGACAGAATGCTCCACGCAAGAATCGAAAATATTACATTATTTAAAAACCTATTTAGAGGCTAAAAATTTCACCCATGCCGGGATTCGAACCCGCAACCTCTAGCTATCCGTACCAGCCAGAGGTTGCGGGTTCGAATCCCGGCATGGGTGAAATTTTTAGCCTCTAAATAGGTTTTTAAATTTGTTCCTTAGCACGGGTTAGTGCATTAAAAATAAAAATAGTGTAATATTCCATTATGTTTGTTTGGAAACGCGTAAAAAGACTGTAGGCATTCTTTTATAGCAATGTATGTGGGCACATACATTGCTGCAATATAACATAACATTTACAAAAAGGCGTATGTGAATGTTATGTAGTGTTGTGTTATTACAGCTCTTCTCTCAAAGAGCGAGAGAGTTTAATGAGCTTAACATCCGGTGTGACTTATTTATAAAAAGATCTTAAGCACTCCTATGGGGCAGTTTATTTAATCTGTGGTTACTTATATCGTGAAATCTCCACCATAGACCATTTCAATCGGCGTACATCAAGTGTTATAAAGAATCGTTTTTTAAAAAATAAGACGGACTATCATTTTTGCATTCCGGAATCGAAACCAGGACCACTACGCTTTCAGCCGACGCGCCACCACCGCTATATTCGATTGTTTACAACCAGGAAAGCCTCATCTGATGTGGAGTTCAGGTACTTGTTATTGCATGACTACTTTCCAAATATTAACTTTTCAGTACAACTTATCGAATAAACTCACAGTAACCGCATGCCAAATTACGAGTGCATACCTTGGAAAGTACATTTTTAGTACCTACTACCTGTGGTATAAGTAAGATAAGATAAGAATATTCTTTATTGTACACCAGAGCACATATTACAAAACATGTAAAGATACAAAGTACAATTGGCGGCCTTATTGCTAAAAGCAATTTCTTCCAGACAACCTTACGACGGAAAGTTGCTGAAGAAAATAAGAGACGGGTAGTCGGTGCAAATATGAATATATTAATACACTACTTATATAAATAACAATACACCTACATAAACAGTTACACACATAGTTATGATAAACTTACATAAATACGTTATATTAACAATCTACGCGATGAGGAAATAAATACAATATTGTGTACCTATATGGAGACATACGGAAAAGATAAAATGAAAAGGACAATGCACGAATACTAAACATGCAGGGACAGATAAAACTCCTTAACTTAAGTACTACGTAAGTATTTAAATTTGGACGTCAGTTCAAGTATTACGAGTTTTCCGTGACCCTAGCCAAGTCTGAGATAATTCTTTGGTTCGAGAGAGCTTGTCACCTGTGCACTGAATCATATATACTGAATCATATAACACAACAACACAATACAACATTTACATACAGGCACATATAGTGTGTTAGCTGTTAGAATATACCTCGGGCTCTAGAGTAGGCTTCGGTTTTCGCCAATTTTCGCCGGTTTTCGTACTGATTATCGTATAGGATTCCGCTTTCGAAATTAAGTGTCATATTAGTTCCGATATTCCTATTACACGAACATATCCGATTCTATCCGATTCTAGCCGATAGTAGCCAAGGTATATTTTAAAAGCTAACAGACTATACATTGTTTCTGGCCCTTGGGTACTCTATGTCGTGGGAACCAGAAACAACAACATCACAAACATGTAAACATCCAATACCTGGGGTTTTTTTTGTCCCCAGCCGGGGTTCGAACCCGGGACCTCTCGCATATTAGGCAGATGCACTATCACTGTGCCACAGAGGTCGTCCTACATGGAAGAGAATAGTAAGACGTTTTAGCTTGTATAAAGCTGGGATCAGTAACAAACAAATCATCTGAATTATTCTTGTTGATTTGTGATGGATAATAAAAACATTGTTCTATTGTTGGGATTGGTTTCGACTCTTTTTCGCCATCTCACGCTCTATGATTTATTGTTTTCAATTTCGATGAAAGTTTGTAACGTTTCATTCGGTGTCCTTCACTCACACTAGATGGGTGAGGGACCACACGGACGCTGTCTGAGACATTCGTTTTAGATGGGGTAAGCTTGCCCCACCACTGCTATTCCGACAGCGGCCCACTCACAGGAAATATTAGCCAATACCGTGTTTGGCCAACCAAGCCGTGACTTCGTCCTTCACAGTTAGCTTTTGGGCAATACCACACGCTAACTGTGAAGGAACACATCGTCGTCTAAAGCTTGTCCACTGACTCACCTTAAACAAGTTCTCTGCGCCGGCCCGCAGTCGTAACTCCTTGTTGATCTCTTGATTGAGCTGACATCGACGCGTTTGTAGTCGACCGCGGCACGTAGCCACCCTTGGGTCCGAGCCCTGGAACAAGCAGAGGAAATAGTTGTAGAAAAAATAATTATTGTCATAGGGCCCAGTCAGTCATGTAATACGAAATATTCTGATGGGAGGCGTGTGCTTGGCCAGTTGTTTTTTGACACGTAGTTTTTTGAACCGGAACTGAATCAATCCAATCCAAATTGATTAATTACTACTGTCTTGTTTCTCTCCTTTAATTTGATTTTGTCCTTATCTAAATGGCGGTAATCGCCTGTGAGCTGTCTGCGTTTAAGTTAGTCTGTAATAAAGTTTTTTAGTCTGTCTGTCGTAAACAACCTGAGTGATTTTTGGAAACTCTATTTCTTAAAGATAAAATATTAGAAACTTAAAGATGAAACTTATAGCGTCAACAAAAACCGAAACGAACATAGTTTCAAAAACATTTGAAGTTCATGCCTGTTCGAATTTTCAAAGTTATTTAAATTAGTACCTGTAAGGAGAAAAGATCTAAAGTAAAACTAAAATAATAACTAAACTAAAATCTAATTAACATAAAGTAATAAAAATAAATACCTATAATTTACAAATAAAACACTTGCCCCAGGTCAGTGTCCCTCGGCAGGGAGCCCAGAATGCTAGCAACATTCCCCCTTTGGATGGCCAGACTTATTCTCTGGCCGAGGTATGCGCCAGCCCTCCGGTCCCCCGTGGCGTCGATGAGGCGCGTTGACAGCTCTTTAAAGAGTGAACGCGCCTCGGGGCCCCACGGGCCCAGTGTCTCGACCCCAAACGGCGCAAATATGTATTGGTTGCCCAATGTTGCATATTTCCGCCGTTTGAGGCCTTCCGCCGCCCCGGCCGCTGAGCCAGCGGCCCTTATACTCTGGGAAACATGGGAAGGTGCTAGTGTGTCGACGCAGGTTGAGTCCCACACCAACGGCCTCCCATGTTTCCAGGGTATTGACGTCATTCCGTCAGGCCTTTTCCCATCATCTCGGAAAATTCCCGGAGGTTCCAGCATTGCTGGAACTCCGGAAGTAGCGAGGGCCCTTCGGATGACGTCATTTAGCGCCGCGTGCCTCGGTAAGCGGCCAGCACTCCGTTGACACGATAAGCCGTGGTGACCCATGTGGTCGACGTCAGCGCCGCAGGGGCACTGATGGGGCACAGTGATAGCGCAACCCAGGCGCAGTCCCACGGCAGTGCTGAAAGATATGTTATCCATCAGCGTGCCAATTGCCACTGATGGATGTGCCTGCAACCAATAACCTGACTCGCGCTCTGAGACAGCAAGGAGGCGGGCTCGCTCTGGGTCGCTGACACTAGATTCAACTAGTTGTCTTTGCGTCAGCTCACAAAGCGGCCCGTCCCACTGTCTCTGCACTGAAGGGTCCTTCGGTGGGTCGGTGGATGGGCAAACCAGTCTCCATGCCTGCTTGGCTTCCTCACAGCATGAGACCTCAATCGTGCCCAAGGATGGGCAGATAATTTGCTTATACAAAGCCTCGATGCTGTGGACGGAAGACAAGAAGGCAGGCAGTGCCACGCTTGTCACTTTTCTGACTCCGAGGCCTCCCAACCTTATTGGTAGGGAGGCCTGGAGCCAGGCGCGTTCGGAAATGGGACAATTTAAAATCTGAATTAGGGCCAGATGAATCATGGAGTCTATGGGCCCCAAGAGTGCCGCCTGGCTAAACAACGGACTGCACCTTAGGTAATACGAGAATTTTGGTACAAATAGACAGAAGCGGATAATTTGGAAGGCCATATGTGTGCTAATTTGGCTAAGGTGCGGAATCGTTTCGAAAAATTTGTTTTTTTGACAATCCAGAAACTGTGGGAAAGCTTTTTCGAGGACTGGCGCCCCTAGGAGGTAGAGGTTCTCACTATCCAGTATTTTTATATTTGGTGCCAGTCTGTTAAATTCCCGAATGGGGATTTCTGAATTTATGTGGTCAAAAGGGTATAGTTCGCATTTGCTGTAATTTAGTTCCAAGCCTATTGATTTAAATTTTTCCGAGAGAGTTGCAAGATCTTTTTGTACTTCTTTTGACTCTCCTCCGAGGGTGCCATCATCGAGGTACCAGATGTTTAATTTTGATTTTAAGGAGGTTATTATTTTATTAATAGCCAGGCTGAAGATGGCTGGCCCAAGTGGGTCGCCCTGCTGGCAGCCCACAGCAGATTCGAGGGCGTTATCCCTGTATACTAGATTAGAATGGCAGGTGTAGGATTGCCACATGTAAGGATAAATTTCAGGGATTATTTCTTTTATCTCTGCCAGCATTGCGCCCCTGTCCACCGAGTTGAAGGCGTTCTTTACGTCCACCTTCAGTATCACCTCACCTCCTTTCTCCTTGATGTAGGTCCGCACAGCGTGCACCGCTGCCTCACATCCTCCTTTTGACCCGAAGCCAAGTTGGGTTGGCTGGAGAATTTTTTGAAGTTTTGGGAGGATGCCGCGGCAGCAGAGCTTTGACGCTATGCGGCGTATCGTCAACCCCACCGCTACTGGGCGAATCCCTCCGTCTTTTTTCTTTAAGGCACATAGGTTCGCCCCGTATAGCAGCGGGGTCACCTCTGGGTTAACCCTTCCAGCCAGCATCTGGTTAACAAGGGCCGTGAGGCGGTTCAGCAGTGTCTCACCTGCCTGGCCGGTCACGCCGCAGAGGAGGTCTTTGAGGTGTTGAGGGCTAAGACCATCCAGGCCACTTGCTGAACCATTCTTAAATGACATCACGGCCCCTAGGACGTCTTTTCCAATGACTTCTAGATGTTCGCCATCGGACTGTGGAGCTGGTGGAAGGCAAAGAGAATCAAGGGGAGAGGGGTGTTTATTTCTAAGGGCCGACAGAACTTCGGGCGAGTCAGGTGCGATCGTGTCGCATGAGAAGAGGAGTTGAGCAGCTCCCTTCAGGTCACCGTCGTTGACTTTTGTTTCAACTCGTTTGTATTTATTACTGTTATGGAAGTTGTTGATGGGTTGGAGATTTTGTATGGGTTGATGGATATCCGTGCAGTTCTCTTTTATTAGGGCTGTGAGTGATGTTTTTTTTCTTTTATTGTTATTTATGTGTAAAGTTTCGTACGGAAACCTGAATAAGGCCTCCCAGGCGCCTTGGGTGTTATATTTTGTGATGGAATCTATAGTTCGGGAGAGTTTTTCCGCGACGCTCGTACGGGCGCCGCGTGGAATGCGCTTGACAACCGGGCAACATCGTTTCAAGTTTCCCAGAATTTTCCAAAGTGGATCGCCTTGATCATTCTGTGACTGGCTGTCGATTGCCCGGCCATCAAGCGGAGTGTCATGAGAGGTGGTCTGATTGTCTGTTGGTCTGGTTTTGTGGGTTTTTCCAATGTGAATATTGAGGCCCTTATTGTTTTTGAAAAGGCGTACCTGGGGGCAGTAAGGACACTGTGCAAACCCTCCATCATTACTGGTCACAGGTGTGGGAGCTACATCCGAGGGTTGCGACATACGGTTTCTAACTCGATTGATGACTAAAAACACTTAACTATATACATACATCTAAAAAAACAGTAATGTAAAAATCACTTGGTCCAATTCTCGTCGTTATTCTTGGGAATTACATCTTTTAAGAACTTATTTCACAGATTTGTTATTCACTTTTCTTTTAATGTTTATTAATAAATTTTGTTTATAATATTGAAGTGGTTATTTTCACAGATTAAAAAAGGCAAAGTCAATTATGGGCAGGTACCTACTCCCTTCCATTGGCCTGTCGTCCTGTCATTCTTGGTAGAAGGGAGAGAAGTGTTGGAACGTCAAAATAAATGGCCGTCAGATGATTGTGGGGCTGTCGCTTCTCAGACAAAACAACTTATTGTGCTCAAATCCCGCCTTGGTCGCCCAAACGAGCACTTGATCAGCAGCTTGGGAATTTAAGGGAATTTTCACGTTTCTTTTTTTATATGTTCCTAGCCTTATACTCTTATTTTAGTTTGTTTTTGTTTGACTTTTAATCGATGTCCGGAATTCTAATAGTCAAGTAACTCTTTTGGCCTTCCTAACAATTCTCCCGCATATCATGGGGAAAATGCAGTGGTTGAAAATGCTGGTCTTTAACCACTGCCCGGGATCCGGGACCCGGACGCCCACCAGCTAAGCCTTTCAAGTTGTCATTATAACCTAGATTTAAGAATTATTTTGTTTTTAAATTGTATGTTGATATGGTGATAAATGAAATGAAAAGGTTTTATATAGAAACTGCGGCTTAATGAACGGAACAAGTAAAACTAGGTGTCCATTTCAAAATTTACATCATTTTGGAGAAAAAATTGACAAAATAACTCCAAACTTTTCAAACTCCTAAATTAATAGAGTTTATATAATCATTATATAAAACATAGCATTATAACTCATGCATTGCCCTAGCTTTAATTCCTTATAAAGAATTCCTTATTAAACTGTTTGTTTATTACATTACATCTTATCTCAACTTCAACGAAACACTCAACATAATATAGCTTCTTGGGAGTCTAATTAAATATTTCAAAGACACTCCAGATTAGATCGCGTGACAACTTTCTACTTAAAACGATTACGTAAATTATAAACAGCCAGATGAGCATTGAGAGACACCAGCATCGTCTCCAAACGCTGATTGACAAACTAGATTACATCAGAAGTTCAAGATCAGTATGCTATTGGATGTGACCAACAGTTGTTTCCGTGGACGTCCTGCGTCCGAAAAGTGTCTTCGTCAACCTTTCGGACATCAAGTATGCTTACATACAGGCTGTCCCAAAAACACCGTCAAGCTGAGATTTATATAACCCCTATCGCTTAAATGTTTTCTAATAGTCACAAGCCTAGATCATGAACGTTTAGTAATATGCACTAACCTGTGCTAAGGACAATTTTAAAAACTTATTTAGAGGCTAAAAATTCCACCCATGCCGGGATTTGAACCCGCCACCTCTGGCTACCCGTGCCAGCGCTCTTGCCAACTGAGCTAATGGGCGACTTACAGGCATCAGTGAAATTTCGAACCTCTTTACAATATTCTCTGTATTACGTACAGGCAGCGACTGATTTAGTACAGGTTAAGTATGTTCAAAGGTTTAATGAAACGAAAAAAAATCATAGTTAAAACTGTTTTTATAGGGATTTATGCTCGTTTATACTATTTTTATTTTTAATGCACTAACCCGTGCTAAGGAACAATTTTTTAAAAACCTATTTAGAGGCTAAAAATTTCACCCATGCCGGGATTCGAACCCGCAACCTCTGGCTCGGATAGCCAGAGGTTGCGGGTTCGAATCCCGGCATGGGTGAAATTTTTAGCCTCTAAATAGGGTTTTAAAAATTATGCTCGTTTATTACATTTTTACAATTTTCCAACGTTTCGGCACTTTTACAGGTGCCGTGGTCTCGGACGGCATAAATCCGTGTAAAAACAGTTTTAATTGTGTCTAGTGCTCGTGTTAACCTATGAAAAGAAATCAATTTTATTTCAACGTAAAGAATTTACGTTCTGTTTGCTGAATGTCAATGTATAATGTAAACTGTAGGCCGCTGCCTTTAGGCCGTAGTGTAGTGGAGAAAAAGGCAGCTGGAAAAAAAAACTCCACTATGAAGACGATTTAAGCAAGATGACAGTGTTTACACCTGTCAAAGAACTTATATCAATATCATTAAAAGGTAGTCGAGTGGAGACTGTCAAATACCGGAACAAGGTCCGCCGGTGGTGTGACTTTGTAATGCTGTATATCTTTGATAAACAATAGAAACTGGAACGACTTCAGGTGTTGTTTTATTTGTAGATAGATATTTTATAATAAAACAGAAAAATTGGGTAAAAACGGATAAGCAGGTAAAATAGTCAGATCTGGTCGAATGGTAAAGTAGTAGTGATGAAAAATGAGGGTATTGGAAAAATGTGTGACGTAGGTAATTTAAATATTTGAAAATGATAGATAGAAAAAGAAATAAAAATTATGTAAAAAGGTTTGCACCGTTACAACTTGATCATATAGAGAGAGATAGAGCTAAAGAGAGGGTCACAGCGGCAGATGATTTCAATCGCCGATTACCTCAGACCCTCAATTGCCTTCACTATGTTTTCCTTCATAGTTCATAAAAAATATGTCAAGCACACTTTGTGCCAAAAGGGCTACATGAAGGATTATTTAGATAACAATGAGGTCTGGAATTAAAGCCAGTACAATGCACGAGTTCCATTGTCGTCGTCGTCGTCAGGCTATACTAGTCTACTGCTGGACATAGCCCTCCCCTAAAGAGCGCCACGTTGTGCTGTCATAGGGGGTAGTGCCCATAATCCCCACGCTGGGCACGAGTTCTATATTTTATAAAATAGGTATGTTAAATGTCAATTATTATGTTAATAAAGGACGTTGAAAAGACTAAGTTTGGAGTTTTTTGTCCATTTTTTCTCCAAAATGATCTAGATATTGAAATGGATTTGATTTTGAATGGAGTTTCTGCTCTACTTTGAATAGAACCTTTTAATTTCATTTCGACTCCCTGAGAAGAAAAGGATAGCTGAGGCCGATCTTCCATAGCGCCCCGTGCCAGCGGAATGCCGCGCAATACATCTCTTGTTACATTATTCAGTCAGTCACTCGCGTTTCGATTTCACTGCGTTAGCGTGGCGCGGCATAATGACCACGTATTGTGTGGGCTTCAAGTGTATTTGGTGCTGCTGAGTTCTGAGGTCGGTTACGATAACTGCCGAAGGGGCTGCGTTTTGCCTCATCGCTAACAAAATTGACTGCCAAGTTATGCTCGTGAACGAGTGCTGTTCGTATGTCTAGCCGCAGCACTTATGTTTTCCTCACCTTTGTAAGACAATTCACTAATGCTTTGACAATTAAAGTTATTGATGGCAAGCATGAAATGTTATGATACGTATAGGAGGCAACTCATGTATTAGATTTAATATGACTTGAGAAAAAATGGTCAAGTGTAATCTTTTTCCCGCTGCCTTTTTTAGATTAAGATTCAGATTCCTTTATTGCTATAATCATGGGTCATTACAGTTCTTATATGTACTCGTAATTCGAGAGGTACATGATACCCTGCAAGAGGCCCTGCAATATAACTAAATTAATTGCTCGCTTATTAGTTATTACATATGTATTTTTTATATATTTTCTTTTATATTGTGTAGTTTAACATTTATCATTGAAAAATTCTTGAAGAGAATAGTAAAATTTCTGGCCCAAGTACTTATTGAGGGTTATTTTAAATATCGTCTTCTATATTTTGAATGTGATATGGTAAAGCATTGAAAACTTTTGCTGCCATTGAGAGGGGACCAGAGTTTACGATTTCTAGCTTAGCAGTCTTGGTGGCTAGCTGTTGTGGAAAATAATTTCTTCACTACAGTCTATTTATTCTTACTTGTCCAATTTAGTAAACAAGATTCTAACCGTAAACTGTAACTTTTTAGTCCAAAACTGCCATATTTCCATAAATGAAGTAAATCGGAACACTCTTTTAGATAACACGCTGCCAATTCTATAAACATAGTTCATGAATTTGCGAGAAAATGTCTAGTTTAGGCATCTAATCTCAATTTTAAATTAGAATCTTGTTTACTAAATTGGACAAGTAAGAATAAATAGACTGTACAATACGGCCCGAAGGCAGCGGCTTACATTTTACATCGTACATTGACATTCAGCAAACAGAATGTAAATTCTTTAGGTAGAAATAAATTGATTTGATTCATTGCAATTACGAGTTTTAGTTTTATGATACTGGTCTGCAGACCGGGCGTTTCATCTCTAAAGTTTGTCTTTCCGATGCTGCCTTCGACCACCTATCGTCAGTCCGCGTATCCAAGTGCCCTGCCAATTTTGAAGCTGTTATGTTTTTCCCCAGGGTCTGTCCCTAAGTGATTAAAAGTCTGGTTGAACGGTGTGACCTCTGCAAATTAAAGAAACAAGCGCATTTGCCTACCAAGCGAGAGGTCCCGGGTTCGATCCCCAAAAAAAATCCCAGGTCTTGGACGTTTACACGTTTGAGATGGCGCTGTTTCTGGTTCCCACGACACAGGGTGTCCTAGTGTGGGGCCAGAAGCAATGTATGTGCCTGTATGTAAATGTAATGTAGATTCGAGTCCAAGGGTCTGCTTAATAAGCAAGACCATAACTAAACACTATTATGTCGACCACTGATATAATAAACACATGATTGTCATTCAGTTCGTCGCAATCGCCCCTACAAGGCTATGTTGTGTCACCTAATGAGCTGTACTTTCATTATAACGTCTTATGTAAGTCATTAACTAAAGCATTTGCATTTGAACCCTTCACTTGTTATAGTGATGGGTGTGTTTTATTCTAATTGAATGCGTTTGCAGTTTACTTGAGATAAAAGAAGATATCATACAATATTTTAAACTTTTGCGACTTGAACACATCATAAGAATATTTTCGGGGCTAAATCGCGTAGTAATTTATTGCTATTTTACCTCGAAGTTTCGACGACGTTACAGTCATCGTGGTCACGAGAAGACTGATGGCTAGTGCCCTCTCGCATATTCGGCTGATAAGGTTTCAGAATACCCTCAGTCAGTCATCACAAAGCACTAGTCTATTTATTCTTACTTGTCCAATTTAGTAAACAAGATTCTACCCTTAAACTGTGACTTTTTAGTCCAAAACTGCCATATTTCCATAAATGAAGTAACTTGGAACACTCTTTTAGATAACACGCTGCCAATTTTATAAACATAGTTCGTGATAGTTCATGAATTTGCGATAAAATGTCTAGTTTAGGCATCTAATCTCAATCTTGTTTACTAAATTGGACAAGTAAGAATAAATAGACTGTATTAGGGTTACGATACAAGCCCCGAAAATATTCTAATAAGGTATCATACAACTTATTATAATTGACGATCACTAGATACAAGTAAATACAATGTATTTTTATGTATCCTATACGGTCTTTTGCAGAGGACAGGCCTTCTCCCACAGAGAATATGGGCGGGAATTGAGGTAAAATTACGTTATCTAATAATTAAATACGATTAGACCCGTATAATAAATCAAATTAAATAAAAAACAAAAACTAACTGCGACTTAATTGACGTTACAAGTTAAATTAGGTGTCCTTTTCAAAATCTACTCAATCAATTTTGAGAAAAAAGGACGTTATGTAAAATGAACCAACGACGAAAAAAAATTAAATGGCTCAAATATTTTATTTAAATTAGAAAATAGGATTTAGGTTTAGTTTCGTTTTTATATTAATATCTATATATTATATTTCGAAAATATCTATAGTATCTAAATATCTAGTGAAATATCTATATATTTCACTATTTAGACTATTAATATATATAAATATGTAAATATTGTTAAGTTAATAATAAAAATAAAGACAATTCACGAATGGAGAATAAATTAAATATAAACCGAACAACGAAGTTTTTCTAAAGTAAGGACAAATTCACCCGAACAAAAAGAAGACTACAAACTTGACCAGTTCCTTATAATTCCTGACACGTACTTCAATTCTTTACAACAAAGACACAGGCACAAGACACCGATGCACCATCCATCACACAGTAGTTGCAGCAGCCAGAAGTCGTTGTTTCAATGGCCGCTTGGTCTCCGAACCAATCGTAGGAAACGGGGTGTCACCAGATAAGTCTGGTGTGTTATCGACATTGGCCGAAATGCATAAGAGCATCTGGTATTCCGATGACTGCTTTCGCGTGTGAAACAATGTTATTTATTTACGTTATTTTGTTATTTGTCTTCGTATGGCTGGGCCGGCGCCTCAGTATGCCACTCGTATTTATTAAAAATGAACGATTTATAGTCGGCTTTTCCGACGAATCTTTAGTACGGATTTTGACAAGGACGGATACATACATAACCTCACGCTTGTATCCCAGAGGGGTAGGCAGAGACCAGGGACTGCCACTTGCCACGATCCTGACAGATCACCTTCGCTCCATCAACGTCCATAAGTCGTTGCATGCGCGCACAAGTGATTGATTCCAATCACTCGGTTCGACTAGGCCACGAGCGCTTCATAATATATATGCCGAAGAATTTGCATTTTATTTAGCCTGCAGGCGATTTGCGTAAACTCTTGACAGAAGATTGGTGTAGACAATTTGAAATACCTATTTAGAGGCTAAAAATTCCACCCATGCCGAAATTCGCGACCTCTGGCTATCCGTGCCAGCGCTCTTCCAACTGAGCTAATTGGCGACTCACCGGCATCAGTGAAATTTCGAACCTCTTTACAATACTCTCTGTATTACGTACAGTGTAGTGACAGTAAAGATGCGCGCGAAACATGCGTGCAATTGATAATTAATGTTCATGAGGAGAAAGAGTTGCAAGTGGCAGACGTCTCTGCCTACCCCTCCGATACACAGGCGTCAGGTCAATGTAAGGTCAGAAAGTAAAAAGCCACGTTGCAGATGCATGACGGCCTTTCATAAAAGATCGGGCAAAAGCGAGCCTGAGGTTCTTATTACGTTGACGAAAGCGCTATAATTTAACTGAATTATTGCTCTTGATTGATGGATGTGCAAAGCAGACAACTTACCTCATTGCTTTGTAATCAAGGTGTGAAGTTTCGCGGCTAGCGCTGAATTGTTGGAGGTACAATAAAAAGAAATAAAATAAAAACCGACTTTAGAATAATAGGATTCCCTGTGCTATGGAAATAGATAGATAGAGAGAGAACACTTTATTGTACATAAAAAAAGGGGATTACGCAGATATTTCTTCACCGAGCAGAACGCGGCCTTATCACTTAAAGTGATCTCTTTCAGACAACCTTTGGATGGACTGAAGCAATACATAAGAGAAGGAAGTAGACGTACAAACAAATAAAATAATTAGTGCTAATTATAAAATTAATTAGTGGAAATAATAAGAAAGAATTATTTATTTATTCATGTCTAACAAAAAATCCGACAGCGCTACAGCCTTGCCAGCGACTCGGCAAGCGTAGTGTAGGACGCCCTCCGGCCAGAAAGAGGGACTACCTGAAAAAGGTGGCTGGAGGTGACTGGATGGCGAAAACGGGAGATCGGGTCTTGTCTTGTTGTTGGCAACACTAAGTATAGCAACACTGTTGCTCTTTAACTTTTTAATTCGTCTCTACGTGGCGCCTAATAGCTAAGGACATTGCTGTAATAATTTTTCGTGTGTTCACCGTGCGTGCATTAAACTGAGGCAAATCAGACCCTGTGAGTTTTAAATCCACCTACAGTCCACTGCTAGCTCAACCCCAACACTTGTCTTGTCTCTTGACACCCTGGGGGAGGCTTATGTCCAGCAGTGGACTGTAACAGGCTGAAATGACGATGATGATGATGATTACAGCCTTAACTAACGCTCTGTAAGACTGAACGTATATGATTATACATTACACTGATGCATAGCACAATAAAAAAAAATTAGTATACTCATGTGGGTACAGCGATATCATTCCGATGTAAAAACCTAACTGCAAAGTAGGTACTCGGGGCTGTAAGTGATGCAATTTACATCAGCCAGATGTCGCTGCCTGTACGTAATACAGAGAATAGTGTTAAGAGGTCCGAAATTTCACTGACGCCGGTGAGTCGCCCATTAGCTCAGTTGGAAAGAGCGCTGGCACGGACAGCCAGAGGTCGCGGGTTCGAATCCCGGCATGGGTGGAATTTTTAGCCTCTAAATAGGTTCTTTAAAATTAAAACACTATAGGTATTACCGTTTTTACGATAAAGTATAAACTTAAGCCTGAGTGCCTCGTGCCGCTTGGGTACACGACAGAGGTCGTGGGTTCAATTTCCACTGGGGTTGCCGTAGATTTGTACACGTACTAAGTCTTGGTGTATTTTAATGTTTGTGACGTCGTTTCCTGGTACCATAGCACAGGGTATCATAGTTTGGGAGCCAGGACACAAATGTAACACTTTGCAGTAAATAAAATTTCTTTATTCTTTATTAAAAACGGCGAATGACATCGATGCATGGAGACATCATTTATTTTGAAAATATTATTATTTGTAAGGTAATCGCATTTCTTAATGATTCGCGATACTCATACATAGTTATATATGAAACGGTACTTATCGTAATTATTTATTAGGTAAAACGATTTATTACGTAAATAATCGCGATTTGACCCGTTTAACATATAACTATGCGAGGTAATCGGGCGTAAGAAACTAATATGAAACACATATTCTGTGAATTTCAACTGGCATGTTCCAAAGATGTTCAAAGCCCTTTAAAGGTTGCACATACAGACAGACAGAGTGGCGGTAGAGTAAAGGGTCACGTTTGGCACACTTTGGGTTCGTTATCAACCCTTGTCCCCTGCTGCTGGGGCACGGGTCTCTTCCTGCATCGCAGGAAGGTTAGGCCATACTCCACCACGGGAGCCAAGTCCGGGTTGGTGGAGGATTGTTAGACAGTGGCGGGCCTTACTGTCATAAGTTATCAAGCCGCCCATAAGGCCTCTGACATGGCTTAACGGCTGCCATTATATGACAGCCGGCTCCAACGGCTTAACGTGCCTTGCAAAGCACGGAAGCGCTCGGGAAAATGCCACTAGCGGTAGTCATGGGACGCACTTTGACACTTTGAGTACGGAACCCTAAAACATACGCGTTGATCTCCTCCCCTTTTTTGGAAGTCGGTTAAAAGCTACTCGCAAACAACCATGAGGAATTGGATAAGTTCCAGTCCATTTCAGTAGATTTTGATCCAATTTATGTATACCAAACACTCAGAACCTTATTTCACAGTATTTCTTAATGATTCGCGATACTCAATTCAATGCTCATACGTAGGTTATACATAAAACGGGTCGAATCGCGATTATTTATAAGGTAAGACCTTAATTCCCGACGTTTCGGCAGCGTTGCAGTTGCCGTGGAATTAAGGTTATATTCTAGACCCGTTTAGTACATAACTAATTTATTTTATACTGAAGATGAATATTACATCAGAGTGCTTAGTGCGAGTTTGACAGATCCAATCGAATAACTTTACTACCGCGTTAATCGAGCATTGAGTAGTGTGTATGAGTAAGTTAACCGTTTGAACTGGCAAAACGCTGTCACAGTACAACTCGCACTCGCGTTTATTCGTGTTTTGGCTGGTAAACGTGTTCACTTCTCAACGTAAACCATTACAACTCGCACTCAGCAATTTTAATTTCCATACTCGTCGCTAGGTGGCGCTTCCTCGATGCCATAGAAATATGAGTTTAGGTTAACGCGATCGAGTAGTTAAAAAACTCGCACTAAGCACTCTGGTGTGCTGTATACTGCAAGTAAGTAAGTGTGATGTATCGGAACGGCCAAGTCACTCAACAATAAGTATACTCGTAATAATAAAGAAATCGCGATAGTAAGAAATAATAAGAAAGAAATGTCAGGATGATATAGGTGCTGGGCAAGCCTAAACCATCTAAAAAACCATGTCTCAGGCACTACAGCGTCGGAGTGGTCCCTTCAACCATCTAGTGAGAGTGAAGATACCACTGGACGCTGTATAAATCATCTCATTAATTACATGCAAAAAGGCCAATTTAATTTATTTAAAAGAAATCGCAGTAAGGAACCTTAGACTTGGCACGACTTTGTCTAGACGTCATTACTTTTTAGAGATAAACGAGCAGCTCCATCGAGACTTTGCTAGTTTTTACAGAATGTTTTTGGTGGGATCTTACTTTACCGGAAAGGACGGGTTTTGCTGATAAAACTATTACGTAGCTAACATTGTACATCAAACACAATTTCAATTCTTTACTTTGTAACACAGGAGCGCTCGTGGTTTACGCGAACTGATTGATTGGAATCAATCATTTGAGTTAAGCAACAACAGGCGCAGTCGTGTGACTACTGCTAGTGGCATTCCGACCGCTTTAAGCCGTTGGTGCCGGCTGTCATGTACTGGCAATCGTTAAGCCGTGTCAGAGGCCTTGTGGGCGGCTTGATAACTGCTCACAGTAAGGCCCGCCACTGTCTTACAATCCGCCACCAACCCGGACTTGGCCCCCGTGGTGGAGTATGGCGTAACCTTCCTGCGATGCAGGAAGAGACCCGTGCCCCAGCAGTAGAGACATACAAGGGTTGATATCGATCGATACAGCAGCGTACATGTCTACCCCTCTGGTACACAGGCGTACAGGTGATACGGGCGTGCGTTAATGATTTGAGATTTCTTGATTTCTATAAACTCGCCTTTTTGAGCAGATAAAAAGAGTCTCATACACCTGGTATATTAGAACCAAAGCATCCACGTACGCGTAATGCAATAATAGGCTCTGAACGGCACACAATTGGACTCCACTATGGATTGCTCTACGGTTTGTTGCGCTCCATTTGAGAGACTGAATGGTAACTTCCCTGACAATGCGGAGTCACGAATGTTACGTATGTGTAATGTTGTCCTGCCTTTTCGCAGAAAATTGTTACGCTGATTATCACTTGCCAACCAACGTTTCACCCGTTTACGTTGACAACAAACGATTTACAAATTTTTGTATCGCAATGTTTCATTTGGTAGGATTATTGTTAAGCTGATTATTATAATGACACAAAACGTTTTGGGAATTTATTATTTGTGAAGTCTTTTACTAGGCAAACAACTATTATATGAATAAAGTTTCGTCAGTGTAAGTTCCCTTTTCATACATTGATTTTATGATAAAAAAAAATTATTTGCATTTTTTATTTAAGAAAAATATTACTGGAAATCGAAATATTACTGGCTAGAGGGGTGGCCGACGAGACTCAATCTGCGACAAAAATATAGGTGCGACGAAGCGCGTAGCGTAGCGGAGCGCGAAGGAGCGTGTTAGGTTGAACATGTAAAACCGAAGGTTCTCTGCCTTTTTGCAGAAAAAATTTTGGCCGACCGAATGAATATTACGCGTAAAATATACGCTACTTAAATATACGCTACGCTAGTTGGCATTTTGAAAGATTTCATTATAAAAAGCAAACCAAACAAACAGTTGGCAACTACGAGGTTGGGAAATAAAAAAAAAAAAATAAGAATAGTTGGCAAATGATTATTTCGCAAAATAATATTATTTGAAACGTTAGTTGCCAAATGATAATCGGCCGAAAATGTTTCTGCAAAAAGGCAGAGAACCATGTGTAATACTACACGATTTTTTAATGTAGCCTTATATACGACCTACTACAGGGCACATTACTTCTCCCAGAGAGAGATACTATGGATTTAATTATCACGCGTGCTCACCGCGGAATGGCAATTGCAAGCATTGAGGTAGTAGAACTCAGACACTCAGGTCTCTTCACGATGTTTTCCTTTGCAATTAGTGAGTGGTATTGCTACTTTAAGTGTAGCATGAAGTTAAGACATTTTAAAAGTCCCAGAGCACAGAACTGCTCTCAGTGAGATAGAGAGAGAGAAAGATAGATTACGAAAGAGAGAGCTTATCTTCAACGCGAGCTCACTGCAAATGTTGAGTTTTCGGATACTTACGAGTATATTTTCTTCAGACAGTTAATGTATAATAGACGAGTGCTATGTAAAAAAATCAAAGATAAAAACGTCTAAAATACTGATTAAACGTTGTGGGTTCATTGTTAAAGACCTAGATCGATTTAAAAACAAATGAAAAAAAAAATGAATTACCACACTCTATAAAACTTTCATATACGTACATATTAGGCTACTAATTTGAATTTGATAGTTGTCTATCTATTCCTAAGAAAAAGGTATTCTTTTTGACAGCGAACTAATAAATAATGTGATAAATTAAATAAATATTCATGGACATATTACAAAGATTTCGTTTGCCCTATACTAAGTACAACTAAATGACTTGTGTTATAAGTGCTAACTTGACGATAGATTTAATACATTAAATACATAGATAACATCCAAGACCCGAGACAAACTTTACTAGGAAAGTTCGATTCCTAGTTTGACCTCGCCAGGGATCAAACCCGAGACCTTTGGTTTTACAGTCAGCGTGCCAAGACGCTGCGCCACCGAGGCCGTCAATCATTTTATAGTTTAATTTTTTTTTCTTTTCATATACAGATCCTTGAAAATAGTAAAATGATCTTTAAAAGTGCTGAATGTCAAGTTTATAATTAGGTGTTACAAACATGACATTCAGCACTTTCAAGTTTATAACACCAAAGCTGCAGGGAATTCTATAATTAATCAATAATTAAATTAATTTTAATTAATTTAATTAAATCCTTACTTTTAAGTATTTTGCTACGCCTTAATTGGTAAAATTACACGTGGAATATCTAATTATAATATCTATGAATACTGTAATTTATGGCAATAAATGAATTGAATTGAATTGAATTCTCATTTCAAAACAAGTAAAAAAAACGCGACTAGTCTATAGTAGGCACTAACAAGCTGTGTGTTTTTGTTATTTATTGTTGCATCATAAACTCATCACGCATGAACGCCCAACCGTGAAGAAAAACGTCCTGAGGAAACCTGAGTGTTTGAGGTTTACACGTATCTCAGGTTTGGCCAGCTATAACATAACATTTACATACAGACACATACACTGCTTCAGGCCCCACACTAGGATATCCCGTGTCGTGGGAACCAGAAACAGCGACGTCACAAACACGTAAATATACAAAACGTGGGGAGTTTTTTTTTCGTTCCTCAGCCGGGGTTCGAACCAGGGCCCTCTAGCGTGGTAGGCAGATGCGCTACCGCTGCGCTACCGCTGCGCTACAGAGGTAGTCGATAATTAAGCCCACACCTATGGTAACTAAGCCCACACTCTCTCTGTGAAAGAAGGCCTGTGCCCTGTATTAGGACGTATTCACAAGCTGTATAAAAAAAGGAAAGCCTCCGTTTGTCTAAATAATCAGAAATCTCTTTGTTTTATTATTTATGATTGCATTAAACATACAACAACTTTTATCTCGCTAGAGAATTCCATAACAGCGCCGTATCCTGACTTAATGACTTCCTCAATCTCCCTATAAACTTCCATCGCTATCATTATGAACGCAACAACAAAACGCAAGCCATCTGCATCTGAGTGTAACAGCGCACAGTAATTAAACGCAGAGCTCAGCGAAACGGAATGAAACAGAAGTATCTACAAACGCTCTTTCTCTCAAAAGTGCTTATTTTTGTTATTTATTTAACTGTCTACCCATAAAAAAACTGAAGCACTCAAGGTCTAGTCTAACCAAGTGATTGGAATCAATTATTTGTGTGAGCAACAACAGGCGTGACTACCGCTAGTGGCATTTACATTATGAAGCGCTCGTGGCTTAGTCGAACCGAGTGATTCTAATCAATCACTTGAGTTAAGCAACAACAGGCGCGGTCAGGTGCACTATGGGTGACCATCCCGGGACTACCGCTAGTGGCAATTTTCCGAGCGCTTCCGTGCTTCGCAAGGCACGTTAAGCCGTTGGTGCCGGCTGTCACGTAATGACAGTCGTTAAGCCATGTCAGAGGCCTTATGGGCCGCTTGATAACTTCTGATAGTAAGGCCCGCCACTGTCTTACAATTCTCCACCAACCCGGATTTGGCCCCCGTGGTGGAGTATGGCCTAACCTTCATGCGGTGCAGGAAGAGACCCGTGTCCCAGCAGTGGCAACATACAAGGGTGGATATCGATAAAAAAACTGGAATAAATATAGCTCATAACTCGACAGCTGAATGACATTGTTGAATTAGGGTCTCGCCTGCTTAGTAGCACGGGTTACCATTGCAATGCGATTGGTTACTAGACTACCGATAGTGTGAATGCAACGACCATTCACAATAGGTAGCTACGTTCTTCTGTCCTACTTGTTCAGTGGCCAGCAGGCATCGAACCCACGTCCGAGTGCAGGGCAATGTAACGGTCGACCACTTCCAGGTTCAGTCGAGTGCGATGTAGGAACTAGATGCTAAATAATGAGACTGTATGCGACTCGCGCGCACTGAGATGGGCTTGAAATACACAAGTGAGGTAGACGGAAAGTTGCTCATTGGATATTCTAAGTCTATGTCTGGACAGGCGCTATTGGCTAGATTAAATCGTATGGTGTTCATGTTTTTTAATGGTTGTAATTGTAACTGTAACTTTATTTGTAGAAAGGTAATCGTAATGTAATTTGTATTATGCTATACGCAGTGAACACCGCACACGTTATGGTGTTATTGTTTGATTTAAATATAAATAATAGTACTTTAGCCAACCAACAGGTGACGTGGAGAGGGTGGGGGTAGTGTCAAACAGTGAGGTGATATTTTATTGTAATTATGTATTATTCATCCCCCTGAAGTGTTTGAATATAGACAGATATATTTATCACGACATCGCGGCTTCATTTGATTGGCTATCGATCACGTCACGGTGCTCCGTTGTGTCTTCAATTTATTGTCTGATTGATCTATCTACCATAGACATAAGCTGTAGTCCCGAACACAGAGATAATAATCATCAGACAAACCCACCACGGAGTGAGCGCTGTGATTTGGCCCCATCAACCAAATTTTTGTTTGCAACAAAATTTCTCCTCTCACAGAATCAACAAACTAAAAGACTGATACAGTGGGCAGCGCATCAATCTTTACAATTCAGTTGCAAAACCGCCGGTAGCGCAAAAGAATAGAGTGCACGGTCGTGAAGCTTGATGTGCGACGTACCGCATTATCGTAAAACGCATACCGGGCCCGCCAATTACAAAATTATACGAAAAAGTGGTCAATTTCGCGTCGTAATAATATTGAGGACATTAAGGCAGCTGTCGGGGTCCTGTAATCACTATCATCAAGCCTGCTTATGGGTTGGAGCCTCCGGGATAGGGAACGACGCATAAGAGTAGAAGAAGCGCTGGAATTTAAACTTTTAAGAGGATTTAACATTTACATACAGGCAAATACATTGCATCTAGCCCTACACTAGGATACCCTGTGTCCTGGGAACGAGAAACAAAGACATCACAAACATGTACACATCCATGACCTGGGGTTTTTTGTCCCCAGCCGGGGTTCGAACTCGGGACACTTAATTGTACATAAAAAGAGGAAATTACACAGATATTGCCTCAGATAATATACTATTCTTCTTCTTCTTCAGGCTATATTAGTCCACTGCTGGACATAGCCCTCCCCTAATGAGCGCCATAGCGCAAGGTTGTGCCATCATTGGAGGGTAATGCCCATAATCCCCATGCTGGGCATGCAGGTTGGGTCGCATCACAGTATGGTGTATGGTGGAATTGTACTGGAGGGGGCGCTGCTGCCCAACCCCCGGTTTGTGTCCCTTAGTCGCCTTTTACGACACCCGCGGGAAGAATTTGGGTTGGTGCTATTCTCTAGGCCGACACCACACAGCAGGCAGATAAACTATTGCGCTCCATTAATTTTCAGTGCAAAATAAACTAAAGAACTAATCTAAGAGACAGGTTGAAAGAGCGTCTTATATCCAGCTTTGTCCAAAGCGCTAGCGTCGCTACTTTGCTACCCACAAGTCCTTGACATTAATAGATCATCTGTTTATAATGTGACCACTTCAACAAGACCTATCCGTCTCCAGGACGTGACACATTTTTGACTCGTCATAACTTCCATAAGGGGATGCCAGGGTTCTTGCAACATTGGTCAGTGTGTTCTAGCGGCGCGTAACGTAATGTCTTTGACATTAAACCAGAAAGTACCTGTTTAGTTTAGAGGGTGAATAAGAACTTGCAGTCTATGGTAATGGTAAAGCTAACGATCATATTCTTAAATCCAAGGTGAGGAATAAACCAACTAAATTGTTTGAACAAAAGTATAAAACTGTTGTTATCCTGTTGGGGCGAAGTTACATCACGAAATGATTGCCCCCTTTATTGGGGTACTCTAAATCGACTTTATTAGAAGGAGAAGTACAAATAGGCACAAAAATTGGAGAAAGACTTTTTTTCTTCCGATTTTCTACTGAGTTTACCACTACAAGTATGTCTATTGTCAGATTTGTCCACCGGCGCCTATATTTAGTGCACCAAATCCTTAAAGATTCAATCAAATCAAAAAGGATTTTGAAAAAAAATTTATGTTGCCTCGATTGTGTCCCACTGCTGGGCAACGGCCTCCCCTTTTGTCTTCCATTCCTCCCTGTTCATGGCCACTTCCTGCCAGTCTTTCTTAAACATTATTATATTCTTTTTGTTGCACTAACCCGTGCTGAGGACAATTTTTAAAAACCTATTTAGAGGCTAAAAAACAATCAAAGAAAAACTGGGGTATTCCTTTCAAAATGTAGATTATTTTGAAGAAAAAGTAAAAAAAGCTACGAAGTTAGCATTTTCAAAGTCCTTCATTAACAGAGTTTACATAATTATATTCAATAATAAAACTCATGCATTGTAGTGGCTTTAATTCCAGACATCATTGTCATCTAAATAACCTTTTATGTTATAGTAGACCTTTTAGCACGAAGTGTAATTTACATATTTTTCGAACCGCGTTTCAGGCGAGCTAGTTATATCTTCAAGGAGTTATTCTTACTCGTATTTAGTTATATAAGTATTAAACGGCTCTAACCCGTATTGTGGAAACGTATACAATGCCCCAGGAACGATGAATTAACCTTTGCCAGCCTAAATCTTGGGAATGAAAGTTTATCTTTATTTTTAGTATTTACGAGTACATTGCGTTGGTTACAGTTTTTAAGTTACTGAAAAATAGGCAAAAGTTTCAAAATATCTGACTGTCAAATTCCACACAAATTGCTCTCGCTAGCTTCAGCATTCCTACAGGATTTGGTGCGCATAAATATGCCCCATATCCTAAGACGTCGTTGAACTGAACAAGGTAACATTAGATAAGATATTCTTTATTTCAGGGCCAAACGACTGCTCCATTGATTTAGGTATTTAAGTTGTGGAAACCTATAATTCGTTATTCAAGTGTTCTGCTTTACCAACGTAAAGAACAATGGCGAACCCCCATAGTTAAAAAAATAGTTTAGCTAAATACTCTGCGTCTTTAGATGAAAAAATATTTAAAATATCCTTCTTAGGGTTCTGAGCTTGTATGTGCAACAATTTATGGCCAGGTTACTGAGATATTGCTTGATGAATTATGCTTAAATTCTAACCTCAGTAATGTTATATTTTACGTCAAATTGACACTTAACAGTTTAAACGATGTTTGGATGTGGATGAGAGATATTAGAGTAATTGCTAGTGTGTTTCACCTTTAGATTCGGCAAATATAGTCCCTACTACATGGTGATAAGAATTTCTTGTAAGAAACTATAACGTACACCACTGCCTCAGATCATGATCTGAGACCTCTGCAGTCCGTTTGGATAAGACATATTTTGTGGCACAAGTGGTGGCGCAGACTTTAAGATAGTACCTGTCTTCAAAAAAATACCAACAATTTTTTCGCCGTTGTTCTGTACTGGTTGGTTTCCCAATAAAGAAGAATAAAAAGAAGGCTATAATACTCTTTATTGTACAGTGGAAAAGAACAACAAACACAAAATAATTACAAAGATACATAATTGAAAGTTGCTGAAGGAAGGAAAAACTATACGACTATAGCGATAGCGATGCCTAAAAAACCCTTTTCAACGTTTTGTTTCTCACATACATACTCCTGTTTCTTATCACCCTTGGCTCTATTGGCAACACATACTCATAGAGTCATATAGACTGTTTGGGCACCTTTATGAATCAAGACAATCTCTAAAGATGCGCAAATGCCGGGGCCAACATAAAAGAGGTTCACCTTGTCATATTGGCATTTTAAGCGCAAATTTACGAGGATGTCTACAAACTAGAATGTAGACTAACACACCTATTACATTTCTGGTTGCCTTGCTTACAAAGTCACCGTACAAGACCGGGCATCATTCGAATTATAAGAGCATGAAATAGGTAGGAAGAATCCGAGGAGCCATTGAATGGGTTAGTAGAATTATTAGACCACCAGATTTATGATGATTGCTTAAGGTTCAAGGTCCGTGAAGAAAGAAGATTATGTATCACGATACATTTGACTACATAGACTGTATAGGTATCAAATGAACACTGCAGCGACGATAATCTACACGTGCGAGGTTACCTTTAAAATGCATCACATTAAAAAAACTCTATAATATAAAACCTCTACCTATATTCTTATGTATTTTGGAAGAAGCCTGGCTACCCATAGCGCAGGGAATCCTATTTTGGGAACCAGTAACCATTTTTTGTAGCCGTTTTACAATAAAGTTTTTTTCATTTTCATTTCATTTCAACTTCTCCTAAAAAACAGGATAGATTTGGATGATATTTTTGTATGTGCTTGGATGGCGCCCTGCATGGTTTAGATACACAAATCAGCCCGGCTGATGGCGCTGCATTTAGGACATTGTCTGTTGGGTCCGCTAGTTTATTGTAAGAAAAAAAAAATCGTGCATCTCGTGTGTGTTTGGTGACAGTATACATGGTTTGCAGCGATTTTAAATATTTTTTTCTATATTTCGTAGGTCTGAGTATAGGTCGTAGGCTAATTAATATGACAAAACAACGTGTGCGGGGTTCACTAGGATTTTACAAAAATGGTTCATCAAATTTTTCTTCCATATCTGAAATCATCGGAATCGAGCATCGATTTATAATTCGAAATCATCGGACTCGAGCATCGATACATAATTAGATATTATCGGAATCGAGCATGGCTTCATAATTCGAAGTCATCAGAATCGAGCACCTATTGTCTTTGTTAGTAGCGTACCTATCGAAATATTTTATTTTTATTATACCGGCTCCTATGATATAAGTACAAGGTAAAACAATATAGAAATCGTTTCCCCGTCTGCCACGATTCAGGCTCGACCTTGTGTGGTAGTCACTGTGTAACCATAAACATTGTACAAATATATTTTTTCGCAATAAACTTATTTTTCTTTTATTATTATTTTTAATGATGATGATGAATGATGATTATTTTTAAATCATCGTAATCGAGCGTTATCAACCCTTGTATGTCCCCACTGCTGGGGCACGGGTCTCTTTCTGCATCGCAGGAAGGTTAGGCCATACTCCACCACGGGGGCCAAGTCCGGGTTGGTGGAGGATTGTAAGACAGTGGCGGGCCTTACTGTCAGAAGTTATCAAGCCGCCCATAAGGCCTCTGACATGGCTTAGCGACTGCCATTATATGACAGCCGGCACCAACGGCTTAACGTGCCTTGCGAAGCACGGAAGCGCTCGGAAAAATGCCACTAGCGGTAGTCACGGGACGCTCACCCATCCCATACCTGACCGCGCCTGTTGTTGCTTAACCGAGTAATTGATTCCAATCACTCGGTTCGCCTAGGCCACGAGCGAATTCGCGATTTCGAATTCGCCTAGGAATCGAGCATTGATTCATAATTCGAAATCATCGGAGCATCTTTTCTTAATTCGCTTCGATCCGACTCTACTGCGTTACGCAAGTGATCCGCTAATCGGTCTACTTACATTTATAAGTTCATTATGCAACATTTAATTTGTTCACTTTTTGTACATTGAATTTGGGTTTTACGGTGATGTTCAGGGTTCCGTAAGACTTTGGCCATTGCATCTACGCTATGATAGATACGTAATGAGATGATTTATATAGCGTCGTAGCACACTAGCATTAGTAGCAGAATTCCGTACTTTAAAAAATAAACGGAACCGTTACAGGATCACTTTACTGGCCGTCCGTTCGTTTAGCAGTGCGTCTATCTGAATGTCTAGACCCTTTTTGTCGGAAACCCGTTATAATTAAAACCGTATTCTCAGGCCTAGGGTTTTTAAAAGCTGCAAAAATTAAAACTTTTGAGTTAAAAAATCGTTACGGCGGCTTAGGTCACTCGATCGAATCTAAATTCATAAGGTATTTCCTGTTGATTTAGAACTATGCAACATGGCAAGTAATATCGTCTTATAATACAAATACAGGAAAAAATCTGAATAATATACATTTGTAATTAAATCATAGAAAAGATTGACTTTGAAGTACAAAAGCTTGGAAAAAACTGTGTGACTCGATAAATTTGACGACAACCTCGGTGTGTAAGTCCAACTCGCACTTGGTCGGGGTTTTTAAATTAAGAATTGCTTTCGAATCATATTTTCTTAATAAATTATCTATACGTGGCCTTTTCCCGCAAACCCCATCTTTCAAGGTCCTTCCTAAAAAAGCAACGAATCCATCAGAACTAAGATAAGATAAACATATTCCTTATCGTACTACTTCGGACTTATAAATTTCAATAATCCTACAGAAGTATATTGAATTTTCTGATCTTAATTAATGTTGATGAAAGGTATCTATCAGGGTCGTAGCATGTGGCAGGCCGTTGCTGCCTACCCCCCGGAATACCAGCATGAGGTTATGTAAGCATATAAAGTTATTCCCAACTTATTTAACTTAACATGCATTTATAAAAAAAAACTTACTTATTAAAAACACCTTTTCTCAGAGCACTCGAAAAGCGCCGATTAAAATTGTCTGTGGTGGAGATTTTACAAGGTAAAAACTTAACCATGCATTAAATAAACTGCCTTTGAAGAGTGCTGCAGAGGAATCGTGTTTTTTATAAAGAAGGCTGGCATTCTATAGACGATAAAGAAATAACGAAACACTTTGTTCGGCAAGGTTGAAAGTGCGCGCGTTGATGTCTTTTGTATAAAACTTTTTTTTGTGCTAATTTGGCACAGCGCTTGAAATTACCAATCCGCGGTGGGCACGCCTCGTGATTAAGTCCATACTCTCTCTCTGAGAGAAAACCTGTGCGATGCAGTGGGGTGTTTACAACGCTAATAAAAAATTGGCTCAATATTATGCTCTCGAAAATTGTAAACATTTTCGATTAATGCCATTAGAGTTCCAATAAAGTGTCGGTGAAATGGAAACATTTGTCGTCGTCGTCGTCAGGCTATACTAGTCCACTGCTGGACATAGCCCTCCCCTAAAGAGCGCCACGTTGTGCTATCATAGGGGGTAATGCCCATAATTCCCACTCTGGGCATGCGGGTTGTGGATCGCAGTTCGGTGGAATTGTACTGCAGGGGGCGCTGCTGCCCACCCCCCGGTTTGTGTCCCTTAGTCGCCTTTTACGACAGCCGCGGGAAGAATTGGGCTGGTGCTATTCTCTGGGCCGACATCACACAGCAGGAAACATTTGAAATTGTATTATTAGCAGGTCTTGCACACATTCATCTATCGTCAGGCTGTACTGGTCCACTGCTAGACATAGTCTTCCCGTAATGAACGCCATAGCGCCCTGAGTGCTTAGTACGAGTTTTTAACTACTCGATCGCGTTAACGTAAACTCATATTAATCTATGGCATCGAGGAAGCGCCACCTAGCGACAAGTATGGAAATTAAAATTGCTGAGTGCGAGTTGTAATGGTTTACGTTGAGAAGTGAACACGTTTACCAGCCAAAACACGATTAAACGCGAGTGCGAGTTGTACTCTGTCTTCAGCTTCCGCATCCAGCAACTGCCGGCAGTTTTTCGCAGATCTCATCCCACCTGGTCGGAGGGCGTCCTACACTACGTTTGCCGAGTCGCGGTCTCCACTCAAGAACACGTTTACTCCAACGGTTGTCGGTTCTTCGCGAGATCACCTCTAACTAGGTGAGTAATCGCACCTAGTTAGAGGGCGTCCTACCCGGGCTTAAAAATGTACCAGAGTGTTTAGTGCGAGTTTTTTAACTACTCGATCGCGTTAACGTAAACTCATATTTCTATGGCATCGAGGAAGCGCCACCCAGCGACAAGTATGGACATTAAAATTGCTGAGTGCGAGTTGTAATGGTTTACGTTGAGAAGTGAACACGTTTACCAGCCAAAACACGATTAAACGCGAGTGCGAGTTGCACTCTGTCTTCAGCTTGCCGCATCCAGCAACTGCCGGCAGTTTTTCGCAGATCTCATCCCACCTGGTCGGAGGGCGTCCTACACTACGTTTGCCGAGTCGCGGTCTCCACTCAAGAACACGTTTACTCCAACGGTTGTCGGTTCTTCGCGAGATCACCTCTAACTAGGTGAGTAATCGCACCTAGTTAGAGGGCGTCCTACCCGGGCTTAAAAATGTACCAGAGTGTTTAGTGCGAGTTTTTTAACTACTCGATCGCGTTAACGTAAACTCATATTTCTATGGCATCGAGGAAGCGCCACCCAGCGACAAGTATGGACATTAAAATTGCTGAGTGCGAGTTGTAATGGTTTACGTTGAGAAGTGAACACGTTTACCAGCCAAAACACGAATAAACGCGAGTGCGAGTTGTACTGTAACAGCGTTTTGCCAGTTCGAACGGTTAACTTACTCATACTCACTACTCAATGCTCGATTAACGCGGTAGTAAAGTTATTCGATTGGATCTGTCAAACTCGCACTTCGCACTCAGATCTAAAAATTACGTAACATGGTAACTTTTCCTTTTTTATTTTTATGTTATGTTTTTATGCTGTTGTGTTTTCGGTATCACGCCGTGAAAGAAATGCATATCAAATCCATCTTTTTTATGTAGCCTATAAACGTCTCACTGTAGGGCACAGGGACAGGAGAGAGAGAGAGAGCGAGTATGGGCTTAATTACCACGCGTGCCCACCGCGGATTGGCCTAACCTAACCTAACTGCAAAGTAGGTACTCGGGGCTGCAAGTGATGCGAATAACTTCAGCCAGATGTCGCTGCCTGTAGTGTTATGATTTTTATCTTAATATAGTTTTAAACTGTAATTTTGTGTGTTACAAGGGTTATTTTATTTGATTTCTATTTAATATATTTAAATGTACCATTGTTAACCGTTTTAAATTAATGTTTTTTTTATAATGGCAACCCTGTATCAAGCTGTCATTCCAAAGCTGTCAGGAGTGGGGATCAAGCTTAATAAAAGGTGTGGCCACAAAGGACGGAGAGCATTCTTGACTGGAGCTAGTCGTGACAACTTGATAAGGGTAACCTATGCCCGTTTGAGCACACAATTTGTAAATATAACTGTATAAGGGTAACCTATGCCCGTTCAAGCATACAATTTTTAAATAGAGCTGTATAAGGGTAACCTATGCCCGTGGTGTTGCAAACCAAGTATTATAAATAAAAGGAAGATTAAACAGTTCTACTGTACGTGAAGTGTTTTATTTTACTTCAGAAGTGGGATCCGAACAAAAGGTACGTCGTAATTTTTATACTAACTACTCTTTTATTTAGTAATTATTGGCTGGTATGGTAAAAATAAACTTTTAAATCTGTCTTCTTTTTTTTTGTGAACCAAATAACTGACTGCATTATCCTTTTTTCGGAAATTGCAACGCATTTGGTCAGGGCTACACTCTGGTAGTACGTTGTTTAATTTTCATGAATGTTTGTGTGCGACTTGCTTGATTGGGGCTACACTCCAGTAGTAGGTCGCGCACTTACTGGATTAAGTGCGGGTGTGAGCAAGATGAGTGGATTATATTATTTGGGATATTTTCACATTGTAATTTATCTGTACTCATGTAAAAGGAAAGAGTTAATGTATTTGATGATACATCTGTACCAGCAATTTACAGATTTAACAAAGATATTTACAGCCATTGTCACTTGAAATTGGCAAGGGTAGGAACCGATAATTTTTCATACTTCAATCGCACATGCTTAAATCTTTATATTCTTTATGATTTGTGATGTGAAGGTAAAATTTAGTGGTTACACATGCTAGTGAGGTTGGTGATAATATTCACTGGATAAAGTTTGGGAGCATACTATGTGCACTCGCTGGTTTACTGAGTGGCTATGTTTGCTGCTGGATTGAGTAGCTAGGTT
This sequence comes from Yponomeuta sedellus, assembly GCA_934045075.1. Classification (NCBI taxonomy): domain Eukaryota; kingdom Metazoa; phylum Arthropoda; class Insecta; order Lepidoptera; family Yponomeutidae; genus Yponomeuta; species Yponomeuta sedellus. The sequence continues at coordinate 1,611,884 of OW203744.1, forward strand.
TGCTACTGGTTGATTATTGAGTGAGTCACATAGTTGCTGGATAATTGTTGAGCCAGTTGGCTGGATATTTTAAGAATACCGAAGTTTAAAAGAATTAATTATTAGTTAGTCTGTGGAGAGGTATTAAAATGAAAAGGATTATGTCGTGGTCAATAATTCCAGGTTGAAGTAAAGACTACTACAATGCCGATGGAGGACCAAAGTGGTACTCCGCCAGATACACCCCCCAAGAAACGACACCGACGAACAAAGAAATCTAGACGAAGAAGTCCATCTTCATCGTCCTCTTCATCTTCGTCGTCCACTTCGAGCGATGAGGTACCCCGAAAGATTCGCAAGGCAGCAAGCAGGCTTTCTAAGAAGGAAGTGTTAAAGATGCTGAGCAAATGGAAAGGCAAAACAAGTAAGAAATCTGTCTATACTAACAACAATATGAACAATGTCGTATCTGAGTTCGATCCGTCTAATAGAACTCAAACCATTGAAAGCTGGTTAAAGAAGGTTAATGAGTGCGCAGTCATATACGATTGGAGCGAAAAACAAACTACGCATTTCGCGCTTCAAAAATTGGTTGGCCTGGCGAAGAAATGGTTTGAGTCCTTGTCAACGGTTATTTATACATGGGACGAGTGGCAGGCAAAACTTCGCAAGGCATTTCCAAGTGAAGAAAATTATGGCCGTATTTTAGAAGAAATGTTAAACCGTACTACACGAAGTGATGAAAGTTTACGTGAATACTTTTATGATAAATTAAGTTTGCTAAACAGATGTGAAATCTCTGGTAAAAAGGCTGTTGATTGCATTGTGTATGGCATCAGTGATAGGTCAATTAGGAATGGGGCACAAACCCTAAATACTTCTGAGCCCGAGGACTTACTAAACTATCTTTCATCTCAAAAGCAACAACCTTCTCTCAATATTAAATTGCGAGATCGATCAACACAGAGACTAAACCAGGAAAAACCTAGTACAAGCTCTCATAGCTCCTTTTCGAGCTCGATTACTTGCTATAATTGTCGCTCAAGGGGTCACCCTTTTTACAAATGTACGAAACCTCTACTAAAATGTAAACGTTGCAATAGGATCGGACATGATAACGAAGGTTGTAAGCTAGATCCCATCAATCCTAGGAATCTTACCGTCAATCAATCTGAAAATGCCACCGAAAAGAACACCATGAAAATCGATATAACCAGCAGCACCAACGACAAGTTCTTTAAAACTGTCATTGTTGATGACCATACCCTCAAAGCATTTATAGACTTCGGAAGTGAGTGCACTCTCTTGCGAAAGGCTGATGCAGACTTATTAAAACTGAAACCAATTTTTGACAATGTGCCCGGGGTAAAAGGATTTGGCCAATCATCGGTTATACCCCTGTACAAATCATATGCATCTGTAAAGATTGATGAGATCGAAAGTAGCGTAGAGGTGTTGGTTGTGGATGATGTACACATGCAGACGTCACTGATTATTGGCCAAAACTTCACCGAACAGCCGTTCATCACTGTTTTGAAGGATAGTCTCAAGTTGACATTCTATAAAACGCCACATGAAAATATCTTTGGAGATAATGACACTTCTTTAAAACTTTACGTCACAGACAACGCTGAAATTTTAAAAACGGGCTTGCTTTCCGTACACTTGGGAGAGCTTGATTATACAGGAGACATATTGATAGAGGGTCATAGTGTTACAGAGCCCGGTAGAGAGTACCGTTTACTACAAGGCGCCTACCACATTTCTTGTGGCAAGGGCGAAGTAGTAATTGCAAATTTGTCTCAAAAACCCTTAATTTTCAAAAAGAACTCTTTGATAGCCAGAGCAATTCCATTTATCGAACGGGAAACCTGCCAAGTTAATAGGATCCTTAAAGATTATTCGAAATTAAAACCTCTTGACAGAGACGATATTAAAACCGGGCCAGGACTTGATGAAAAGCAAAAAGCTGATCTGTACTCCCTGTTACAAGAGTATCGCGACTGTTTTGCTACTAATTTGGAAGAGATAGGGTGCACAACAGAGGTAGAAATGAGCATTGAACTTACAGACAATAAACCGGTAGTGTACCGTCCATACCGTCTGTCCCATTATGAGCGCGAACAGGTTCGTGAAGCTATAGAAGACCTACTAAAAAACGATATTATTCAGGAATCCAAGTCTGATTACGCCAGCCCAATTTTAATGGTTAAAAAGAAAACTGGTGAGCAGAGACTTTGCGTAGATTTCAGAGCCTTAAATAACAAAACTGTCAAAGATCGATTCCCTCTTCCCCTTATAGAAGACCAAATTTCCAATCTGAGCGGTAATAGTTACTTTTCGACACTAGATCTGGCATCCGGGTACTATCAAATCCCGATGGCTAAGGATAGTCAACATCTCACGGGGTTTGTCACGCCAGACGGGCACTATGAATTTAAAAGAATGCCCTTTGGCTTGGCCAATGCCCCGGCGGTCTTCCAGAGAGCAATCAACAAAATTCTTGGGTACAGAAGATTTGAGTACGCTTTAGCATATCTAGATGATGTACTTATACCATCAAGGAACATCGAAGAAATGTTTCAGCGGTTGGAGGATTTGCTGAAGGTCTTTAGGCAATACGGCCTGACCTTAAAACTGAACAAGTGTCGTTTCTTTGACACCAAGGTCAGCTACTTAGGGTATGATATCTCTGCACAGGGAATACAGCCCGGAGAAACTAAAGTGTTGGCGGTCAAGGAATTTCCCACACCTCGTAACATCCATGAGGTACGACAATTTCTTGGGTTAACTGGTTATTTTAGAAAATTTATCAAGGGTTACGGGGAAATTGCTAGGCCGTTAACATCCCTGTTGAAGAAAGATGCCGTTTGGCGGTGGAGTGATACGGAGATGCAGGCATTTTCACAACTCAAAGAATGTCTGGCTAGTCGTCCCGTTCTAGCTTTATACGATCGCACCCTGGAGACCGAATTGCATACTGACGCCAGCTCTCTGGGTGTGGGGGGCATACTAATGCAGTGGCAACGGGATTCAAGAGTTTTGAAGCCTGTTGCCTATTTCAGCCGCCAAACCACACCTGAAGAAAGGCATTTGCACTCCTATGAACTTGAAACACTGGCAGTGGTATGCTCATTAAAGAAATTTCGAGTGTACCTTTTAGGGACCCATTTTAAGGTATACACAGATTGTGCTGCGCTTAGAACTACACTTACAAAACGAGATCTGATTCCCCGAATAGCAAGGTGGTGGCTACAAATATGCGAATATACATTTGATATTGAGTATCGACCCGGTGTACAAATGTCGCACGTTGACGCGTTGAGCCGAAACACCAGACTATCAGGGGAATCGGATGATAACCTTTCCGTTAATGTGTTTAGCATTGAGCAGGAGAACTGGCTATTATCACTACAAGTAGCAGACCCTGAGGTATCGCGCATTCTCAAAATTCTTAGACCTGAAGATGATCAGGAATGTAAGGATGTTAAAAAGAACTTTGTCGTTAAAAACCATACAGTGTATAGAAAGGTAGATGAACGACTGTGTTTGGTCGTTCCTCGGAGTGCCCGGTGGCAAGTATGTCGAGCCAATCACGATGACATTGGTCACCTAGGGTATGCCAAAACCCTTGAAAGAATTCGCGAACAGTATTGGTTCCCGAAGTTACGAAAATTCGTAAAAAAATATGTGGCAGCTTGTCTAGAATGTGCTTACAACAAAGATAATGCGGCAAAACAAAAGTCAGGCTATTTGTATCCAATTGAAAAGATAAATATACCCTTTCACACGCTCCACATGGACCATCTTGGTCCATTTGTCCGGAGCAAAGACGGCAACAGTTACATATTGACAGTGGTTGATGCTTTCACCAAATATCTATTCGTAAGGGCAATCAGAGACCTAAAAACCAAAAACACTATAAAAGTTCTGGAGAAAATCCTTTATGACTTTGGCATTCCTGCTAGAATAATATCAGATCGTGGTTCAACCTTCACCTCAACAGCCTTTAAAACCTTTTGTGATGCTAATGGTATAAAACATGTTTTAAATGCAGTCGCTTGTCCCAGGGCCAATGGTCAAGCTGAAAGATTTAATCAGACGATTTTGCGCTCACTATCAACACAAAATTCACTTGGACATGAACGCGACTGGGACAAGTGTCTGGGAAAAGTCCAATGGGGCATTAATAATACTATTAATGCATCTACTCAAAAAACGGCGACAGAAGCTATGTTTGGACTGAAAATGAAAGATTCTTTATCCAATAAACTTAACGTAGATACCAAAAATAATACTAATATCACTGATGTACAAGAGATCAGAGATAGTATCAGTAAAAATATACGTAAGCAGCAAGCTAAATGCAAGGAACGACACGACGCAAATCGGGTTCCTGCTACAAAGTACAAAATCAATGATTTAGTAAAAATTTCCCGAAACAATTTTGATAATAACAAACAAAGCACTAAGCTTCTGTCAAAGTTTGTGGGTCCATATAAAATTGTCGAAGTTATGGGGAACGATCGCTACAGAATTTCCGATGTACCTGGCTTTAAAAAGAAAGGTAAATCCTATGAAACTGTAATAGCTGCAGACAGGGTCAGACCTTGGATTCATGTAAAAGCTCTGGAGGTACATAATACAGACAATAGTAGCACTAGTAGCGAGCACAATAGTGATATTGAGTAAATGTTATATTAAGTAATTGTATAAGTGCACTTGTTTAAGAAAAGGTTCATATTAAGACAACCTTTCCTATGATTGATTTATAGTTTTGATAATTTTCATTGCATCAAAAGTTCCGAATGTTATGATTTTAATTAACTAAGTTATTTACATTAAATTTTTAATTGCTGTTACAAGAAGTACATGATAGCCTAATGTGAAAATAATGTGATTTTTGTTACAGTATGTACAATTTAGTTGTATAGAAAGACAAATAATTTATTTATATTTTGTTTTATGTAGACGTGCGCCAGGTGTCTGCACGTTATCGGATGGCCGAATGTTATGATTTTTATCTTAATATAGTTTTAAACTGTAATTTTGTGTGTTACAAGGGTTATTTTATTTGATTTCTATTTAATATATTTAAATGTACCATTGTTAACCGTTTTAAATTAATGTTTTTTTTATAATGGCAACCCTGTATCAAGCTGTCATTCCAAAGCTGTCAGGAGTGGGGATCAAGCTTAATAAAAGGTGTGGCCACAAAGGACGGAGAGCATTCTTGACTGGAGCTAGTCGTGACAACTTGATAAGGGTAACCTATGCCCGTTTGAGCACACAATTTGTAAATATAACTGTATAAGGGTAACCTATGCCCGTTCAAGCATACAATTTTTAAATAGAGCTGTATAAGGGTAACCTATGCCCGTGGTGTTGCAAACCAAGTATTATAAATAAAAGGAAGATTAAACAGTTCTACTGTACGTGAAGTGTTTTATTTTAGTAGGTAATACAGAGAATATTGTAAAGAGGTTCGAAATTTCACTGATGCCGGTGTGTCGCCCATTAGCTCAGTTGGAAAGAGCGCTGGCACGGATAGCCAGAGGTCGCGGGTTCGAGTCCCGGCATGGGTGGAATTTGTAGCCTCTAAATAGGTTTTTAAAATTTCAAGCGCTGAGGTATTTCAACACCTCATATATTTCGGTTTTCTCAGGATGTTTTCCTTCACGTTATTGCTACTACAACTTCACAAATGTACATTACTTAGAAAATAAAGTCATTGCTACATGCCCGCACTGGGCATCGAACCTGGGTCTCTCCATTACTACTCCATTATTCTACAAACTGGGCTGGTGATGCTTCTAAAAATGTATTTAATGTTTACACTATTTTTATTTTTAATGCACTAACCCGTGCTAAGGAACAAATTTAAAAACCTATTTAGAGGCTAAAAATTTCACCCATGCCGGGATTCGAACCCGCAACCTCTGGCTATCCGTACCAGCGCCTCTAAATAGGTTTTTAAAAATGTATTTAATGTGTATCTATCTATTTAAAATCTGCCTATCTATTTAATAAGGCTTTATTAAGGATATACTTTTGGAAAACTATTTAAAATATAATTACGTACTTTAAAAACCTCCACCCATACCGGGACTCGAACCCGCGACCTCTGGCTAACCGTGCCAGCGCTCTCCCAACTGAGCTAATGGGCGACTTACCGGCATCAGTGAAATTTTGAACCTCTTTACGTACAGGCAGCAACATCTGGCTGAATAGTTGGGAGAGCGCTGGAACGGTTAGCCAGAGGTCGCGGGATCGAGTACCGGCATGGGTATATTTTTTAGCCTCTGTATAGGTTTTTTAAAATTGTCCTTAGCACGGGTTAGTGCGTTAAAAGGAATATAACTACATACTTCCCAAGGGATCCCGGTAATTCAAAGAACAATATTATTGCGTTGTCGACGGTGCACTTTTATAACACAGTTTTGAAACAATAGCCTTTGAATAGACCAATTTCCATTGAATGTTAACTCAATTGACCAAAACGTACCTCATTAAACGGCTCAAGCAAGCTTGAAGTTACCAAATTCACCGAAATCCATTGGGTAACGTTATCCGTAGTGTAGGTAATATTTTTTACTATAAAAGCTGTTCCAACGAACGTAGGTACTGCCACAGAAGGGACCATCCATAAATTACGTCACATGTTAAGGGGGAGGGAGGCGGTCATCGAATAATTGTGACATTGTGTGATTGGGGGTGGGAGGGGGCCTAAGTTACGTGACATCACATTTTCGAAACTCACCCAAAACTACGTGTTAAAACACGAACTTTCCACTATTCACGATATACTCAAAACATTTGCAACTCTTGATATAAAACTAATCGCGGAACTGCTGTTTGAGTTCAATAATTCCTGAATATAAAATAGAAAAATATATGACGTCACACCTAGGGAGCGGGGGTCTCACAAATGTGACCAGCTGTGTTAAGGGCGGGGAGGGGTAAAAAAATTCCGAATCTCAGGAATTCCGAAATTCCTGAGACGTACTTTATGGATGGCCCCGAACCAATTTATACGATTCCTAGATTACCATGGCAACGCAATAAATAAATATCTTATGAGTTTGGCTTGACAAAAGGTATGGTACCAATAAAATATTATCTCCAGTCCCTGAATCGTAAAAAAATGTCCTCCGGGTACTTGTCGCGGACTCAACGCCTACGGTGTGCGGTCAGTTTGTTCCCCGGAAATTGAGTGAAGCGTACGCTATGGAAACAAATATTCTGAGTTTACATTGTGTTGTAATTTACATGAAGTTAAAAAAGAAAAAGCGTTTTAAAAGAGAACACCGAACTTTTGTCCAGTCCGGTCTCTTGATGTCCTCGGTAACTTGAGGGACCTTTTGTACGGGGTACTATTAGCCCTTTGTGTGCGTTACTCGATACAATTTATAAGAGATCTATATCGACGGACAAAAGAGTAACCGGGGGATAGTCCCTCGACTGCGCAGGCCTTAAGTCTCAATTGAGATCTTTGTTAACTGTATGCAAAGTTTCTCCAGTAGCCCTATAATCTTATATGGAAGGTTTATAGCTTCCAGAGCCAGAATACTTTGTGCATTTTTTTCTAAGAAATGAACAGTTGTAAAATAAATAAAAATCAAATAAGAACTTATTTGATTTTTTCTGCTGTCCTGACAAATCTCTTAGTTTTCATCAACATACGTAAGTCGCTTCACGCACGCACGCCGGTTTTCTGTACTTTTTATCTTGTCTTGCGCTGAGTCATCATACACCCACTATGTCCCCACCGAGGGGCACAGGTCTCTTCCCTGCGTTAGGTATAGATAGGCCATACTCCACCACGGGGGCCAAGTCCGGATTAGTGGAGGCTTGCAAGACTAGTGGCTGGTCTTACTGTCAAAGTTTTTCTTGCGCCGAATACATCCACTATTTTACGTGAAGTATAGAAAAAGAAAGACGAGAATCATCGCCATTTGCGATTTGGAGTTGAAGATGTTTATTTTTAGCCACTCAATACGACCTCAAGAGTATCATCTAGGGGGCCTACTCTAAACGACGTGACATAGTGAAAGATTTTTAAAGTGATAGATAGATAGATATATATTATTTATTTTGTGCAATAAAGTATTATATATTATATTGTGCAATCAATTAAACCTAACTGCAAAGTAGGTACTCGGGGCTGCAAGTGATGCAAATTACTTCAGGCAGATGTCGCTGCCTGTACGTAATACAGAGAGTATTGTAAAGAGGTTCGAAATTTCAGTGATGTTGGTGAGTCCCCCATTAGCTCCGTTGGAAAGAGCGCTGGCACGGATAGCCAGAGGTTGCGGGTTTGAATCCCGACATGGGTGGAATTTTTTGCCTCTAAGTAGGTTTTTTAAAATTGTCCTTAGCACGGGTTAGTGCATTAAAAAAAAGAATATAATAAAGTATTCTTAATAACAATACTAGTCGTTCCGGTGAACTTACTACCGCCACAGAATCTGATTCTTGTTTCCATGTCAACGCAACAAATAAATATAGGTAATTAGATATTGGCTTGAAAAAAGTTACGGTAACAATAAAATAGTATGCCACGAGAATGCATTGCACGGTATATCAAGTATCCCAAGTCTTAATTTAGATCTTTGTTTATCTGTTTGCCTAGTTTCATCTTAATCCGTTCAGGCGTTACAGCGTGATTGAGTAACAAACATCCAAGCATATTTACAAATTTAACATAAATCAAATTATTCGGCCGTCCCCAGGCATACGGTCTGTCTTCGATCGAAACTTCCCTTTACGTATATTGGAAGCGCACGATCGCCTGCTATTCCCTATAGCTCTAATTATAAGCTGGATAATATTAAAATATAATATTTTTTAGCTTAGTTTTTCTTCCTAATTCCATGCATTTACTTATTTTTTGTAAATCCTCATGAAACGAATTTTCTAATGTGATTCTTGTTGGCATACCCAACAGATAATTAGATATAGCAACATTTGTGTTAGCTATCTCTCTCTCTTCGACCACACCTCGACGCCATAACGTGTACCTTGTGCTCCACAATTAATTAATTAAATTAGTTATCATTTTCTACGCCACAAGTGGTTTTACTCGAGACCGGCGCGGCTTCCACGTCCACGATAAGGCCAAGCATCAACCCCTACAATTCTAACCGTATAAAAAAGCTCGTAATTGGTCTATGTTAAGTCTAATTAATTGTCTACCCAAATTGTATTTGCACTGTGAGCTTCTAGTGATTAAATTATTATTATTAATCTTTATTTCTTTATTTAGAAGCGCTCGTGGCCTAGGTGAACCGAGTGATTGGAATCAATCACTTGGTTAAGCAACAACAGGCGCGGTCAGGTACGGGATGGGTGAGCGTCCTGTGACTACCGCTAGTGGCATTTTTCCGAGCGCTTCCGTGCTTCGCAAGGCACGTTAAGCCGTTGGTGCCGGCTGTCATATAATGGCAGTCGTTAAGCCATGTCAGAGGCCTTATGGGCGGCTTGATAACTTCTGACAGTGAGGCCCGGCCACTGTCTCACAATCCTCCACCAACCCGGACTTGGCCCCCGTGGTGGAGTATGGCCTAACCTTTCTGCGATGCAGGAAGAGACCCGTGCCCCAGCAGTGGGGACGTATAAGGGTTGATAACGAACGAATCTTTATTTGGAAATCCAACAGCACAAAATAACAAAAAAAATTTGCAAACAATTATTGTAACAATAAAGCCAAAAATAGATTTCAAATATTAATATACAATATCAAGCAGGCTGATTATAGATAGATAATTATAGATATCAAGCAGGGGAGAAAACTAAATATTAATATTTTAAAAACCTATTTAGAGGCTAAAAATTCCACCCATGCCGGGATTCGAACCCGCGCCCTCTGGCTATCCGTGCCAGCGCTCTATCCAACTGAGCTAATGGGCGACTCACCGGCATCAGTGAAATTTCGAAATTTTAAAATTGTCCTTAGCATGGGTTAGTGCATTAAAAATTAAAATAGTTTAAATATTAATATGTTTTAATTAAATGGAATTGGGAAGTGGACGGGGCGAGGACAGGGAGGGGTGTATGTGTGTACGTGTTTGTGTGTGCGTGAGTGTATGTGTGTGTGTGTGTGATCGTAAATAAAATGAAATAATCATCACCATCACCTCCGCCAATTACTGGTGGGCGTTCAGCCATCACGCCATCTTTCGCGCTCTCCCGCCATTCGCATTCACGGACGAGACAAGAGAGATATAAATCAGAAAGATCCGCAGTAGGCTCAAGGCTGAGAAGAATCTCGTAAACTCACGATGACCCAAATATCGATATACCGTTGCGTCCTTCGCTCCAGCGCGGAGCCGACCGGCTGGTTGCCCTGAGAATGGCGGCGCGCTCGGAATTCGAACTAGGAAAACTTTGATGTTATTCATTATTAGTGAATCGTGAAAACATTTGATGAAAAGAAGAAGAAGAGGAAATAACATTTATTGTAGCCACAGTGCACACGTCACAATATTAAAACAAATTTCAAACACATTACATTTGTGATGTTGTAATAGTACATTACACAACTAGGGTGGTAATACAAAGAAAGGCCGAGATCGCAGAAGTTTGCGGCCCGAGCTGCAAGCGAGGGACGTAAATATGCGATCGAGGTTTCTTTATTACCTCCCGTGTTGTGTACATCTTTTTATGTCTACACTTGGCCAGAAAGCGGTTTTTTCCGTACGCGCAGCGTGCGGAAAAAGCCACTTTATTGCCAGGTGTGGCATAAAGCTTTTAACAAAATAATAAAACTGGAACAACTTCAACTTTTCGCTTTATTTAAAATGTGTTTGTTTATTTCAATGATGATATAAACAGAAAAGTGGATAAAAATAGTGTTAGGAATATTTTAGTAGTAGAGACTGGCAACAATCTCATGACGTCACCGTTCCTATATAAAGCGTGCGCCGTACTCGCTCCTGCCTCTTTTGCTGTCTGGATTTACTTCTAGTAGGTTCGTCGTGGTTTGTCGCCAGTCCGGTGAGGTTATATTTCCGTTACTTTTGATTTGTGTTCCTTGTAACTAGAGTGCTATGTGCTTTGTAAATTCTTATAAGACTATTTGAGAAAAGATTATTCGAGTGGAGTTTCTTGGCTGCCTTCTTCTCCACTACGGCTTCAGCCCGAAGGTGGCTCAGGAATTTGACATTGAATTAAATTTCTGAAAAGGCCGCTCATTTCTATTATTTCTACGCCTGATTCCTTACAATAGAATAAGCAAAATAGTCAGGACTAGTCGAAATGTGAAGTAGTAATGCTAAAAACATGGCAAAAAATGAGGGAAATCTCAAAAATGGGTGAAGTAATTTTAAATTTTGGAAATGATAGACTTAAATGAAGAAATATAAAAAAAGGTGCAAAGTGGTTTGCACCGAAAAGTGGTTTGCCAAAAGAGCACGGCGTGTCACTGCTGCTATAAACGGCAACTGACTCAGCAATATCCTGATGGGCAAGCCTTTAACGCTGATTTTCAGTCTATTACACAGTTCAGTACAGTTCTATTTATTTTCAACACTACCAATTTTCAGTTTCATTTGCATTATAGGCTTCTGTATCTCATGGGCCAGTCTTTCCTATGGATTAGGTCTACTAAGCTATCAGTATGGTACGGGTGCTGGCCAAGCCTACGCCATCTAAAACAATGCCTCAGGCACTGTAGCGTTCGAGCGGACCCTGCACCCAAAGAATAAACAGAACTCTTTTAGTATTACTACGTTGTACATCCATCCGTCTGTCCATCAAGACTCTTTATCTCGGAAAATCTAGTTGAAATCAGTTTTACAATAGGTTTTCCTGTAAAAGTCAATATCAGAAATATTAACAAAATTTTTTAGAACCACAGGTTCAGGACTTAGGTTCTAGAACGTAAAGTCTACGACCTAACAAAAACAACCTAATAACAACTTAGCACTTAAATCGATTTCCGCTAAAACATATGATTTTTTTTTCCATAACAACGTTTTCGTTCGGAAACCCTCTAGTACGGCGCGGAAGAACGCCATTTAATTTCTGAACGAAAGCTGTTACCACTTCAAGAGTTCCGTACAATTTGTTAGCCCATTCATGTACAGTTAATGACCGGTTCTGACACTGTTGCAGACCACTCTATTACGACCATCGCTTTTGAACAACTGGTTTCAAACAAGAGGTCATCGGCACTGGTTTAAAAAATCCGGTACTTACTCGGCTTTTTATCTGGGGACTTTTGCTTGAAAACTTTTTGGAAGTCACAGTAGGCCTCCAGAAGAACTTGACCAAGATTCTACTGATATGATCTCTGATTAAATATGCATAAGTACAAACGCAGAGGTCACGGGAATGTGGTTATTGCATTCGGTGAACGGTACAGTTAGCAAGAAACCGGATTGAATTTAAAACTGATTAACTTCCTCGATGCAATAGGCAGCTGTTTTTGTCGTAAAAAACGGGCTAACGTACGGTAATTGGGGCAGTTGGTTGTTTGAGTTCCGTACGTACTCGAACAGTATAATACCCGCCAGATAACTTGAACATAAATTAACAGAGTCGGGAGCTATGGAGATATCTCCTTCAGGCGTTGGCTGGGACATACCCTTGGAAGACGTAATAAAAATTAAGTGATCTACTTATAATAAAATTTAGTTTCTAATAGGCGTGACGACAGTATCAAATAATCAAAGAATTAACGATATTAGGGGAAAATACACATAAAAAGTATATATTATTTTTAATGCACTAAGGACAATTGAGGGGTTATTTGGAAAAACAACCAATGTGACAAATAAAATAAAATAAAATATGATTTTGATGTTTATGGTTAGCTTCGTACTTTCCTTACAAGATCCAAACTCTGGTTTTAGACAAAACAACCTATGTCCAAAGTTATTCAAGGAACAACTATACTACAAATTATTTGATTATAAGGCATTGTAAACAGTTTTTTATGTCTCTTATAAAATTGAGCTATGCAGACATTGGCTGTTTTTCCAAATAACCCCTCAATTTTAAAAACTTATTTAGAGGCTAAAAACTCCACCCATACAGAGAGTACAGAGAGTACGTAATACAGAGAATATTGTAAAGAGGTTCGAAATTTCACTGTTGCCGAATCGTCGAATATGACGCCACGCCCAGGTAAAAATACCAGGTAAACGTAATCACTAGTAGTCACAACATAGCACGGGTGAAGTTTACCAATGTTAGCCTAAACGTGACGTCACGCGGTGTGATGGCTGTTTCGGTACAAATGACTGAAAGCAGTGTTCTAACTTTTATTTTATTGAGAATATTGGTAATGTCGTTTTCTTTATGAAACTAAATGAGTGTTTTAAATGCTTTAATATTAAAAAACTATTTAGAGGCTAAAAATTCCACCCATGCCGGGATTCGAACCCACGACCTCTGGCTAACCATGCCAGCGCTCTCCCAACTGAGCTAATGGCCGACCACCGACAGTGGTCGTGATCAGTGAAATTTTGAACCTCTTTAAAATACTCTTTTTCACAGAAAATCTTGTAGAATGTTTTTAGGAAGAGAAGCGTCTCAAGTTAAGCACCGCTGTACCGCTACGTTAGCGGACAACCGAGTCTTATTTATTTTGTCTACGTTTGTTTGAGTGTCGGAGTGCACTTCGGTGTTCTAGGGAAGTATGACGTGAGAAATACCGCTAAGCTACCGTTAAACTCTGGCAGTGATTTGGGACGAAGGCAAATGGGCTAGGATAGGCACACAGAGATGGAAATCACACAAACTAGGGCCTAGTTAACCTAGGTTATGTAATAAATCACTCCTATATTATATTGTTCACTGGCACTACCCCTTCCACTGTCCGCATTATCGTGGGTTAGCTAGAAGAAAATACTATATAGTATTAAGCTCGCCTTTGCACAAATTTGTTTTAGTGTAATAAAGAATTTTCATTCATTCATTCATTTAGTTCTGCGCATTTAATCTTGAGCGATTCCTTTAGGATAAGACCGCCAATTGTATAACATTACTTAGTTTTAAGAAATCATGGTTGTATTATTTTTCTGGTTGCGCAATAAAGTGTTCTCTATCTATCTATATATAGTCTAACTGTCAAGTTCTTTATTAATTTGACAGTAAGACGATTGGGATTGCTTAGCATTTGATGCGCAGAGCTGGGGCCTAGTTTGGGCATTTTTTATATGGTTGTGTTTCTATTCTAGCCTATTTTCTTCTGTTTTCTATTTTCTTCACCCTACTTTCTATTCTGTTCCAAATCATTGTTAACCTCTGGCAGTGATCTGGGTTCTAGGATAATGGGCTGGGATATGAATACAAAAATGGAAATAACCCAAACTGCGGCCTAATTCTGCGCATCAAATCCTAACCGATTTCAATCGTGAACTTTAAATTTTCGTACTAATTTGACAGACGATTGGGATCGCTTAGGATTTGACACGCACAGCTAGCCCCTATTTTTTAAAATTCTTATGTATCAATGTCTTGTTCTTCTTCTTCAGGCTATATTAGTCCACTGCTGGACATAGCCCTCCCCTAATGAGCACCATAGCGCAAGGTTGTGCCATCATTGCGGGGTAGTGCCCATAATCCCCACCCTGGGCATGCGGGTTGGGGATCGCAGTTTGGTGGAATTGTACCAAATTGGTTGAATTGCAGGGGGCGCTGCTGCCCACCCGCCGGTTTGTGTCCCTTAGTCGCCTTTTACGACACCCGCGGGAAGAATTTATATTAATGTAATTGGTGCAAATTAAATGAGTAAATGTACAAAGGCGTGCTTTGTAAAATGTTAGTGTTCCCAGTAGTTGTCTCCAAATTAGTACGCCTGGATCGCTGAAATAGTACGAAAATCGCTGAAATAGTACGAAAATGGATGTAATAGTAGAAAATTTTCTTTTCCATTTAAAGATATATTATGTAAATAAAAATTGTTAACAGACACGTGCACATACATATTTTATGGCTTGAAGTAAAGTTTCAGAAAAAACCTGCTACTATTTTCTTATGCATCGCTTTTCCAGTTGTAGACTCACAAATTTTAAATCAAAACATGTGCAATGTCAATAGTTAATGCTCAAAGAGTCGAGGTAGAACAAGCGCAAAGAGATACCATAGACAAGGCAATCAGAATTATCTTTTTAATTTATTGCGAGCACGGAGTTGATACATTTTGGGGATCAAGTTGTAAAAGGTACGAAATACGAGTAGTACGATCTAAAGCAAGGTAACTATTTTCTTATGCATCGCTTTTCCAGTTGTAGACTCACAAATTTTTAATCAAAACATGTGCAATGTCAATAGTTAATGCTCAAAGAGTCGAGGTAGAACAAGCGCAAAGAGATACCATAGACAAGGCAATCAGAATTATCTTTTTAATTTATTGCGAGCACGGAGTTGATACATTTTGGGGATCAAGTTGTAAAAGGTACGAAATACGAGTAGTACGATCTAAAGCAAGGTAACTATTTTCTTATGCATCGCTTTTCCAGTTGTAGACTCACAAATTTTTAATCAAAACATGTGCAATGTCAATAGTTAATGCTCAAAGAGTCGAGGTAGAACAAGCGCAAAGAGATACCATAGACAAGGCAATCAGAATTATCTTTTTAATTTATTGCGAGCACGGAGTTGATACATTTTGGGGATCAAGTTGTAAAAGGTACGAAATACGAGTAGTACGATCTAAAGCAAGGTACGGCGAAGGTATGTTGAACGGTGAAATAGTGCGATTTTCGTACCAAAAACTACGATCTGGCACCGATACCCTCTGATAGAAGGCCTGTGCCCAGTAGGACGTAGGCATATAGGTTGCATTATAAACTTAAATTAGTTACGACGTGGTAACCTATGGTTGCTGTGTGGTGTCGGCCTAGAGAATAGCACCAACCCAATTCTTCCCGCGGGTGCCGTAAAAGGCGACTAAGGGACACAAACCGGGGGGTGGGCAGCAGCGTCCCCTACAGGTACAATTCCACCGAACTGCGATCCCCAACTCGCATGCTCAGCGTGGGGATTATGGGCATTACCATATGATAGCACAACGTGGCGCTCTTTAGGGGAGGGCTCTGTCCAGCAGTGGACTAGTATAGCCTGACGACAACCTATGGTGAAGGATCAACGACGCCCGGCCAACCTGTTGCACCTAATCTAACCTAACGTCTAATCTCATACAGTTGAATGACCGTCAACTCTAATCCGACGCCCGTCAATTTTATATCATAGTGTATATTAAAGTACTCCCAGATTGCGCTTTCACATGTAACCCAGCCTGCCAGCCGGGTACCGGTGACTCTCGTCTAGGATTAAAAGCCTACAATTCGAGGACCACCAGTGGCCGAGTTAGCTAACTCAGGTAGTGGGAAGTCGATGGATGTCATTCCACACGTGTTTGTCTTGAGTGTTAATCGATGTCGGGGTGAATGGTGTTATGTAATACAGCTTTTGTTGTATGCACTCCTATTAACAGTGCTGAATGTTGATTTTGGCTATCGTCATTATACGGATTTGATTATGAATGATAAGAAGCGCTCGTGGCCTAGTCGAACCGAGTTATTGGAATCAATCACTTGAGTTAATCAGGTTATTTGCTGTAATCAGTTGGACCTAGTCGCGTGGAGAAACATGTATCTTGCCCATATCTTGACGACCTCTGTGGCGTAGCGGTAGCCCATCTGCCTACCATACAAGAGGGCCCGGGTTCGAATCCCGGCTGGGGACAAAAAAAAACCCGAGCGCTTAAGTGCTTCGCAAGGCACGTTAAGCCGTTGGTGCCGGCTGTCATGTAATGGCAGTCGCTAAGCCATGTCAGAGGCCTTATGGGCGAGTTAATAACTTCTGACGGTAAGGCCCGCCACTGTCTTACAATCCTCCACCAATCCGGACTTGGCACCCGTGGTGGATTATGGCCTAACCTTCCTGCGATGCAGGAAGAGACCCGTGCCCCAGCAGTCGGGACATACAAAGGGTTGATATCATCATCTTAATTTTTATGCTGTATTTTCTTTTATATTCTCCCGGGATATTACAGGATAACCTAGTATGGGACTATGAAAGTAATAGTGCTGTTTGCTAAATTATGAGCGAATTGACTATAAAAGGTTTTTTTTCTGATGTCCATTATACTCCGTTTCTACTTTCCAAGGTAACTCTTGTTAATAAATATACTTTTAAATGTAGGTATACCCTAATTGCGTACCCATGAAGAAATACACATTAGTTTAATGAATACAGCCTCATTTCTCCAAAATTACATGCCACTTACCTCTAATGAAGAATGTGGTGGGCACTTGATGCTTAACAATAAAAAAAAACCGGCCAAGTGCGAGTCAGACTCGCGCACCGAGGGTTCCGTACAAACCTGTATTATAGACCTGAGTATTTGGTATGAATTTCAATTTAATACCTCTACGCGTTTATGAGGAAATGGGTAGTAAGTTTAAAATTATTAAAAAAATATATATTATGTGATGTAACTAAAAATTTATGGTTTTCGTATTTTTTCCTTTATCTATGCTATAAGACGTTGCTTCGTACCAAATTTCAAGATTCTGAGTTCACGGTGTAACGTTTTATAACTTTTATAATTAATAAATAAACTCTGGAACGACTTCAGGTGTGATTTTATTTGTAGATTTATAGTAACTTTAAAACAGAAAACTGGATAAAAACGGAGAAGCAGGTAAAAAGTCAGATCTGGTCAAAGGGTAAAGTAGTAGTAGTGAAAAAATGAGGGAAATCGAAGAATGAGTGACAAAATTTAAATATTTGAAAATGATAGATAGAAAAAGAAATAAAAATGGTGTAAAGAGGTTTGCACCATTACACTACCCGGGGGCAACCGGTAAAAAAAAATATTTTTTAGATATATTTAATAAAAAAAAATATATCTAAAAAAATTTTTTTTTTATAAAAAATATAGTCAAGTTAACTTATATAATTTAAAATTTAAAGTCAAGGTTGAGAGTAAAGTCGATGAAGGTCGGGGATGTGGGATGGTAAGTAAATATAGTTATTCTTAAATATTAAAATAAAATATAAAAGATGGGCGATGAAAAAAATTTTGAGTGTGTGGGGTGATATCAACAATGAATATTTACATTAGGCAGTTCCACTTTTATTCATCATCTATCGTTCATCTCTAGCATGCATCATCTATCATTGTCTTCATCTAAAGTGAAGGTGAAGACGTTCATTCAGTATAGACAAAATCTATTTTTATTAATTAGATTTATCCAGAAACTGGCCTAAATTAGTAATAGGCTTATTTAGCCAGTTACCACCCGCTGGTATTCGGTAGTGGTAAGGCTTATTTATTGAGTCACAATCCGCTCTATGAAAGTTATTTACATTTTAACAATATTTATAATATTGGGTACATAGTACCCGACGGGGTAGAATCCGTCGTAGTAGTGCTCTCAAGAGCTATGGTGGGGTAAACACCGTAACGCGTTTAATTAGATAACGCGATTGATAAATAAATTAGTTGACCTAGGCTTATTTAACGTGTTGTCGCCGCACCTGATTGAATGTTTGGATGTTCTAAAAAAATGGTTAGTAAATGTCCTGGAGGATAGTGGTGTAAGTGTGCTTAGTAAGCACTAAAGGATAGGTAAGTTAAAAAGGTGCTCTAAGTTTATGTTAGAGATACACCTGGTAAGTAAAATTAAATAGAAGATTGAATAAATAAATAGACTTTGGTATGCAAATGAGTCCGAATAGGTGATGTAGTGTATATAAAAAAATTAAAACTAAAAAGGTAGCGTTTATAGCCGTTAAGGTAGTTAATAAAATAAATAAATGAAGGTGTATATATTTTACAAGTATTTACAATTTAATATTAACGAGGAATCGTATTTAAGGGTCGTATAGGGGTTTATTCTCTAAGTCTTAGTGGGGTATAGGCTTGATGTCTTTAATATGCCATCGACCTAGAGGTTTATTAGAAAAGTCGATTAAGTCGTAAATAAGGGGTGATATTTTATTTTGTATAATACATTTTGTAAATTTCGGAGCTAATTTGGCAGTGAAATGCTTGTCTGAGGAGCTCAAGGGGTAGTTACGCTTCCAGACGACATCTCCAGTATTAAATTCGAGGTCTAGATGGTGTTTATTGTAGTATTTTGTATTAGCTTGATGCGCTTTAAAAATGCGATGTTGTACTTTCGAGAATAGGGGTCTTAAATGACCAATGTTTTCAGCGTACTCGTCGCGAGGGGCAAAGATTAGGTCGTCTGAGAGGTCTTTGGAATCGTATGTTGTTCCGCAGGCTGGCAACTCGCGACCGAAGACTAAGTATGCTGGAGTAAATTTAGTGGTTTCATTTACTGCTGTATTGATAGCGAATTGTATTTTGTTTAAATTAACGTCCCATGTGCGGTGATCTTCGTCGACAAAACATGCGATTGCTGTAATTATCGTTTTATTGTATCTTTCGACCGTATTGACCTGGGGGCAATAGCGTGGTGTGTAGTGAATTTTAGGTATGTCGTAAAGTGTGAATAGGTCGTGTAGTTCCTGGCTTATCATCTGAGGGCCGTTGTCTAATATTATGGTTTCTGGTATGCCGTAGACCATAAAGACAAGGTTCTCTAATATGTGCCTGATGATACCTGAAGTTGCTCGTTTAATTGGGAAGATTAAACAATATTTGGAAAAGCAACATGTTACGACAAATATGAATCTGTTAAGTTTACGTGTTATAGGTAAAGGGCCAATGAGATCGATAGATATGCATTGAAAAGGTCGAGAGCAAGTTTTAGGCTTGCCCATAAGGCCAATAGTTTTTTGGTTTTGATGTTTGTATGCAAGGCACGTATCGCATTTAGAAACGAAGGACGCGATGTCTTTATACATGCCTGGCCAGAAATAGGACTGTTTAATACGGTGATGAGTTTTAAGGGTACCGAAATGAGCGGCCGTGGGTGTGGAGTGGTTTTCTGTTATAATCGTATGGATAAGATCTTTGGGAATCACTTGTTTCTAAGTAAATTCTGAGTTATATGGTGTATTAGAGCGTGTATATCTATAGAGTTTATCGTCTTTAATCATGTAGTCAGGTGTGGAGGTTGGATTAGTTTTACATTTAGTGAAGATATCGGTAAACCATTTGTCAGTGGTTTCTGTAGGGTTAAAGTTAATAATGTTAACAGGTATGGAACGGGATAAAATGTCGGGTACTACATGGTCTTTGCCTTGTTTATGTTTGATGTCGAAATTGAACATTGAAAGGCGGATACTCCAACGGGCTAGTCTACCTGTGGGATTATCCAATTTTAGGAACTACTGGAGAGCTGCGTGATCAGTGTAAATGGTTTACCGATATCTTCTATCTTTGGTAATCGTACTCGTATTTGCCTTCGCAGTCGCAGCGTAGTCGCGGTGGGTGGGCTTTGTCGCCTCGGCGTATCAAGCCGTGGGGTGACGTTGGGTTTCGTTATTATCGTTGGGCGCCAGTGTAACGTTTTATAACTTTTATAATTAATAAATAAACTCTGGAACGACTTCAGGTGTGATTTTATTTGTAGATTTATAGTAACTTTAAAACAGAAAACTGGATAAAAACGGAGAAGCAGGTAAAAAGTCAGATCTGGTCAAAGGGTAAAGTAGTAGTAGTGAAAAAATGAGGGAAATCGAAGAATGAGTGACAAAATTTAAATATTTGAAAATGATAGATAGAAAAGGAAATAAAAATGGTGTAAAGAGGTTTGCACCGTTACAACGGGAAGCACCCTGTAGGTTTTGATTCCCTTGCAAGTGTCGAAAAGGATGATGGGCACAAATGTATGGAACCTGGTCCTGACACCAATCGGAATGAGTAATACGTCGTTGGAAAGGTATTTTTTTGTAGAATAAGAATAATCGAAGCGCTAGTCCCGATTTTCTGTCCAATTTGAGTAATCATACGTTAAAAGTTTTTTTTTATTTAATTTTTTTTCTGTTGTTTTAATTATTTTTGATATTTTTTCGACATTGTATATCGATTTTAATTACAAATGATCAGCATTGATTATTATATTATCATTGTTTGTTTATTATCGAAGTAAATAAAACAAGTTCAGAGTAAGTTTTATCGTTTAATGTGTTTCATCCATGATAATGTTATTTAAAAATAGTGCTGGTTCAGTAAAGCCTTCATGTCTAGCATATCCTAAATACCACACAATAGATATAATATGCGCACAGGAACCTATCGTGCGGCGTCCTGTCAAACATGTGCAATAATGTTGTAATATGTTTCTACTATTTCTGTCTAATAATATATAGCAAAAATATTGTTTTGATCGTACATGTCGGGACTGTATGCGTGCACGCAACAGCCACGCATCTTCGTGGATCCCATATTCATGGATATCCTCCAAAGCAGCTTCTCTATAAGTTTCTATAAGATATAAGCCGTTGTTGAGGTGCTCGCTGCAATATGATTTTGCCAGTTTTAACTGATATGTCCCCAATGACAGCAAAATCACGTCCTGTTCCCTCAATCGTGGAAAGTCTTGAATGTCATTTGCTTCCAATCTCTGGAAATTGGCTCTTCTGTTGTTTAATCTTTTTGCTTCTACATAATCATATAACACGTTTGGGGTTTGCCTTCTTTCAACAATTTTTTGTAAAAAAGCTTCTGCGTGTTGGCTATCGACAATAGGCCTGTGGAAGTGATTTGTAATTGCTGCTGCAATCATAAAATCCCCGAACATATTAGGCATTGTGTTATTAAAATATTTTTGGCGCAACAGCTTGAAATCTCTTTTGAAACGCCCGTTAACCACTTCCACTACCCATCGGCACATTGTCACCAGCCGGGAATCATTTGCTTGAGAAGTCGTGAGCTGCGACTCTTCCCGGTTCTTCGTCGGGGGGACGTGAAATTCGTAGCCACATGCTTCTATATGCTGCAGACTATCCCTGAACCCGCGGTCCAAAATAAATACGTCATTCGGCTGAAGCAATATATGAAGGGGATTTTCCTCGTCAGTCATTAAGTCGCTCATTATCTGCGCATCAGTTTTTGTTGCAGCGTATGGTCCTTTAACATCTATAATGTCAGTGGTTACGATTAAAAATGGTTTCAACAAGTTTTGGAACTTGTGTAAACTGTAGGATTGCCTCTGAAACAAAAAGTTTGAACTCTTGTATATATAAATATACGTACCATCGCAAATAATAATGGCTTTATTGTTGTCTTCATTTCCATACAGTGCTTTTGGAATCCTCAAGTTTCTCTCCAATATATCTTCTCTATTCATGTGATCCACTCCCAAGTGTCGCACAACGTAGTCAGTGCTAAGACACTCTCGTGCGATGGCCAACTGGCGTTCGAGTTTTCTCCGAGACATGTTAAACAACGTCGCAAGTCTCGCGTTGGGTTCTCCTGTGCGTAGTTTCGTTAGTAAAATGCCCAAAGTGGTTCTGGGATCTGCACTTCTATTTCTTAATAATGGATTTTGCTCTAAGATGGCATTAAATTCATCATTAGTACGTCCAGTCGAAAAGTGCATTTCTTCTTCATTCATGCCTCGGTCGCTAAAACGTAATCTGGGTGAGTTTAAGGCATTTCGCATTAGGTCACAAACATCCCTGAAGTGGGCAGCCGTAAAGTCATGGGA
Source organism: Yponomeuta sedellus (assembly GCA_934045075.1). NCBI lineage: Eukaryota > Metazoa > Arthropoda > Insecta > Lepidoptera > Yponomeutidae > Yponomeuta > Yponomeuta sedellus. The sequence goes on from OW203744.1 coordinate 1,634,443, forward strand.
AATGTTGCAATGTTGGGGCAAATCATCCCAATCATTCCCATTAAGGTGATCGTGACATACTCTGGCACTGTCGGGGATATACAATTTATGTTGAGAAAATACGTGGATTTTAACAACATTTGGAATTCGATGGCGGGTTTCATTAGCGCAGCCATGAAAGATACAATGCGTCGCGGTATTAGGTGCTCTCATATATTCAGGAATATGAAGCATTTCTTCTAATTGCGGTTGTAGTTGTTCTTGCGGTTGTAGTTGTTCTTGCGGTTCTGCTTGTTCTTGCGGCTCCGGCTCGGGTTGAGGGTTTGCATGACCTCTAGTCGCATTTTCGGCTCTTTGCCAGCATCGGTAACATACTCTTCGGGTGTTGTCAAACACGACCTGAAAATGATATATGAAAATGTAAGGAAAAGAAAAACAACTTTGGTTTCCGAAAAATACCTAACAAAATAACGCATTGGGGGTCATTTGTGGGAGGGATTTGTTTTTCTGTCAGAAGGTGTGCGAATCGTCAAATATATGCCACAGATTCACAGATTTCTCAGAGATCTGGTTGCGGTTTTCTGTAGTTGTGTGTACGAAAACAAGGCATACACACAACCACACAAAACCGCAACCACAGTAATTGGTTGTGGTTTTGTGTAGGCCTTGTTTTGGTGGTAAATACATCGTGGAAGACGTAAAAGTGAAAAAGGAATCACTTGAATGTTCTTTAAGCGACCAGAATCACTTATCAATCGGTTTTCACTTTTACGTCTTCGTTACCTCATTTACTACTAGAATAGATCTGGGATGCAGTTGCACATGATTTCAATTGGTTTCCTTTTATATCGAAGGTTCAGTGAGGATCGAGTGGAAAAAAGTGCAATAGGTACAAACCTCCAGAGCAGCGTTTTCTCGTATAAATGTTACTAGCTCCACGTGTGTTCTTGTCAAGGCTTCCGACAGAACGCGTACTTGATATCTGCCTCGGTATAGCCCTCTTCGGCACATTACACAGTTACGGTAACGTTCCATTGCAACGATACAATCCAATCGTTAAGCACCCAAGTCCAATATAAAGCCACGGTCAACAAATAAAACGGGTAACAGAGTCCAAAATGATGCCAAGGTCAAAGTCGATGTGAACAATGAGGAGCGTAATAACGTAGCACTTAACACAATATCAGCAAACGACTGACTACCTGCGCAAGCGGCCAAGCGTTCCTCACCCTAACATACCTGCCCTCGCGCCGTGTCCCGGAGCGCGAGAGGGGTCAAAACCGAATTCCAGCGTTACCCGTGACCGTGAGTGGGAGAGAGAGCGCAATGTCGCTGTCTCGCTCTAATGATTTATGACAGAGTATGCATAGATGTGATTTTCGTAAAAATCATGAGCATCGGTTGAGTTAAACCAGAGATATGAATTTTTCTAATTTCTATTTAGAGCAAAAAATTGTACTTTCCGACGAGCATATTTCAAAATGGACAATTCATACGGATTCGTCTTCATAGAATTTATTTTTTCACTTGAAAAGAGTTATCCAACGACATATGACTCATCTTGATTGGACATAAGGACCAAAACGCCCATCATCCTTTGCGGCATAAACGGCTGTATCTTTTGATTGCGTTGGCTTAGAAGTTTGATTTTTTCACAGCTTCAAGGGACAGTAGACCTGAGTAATTGATATAAATTTCAGCTTCATACCTCCACGCGTTCCTGAGAAAAAGGGTCTTGACAGACGGACGGACGGACGGACAGACGGACAACAAAGTGATCCTATAAGGGTTCCGTTTTTTCCTTTTGAGGTACGGAACCCTAAAAAAAACATAACTGTAATTTCGGAAGCTGTATGTAAAGTGCTCGTGGCCTAGGCGAACCGAGTGACTGGAATCAATCACTTGAGTTAAGAAACCACAGGTGCGGTCAGGTGCAGGATGGGTGACCGTCCCGTGACTACCGCTAGTGGCATTTTTCCGAGCGCTTCCGTACTTAGCAAGGCACGTTAAGCCGTTGGTGCCAGCTGTCATGTAATGGCAGCCGTTAAGCCATGTCAGAGGCCTTATGGACGGCTTGATAACTTCTGACAGTTAGGCCCGCCACTGTCTTACAATCCTCCACCAACCCGGTTTGACAAACTAATCTATTGATTGCTATGTGATCGCATTAAGAACCACTAATTCTGTCTTAATTTAATTTGAATTTTATTTTATGTTTATGCATATTTGCTACGCTTATTTTTATTGCACTACATATATACATCATTATTATACTCTCCTGACCAAACGTAGTTGGGTTTTATTTACAAACAACATTCGCAAGAAAACTTTGCGCGCTAGAGCCACTTTTTACTGCCGCTCCGACTCTCTAAGGTTTGCTGGAAGATATCTCTTTCAGGGATAAGCTCACATTTCTGAAAACGTTTAAAGGACATAAATCGAGATTTGATTGTGCTTAAAACGGAGAATAAAATAAAAAATAGCCCCGAAAGACTTTTCATAGAAACTAATTTCAAGTTCAAAATTTGTTTTTGATAACTTTATTTCCAATCTCCTTCTAAATCTGATTAGATTCAGACTTAAGGCATCAAATTATACATTAGATTATAGTTCTTCTTAAATGGTGTTAGCAATAGATAAACCGCTTGTTTCAGATAGGCTAGGTAGTGGGGTTGAATCCCGACATGCCCCAGTGATTTTGTAGTAGCAACACCACACTCTGAACGCGAAGGAAAGCACCGTGAGGAATTCCGAGTGTCTGAGTTTTCATGTCAGAACTTGATGAATTATGTCTATGAACTATGAGACTGCATGCCTAAATGTTGCATCATGTCACTAACATGAATCCAATGGGGGACTTGCACTAAAAAGTTTTGATACAATAGAAAAGACCACGTTATGAGATAAATAAACGTGGTTATTATTGTGTACGATAATAATACTTCTCATAATGAAACCTTTAGAAAAGTCAATATAGTCACATGGTAAAAAAGGCGCCAAACAAATCGGATACAAATGTGACGTCACAACTGCACGTAACGGCTTATAAGGATGAAGCGTTTATCGATACTGGAGTTAACTCGTAAAATGAAATCTCCTTAAAGTAAATTAGCATCTAACTTTGTTCTTCCTTCCTTTGTTTTTAGGGTTCCGTACCTCAAAAGGAAAAAACGGAACCCTTATAGGATCACTTTGTTGTCCGTCTGTCCGTCCGTCCGTCTGTCAAGACCCTTTTTCTCAGGAACGCGTGGAGGTATGAAGCTGAAATTTATATCAATTACTCAGGTCTACTGTCCCTTGAAGCTGTGAAAAAATCAAACGTCTAAGCCAACGCAATCAAAAGATACAGCCGTTTATGCCGCAAATTTTCGACACTTGCAAGGGAATCAAAACCTACAGGGTGCTTCCCGTGAACTCAGAATCTTGAAATTTGGTACGAAGCAACATCTTATAGCATAGATAAAGGAAAAATTACGAAAACCATAAATTTTTAGTTACATCTCATAATATTTTTTTTTTTAATAATTTTAAACTTACTACCCATTTCCTCATAAACGCGTAGAGGTATTAAATTGAAATTCATACCAAATACTCAGGTCTATAATACAGATTTGTACGGAACCCTCGGTGCGCGAGTCTGACTCGCACTTGGCCGGTTTTTATTGTTGGCAGTAAATGTTAATTCCTTCATCCATTCATTAATTCATACAAAATAATGTTTTTCTTACATCTCTCATAAGACTATTCTGGACATACTCCTCTCCGAAGACATATAGTTTTATCATTGAATTCTCTTGTAGTAGAATTCAATGATAAAACTATATTGTTAACCTAAATTTTGCTGTTTTCAAAATCCCCAAGCCGGAAGCGCTTGTGGCCTAGTGGAACGTGATTGAAATCAATAACTTGGGTTAAGCAACAACAGGCGCGTTCAGGTACTGGATAGGTGACCGTCTCGTAACTAGCGCTAGTGGCATTTTCCAAACGCTTCCGTGCTTCGCAAGACACGTTAAGCCGTTGGTGCCGGCTGTAATGTAATGGCAGTCAGAGGCCTTATGACTTGATAACTTCTATCAGTAAGGCCCGCCACTGCCTTACGATCCTCCACCAACCCGGACTTGGCCCTAACCTTCCTGCGATTTAGGATGAGACCCTTGCCCCAGCAGTCGGGCAAGGGTTGACATCGATAAAAGCAATGTGCATCCAAACTAAGTTCGACGCAAGTTCCCCATTGTCTTCTGTGACCGAAGTGTGTGGATTAAAAGAAACTCAGCGCGGGCCGTGCTAATCGGACTGTGAAATAACACTACAAGCGCTTCGGATTCCGCACGTCTCTTACAAGATTTTACTTTCCTATTTTGTCTCTTTTGCTTGGCATAAAGCTAAACTATTTAATCTCAAGCAGCGATCTGAGCTCGCGACAGGGGAAAATGCGCTTTAATTCGTGAGCCGGATAAGCTATGTTAAGTTGGATATTTGACGGTACGTACGATTAAAAATGTACTTCATTGTTTTCAGTGTACATAGCTTAATTTACTTACGATTCGAGATTCAAATCTAGCTATGAATTTGAGTATCGAAACGATTTTCAGGCTTATGTATACAAAATATTGCACTCACTACTTCCACCCGTCATACATGCACACACACACACACACATACACACACACCAACATCCACACTCATATGTACTCGCATATAAATACATATAGTCTGCAGTCATGATTTTTATAGATAGATAGAATATTCTTTAATTTAAAATATGTATTAAATTATATTTATAACAGTGAATATTTATTAATTAGTGCTGTGGGTTTTGTAAATAAATAAATAAACGAAGGAACGAACGAACGAACGAACGAACAAACAAACTTGCATGGGTAGTAGGATGACAGGAGTCACTAAAATATGGCGCTAAATATTTAATTCACGTCTAATTAAATCTTTATTTATTTATTTAGTTTATTTTGTCTCTATAGGCGGGAATCTGTTATTAGCTCTAAGTAATCTATTTTTATGCTTCTAGCATAATTTTGTAAGCTGACGATTCTCCATCGTGTAAATTAACAATTTTATTAATCTTATATTTTATATCTTTAATAGATTTATGTGTAATACAAATTGCTGTAATACACATAAATCTATTAAAAGATATAAAATATAAGATTAATAAATTTGTTAATTTACACAGATTGGATTAATCTTATATTTTATATCTTTAATAGATTTATGTGTAATACAAATTGCTGTAATACACATAAATCTATTAAAAGATATAAAATATAAGATTAATAAATTTGTTAATTTACACAGATTGGAGAATCGCCAGCTTACAAAATTATGCTAGAAGAATAAAAATAGATTACTAAGAGCTAATAACAGATTCCCGCATTTATAAACTTGACAATTTAAGTTTTAGTTAATTATAAGGGTAAGTCATTATCGTGTTATGTGTGCTTTTTTTCTGTATGAATGGTCTGTTAGCTTTTAGAATGTACCTCGGGCTCTAGAGTAGGCTTCGGTTTTCGCCAATTTTCGCTGGTTTTCGTACTGATGACTGAGTTCTGATTTCGAAATTAAGTGTCATAGTATTCGTTCCAATATTTATTTCTATTACACGAATATTTCCGACTCCATCCGATACTAGCCGAGGTATGTTCTAAAAGTTAACAGACTACATTATTGTATCGCCTGTTGGTTGTACTAATAAAATCAAATAACTGAGAACCAATCGACTGACCACTGGCCTGCCACTTTGGGCTCCGTTTATCGCACCTTCCAAGTCACGTTTGGAAACCCAATCCATGCCAATTAGTTCATTTAATTGTTAGGCATTAAGGCATTCCATCGGCGCTTCGATTTCATAACCTCGACACGATTTCAGAACGTACCCGCGGCTGCACGCAACTTTACAATAATACGGATTTTCGGCTACAACTTATGATAAAGGCTCAACAGAAGGTTGGATTGTGTTTTTTTTTTAAATTGTACATAATTGTGATATACATCGATATTAACCCTTGTAGGTCCTCACTGCTGGGGCACGGGTCTCTTCCTGCATCGCAAAAAGGTTAGACCGTGCTCCACCACAGGAGCCAAGTCCGGATTTGTGGAGGATTGTAAGACAGTGTAACTTCTGACTCTGACAGTAAGGCCCGCCACTGTCTTACAATCCTCCACCAACCCGGACTTCGCCCCCGTGGTGGAGTATGGCCTAACCTTCCTCCGATTCAGAAAGGGACCAGTGCTCCAACAGTGGGGACATAGGTTGATATCAATATCGACAGCACAAAACACAAATCGTTGAAATTGAACCTTTTGCACCGTCTATGGGCATGTAATAATTGCACAATTTGAAGTTATTTCATCGCGTGCATGGATTTAAAGAGAGATTAGTTAGCATGAATTGGCAATCAATAAGCTCACTAAGCTCACGTTTCGCTCCTTTGGGGCGAGCAGGGGCATTGATTCAGATTTGAATACCTTCTTTTTTATTTCCTTCACTCTGTCTTCGGCTTGCTTGCATTGTAAAAGTTCTGTAATAAGATTGTTTGTTTTTTTACACTTTATTGCGTAATAAAACTTAAATAACATTATAAACTTAAATAACAATGTGATAACAATTACGTACAAATGGCGGACTTAGTTCAACATCAATTCCTTCCAGCCAGCTTAAAAACTTTGCAATTAAAAAAAGAGAGCGGTTGTAGGCAAATAAACATCATTAGTTTTTAAAGATTTCTCACTTGTTTTATCTCGTGTGCTAATTTTTTTATTTTTGCATTCTATAGCTAAGCATTAAGATTTTATATAGGTATAGGTCATTGGCCAACGGTTGCAATAAAACACTGTAATGATCCCCACGATACAGGCTAGGCCTAGTGTGGGGATCATCGTAATATTTGCTTTAAAAGCAAGTGACAAGTATAAAAACCTATTTAGAGGCTAAAAATTCGACCCATGCTGGGATTCGAACCCGCGACCTCTGGGTTTCCATGCCAGCGCTCTTTCCAACTGAGCCAATGGGCGACTCACGGGCATCGGTGAAATTTCGAACCTCTTTACAATATTCTCTGTATTACGTGTACGAATCCCGGCATGGATGGAATTTTTAGCCTCTAAATAGGTTTTTAAAATTGTCCTTAGCACGGGTTAGTGCATTAAAAGGAATATAATCAGGTAGTATTTTCCAAAGGCTTAGTTAGAGATTGTCCAATGTCCACTATGGTGAAATCCTTAGCAATACAGCGAGAGGGTCATAGAGGCTTATTAGCCGCATTTATCACCACGTCCACTGTAGATTGTTCCTAATAAAATGATAATTATTATGCGAAAGTGGCGGAACCGCACCATAAAGTCAACCTGATTAACTTAAATGTCGTTCCGTCTTGTTAGCCGTCAAACGAGCCCACCATAGCTACGCGGTAATTTATGGTCAGAGTAAACAGCGTATATACCTCCCAAGCAGTCGCAATAGGCTAATGAAATGAAAAGGTTTTATTCAAAGCAGTGCATACACTGCAGCTTAATGAACGTTACAAGTCAAACACACTAGGATACCCTGTGTCGTGAAACCAGAAATAATAACATCACAAACATGTAAACATCCAAGACCTGATGCATAAGTTAATTTTATGTTCCTGTACGAAATAATAGCATCACATAGTTGGTTACAAGCCAGCCCTAATTAACGTTTTAATGAGCGGAAATATAATGATAACTTAGGTGAAAGTTTATATCCGTACTATATCATAGATAACACTGCTTGCTGCTCTTCTAATTGAAGACAGCCCGGAGTGCCCATCGAGTGAAAGCAAGATGGCTGAAGTGCCTACTTAACCCTTTCACGGGCAGAAATAGCATAACTTATTGATTGATTTTGCACTTTATTTCCAAGTGATAAGGTTCGATTTATGGTGGGATACCATTTGGTCGAGTAACTGATACCGCGTCTCTTTAAATTGGCGCTACTTTTCGTAGCCTCAGATGATTGTTGATGGAAGTTGGCATGTATATTAGATAGAAAAAAAAAAATTAAACATTATTGTTTGAATGTGGCTTTACAAGCAAACAGTATTCGACCAAATGTCAAAACGGTTCACAGCATTATGTTGGGGAATCACAATTGATGCAAAGCTTCAATGGGGTCCTCATATAGAAAATCTAGCAAATGAGCTTAGTTCAGCAGCATATGCTGTAAAATTAGGGAACTAACTGACGTCGCAACTGCTAGGCACGTTTATTTTAGTTACTTCACAGTGTTATGTCCTATGGAATACTGTTGTGGGGCCGGACAGCAGAAATTGAGACCATCTTCGTCTTGCAGAAGAGACCGATCAGATTGAATTATAAGCTAGGCAGTAGAGTCATCCGGGACCACGGCACCTGAAAAAGTGCCGAAACGTTGGAAAATTGTAAAAATGTAATAAACGAGCATAAATCCGTATAAAAACAGTTTTAATCAGTAGAGATTCGTTAAGAGATTTCTTTAAAGAAACTAACATCCTGACAGTTGCTAGTCAGTATATCTATGAAAACGGGACCTGACAGTACGTCAGGAAAAATATCAGTTTGAAACTTTAGGTAGCCAACACAATGAAAATACTAGAAATAAACAGAAACTCTCGTTCCCACTATTTAGGGCAACGGTTAATGAAATGATCCGGGGACATTCTATAATAAAATCCCTAAAGATATATTAATCTTTCATGAAACGCGGTTAAAAAAATGTGTTATGTACACTTTTTGCCATAATGGCAACTAAAATAAATATATAAACGATTATTTAGATGACAATGATATCTGGAATTAAAGCTAGTACAATGTGTTCTATGTTTTGTAATAATTATGTAAACTGTGTTAATTAAAGTCATTGAAAGGACTAAGTTTGGAGTTTTCTTGTCAATTTTTTCTCCAAACTGATCTAGATTTTGAAATGGACACCTAGTTTGAATTGTAACGTACACTAAGCTGCAGTTTCTGCGCTACTTTGAATAAAACCTTTGCATTTCATTTAAGCATGTCCAGAGCACAGCAACTGTTTTGGTACAGTCTGTTATCTTTTAGAATATACCTCGGGCTCTAGAGTAGGCTTCGGTTTTTGCGGAAAGCACACGAGTGTAATACTACTTCCTGCTCTGTATAAGTGTCATATTGGTTCCAATTTCGAAATTAAGTGTCATATTAGTTCCCATATTTCTATTACACGAATATATCCGATTCTATCCGATAGTAGCTGAGGTATATTCTAAAAGCTAACAGACTGTAATTCGTGCAGTGGCACTAGTAATTTAATAGGCCGGCAGCTTGCCGACACAGTTTTATAAAACGTCTACAATTTGCCGCTAAATGCCGGTCGTGCCGCGACATGTAACATTTGAGTTAACTACCATGTTTCTAAACGCCCGTAATTACTAGTTATAATTTCTTTATTCAAAATAAACGCGGATTTTGCTGTAACCGGAGTTAGAATTGAAGGTTACGGCGTGTTTGAATCGAAGGTCTACAATGCTTGGGCGTGTTTGAATCGAAGGTCTACAATGCTTGGGCGTGTTTGAATCGAAGGTCTACAATGCTTGGGCGTGTTTGAATCGAAGGTCTACAATGCTTGGGCGTGTTTGAATCGAAGGTCTACAATGCTTGGGCGTGTTTGAATCGATATCAACCCTTATATGATCTCAAACACTTCTTTACACGTAGGCCTTCGATTCGAACACGCCCCAGCATTATGGACCATCGATTCAAACACGAAGCATTCGAAGCGCGTGTGGCCTAGTGGAACCGAGTGATTGGAATCAATCACTTGTGTTAAGCAACAACAGGCGCGGTCAGGTGCTGGATGGCTGACCGTCCCGTGACTACCGCTAGTGGCATTTTTTTCGAGCGCTTACGTGCTTGTCAAGGCACCTTAAGCCGTTGGTGCCGGCTGTCATGTAATGGCAGTAGTTAACTTATGTCAGAGGCTTAGTGGGCGGCTTAATAACTTCTGGCAGGCCCGCTACAGTCTTACAATCCTCCACCAACCCGGACTTGGCCCCCGTGGTGGAGTATGGCCTAACCTTCCTGCGATGCAGGAAGAGACCCCCCAGCAGTGGGGACATACAAGGATTGATACCATACCAATATACAGATTTAAACAAAATACAGCTAACCACCTATTCCCAAATCGATTATGTTTAAAACCGTTTGTTGTTCAATCTGGGAAAAGACTAAATATCACCTGAAAACCTATTTCTGCATAGTAATATATTAAACGGGTCCAATCGCGATTATTTAGTAGGTGAAACGCAATTATCTTAATTCCCGACCTTAATACATATCCATAGTAAAACTATTATAGCATTGCAAGTCATTAAGAAATACCACCCTACTCTTAATCATAAAAATATTAGGAACTTTAAAACTGCAGGTAGCCAACACAATGTAAATACTAGAAACAAAAATAAACTTTTGATCCCAAGATTTAGGCTGGCAAAGGTTAATACATCCTTCATGGGGCATTGTATACGGTTCTACAATAAAATCCTTGAAGATATATTAAGTTTGACTGAAGCGGGGTTCAAAAAATATGTAAAGTACCTACAATTTGTGACAAAAGAGCTACTATAATATTCAACCATGTAAAATGCATGAGTTTTGTAAAATTTGTGTAAACTATGTTAATTCAGGAATTTGAAAAGACTAAGTTTGAAGTTTTTTTGTACATTTTTTCTAAAAAAGGATCTAGATTTTGAAATGGACACCTAGTTTGACTTGTAATGTTCATTAGGCCGCAGTATCTGCGCTACTTTGAATAAATCCTTTTCATTTCATTTAATTTAATTTAAAAAGCAAAGATAACGTCATCTTCGCTTTTATTAGCGCGAATCGGTTAGTAACACAGTATTCCTCGGATATCTAAGCAATATATCCTTCAGAAATAGTCGTCCAAAGATAAAGAGATACCGGCTTTGTGGCTGGAGGTGCGACACACCTTAGCTGCATTCTTAGCGACTTTCACACGTTGGACAACACCTGTGGCCAGTGGGGCGAGTCTCTTGAATAAATAGTAATTCGATAGAACGGTGTCGGCCATGAGAATAGCACTAACCCAATTCTTGCCGCGGGTGTCGTAAAAGGCGCCTAAGGGACACAAACAGGGGGCTGGGCAGCAGCGCCCCCTGCAGTACAATTCCACCGAACTGCGATCCCAACCCGTATGCCCAGCGTGGGGATTATGGGCATTAGAATAAAATAGTATGTATTTATTTGTCTTCAAGCGAAATAAGACATTTCAAATAAGAAATAAGGTCATAAATATACTAGAGGCATTAATGAGAGTTTAAAGAAACTTTTCTTTAACAGTATATAAATCGCAAATGAAGACAAAAAGGTCTGTGCCTCGGCTTGTAACTTGACTCGGCTTGCATTACCCCCTATGATAGCACGTGGCGCTGTTTAGGGGAGGGCTAATGTCCAGCAGTGGAGTAGTATAGCCTGACGACGACGACGACGCGGCAGTAGTCCAGGTAGATAGAACAATAAATATGAATAAATAAATATTCATGGACATATTACACAGATCTCGTTAGCCCTATACTAAGTACAACTAAATGACTTGTGTTACAGGTGCTAACTCGACGATATATTTAATACAATAAATACATCGATAACATCGAAGATCCGAGACAAACTAGAAAAGTTCGTTTCCTAGTTTGACCCGGCCGGGGATCGAACCCGAGACTTTCGGTTTTACAGTCAGCGTGCCACACCGCTGCGCCACCGAGGCCGTCATGTATGTGCCGTATGTAAATGATATGTTATTGTACTGTAATAAATTGACAAAGTCGTATTTACTAAGTACCTATTCATTAGAACAGTATGTCAATAGATCGATACCAGCAAAGCAGAGTAGTGAAACTACAAATCAAACCTGTTTTAACTTGCTTTCAAACACAAGATGCGTGGACAGAAGAAACGTGATTCAGCTCAGAGTCATCGAGACCATAAAAATGCTATTGACAGTTTGTTTACAGAGTGCTTAGTGCGAGTTTTTTAACTACTCGATCGCGTTAACGTAAACTTATATTTCTATGGCATCGAGGAAGCGCCACCTAGGGACAAGTATGGAAATTAAAATTACTGACTGTGAGTTGTAATGGTTTACGTTGAGAAGTGAACACGTTTACCAGCCAAAACACGAATAAACGCGAGTGCGAGTTGTACTGTGACAGCGTTTTGCCAGTTCGAACGGTTAACTTACTCATACTACTACTCAATGCTCGATTAACGCGGTAGTAAAGTTATTCGATTGGATCTGTCAAACTCGCACTAAGCACTCAGACGACGGTAGGTACGTGAGTGGACTACGGAATACGAAAACCTTGTTTTCCTAATTTTTATATCAACACTTTTTATGCCTCACTGTTGACTGTAAGACAGTGGCGGGCCTTTGAAGAAAGGCCTTAGAAAAGGGCGGGCTGTCAGAAGTTATCAAGCCGCCCATAAGGCCTCTGACATGGCTTAACGACCACCATTGTAACGGTGCAAACCTCTTTACATTATTATTATTTATAATTCTATCTATCATTTTCAAATATTTAAATTACGTCACACATTTTTCGATTTCTCTCATTGTTCATTATAACAAGTATACCCTTCGACCAGATCTGACTATATTACCTGCTTATCCGTTTTTATCCAGTTTTTCTGTTTTATTATAAAATAACTATCTAAAAATAAAACAACACCTGAAGTCGTTCCAGTGTATATTATTATTATAAAAGATATACAACATTTCACCATTACATGATATAAGTAGTAATTCTTAATGATTTGCGATACTCATACTCGGAAGCGCTCGGAAAAAATGGCACTAGCGGTAGTCACGGGACGGTCACCCAACTCAACCCGAGTGATCGAGTCCAATCACTCGGTTCATCGTGAGGTAACTTGAGGTGTTAAAATACCTCAGCGGTTGAAATTGTCAATCCGCGGTGGGCACGTGTGGCAATTAAGCTCATACTCTCTCCCTCTGAGAGAAAGAAAGAGAAAATGAAAATAAATATATTTCATTTTCATTTTCAAAGTTAGTGCCTTGCAGTGAGAAGTATATAGGCTACATTGGTCATATTCTTCTTCTTTTAAGGCCATATTAGTCCACTGCAGGACATAGCCCTCCCCTAATGAGCGCCATAGCGCAAGGTTGTGCCATCATTGCGGGGTAGTGCCCATAATCCCCACGCTGGGCATGCGGGTTGGAGATCGCAGTTTGGTGGAATTGTACTGCAGGGGGCGCTGCTGCCCACCCCCAGTGTCCTTTAGTCGCCTTTTACGACACCCGCGGGAAGAATTTGGTGCTACTCTCTAGGCCGACACCACACAGCATAATAATTATTAGTTATATTATTAAAAAATTGTTATAATTTTTTTTCATTGCGGATTTTAAAGGTTCTTTACAATCTATTGTGACTAGAAAAAAAGAGAGCGTTACTCCTAATAAGTTATTTGCTCAGAAAATTTGGTATATAAAGAAAGCCACAGAAGGAAAAGCCTTCTCTCAGAGAGCGAAAGAGAGAGAGAGAGAGTAATTAATCACTACTAGTGCCCACCGCGGATTAACGACTTTAAGCGCTAAGCTATTTTAATACCTCAGGTTACCTCACGATGTTTTCCTTCACCGTTAGCGAGTGGAGCGCTCGTGGCCTAATGGAACCGAGTGATTGGAATCAATCACTTGAGTGAAGCAACAACAGGCGCGGTCAGGTGCTGGATGGGTGACTGTCCCGTGACTACCGCTAGTGGCCTTCTTTTGGAGCGCTTCCGTGCTTCGCAAGACACGCTAAGTCTGGACAGGCTGTCATGTAATGGTAGTCGTTAAGCCATTGAAAAACAAAGTCATTGATTCATGCCGGGATTCGAACCAACGCATTTGAGGCGTTCTCCCGATGGGCAACCAGCGCTACAAATTATACACGGATAACTCGTACGTGCAACCACGATACTACATTTCCGAATCACCGATTAATTGGATATAAATTGGTAAAAACGCCGCGCTCAAAATTGATCAATCAAAATGTAAATTCGCTCAATTAGATAACAATAAAACTTAATACGAAAAGTATAAAACTAATTTGTCGGCACTGTATAGTTCCTCGGAAATCGAATTACGTCAAAAGTGCTCACATTAAATAAAAAAAAATAACGGCCAAGTCCGAGCCTGACTGCGATGTAGCGACCGGTCTGGGACACTTTTTATACGAGTAAAGCCTATCTCAGCGCATACTAAGTAAGAACTAGTACAGTTGCCACCGTAAGTACAAAAAGATCATGTTAAATTGAAACACTACTTTAAGTCGATTAAGTACCTTACCATGTATGCCTATTTCTTATGAATAAATAAATAATAATAATTATGAGGCGCTCGTGGCCTAGTCGAACCGAGTGAGTGGAATCAATCACTCAAGTTAAGCAACAACAGGCGCGGTCAGGTGCCGCATGGGTGACCGTCCAGTTACTAGCGCTAGTGGCATTTTTCCGAGCGCTTCCGTGCTTTGCAAGGGACGCTAAGCCGTGGGTGGCGGCTGTCATATAATGGCAATCGTTAAGCCATGTCAAAGGCCTTATGGGCGGCTTGATAAGTTCTGACAGTAAAGCCCGCCCCTGTCTTACAAACCTCCACCAACCCTAACCTTCTTGCAATGCTAGACCCGAGACCCGTGCCCCAGCAACTTACAGGGTTGCAATCGCAATAATAATCGCAATGATTATCAAATATTTTATTTTATTTATCGTTTGGAATTTTACATTGGCCCAATAATTAGATACAATGCGTTTATAACGAATCATAATAAAATGTCAAAATTGGTCAAATATTTTGGTCAAAATTTAGAATAGAATAGAATAGAAATCTTTTATTACCAAAACACATAATAATTAACAAAAATAGTATCAACAGACAATCAACATTGTTTTGTTTAGACTGCGTCTAACCATTTTGGTAAAAGGAGAGAGCTCAGCTAACGTGTCGGTTACCACGAAGTAGTTACCAACGCTGGTTTTCAGCACTCCCCGGCTCTATGGTTGTAATTTAGAGCAGAAGTTAAGGCAGGTAGATGTTATCACGATACAATATTAAATTATAAAATAAGTTAAGTTAAAAACAAGTAATATGTAAGTATTAACCAAATCAAAATTGCTTCCTTTGTGTTACTTAAGAGAGCTTTTAGTAATAATTAACGTTTTGCTCTAAAGACTCAATTTTACCAACTTTACAATCATTAAGGTACGTAGCCGAGTCGCCGGAGGGGTCTATGAAATCATCTTTCAGCTGATGGTTCTTAGTCAATTCACATTCGTAGACTATGTGATCAATGTTTTTTTGTGGATGCCCGCATTCGCAGGCGGCCGAATCGCACCAGCCTTATTTGTGCCACAGGTAGGCCCAGTTGCCCACACCCGTCCTGAGGCGGTTAAGGCGTCACCAAGGGTATCGCGTTATTTTGGAGCCAACAGGTCGTTCCTGGGTGTTGTGCTCAAAAATGTCTTTATGAGAGCAGTAAAGTTTCGCTCGTCTACCTATGCTTTGTTAGAACTCCACGAAGACCACTACTGGGACACGAGTCTCTTCCTGCATGGCAGGAAGGTTAGGCCATACTCCACCACGGGGGCCAAGTCCGGGTTGGCGGAGGATTGTAAGACAGTGGCGGGCCTTACTGTCAGATGTTATCAAGCCGCCCATAAGGCCTCTGACATGGCTTAACGATGCCACGAAGGGTTATAAATAAATAAATCTTTATTGATAGCCACATACAAACAGCTTAAATATAGACAAAGTAGGAGTGACCAGATGGCTGACAAGGAACTAAGTTGGTGAGTCTTCTGTCTCCCAAGCTAGAATTATCTGTATTATGGGAGCCAGGGATCCTCTGTACAACAGTGGACGGCCTTTTATCACTAATGCAGTGACTTATCTTAATATTAGGTACATAAAAATAAAAAATAATACAGGAAAAAGTGGGTGTGTTTGTTTTACGTAGGTGAATGACTGTGTGTGTGTGTGTGTGTGTGTGTGTGTGTGTGTGTGTGTGTGTGTGTGTGTGTGTGTGTGTGTGTGTGTGTGTGAGGGTGTGTATGTGTGTGTGTATGCGGGAGTATGAGTTTATCTCGTCAACAGCATCACAGTTTCATCGTAATAAAGGTTTAATAGGCACTCTATAACTTTTTCTTTTAGCTCAGACTTTGTAAGTGATGAAGTATTTGGAATACTCAACATTTCGATTTTAGGTTATAGGTATGATAGGTTTCGGCGGGTGGGTCCCGTGACTTAAGCCTTGTGCCTTAAAATGGCCCTACAAGTAAACTATAAGTGCGGAAATCTCAGTTCTGACTACATAAAATAGAAATTGTCAGCCAACAGCGTCGCCCGCAATGAAGTTCGATTATTGCATTAATCAACTCTACATCAGCATTCAAATAGGACTCGAACGGGGCGTTATAAAATTATAAACGGAGGATGTTATGCAACAGCGACCGGTCGCTAACTGTAAGGCTACGTGCAACGACCTGCTGCATGCAGCTCAGGACAGAGACGTCCATAGAGGCTCCTGTCTAGGACTGCTCCTGCTCCTGCGCCTTGATTATTATGATAATACTAGCTGGTGCCCGCGACTTCGTCTGCGCAGGATTATTATTTCGAGTAGCCTGTAGCGTGGCGTTGAATAGAACTAACGTTAAGATATAAATATTTTTTGGGTCACATTTAAAAAAGAACCCCAAAAAACCTGGAGACTTTAGGCACCTTTCCCTAAAGGGCGAGACTGAACTCGTTGAAAACCTATTTAGAGGCTAAACATTCCACCCATGCCGGGATTCGAACCCGCGACCTCTGGCTATCCGTGCCAGCGCTCTTTCCAACTGAGCTAATGGGCGACTCACCGGCATCAGTGAAATTTCGAACCTCTTTACAATACTCTGTATTACGTACAGGCAGCGTACGTAATACAAAAATAATAATACAGCGTACGTAAGTTTTAAGCCTCTGAATAGGTTTTTAAAATTGTCCTTAGCACGGGTTAGTGCATTAAAAATAATATAATGAACTCGTTGAGTTCATCTTCGATTAGGCTTTGGTGCAAGGTCAAGGGGCAGACACAACAGATCCCACTTGGTCGAAGTGTGTCGCCGGCTAACAGTCGGCCCCCGCATGACTGCTTTTTTTAAAAACAATTAAATACAGGTAAAAACGTCCACTACAACAAGAATCCATTGCAGCAAAAAAATCCTTTTCCTAGATGGTATCGGCTCATAACTCATTACTTCCTGACCTCCTTTCAGAGTTCAGTATTTATGTATTCAAAGAAACCTGGGAAGGTCGGAAATATTCGGTAAGAATTTGACAGTTGTAGGTCGATGATTATGTTATGACTTTCCGCATAATTTCTAGGTTGCACAGTAGCATACTCGTATATGAGCGTGCGATTTGGTCAATTGGTCTGTACCACTGATCGATAATTTGGGTCGTCACCGTTGTATATTACTAGTTCACCCCAAAAACGTCGTTTTGCCTTAGCATAAGATAAGAATATTCTTTATTTTACACCAGGAAGAAACAAACATAAAATAATTACAAAGATACTGTACAATTGGCGGTCTTATTGCTTAGTGCAATTTCTTTCAGACATATTTCTGCCAAATTAATTAGCCTACGACCTATTCTCAAACCTACCAAATGTACCCAAATAAAAACCATAAAAATCGGTGAAGACGCTTTGCTTGAGATCGATAACAAACACTGAACAAACATAGGAAGATTACAGACAGTGCAAGATGTACAAATAAGCAATTCATGAGCTAAGGAAAACAAAACATACATACATAACCTCACGCCTATATCCCAGAGGGGTAGGCAGGGACCAGGGACTGCCATTTTCCACGAAATAAAAACGTATTTTATTCTACTTCGCAGAATCTGTGACACCTACAACAAGCGCCTGGCCTCGGTTGACTTATTCAATAATTCGTTGTCTCAATTTAAGGTAAGGGTTTATAATTTTTTATATGCTGATTGCGTGTGTAGCTAAATAACCATGTAATTTGTTCATCGCAATGGCCTATACCTGGTTCTATTTGATTAAATCTTTTTTTTTTGCATGTTAGACTATATAGTATGCGCCTCTCGCTTTTACATTACCTGCTTTAACTATAAGTGAGAAATGTTCCATAGGACAGATAAGTCCATATCTAATATTTTAAAACACATAAACACTCATTATCTGTTCCTGTATTTTCTCTTAATAAATAAATTAAATTAAAATTACTCTCAATGTTAAATTTTTATTCTACTTGGTTGAAATTAGAGCGCTGTGAGAAGACTCAATAAAAGGCTTAAATTGTTGGACTTCAAACCTACCTAAGCACTACACATTATTGACTTAGTTCCGTATTCACCCCGCCAAAAATTAAGTAAGTGAATTCAGAAATAAGCCTATTATTTCTATTTATTATGTTTTGTAATATTATCAAAGATTTTTTTTATATTTAGATCTATTTTAACTTTTTTCACGCAACACGATTTAGGTGATCTATTGCATGGCAAGGCAAATGTTTCTCATCTTCTCGTGACCGGAAATCCTTATCAAAAAAAAAAGGGGTTCACAATTTCCGGTCTTTGCCATCACTGACCATTTGGGCAATAATCTATTATTCTCAGTCGTAACAACGTAACATCATATATAGTCTGTTAGCTTTTAGAATATACCTCGGGCTCTAGAGTAGGCGTCGGTTTTCGCCGAAAGCACACGAGTTTAATACTACTTCCTGCTCTGAATAAGTGTCATATTGGTTCCAATTTCAAAATTAAGTGTCATATTAGTTCCGATATTTCTATTACACGAATATATCCGATTCTATTTAATTTTTTGTAATAAGTATATTGTGTTAATTAGTGTCGACATGATATTTTAAATAATTACTTCGAGATTGACATAATGTAATATAGAATTGTACTGTAGAATTGACGTTGCATGCTAACTTGACATTATATTTTTTTATAATTTGTATGCTGTATGGAGCACAATCTTCTGCTGTACATTACATCTGTTTTATATACTTACCCATATTTAACAAATAAATTATTTTGAATTTTTGAATTTATTCGATAGTAGCCGAGGTATATTCTAAAAGCTAACAAACTATACGTGTATTTAGTTGTCATTGGCCTCGTATTCCTGAAGTTAGACCATTCGTGACGAACTCGCAGGAAACAGGCTTCCTCGCGTGGTTAATATCTTTAAAGTATGGCCGTAGAGAGATGTGCAAACAACGGAAAGCGTTGATTTCACAACTGATGCGTAAGTACGGGCCGAATATAACAAAAAACTCTGATTCGGTTTTTTAATATTTTTTTAATGTAGCCTATAAACGTCGTAAGTCAAGGTGCCTGCGAAGACCAAACCTCTATAAATTTATGCATTGGAGATGTGGTGTTGAAAAAGGCTTATACGAATCCCTTGGACTTGCAAGCCTCCACCAATTCGGACTTTGCCCCGGTGGTGGAGTATGGCCTATACCTTCCTTAGGGAAGAAACCTGTGCGCCTCGGTGAGGATATAATGAGTTGACGATAATGATTTTTTTTACACGAAAAAAAAATCAATTTAATTTTATACAATTTTTATTTTTAATGCACTAACCCGTGCTAAGGACAAATTTAAAAACCTATTTCGAGGCTGAAAATTTCACCAATGCCGGGATTCGAACCCGAAACCTCTGGCATGGGTGAAATTTTTAGCCTCTAAATAGGTTTTTAAACCTATTTAGAGGCTAAAAATTTCACCCATGCCGGGATTCGAACCCGCAACCTCTGGCTATCCGTACCAGCGCTCTACCAATTGAGCCAATGGGCGACTCACGGCATCAGTGAAATTTCGAACCTCTTTACAATATTCTCTGTATTACGTACTCTAAATAGGTTTTTAAATTTAATTTTAATTAGCGATTTGAGTTTAGATTTGTCTTTTATTGTATTCACTGGCGATTGGCTTCCTGGGCCGAGGGCTATGTTTATGACAAGAATTCGATGTACATCTTCCTACTTGTTCATCGGTGGCTTAATCGACTTTGCAACGTACACCGAATTATTTTAGTAAACTATGGATTCTATGAAACAGGACGATGCATACAGCGGAAGTCTATACATAACTTTAAGTATGAAACCAAATTGAAATGTCAATAATTATGCAATGTAGCGGTAGAAGGCGCTGGTCTTTAGAAATAATCGACACACAGTTACAGTTGATGGTTTCCCAATAACTACTTAATTTACACCATTGTAAAGAAGTAAGTAGATGAGATGGCAAAGTAATCTCCGTTTTGAAGCGTAATCGTGATCTTGCAAAGCGCTGCGAAGTAATTTTGCTGACAAAGCTTAGAAACCGCTTTGGCGAGTCGCTGTCAATTTACACTTGTGACAGTGACATGAAAGCCTCATTAAGGCATTTTTTTTATTTAGCCTATAGATGTCCCACTGCAGGGCACAGGTCTTCTCGCAGAGAGAAATAATGGGCTTAATTACCCCGCGTGCTACATGCGGATTGGCAATTTCAAGCGCCGAGGTATTTGAATTCTCCCAGAGGAATTATGTAATAAGCACCTCAGAAAAGCACAATTTAAAAATATGCTTAAAAGCATTTTCTGTTAAGTAGTCTGTAGACATAAAATATTATTATGGATAATTTTAGTTGTGTAGAAGACAATGTTAATTTAGTAAGATAAAAAGAACTGTTACCAAGAGCTTGCCGATAAACTGCATTAGCAGTTTGGCAAACTATTGATATTGTAATCTTGCATTGTTTACAGTGAATAAATATATAAATAAAATAAATAAAGCACTCAGGTTTCCTCACGATGTTTTCCTTCACAATTGGCGAGTGGTAATGCTAAGCAAATCACAAATGTACATGACTTGGAAAACAAAGTCATTGGTACATGCTCGCACTGGGAATCGAACTCGGTCTCTAGCTTCAGAGTCCATTGCTTTACCTACTGGGCTACTACCGTTCTTTAATTAATTTTATTATCCTATTTTAATATTTCAATATGATTCCAACCAAGATTCTAACTTATCAAAATCATAATCCTGCGAATAACACCAATATTAATCATTTTAGGATGAAAAATGTGTACCTATTTGATGAGTAAATAAAATAAAATAAAAAAATGCCTCTACATACAATAAATCATACAGTAACTAATACAATAATTCATACAACAGTCATACAATAAACATTAGTTATCACTTCTATTAATGGTAATTAAATGTACAACCATCAGCGGTTTCTACAGTTAACATCTACAAAAATTTACTTTTACAAAATTACAGTAAGGCCTGCCACTGTGTTACAATAATAATAAAATCAGTCAAAAGTACTTTAGTCCAAAGCTTATATTTGAAATACCAAATGGTAAAAACACCTAAAATGATGCTCAATCTGCGACGACAAAAATATAGGTGCGACGAAACGCGTAGCGTAGCGGAGCGCGAAGGAGCGTGTTAGGTTGAACATGTAAGACCGAAAACCATCTCGAAATTATTGGATACATATTAGAATTTTACTTTATTTTTCTGGCATCAAAACTAGATTTGACTAAATTTAACAGTCAAAACATTTCGCACGGGTTAGTTAGTGCATTAAAAATAAAAATAGTATAGTCAAAACTAGTTTTGACCTTTCAAGACTTCTGACTGTAACATATGCAATAGGCACTTGCACGCGTGTCTCACAAATAAATGAAATTGTTTTTGTGTTTGCGTCTCGCTATCTTCCCTGTTCGGTGGCAACAAGGAGCCACTATATAACTGCAGCAGGAAACGCGGCTCGGAGACATCGCTCGCGACTCACGCGCACCCTGATGAGGCATTTAATTGCCGTGCACCTGAACTGGTTAGGGAAAAATTGCCTCATCCGTAAGTAAGTAAATTGTATGGAATCAGGCGTTACTTTGCGGAAATCCATAATAGCATTGAAAGTGAAAATTAATTTGCTAAATTCCGCCAAAAATCCCGTGTGAGCCCGAGGATGCCTCGTGTTAGAGTCTAAACGCGTCGCGTGTTTTCTCACACAAGTATGGGTGTCGGTGTTGTTGTGTTCGTGTCTTGCTTCTGCTTGAAAAAGTGGGAGGGAGGGCGGTGCATTAACTAACCGCATGATTATATTATGTACGTAATACGGACAGTATTGTAAGGAGGTTCGAAATTTCACTGATGCCGGTGAGTCGCCCATTAGCTCAGTTGGGAGAGCGCTGGCACGGTTAGCCAGGAGTCGCGGGTTCAATTGCCCATGCCCGCCCGCGAACCCGCGGGTGAATTTTTTAACCTCTAAATAGGTTTAAATAGGTTTTAAAACCTCTTTTGCAGTTGACTGTCTTATTATGGGGTAGGCAGCGTCAGCAAAATCAAGTTTTTAGTGACCCGCGGTACTAACGTACTCTGAGTTTTACAAGTCCTAAAACGACTGTCTTATTCTTATGACCTCAATGTATTCATATATAAAAACGAACTTCCCGTATTGCAAGAGAAATGGTAAGTACCGAGACACCAAATAGCTGCTCCGACTCGGTTTTGCGTGGGCACGGTCAATCATAAAACATTGCGCATAAAGCGTGTATTTGGGTTACGGTAATAAAAAGTGTTATTTTACAGCTCTAAATCGTGGGAGTTTAGAGCAAAGCATTCTGTTAGCTTTTAGAATATACCTCGAGCTCTAGAGTAGGCTTCGGTTTTCTTTCGCCGAAAGCACACGAGTGTAATACTACTTCCTGCTCCGTATAAAACTTTTCTTCACTATTATGTAAATTTAGTGCCATATTAGTTCGATATTTCGATGACACGAATATATTTGATTCTTATATCAGATAGTAGCCGAGGTATATTCTAAAAGCTAACAGACTATAAGTGGGTAGACATCATGTTCCTTGATCACTATTGCAATTTCAATTTGAAAAACAGGCTTTTCCACGAACCTATTTATCGAACTAATCAGACCTAAAAACAGAGCTCACAGCTAGGAAAACACAACGTCACGATATACGTTTTATCCCCATATTGGCTAGTGCCATCTTGCTTTCCTTTACCGCGTAAAGCGAGATGCCGCTACCCGATAATGGGATAAAACTTTTATCTTCACCTTGTACTCGTCTTACTGTTGTGTTGGAGCATAGGCCTCTTGTCTTTCACGCCAACCAATGCGATCAAACATCCTGACAAAACTTTTTGTTTAATCGATATACATTAATACGATTACGATATATCATACGAAAGTATTCTAGTATACGGGTCGGTTTCTGAAGTAAGAATTTCAGTAAGTAACAAAGTTATATTCTTTTTTTAATGCACTAACCCGTGCTTACGACAATTTTAAAAAATCTATTTCTTCTTCTTCAGGCTATATTAGTCCACTGCTAGACATAGCCCTCCCCTAATGAGCGCCACAGCGCAAGGTTATGTCATCATTACCAAACTGCGATCCCCAACCCGCATGCCCAGCGTGGGGATTGTGGGCGTTACCCCCCAATGATGAC
The DNA here is from genome assembly GCA_934045075.1 of Yponomeuta sedellus. Taxonomy (NCBI): domain Eukaryota; kingdom Metazoa; phylum Arthropoda; class Insecta; order Lepidoptera; family Yponomeutidae; genus Yponomeuta; species Yponomeuta sedellus. The sequence continues at coordinate 1,657,977 of OW203744.1, forward strand.
AAAAATCTATTTAGAGGTTAAAAATTCCACCCATGCCGGGACTCAAGCCAGCGAGCTCTGGCTAACCGTGCTGTGGCCGCGGTTTCGAGTCCCGGCATGGGTGGAATTTTTAGCCTCTAAATAGGTTTTAAAAATTGTCCTTAGCACGGTTTATTGCATTAAAAAAATATAAGAGTAATTTTATTCGTTTTTGTACTATGCAAAAGCTCATATCGCAATATAAGGCTCTAGGAACTTCCTCGAGCAACTTAATACTTAATTTAATTTTTTGGTCTATTTCGAATGTATTAGCACATCTTGCTGATAGACCTAGGCATACATATACATAAAATAAGACCGTTAGTTTTTATAATGAATATTTCCTTTGTTTGAATTAAAACCCTATTATAATATATAGGTATCAGAAACTTACCATCAACGCCGCAGCCATTTTCATCATCTCGTTGTCTGTTGTATTTTTCTGTCGTATCCAAAAGCTTATTTCACATCCCGTCCAAATGTGGGTAGTTTAATAAAACTCCTTGTAGCACGATCGAGTATCACTTTACACTGGCATGTCACTTTTATTTACTGAATAAATAGAGGCAAATGCACTGTAGAACGGTAAGTTATTTAAATATAAAGGATGAAACACACTGAGGAGGTGGCGGTGGCAGCGGTGGTGGCGGTGGCGGTCCATACATACGTCCATATACACGTCGTCCAAAATGTGTAGAAATAGGCTCTTTGACAGACACACTTCGAAACTCGTTTGATTTTTCGTTGGTGTTTGATAGGTGATAATTTTAAAATCTTTTATGTATTTTTACAAAAAAAGCAAATAATAATTTACTTTTAAAATAAGCCGCCAAAATGCTATTCTGAGCGATATCGCGTCGCACAAGAATTAGTGACGTCACTGGTCAGTACACAAACAAGCTTTATGTCAACTCTCGGGTTCCCGGATAGCTATATTTACTGTCCTGTCACGCCATTACAGATTTGACCAATCCTGGCCTTTTTCGATAAAATTGCTACAGTTACAAAATTATCAAGTTCTATCCTGTTTTCAACATAAATGGGTTAAATTGGTTTTGAAACTATATTTGATAGAAATGTATACGTATGTATAATGTAAAATAATGTATGTAATGTATGTGTTTTGATACTTTTTTTAACACTGTCAAATAGCCTATTAAATATCAAGGTTTTGCTCAGACTCAGTCTGTTTTAATTAACTTCTTGTACTTACAAGCATTATAAAAATAAAAACTTGAGCCATTTCACTAATAAGATGTATTAATCATTAATGATGTCATTAATTAAAGGTAGTAAATGTTCTGATTTTTCGGCATTACCATTCATAAAGTTTCACTTCCGGTTTCATGTATTTTTGGACAAACTGTAAATTGGTACTACTGTAGGAATTGACGTACGTTCGGACCGCTACCGCCACCTTTCATCCTTCAATGGTCAGTAAACGAGTGGGAAAGTTGTGATAGCAATGTGTGGTGTTTGCTGCAAGGATGGACGGAAACTCCTAACAGCCAATCGAGCTTATCAAATAAATGATTCAGAATCGAATAAATTATAGATAGATAAGATAGATATTAAGCTTGCCTGAAACGCGGTCCAGAAAAAGGATTATTTAGATGACAATGATGTCTGGAACTAAAGCCAGTACAATGAATGAGTTCGATGTTTTATAATAATTTATAAACTCTGTTAATTAAGGACTTTGAAACGACTAAGTTCGGAGTTTTATTTGTCAATTTTTTCTCCAATATGATCTAGATTTTGAACTGTATGCCTAGTTTGACTTGTAACGTTCATTAAGCCGCAGTTTCAGCGCTACTTTAAAAAAAATATAGAGAACAACTTATTGTACTAATTTATGTAGCCTTTTTTATGTTACTCACGTAGTATGCAAATAGTTTATATAACTGCCTGTAGGATTCTGCGTTATAAATACCTACATACAAGATTGTTTGTTTCCCTAATTTGCTTAATTGATTGATTGCATATTCATTGCATCCGAATTTTAATAGCTGCTAATACCACCAATTAAATGAAGAAATCTATGCAAGATCGAACTCAAGGATTAAAATGGAAGCAGTTTTTTTGCAAGACAACCGTCCGATGTTCGGTCGCTGTAGTTCTTTTTTCGAAATATCTACTTTATTTGCATTTTATTATAACTATATCCTCTTAAGCCCTGAAGGTAACACTTACTTCAAGTCTTCTAAAACTACGTAGACTTTGAAGAACTTTTTTTTCTTGTCCAAAAAATGATGACGAAAATTTCGGACCCGAAACAGTAAGTTTTCCGAACTTCCTAATAACGAGAGTCGCTCGTAGCCCCGCCTGCCTGAGTGATCTTAAACAATCACGAGGGTTAAACAACATAGGGCGCGTTCAGTGCATGGACGGGTCTATGACTAACGCTATTTGCATTTTTTCGAGCGCTATACCGTACTGCGCAAGGCACGTTAAGCAGTTGGTGCCGGCTGCCGTCGATAGATGGTCTCTTCCCTGAGGAATGTATAGGCCATACTCCACCACGGGGGCCAAGACCGGGTTGGTGGGGGATCGTAAGTCAGTGGCGAGCCTTACTGTAAGAAGTTATCAAGCCGCCCATAAGGCCTCTGACGTGGCTATAGAGAACACGTTAACTGTTATAACAAGGCCCCACTAAAACCATTACTTGGTTTGACTATGGGAGTAGTCTCGTTTACAATAGTTTTACCACAGATGTTACATAGCCTTTTTAAGTAACATTTGCACACTTTCTGCTTTCTGATGACTTAGACTAAATTCTTGAAATTATTATTATTTTATGTTAAAGAATAACCATTGAATTTAATTAAATTCAATGGAATAACTACCAGTTCTGATTACAACTTATTCATACAAAGTTATATATTAAACGGGTCCCGACGTTTCGGCAGCGTTACAGTTGCCGTGGCCTCGGGTAGACTCAAGGAAATAAGGTAATTATTACGTTTTACCTAAATAATCGCGATTAAACCCGTTTCATAAATAACTATGATGAATATCGTGACCATTATGAAATACTATAACTTATTCACGTTAGGTACACATTAACTTAAGTTCATTGAGCCGCAGTTTCTGCGCTACTTTGAATAAAACCTCTTCATTTCATATCAAGTCTAAAGAAGAATAAACAATTTATTATAGAAACAGTGCACACGCCACAGTAACAAATTTAAAATATAACATTCACAAAAAACAAAAGGAACGAAGAAAAACGAAAGGTCACGGCGTGTCACTGCTGCTATAAATGGCAACTGACTCAGCAATATGCTGATGGACTAGCTTTCAGCGCTGATTTTCAGTCAGTGCCATGTGCTACCCCACAAGCGTCACAGACTGCGGTGCGATATAATCATGGGCAATAACAATACTAAAGAATTAATAATACCGTATAGAGTAGAATACTTAAATGTTATATAGAATAATACCCATATGAATAGAAAACGTCTCACTTCTGCGGGTCTAACCCACAGCTCCGTTACCGGAGATCTATCTATCCCCCCCTCCCCTTAGTACTTTCTAGGGCCATCCGAAGGCGCGCCCGACCGGAATCGAAGCTGCGGCCGCCTTTCCTAGAACCGGCTCGCACCTTCCGAGCTTACCAGTATGGTGCTGGTCGTGTTAAGAGGTCGCTCCTCGGATGAGGATGTGGCAGCCCCACTTACGATATACGGTCTCATTTGTAAAGAGAACGCGATTCCTTGAAAGAGTCTTCAAAGGCAGTTTAAGTTATCGTGGTCAACCCTTGTATGTCCCCACTGTTGGGGCACGGGTCTCTTCCTGCATCGCAGGAAGGTTAGGCCATACTCCACCACGGGGGCCAAGTCCAGGTTGGTGGAGGATTGTAAGACAGTGACAGGCCTTACTGTCAGAAGTTATCAAGCCGCCCATAAGGCCTCTGTCATGGCTTAACGACTGCCATTATATGACAGCCGGCACCAACGGCTTAACGAGCCTTGCGAAGCACGGAAGCAGTTTAAGTGGTTTTTGCTAATGCCTTCTCTTGGGCGAAAAGTTTGGGGATGATTTTTTGTTAGCCTTGTATGTACGAGTATTATGTATTAAACTTCAGTGCACACGAAACATTTCACAGGACATTACATAAGGAATAACATGTACAAAGGCGAGCTTATCTCTGAAAGAGATTTGTTCAAGCAAACCTTAGTGGAGAGCTCGTGTAGGATATCGCTCTGTATTTTATTGCTCTTTTATGTAGCCTATAAACGTCCCACTGCAGTGCTCAGGTCTTCTCTCAGAGAGAGAGAGGATGGGCTTAATTATCACGCGTGCCCACCGCGGGTTGGCGATTTCAAGCGCTGGGGTATTTGAACACCTCAGACACTGAGCTTTCCTCATGATGTTTTTCTTCGCCCTTATCAAGGGGTATTGCTAATATAACTTCACAATTGTACATAACTTTAAAAACAGTCATTGTTCCTTTCCCTCACTGGGAATCGAACCTGGGTCTCTTGCTTCCGAGTCCACTGTTCTATCCACGGGGCTACCGCCGTACGGTCTTAATATAATAATAATATTGGCCTTTTTGCATCTACTTAATGAGATGATTTATACAGCGTCCAGTGGTATCTAAACTCACACTAGATGGGTGAAGGAACCACTCCGACGCTGTAGTGCCTGGGACATGGTTTTATAGATGGTGTAGGCTTGCCCAGCACCTATACCATCCTGACAGCTTAGTCGGCCTAGCCCACAGGAAAGACTAGTCAATACGTGCGGAGCCAACCAAGCCGCGGGTTTCCTCACGATGTTTTCCTTCACCGTTAGCGTATGGTATTGCGACTACAAGTTCGCAAATGTACGTAACTTTGAAATTAAACAAAGTCATTGGTACATGCCCGCACTCGGGATCGAACCTGGGGCTCTCGCTTGCCAGTCCATGGTTCTACTCACTGAGCCACCACCGCTTCCGTACGGTCTTAGTAGTATAAAAAACACGATTCCTTGAAACAATCCTCAAAGGCCGTTTAAATAGTCTGGGTACTATTGATATTAATCTTTCCTTGGACGAAACGTTTGTGGATGATTTTTTGGGCTTGTGTAATAATTATATTCCTCTATATTTTATTGATTATAATAAAAAAAATGTCTTCGCTTAAATATTTAAACTGCATCAATCAATCCATATTTATTTGCAACTAACCCCCGGTTTCTGGCACAATAACAAGCCGTTAATCCGTTGTTAACAGCTGTCAGTTGGCGAAAGTGTATACAAAAAAAAACATTTGACATCTATTAAACTATTTTTTTTTTCTACATCTACTTCCTTCCCTAATGTTAGTCCAGTTCATCCAAAAGTTGTCTGGAAGAGATCGTTAATGATAAGGCCGCTGTCTGTACTCTAAGGTTAAGAAATATCTGTGTAATTTCCATTTTTATGTACAATAAAATGTTCTCTATCTCTATCTATCTATCTAACTATTGTAAGTATACGAGAAACTGGGGGTAAGTGTAACAGTTGAGTAACTTATTGTCAAATAAGTTACAAGACAGCCAGGAAGGTCACCAGTATTCACTGCTTGATGTTAAACTACAGTGATTTGCAATCGATTTTCCTCAGAGCTCTTTCTGTGTCATTCGAAAGAGAAAATCTCTTGTTGAAGCGCAATTTTCTTACTCGGGCATTCTTTTTGCTTTGTTCTGCTATCAACCCTTTCTATGTCCGATAATGTGTATCTTTTGAGCTTATGTGGCACACCCACATATAATAAATAAATATTAAAGTTATCACACAGATCTCGTTAGCCCCATACTAAGTACAACTAAATGACTTGTGTTACAGGTGCTAACTCGACGATAGATTTAATACGCGTTAAAACGTAGATAACACCCAAGACCCGCGACAGACTAGAAAAGTCCGTTTCCTAGTTTGACCCGGCCGGGGATCGAACCCGACACCTTCGGTTTTACAGTCAGCGTTTTAAACCGCTGCGCCACCAAGGCCGTCAAGCTGTTTTTGTACCTGAACTATTTAATGTAATGAACTTTTGTATGAAGCGCTCGTGGTCTAGGCGAACCGAGTGATTGGAATCAATCACTTGGTTAAGCAACAACAGGCGCGGTCAGGTACAGGATGGGTGAGCGTCCCGTGACTACCGCTAGTGGCATTTTTCCGAGCGCTTCCGTGCTTCGCAAGGCACGTTAAGCCGTTGGTGCCGGCTGTCATATAATGGCAGTCGTTAAGCCATGTCAGAGGCCTTATGGGCGGCTTGATAACTTCTGACAGTAAGGCCTGCCACTGTCTTACAATCCTCCACCAGCCCGGACTTGGCCCCCGTGGTGGAGTATGGCCTAACCTTCCTGCCATGCAGGAAGAGACCCGTGCCCCAGCAGTGGGGACACACAACTGTTATATCGAAGTGGGTATCATGTATGAGACGAAGAGACTGCGTTGGTGGAGTATTGTAGGCAGTGGCGGGCCTTACTGTCTAAAGTTATCAAGCTCAGGCCTCTGATATGGCTTAAAGACTGCCATTACCTGACAGCCGGCACCAACGGCCGCTTCGCTTTTGTTATGAATTTTACAATTTTAGACGCTAAACGCGAATGCGTTTTATTCTTTTTAGACATCATGTTTCATACAGACATTTACTGCTTAAGACCTACACAATCGATATCTAAATAAAAATAGTGTAGGTATTTTTTTCAAAACAACCGGGTTCGATTCCCGAGCGGTGTACAGAGGTTTTTTAAATGTATGAATGCAGTTTTTCTTGTTATTAAAGTCGATGACATGGTTCCTCAGAACAGATCTTCGTATGTCTTATAGTTTTAGACTTTCCCATACCGACCGATTTGAATGAGACCCTGTATATATAACTAGTTTGCCTATTTTGGAACTTAACTTCATAATTTTCTTTTGTGATTTTTGCCGCGGGTAGTTTGTTTTCATGCAATGTAATGTTTTCAAAAAGACGCCTGTCACCTCAGTCTTTCGGTACCACAGTACTTGCAAATGCCGTAACGTCGGAAAATTGTAAAAATGTAAAAGTAAACGAGAAAAATGCGCGTAAGTACAGTTTTTATTAGGTCTCTGACAAGACAGAAATTTGGTAATTATACCAAACGACTATTAAGGAGGTCATGACTAAAAGGTTAAGAACCACAGTAATTATGATCTATAGTTCGGTGAAAAGTACTATTAAGGGATGGTTTTAATAGTAGGATCATTTGACCGTGAAATCTTTGACATAACTTCAAAAAAAGCTGTTGTTTTTATACCGAAACAATCTGTTACTATTTTAGAACAAGTTTTATCATTTCGCCCATTTCATTGCACTAAACCAGCGGGCAATAAACTCTACAACTTAACCCAGTAACGTCTCGAAAAGAAAATAAAAGAGCTACCTAACAGACGCAGAGCAACAGATTCACAACATTATATCACAACTTTCGACAATCACCTCGATTCCACTGACCGTTGTTCCGAACATTCCTCGAGAAAGAAAAAAAGAAAAACCACTCACTTATTAAAAAAAAAAAAACAAAAAAAAACTGTCACATTTCACTGGCCGAAAATTTGCAACCCGGCAAGTTTTTACGAAAAAGTTTTCGTTTTCTTTTTTGTTTGTTAGCGTTCGAAGTTCGAAATTCGTTTTGTCTGAAACGCAGCGCGTGCGCTTGCCGCGGTCGTCGCGAGAGAGTGCGCGCCAGCCAGCGCGCATGGAAAATACTGTTGGTTTTGTTAAGGCGCAGGCGTTTCTGACATTCTTGTGATGCTTTGCAGAGGCTTCTTAGAAAAATTGCTAAGGAGTGGTTGGAATGGTTATGCAGATGAATGAATACAGATGTTGTCAAGTATTTATGCCACTCAATTTTTCATCTTGTCTGGTTTTTTTAACTTTAAAGTTCTCCACTTTGCAACGTGTTATTTGCAATATCGCACCGTTTTCACCTTCAAGGTTGCTGTAGTAAGGCGCTGTGTCTAGATACGTACTTTATTATTAAATTAATGTACGGGCCAAACCGCACATTTAGCATTTTACTCGTATATGTATCCAGTACTCTATCAGCCGCCTCGGCGAGCACTCGTTTATTAAATATCTATCAAGAAATAGCAAATCAGACTTTACATCATAATCATCATACATCCTTAGCATCCCTGTACAGCAGAGTAGGGCATCAGTGACCACCATAAAACCCGCCTCTGCTCGTACAATTAATATTATTATAGTTAATTCGATTGTTGAGGTATTGAACCTCAATACCGTGGAAAACTAAAAAATAATAATTTGTCAATTTTTTTACTTTGCTACTTGAATCAATTTTAAAAACCTAATCATATATATTATTATTTATATTATTTTATTATATTATATTATATTACATCACATCACATCACATCACAACATCACATCACATCACATTATATTATATTATTGTTCCTTAGCACGGGTTAGTGCATTAAAAATAAAAATAGTATAATACTTGAATCGACTATTTAAAAACTCTCAAGACTTTTAAATAGGTACCTAACTAAAAGTAGTGATGGGGCATTATTATACCGTAGGTATGAAGCTCGACAGAGAAATTGAAAATTCGCGCCATCGCGACGCGCATGTGATGGATACCTAGGCCACCCATTGTACTTTACTATGTTATTGTTTAAGTCTCTTATGTATTTCCTGACGTACATAAATCAAGATTTAAATACTAAAAAAGTTTTTTTTTAGTATTTAAAGTTATTAACTAAACAAATTCTGAATAATTTAAGTCTGTAATAATATGCCTATCTATCTATCTATCCAGCCCATGAATGAAGCAGCCCACTGCTGGGTATAGGCCTCTTCCATTTCACGCCAACTCTCCCGGTCCCTAGCCAATCTCGACCACTTACCCCCGGCCGCTTTTTTAATGTCATCCCTCCAACGGGCAAGTGGTCTACCCACCGAACGACGACCGGTTCTTGGCCACCACTCCGTGACTGCCCTTGTCCACCTTCCGTCATCCCGTCTCATCATGTGTCCCGCCCATCTCCACTTCAACTTTGTGATCCGTGTGCCCACATCTTCGACTCTGGTCTTTTGTCGGATTGCAACGTTGCGCACTCGATCAAGAAGTGAAATGCCTAACATGGCTCGCTCCATGGCTCTCTGTGCGACTTGGATTTTTTCCATGTTAGCCTTTGTGAGCGTCCACGTTTCGGCACCGTACGTGAGGATGCGTAGAATGCATTTGTTAAATGCCTTGGTCTTTATGCATTGTGAGATTTTCGCTTTAAAGATGTCGTATATGCCTATGAATAATAGTATTCCGCTGCCTATGATGTGGCTTCGCCTTAACTTCGGATGCAATGACTGGTCAACCCCGACGCGGAAGCTTGCAACAATAGCTATGCTGCATCATGTCTAGCATAACACTATCACCTGCTTGAGTTATTGGGTAGGCAGGGCTACTAAAGGAGTTTTGCAAGTCCTAATATAGTTATATTCTTTTTATAAACCTATTTAGAGGCTAAAAATTCCACCCATGCCGGGACTCAAACCCGCGACCTCTGGCTAACTGTGCCAGCGCTCTCCCAACTGAGCTAATGGGCGACTACCCGGCATCGGTGAAATTTCGAACCTCTTTACAACACTATTACGTACAGGCAGCGACATCTGGTTGAAGTAATTTCCATCACTTGCAGTCCCGAGTACCTACTTTGCAGCTAGGTTTTACATTGGAATGATATCGGTGTACCCACATGATTATATTTTTTTAATGCACTAACCCGTGCTAAGGTCGCGGGTTCGAGTCCCGGCATGTGTGGAATTTTAACCTCTATACAGGTTTTTTTTTTAAAGTCCTAATATAGATTAAGCAGTCAACATCGCAAAGTTGTGGTGGGCGCGGCATCTGAGTGCTTAGTGCGAGTTTGACAGATCCAATCGAATAACTTTACTACCGCGTTAATCGAGCATTGAGTAGTGAGTATGAGTATATTATTTGTGAGTATGATATTTAAGCCTTTTTTTATTTTAAGTTTATTTGGGAAACCAACTTAAATAACAATCAAAACTTTCAGTAGTTCAGTAACAATTTCTAAAGCCAATAATAGGCTTCCACATTTTAACAAAGTAGGTTAAACTAAGGTTAGTTGTATTAGGTGGCAATTATTAATTAATTAATTTTAATTTAATTGTTTTAATAAAAAAAAAAAAAACATAAAATTAAAACTATATAATATTAATACTGTGTGGTGCCGGCTTAGAGAATAGCACCAACCCAATTCTTCCCGCGGGTGTCGTAAAAGGCGACTAAGGGACACAAACCGGGGGGTGGGCAGCAGCGCCCCCTGCAGTACAATTCCACCGAACTGCGATCTCCAACCCGCATGCCCAGCGTGGGGATTATGGGCATTACCCCCCAATAATGGCACAACCCTGCGCTATGGCGCTCATTAGGGGAGGGCTATGTCCAGTAGTGGACTAATATAGCCTGAAGAAGAAGAAGACTTTCTAAAGCCAAACTAGGTTAAACTAAGGTTAGTTGTACTAGATGGCAGTAATTAATAAATTAATTATTTATACATATACGGCCTTACTAAATAGGTTATGAGCTGTGTATACAGCAGTTATGCGAGGTCTGACAAACTGGTTATTTGACGACCTCTGTGGCGTAACGGTAGCGCGTCTGCCTACCATGCAAGAGGTCCCGGGTTCGAATCCCGGCTGGGAACAAAAAAAAACCCAGGTCTTGGATGTTTACATGTTTGTGATGTCGTTGTTTCTGGTTTCCACGACACAGGGTATCCTAGTGTGGGGCCAGAAGCAATGTATGTGCCTGTATGTAAATGTTATGTTATGTTATTTGTACGCTAAATGCGATTAATCCAGTTTAAATTGATATACGTCAAATAGTTATTCAGAGTGTATAACTTATTTACTATTTCGTACTCTTAACGGAGTGGCTGATTCAGTGGACGTATTTTCCTGCACGCTGAGCGAGTTCACAAGGGCCGCAATGTTTTTCTGTGATAACACTATGTAGCATATTTTAGATAATAATCATTGAAAAAAGCGACTAGTGTTACTGATTGTTATTTTTATTTGTAGTGTATTTATTCAAAATAGGTGGTTAAATATTGTAAGGTTATCTTCACTAACGAATTGGGCTCCCTGTAATGTTAGTTGTAAGAGGAAAATTAAATAAAATAAAAAATAAAAAAATTATTAGTAAGGCCGATATTCTTTATTTCATGTAGCTTACGTCGTAGCATACATCCCACTGCAGGGCATAGGCCTTCTCTCAGATAGTGAGTGTGGGCTTAATACTACGCGTGCCCACCGCGCGTTAGCGATGAGGCAAGTGAACACTTACAACTCTGAGGTTTCTTCACGATGTTAACTTTCGATTTCAACCCCTGTATGTCCCCACTGCTGGTCCACGGGTCTCTTCCTGCGTTGCAGGAAGGTTAGGTTAGGTTGGTGTAGGATGGGGTGCGATGCCAGATAACCTTCACGTGTACCCCTCCGCTTTCCGTTCCATCTGATTCCATGAACCAGATGGAGGGGCAAGTGGTGGGGTCGGTGCACCCTGAGCGTTAGTCAGTGACTTCTTCTTGTCGGATCTTACTGGCTAACGGCGAATAATCTGGCGGGAGGGGTCGCGTGGGCCCTGTTTCACTTTGTGGAGCGGGACCCAGGCGACCAACCGAATGAAGGACCGACTGGGGGGGGCGCCGCTGCGCGGAAGCGCGCGCGCCTCGTACCAGTCGGACCAGAGTGGCCGCCGGGACGCGGAGGGTCGGGGGACCCTCTGCCTCCATCACGGCGGGCCGGAAGGCGCCCTTGCGTGTTCCGAGGGTGCCTTCTGGCACGGAGGGGGCCCGCGCGGTCGCTCACCGCCTTCTCTGCTTTCAGAGAAGTGCTGGTGGGCGACGTGACGGGCCTCGCGTGTGGGGCGTGTGGGGGCCAACAGTTGACATTGGCCCCCATGCGCCCCAAAGAGGAGGTGCGCCGCTCTCCTCTAATCCCATTGGACCACACAACAATGGGATGGAGGGGGCGGCGCGTTGGGGCGTGTGGTGGCCGAGGGGTTCGCACTTGGCCACTATGCGCTCCAACGAAGAGATGCGGCGTTCCCTCGCCCCGTCGTTCGGTCCGATGCGATGGGGCAGGGGCGCCGCCGAAGGAGTGCCCGAAAGGGCGCCCGCAGACGGGGTCGCGGAAGTGTGCGTAAGCGTCCCCGTGGCCCCGTCCTTTGCGGTGCGGAGGAACACCCCAGGAGTTTTAGTCGGTATACCGCCCTTTTCAGGGCGGGGAGTCCGACATAACCACTGTGCTCCCCCGAGCCGTTGGTACCCGTAATTGGGGTTTCTCCTGGGTGAAAAAAAAAAAAAAAAGGTTGGTGTAGGATGTTAACTTTTCTTCCTACTAATTCGCAAATGTTCATACGTAACTTGGAAAACTTGAGCTACACACCGGGATTGGAACCGACGGCCTTCCGAATTTTACGAATATTCATTTGGTGTACAGTCAACGTGCAGTATGGGTGACCGTCCCGTAACTACCTACCGCTAGTGGCATTTTTCCTCACTGTCCCGACTGCTGGGGCACGGGTCTCTTCCTGCATCGCAGAAAGTTTAGGCCATACTCCACCACGGGGACCAAGTTCGGGCTGGTGGAGGATTGTAAGACAGTGGCGGGCCTGTCAGAAGTTATCAAGCCGCCCATAAGGCCTCTGACATGGCTTAATGACTGCCATTACATGACAGCCGGCACCAACGGCTTAACGTGCCTTGCAAAGCACGGAAGCGCTCGGAAAAATGCCACTAGCGGTAGTCACGGAACGGTCACCCATCCCGCACCTGACCGCCCCTATTGTTGCTTAACTCAAGTGATTGGTTATATTCTTTTTAATGAACTAACCCGTGCTAAGGTCAATACAGAGAATATTGTAAAGAGGTTTGAAATTTCACTGATGACGGTGAGTCGCCCATTAGCTCAGTTGGAAAGAGCACTGGCATGGATAGCCAGAGGTCGCGGGTTCGAATGCCGGCATGGGTGGAATTTTTAGACTCTACGAGCGCTAATATGTTTAGAGATTACTATTTAAGTATTTATACTTAAGAAAACATGAATTTTCATGTAAATAAATGAAAAAGCCACAATTACATCACTCCTTGAGGCGTTTAATTTAATCGGTAGTTACGTCCACCAGTAAAGAATTGCTCGTAGCCCAGGCTGCCTGAGTGATCGTAAACGGTCACGAAAGTTAAGCAACATAGGGCGCGTTCAGTGCATGGGTGGGTCACCGTCGGTGACTAACGCTAGTGGCATTTTTTTTGAGCGGTTCCTTGCTTCGCAAGGAACGTTAAGCAGTTGCTACTGGCTGCTGTCGATAGATGGCAGTCGTTAAGCCAAGTCAGAGGCCTTAGGGCGGCTTGAAAACTTCTGACAGTAAGACCAGCCACTACTCTTGCAAGCCTCCACCAATCCGAACTTGGCCCCCGTGGTGGAATGTGGATTATACCTTCCTCTGGGCAGAGACCCGTGCCCCTCGGTGGGGACATAATGGGTTGATGATGAAGGTATCCACCACAGACTATTTTAATCAGAGTTTTGGAGTGTTATAAGGATTTTTTTTTAATGTGATGATGTTCCAAAAATACTGTAAAAGTGAGCCAGATCGTGCTTCTGAATTTCCGAAGTAATCGATACAGCCCACCAAAACTACTTTGTCGCAGTGATGCCAACTTAACGACCGGTTACTTTTGAATAGTGACAACGGCACTTCCGATTTTGGTGGTATGATACTTTTAATTTCGTGATAATTAAATATTGACGGATAAAACTATCGGGAAACAATATCAATGCAAACCAATCATCAATGTATTTTCACTAAAATTGACCAAAATAATGACATAAATATAGGGGCGCTGTTGTCTGGGGTAAGGAATTAATAATAAATAAATAAATATTCATGGACATATCACACAAATATCGTCGGCCCTATACTAAGTACAACTAAATGACTTGTGTTATAGGTGCTAACTCGACGATAGATTTAATACAATAGATACATTTGTATATTGAACTAGCTTATAGGTACCTAGGGGAAGTGACGGTTGAAGAGGCAAAAGCAAAGCAACAGGGAAGCCGGAGAAATGGTATAATTAACTAACAACTCACTTATGCATACAACATCGCGCCCCTGCAATTGAGTATTCAACACATGCGCTATATGCACGCGTATCTCGGTCCGAGTCTGGCTGCATTTACGATGATTTCCTGTATAAAAACACTTTTATTACCCTTAATACCTAACGTCTATTGCAGTGGAACCGGTGCGTTTTTAATTGGATTCCGAGAAGAGTATAATTTATGGCTAAGACATGGTTCTCGGGTAGTAAACCGGAAGATTTCTTAATGCCGAGTCGGTGCGTATGTTCTATGGGCGCTATTACGCAGCGCCTGCGTAAAAGTAAAAGCAAACATGTGGTCTTTTGTCACTTGTTGCTAGTCGTTTCGAAACAGGCGTTCGAATGTGTTCGCATTTTTTACTTATTAGAACAGCCTAGCCGTTAATATTGTCTCAGGCGTTCATACGTGGACCTATGTAATAGTAAAGACTAAGATAAAAAGTACCTGAAAAAGGCGTGCGAGCATTCGGCACCTAATATTGGCCTTTTTGCATCTACTTAATGTGATGATTTATACAGCGTCCAGTGGTATCTTCACTCACACTAGATGGGTGAAAGGACCACTCCGACGCTGTAGTGCCTGGGTCATGGTTTTATAGATGGTGTAGGCTTGCCCAGCACCTATACCATCCTGACAGCTTAGTCGGCCTAGCCCACAGGAAAGACTAGTCAATACGTGCGGAGCCAACCAAGCCTTGGGTTTCCTCACGATGTTTTCCTTCACCGTTAGCGTGTGGTATTGCGACTGCAGATTCGCAAATGTACGTAACTTTCGGCACCTAATGAATGTAGAAAAGGTAATATAATTTTGTCAGGATTGTGGCAAGTGGCAAACTTTAATCTCTGCCCACCCCTCCGGAATACAGGCGTTAGTATGTATATTCGTACCTGCGCCTGGATTATGTAACTTTCCACGTATACATCTGTGTGCGAAAGCGGAATGTTTACTTAGTTCTGCCAATATGATATAGATATGAGGGGCATAATAAATATGTATTACACATAGTAGATTTTCAATTTCAGTGGACATTTGATACGTGAGTGATATTAAGACAAATAATTGTCGACGACACTACAAAGTCCAGTAGATTTTTGGGTTTGTGCACACAGATGTATGCTTGAAAAGGTACATAATTAAAGCGTTGACCTTTACTGCACTTGTACCTAGGATTACAGTCAGTAGTCGGCCTTTGGTCTTTGGCCTTTCGGCTCTCCGCGGTGGCCTCTGCCCTAAAGATGGGAGCCCGATGACCTTCTGATAGCGAGAAGATATTGCTGCGGCATTTTGAGGCTATAGCGCTACCACATAGGAATATTTTCGATGATTAATACTGGGCGACCAACTTATAAGAGGAAAACTTCATACAACATCCATTGAAATTAACTTATTAGTATTGCGAAGTAGATAAAAAAAACCTATGTTTCTACTGAAGCGCTCGTGGCCTAGTCGAACCGAGTGATTGGAATTAATCGCTTGAGTTAAGCAACAGCAGGCGCTGTCAGGTGCAGGATGGGTGACCATACCGTGACTAACGCCAGTGGCATTTTTCCGAGCGCTTCCGAGCTTCGCAAGGCACGTTAGGCCGTTGGTGCCGGCTGTCATATAATGGACTTATGAGCGGCTTGATAACTTCTGACTGTAAGGACCGCCATTGTCTTAAAATCCTCCACTAACCCGGACTTGGCGCGGACCTGTTCCCCAGTTGGGGAACAGGTCCGCAACACACAAGGGTTGATATCTACGGAACGCTTCTGCGCGTGGTCTGCCTCGCACTTGGCTAATTTTATTTACGTTTTGCAAATGTATGTTAAATGCAACCTCAGCGCTCAATATTGCCAATCCGGTAATTACGCGGTGGGCACGCGTGGTAATAAAGCCTATACTCTCTCTTTCTGAGAGAAGAACTATGCCCTGCAGTGGAATGTAAAAAGGCTGCATAAAAAGTTACTGTATAACTACTCGTAGGCATGACCATCACGTGTAGGTAATATGAATATTGTTCATATATATTTATTAGTATCTGGTCATTCAGAGGGGGAATGCTTTCCTCAACCGCAGCGGTCCAAAGTTTTTTAAAACCTATTTTGTAAATATATTAATATGTATTAATATATTAATATGAAAGAAAGAAAGAAAATGTATTTATTTGACGGCACAATACTCAAAACAAACCAAAAAGAACATACAAACCAATAAAAAAAAAATTACACAGAACACAAAAAAAAAAAAGACAGCTAAAAAATAAATCAACTTTACAACACGAAAACAACATAATTTAATACATAGGTTTTAAGTATTGAGCCCCCAAAATGGGCCCGACTCAGCATAATGTAGCAACAGACTTGTCAGTTGCAACGCTGATTTTCAGTCGGGTCCAAGCTGCGGTTAGCCATGTACGTAAGAAAAAAAAAATTAATAAGCTGCCCGTGGTGTGAAATATACAATAGAATACAATACTTAAATATTATACTGTGCAGTGTGAATATGAATATTAATATATTGCTACTAAATAAGTTAGTTAGCAATGCGATGCGATGCAGATAGAAACCCGTGCCCGGCAGTGGGGACATACAAGGTGTTAACGCCAGAAGTTGCATATTATGTACTTTCTTTTATTTTTTTCTTATTATTAATCGTCTACGTCTCGCTTGTCAGATTATTCCACAAATTAAACAGGGATTATTCTCGCTTCTTCTTCTCACTGACCGTGCACAAAACTATATATATTTTATCACGCTAAAAATTACAAAAAAATAGCTTTATCTAATATCGAACGGCCGTTCTTAGGGAATTAGTGCCAATAAACAATTTATTGTGCGTCACACGGTGAGTCAAGCTCCCGTTGTTTCCATCGCCGTCTATGAAGAAGAAGAAGTATTTCATGATATATATAGTATTTAAAAACCTATTTAGAGGCTAAAAATTTCACCCATGCCGGGATTCGAACCCGCAACCTCTGGCTATCCGTACCAGCGCTCTACCAATTGAGCCAATGGGCGACTCACGGCATCAGTGAAATTTCGAACCTCTTTACAATATTCTCTGTATTACGTACAGGCAGCGACATCTGACTTAAGCAAATTGCATTACTTATATACATAGTATTTATTAGGTATTTCTTATCACCTATTGATTGAAATATTATGTCAATGACATGTTGTATTTGCATATAATTTCTAAGAAGGCTGCACAGTGGGACTGCACTGTTGTCTACGACAAAACCGACTCGCCTACGTCACTGCAGCGGGTTTCCTTGTTGGGTTTTCAAGGAAACAAATAATAACGAATTATTGAGGTATAAAATTAGGTTTAAGGAGCTACAGTGCAGTGTGCACGTTACGAGAGTTTCAATTGAATGTCAAGCAGCGCGGCCGCGCGCGCCGCCGGCGCGGTGCGGTGTCTTGAGGTGCGCGGGCGGACGGGGGAACCGCTGCAGTGACGTAGGCGAGTCGGTTTTGTCGTAGACAACTTTACTGTCTTATTAGTCTGAGCGCTTACATTCTGCTTCTACGAGTAATTATGACATCACCATTCATAGGATGGGCCATGGGAGTGTTGGGTGTGAGGTGTTTTGCATACAATAGGTACTAGATGGATAGCTTATGACTAGGCCGACTGTGAATGACAGCTGTAGTACGAATCAGGCGGATATAATTGGTACAGTGGCCGACACAACAGTTACTAGCGTGCACTCTTATTTGTTTGTTTGTTTGTTTGTTTGTTTGTTTGTTTGTTTGTTTGTTTGTTTGTTTGTTTGTTTGTTTGTTTGTTTGTTTGTTTGTTTGTTTATTAGGTACACCAACAGCAAGCACGTAAACATGACAAAGATTGTAATAAATGGGACTTAGGGCTAGCGATTATGCCAATTAAAGGTGTACACAGCATTTGTAGACTTCTTGTGTGTACACTAAAACATTTTATAGAGTACTTAGAAATGTAATATTGTAATATAATGTAGATTTTATTACAAATTAAGAACTCTTAAAACACACCTTTTAAAGTCAAGAAGATAGTCAAGGACTGGCTGTATTCACTTAACTACGAGGAAAGTAAGGCGCTTTTGCTTACTTTCAAATAAAAATGACCAACTCCATAACACGTATGCAAAATAAAAAGAACAAAAATAATACTATTAGTAACATCAACGAGTACTACCCATAACCATAACTATACATTACCAATACACATACAGTTACACAAACATCCACAAACACACACAAAGCACAGCACATGACACAATTGCATTCAACATAATAATAATTGAAAGTGTGAAGAAGATGTATGAAAGGTAGTGCTCTGATGTAATATTGTAACGCTTTGGTGTAGTTTTACTGTTATGTTACAATATTCATGTAAATAATTAAATAAATAAATAAATAGCCAACTATTCTGTTTTTGTTTTGGCATTCTTTAATCTTACTCTTTCTTTTACCTTTACCTTATGTCTGGTACATTGTTTACAACTAGTTTACACTAACTGTAACACTTAGTTAAGGGAAGACACTTGCTCCTGACGCACAGGTTATCCTAATAAGAGAGTGAGGGCTTCATAATGCATGTCTAGCTACCAACGTGACCAATTGCTAGCAAATACTCGGTGTGTGCTGAAAATCAGCGCTGCGTTGATGTTCGCACTCGCAGCATTTAGCTGAGCATATCCTTATTATCGCATAGCGTTATTTAACTAAGTTTTCACTATAGTAACTAAGTATGTATTTAACTTAGTCTATTTTAAGTTGTTTTTTGTACTTTTTTGCGATACTTAGTTAAACCATTTTTCAATTTCATTTTCAAAAATTAATTCACTTTGGAAAATTCTATGAGCCGGTTTCACTTCATAAATTCAAATTCACAAAGCACTTCATAGATGAGATTTTTTTATATTTGAATTTTAATACACAGACGAACGTACAAAACTCATGAAACAAGTCTTAAAAAATGGAAAAATATTTAAAAAAAAAAACGAAAGTCGTCGAACAAATGCTATATCTGATGACAGACATTATCGGTTTATCTTATTGACTGTACCGAATGGTAAAAAAATATTTACTTCAAAATTGTGGGCGAAACTTTGTGTGAATGTGGTTTTTACCCTACATCACCCTATATACTTAAGGCACAGGCCTTCCACACAGATAGAGTAAGGGCTTAATTATCACGCGTGCCCAACGCGGATTGGCAATTTCAAGCGCTGTGATATTTGAACACTTGCCGGTGCCATGCAGTGTGACGTTTGTAAGCTATATAAAAAAGTTGATATTGACATTGAAAATTAGTTTATTTCACTAGTAAAGGTACATAATTATAAAACATAAACGTTTTACAAGTAAAACGTTTTTAAAGTAATTATATTCTTTTTTTTAACCTGTGCTAAGGACAGTTTTAAAAATCTATTTAGAGGCTAATTAACTGGCAAGTGATGCAAATTATTTCAGCCAAATGTCGCTGCCTGTACGTAGCACAGAGAGTATTGTAAAGAGGTTCGAAATTTCACTGATGCCGGTGAGTCGCCCATGAGGTCAATTGGAAGAGTGCTGGCACGGATAGCCAGAGGTCGCGGGTTCGAATCCCGGCATGGGCGAAATTTTAAAGTCTAACTCTGAAACTAGGAGAATTCTCCTAGTTTAAGAGTTAGAGCTGTACCATGAGGCGCTTAGGGGCTGTACTCAGCGCCACCAATGGTATAAAATCATAACTCGTTTTATAATACGCTTTATTCAAAAAGTAAACATGAGAAATCTTGATATCTATGGTAAACTAGCTGACCAAGCGAACTTCGTACCGCCTAACAGTCGATTCTTTAATTATTTTATTTTTTTATCCCCGTAAGAACCATCCTCGTACTTCAAGGAATATTCTAAAAAAAGAATTAGCTAAATTGGTTCAGGTGCTCTCGAGATTTGCGCTTACTAACACATTCAGCGATTCATTTTTATATTATAGAAGACTAGCTGACCCAGCGAACTTCGTACCGCCTTAACAGTCGATTCTTTTTTTTTCTCTCCGTAAGAACCATCCCCGTACTTCAAGGAATATTCTAAAAAAAAAATTAGTGAAATCGGTTCAGCTACTCTCGAGATTTGCGCTTACCAACACATTAGGGGATTCATTTTTATACTATAGATAACTACTTTTAGGACATACAGCCTAGAATATAGTATAAATATCCTATTAATTTAATCGATTTCCGCTAAAAATCGATTAAAGTCGTATATTGTTGATCCCGGGTTCTAAAAATAGTTATCACATTTGTTAAGATTTCTCATTATTATATTATTTTTAACGCACTAACCCGTGCTAAGGACAATTTTTAAAAACTATTTAGAGGCTAAAAATTCCACCCATGCCGGCATTCGAACCCGCGACCTCTGGCTATCCGTGCTAGCGCTCTTTCTGAGCTAATGGGCGACTCACCGGCATCAGTGAAATTTCGATCCTCTTGACAATATTCTCTGTATTACGTACAGGCAGCGACATCTGGCTGAAGTAATTTGCATCACTTGCAGCCCCGAGAACCTACCTACTTTGCAGTTATGTTTTTACATCACGAATCCGGCATGGGTGGAATTTTTAGCCTCTAAATAGGTTTTTAAAGATTTCTCATGTTCACTTTTAGACAAAAACGTATTATATAACAAGTGATGATTATATTATTATTTTTAATGCTAAGTATAATTTAATACTAATAATTTAATTTAATTTAATACTGTACGTAATACAGAGAATATTGTAAAGAGGTTCGAAATTTCACTGATGCCGGTGAGCCGCCCATTAGCTCAGTTGGAAAGAGCGCTCCCACGCATAGCCAGAGGTCACGGGTTCGAATCCCGGCATGGGTGGAATTTTTAGCCTCTAAATAGGTTTTTAAAGGTGATGATTTTTATAACATTTGGGGCGCTACTTAAGGCCCCTAAGCGCCTTAACAGTTTTATTCCATCTCCTGTCATCACCTTGTTTGCATCAGCGAAATAAGGTTCGAACGCCTTGGAGGAGGTACTGGTAAGGTCGCGTGCATAGACAAAATGTCACGTAGGCAACGCCGACTGGCATTCTTCGCTCGGAAGGTCATGGAGGCTGTAACCCCATTCCGATCGATCGGCAACGCGCTTGGCATTTCAAGCAGCGACTCCCACTAATTTGGGATACAGTATGCCAGCGGATGATCATGTCGGGGTCACCAGTATTTTTATTTATGTTTAAAAACTTGAGTGAACCTTCTGTGTTGGTTTGTATTGGTTTGTATCAATCATTTTCTATCAACCTGCGCATGGATGATGTTTTATACCATCTACCCTTGTATTATTTAGGTTTAGCTTTAAGTATTTTAGCTTTAGTTCAGGTACCTAAATGCTGAAAATCAGCGCCGTTGGAGGGCATGAAATCCACGACGTCTGACGGCCCGCGCTGAGCACTGTGCCTTTTGCTGCCAACTGCGTATATCATGGGTCACTGTTTTTATATAAATTACAAAAAGTGCCAATGACACTAAAATTATTGTTACCTGGCTGAGACTAGTTTGTAAAATGTGTATGTTAACCAAATATAAACTTTATTCTTTTAACCAGTGTTTTGTTGGTGGCAATAAAAATCTTTTTACTTACTTTCTTACTATAGGGAAGAGCGGGTGATCGTGCTCCTCCACTATAAGGCTACGCGGGGGTTACTTTGGTCACCGTGACTGTTTCGTCACTCTTATCAAGACCGTGGATATGTATGGAGATGTGGGTATGTTACGACGTGATAACTGGGTGACATTTCGCGCATCTCTATACATATCTACGGAGTGTGCGCTTAGCCTAAAGGGAAATTTCCCGCCAGGCAGATCGTATGCCTGGGGACGGCCGGTCCAACTGCTGTTCGTCAGACGTTATATTTATTGCCAAAAGCTGCCGTTTGGACGTTATTTAAAAAAAAAAAGTATTGCCACGCGGTTTATCGATTTTCCCATGGGAATAACATATTTTCCCGCAGCAAAACGTAGCCTATATGTTAATCCAGGATGCCAGCTAGCTCCATGCCAAATTTAATTAAAATCGCTCCAGCCGTTTAGACGCGAAGAAGTAACAAAAATACACACTCACAAACTTTCGCCTTTATAGTGTGATGTGATGTGATTGGCGCTTGTTAGCATCGCAAAGCGCCTTAACAACAGATTAAAAGACCCTTAAGAGCGATCAGACCAATTTGTCACTCTGCAGTACAAGTAGCTGCCTCTTAACACACCCAAAACAACCCAACCGCCCACCTCTTATTCTCGCTAATACCAACCCTTTTACCCAGGTAATAAGGGCTTAATTGCAATGAAGCCGAGATAAGGAATGTAGGTTTTTAAAGTCAAGCAGTATCGTTGCGCAAAAAGATTCCGATTGGGGTCGCCAGAGATGGCATGCAAGTCTGGGTTGCGGGAAACTGACTCTTATTACAAAAGCTCTTAAGAATGTTATTCGCTGGCGATATGGTTTATGTTTTGTACGCACGGGGTGCGGCCGCCTCGGTGATCGCGCTAGTGTGTGGCAGGATTTAAGTGTGGGCATGAAAAGTAAATCCGGACTAAAAGTCTACAATGAAAAAAGGTGTTATAAAACTAGTAATTTTTATAATATAATATAATATAATATAATATAATATAATATAATATAATATAATATAATATAATATAATATAATATAATATAATATAATATAATATAATATAATATAATATAATATAATATAATATAATATAATATAATATAATATAATATAATATAATATAATATAATATAATATAATATAATATAATATAATATAATATAATATAATATAATATAATATAATATAATATAATATAATATAATAATAGTTTAAAAAACAAAAATGTTAAAACTTAACTGCAAGGTAGATACTCGGGGCTGCAAGTGATGCAAATTACTTCAGCCAGATGTCGCTTCCTGTACGTAATACAGAGAATATTGTCAAGAGGATCGAAATTTCACTGATGCCGGTGAGTCGCCCATTAGCTCAGTTGGAAAGAGCGCTGGCACGCGTAGTCAGAGGTCGCGAATCCCGGCATGGGTGGAATTTTTAGCCTCTAAATAGGTTTTTCAAAATGTTAATTTAAGTAAATATTTTTTTTATATACCCAGTGGCACAGTCACAGTTAAGACGAATAATTCTATACCTCTCAAGCTTACATCCATCAAGCCCTGTAGACTATAGTTTTTTTTTGTCCCCACTAGGGCACGGGTCTCTTCCTGCATCGTAGGAAGGTTAGGCCATACTCCACCACGGGGGCCAAGTGCGGGTTGGTGGAGGATTGTAATACAGGGGCGGGCATTACTGGCAGATGTTTTAAAGCCGCCCAAAAGGCACCTGACATGGCTTATCGACTGCCATTACGCACACCTGTCACGTTAAGCCATTGGTGTCGGCTGTCATGTAATGGCAGTCGTTAAGCCATGTCAGAGGCCTTTATGGGCGGCTTGATGACTTCTGACAGTAAGGCCCGCCACTGTCGTACAACCCTTCACCAACCGGGACTTGGCCCCCGTGGTGGAGTATGGCCTAACCTTCCTGCGATGCAGGAAGAGACCCGTGCCCCAGCAGTGGGGACATACAAGGGTTGATAACGATAACGAATAAGAATAAAAATAATTTTATTGCCTCATCAAAAACAAATTAAACAAAGTAAGAATCGAAACTAGATATTATAAAATAAGGCAAAAGGTAGTGGCTCAGCTGGTGCTGACCCGGGTCAGCCCCGGACAGCGCTGGTTTTCAGCCACTGCCTTCTCCCTAATGTACAAATAAACATAGAAAATGATAATTCCATAGGTACCTATATAAATACATGCCTAAAAAACAGTGTGAATAAATAAAATAAAGTATTTTATTTCCCATCTGTACACAATTAGAAGAAACCCTACACGTGTTTGCTTATCTTCGCTCAAATCTTCCGCTTACAGAGCTTTTGTTTGAATTAACTGCGCTTTCACTCGGTGCTTACGGGAAAATCACAAATGTAAATAAATGTCATAACGTAGCCGTTGCTTTGAGTTATGGCGATAAGATTATGGTGGGAAATGTACAGAGTGAAACTTTGACCGTTGCATGTACTAATGAGATGATTTATACACCGTCCAGTGACACCTTCACTCACACTAGATGGGTGAAGGGATCACTCGGACGCCGTGCCTGTTACTTTGCTAAAGGACACTCGAATGGTGGCGTGGTGGCCGGGTCATCTATCTCCCTCCAAAATGGTTGAAATTCTTATTCTTCTCTAATGTATTAGTCCACTTCATCCAAAGGTTGTCTGGAAGAGATCACTTGTAGTGATAAGGCCGCCGTCTCTACTCTTAGGTTAAGAAATATCTGTGAAATTTCCATTTTTATGTACAATAAAGTGTTCTCTATTTATCCATCTATCTATCTATCTATCTCCTTAAGTAACCTCCTGTCTCGCTCTTTCCTGAGAAATTCGAAGAGACAGCACTACAGTTAACTTTTTACTTAGCACTTAGTCGTTAAGACAAATCAGAGGCCTTAGGGCGGCTTGCAAAGGACTGACAGTAAGACCAGCCACTAGTCTTGCAAGCCTCCATCGATCCGGACTAGGGCCCCCGTGTTGGAGTTTGGCCGATACCATCCTCAGGGAAGAGACCCGTGCCCCTCGGAGGGAACGTAATGGTTTGATGAAATACTTAACCCTTAATGAGCAAGGGGGAAATAGTTCCCACGTTAAATTGAACTTTATCACCTTGAAATAGAGTCCAAAACCAATAAAAAAAATCTTGCTACCCATGCCCTATTATAAGGTCTGTCACAGGGTTATGTGACCATCTGTCACCCTCTTTGCTGAGAAATTCGAAGAGACAGCAATACAGTTAAGTACTAGGGGTTAAAGTATGAAATTGCCGTTTTATTGCAATAGGTTCTTTGAATTGACATAGAATCTTCATGGTTTGAGGTTTTCGAATGAAACTTTTTTCTAATGGTTTCTATGATGTTCTTTTTTTAAAAAATGTGAAACATTTAAATATCGACTATCAATTGTTTTTGTTATTCAATTTAGACAAGAAAGATGGATACGTTTACAGTGTACGGAGCACTGTGGACTTCATTCCGCAAACTAGTCGTCTATTTGACATAACCGGTTAACCAATCTTATTAATTCCAGCCGATTTTCCTTTCTAAAAGGAAATGCCGCGTTAGGTCAACCCGCTTTGCGAAACCTTAGCTGAATTCCAGCAAAAACTCAAGGAAAGTTCGTAATTAAAAATGGACAGTGGACTCTGTATGGCAATGCCCTAGAAACATTAGCATCGTAAGAGCGGATCGAGTCTCTGAGCGGGCCCAGGGATTAACAACACCCCCTTTGAAAATTTTCTGTTTACACTGATGGAATCGGCCAGCACCTGATTCTATTTGACAAATCCTTCCACCATGGCCCCAGTTGACATAATCCACCATGAACCGATTGGGACGGGGGCCTAGAGGCTATTAAACATATAGGCCTTATTTTTAAAAACGATATTTCACTGAAGCACTCTTAAATCTCCACCACAGACATTTTAAACGGTGTTTTACACATATTTTTTGAAAGAAGTGTTTGTTTTTAGATGTTCATTTATAAATAAGACTTTCAGTGGTTCAATATAGTGACATTAGCATAACAATGACAGAGATAGTTTACATATTGACGACTTCAGTGGCGCCGGTAGTGCATCTGCCTACAATGCGAGAGGTCCCGGATTCGAATCCCGGCTGGGGACAAAAAAACCTCAGGTCTTGGATGTTTACAAGTTTGTGATGTCGTTGTTTCTGGTTCCCACGACACAGGGTATCTTAGTGTGGGGCCAGAAGCAATGTATGTGTTTTTATGTAGGTAAATGTTACACTTATTTCTACCGATTATTTGTAATCTGTGGCACAATTAATATGTGTAGGGAGGCGATACTCGTCCATGAAGTACAATACTACTTGTATGAAATTTTAAGTTAAACAATACGAAACTTCATGGGTGTGACCTGTCACAAACCATTAATAAAATTAACAAAGTATACTTGATCACTGTTATACGCAGATCTATTGAATTCACTTGTTATTTTATATTTAAGTAAAATATTAGTTGGTGTTGATGGCCTCGGTGGCGGAGCAGTTTGGCACGCCGACTGTAAAGCCGAAGGTCTCGGGTTCGATCCCCGGCCAGATCAAACTAGGAAACGAACTTTTCTAGTTTGTCTTGGGTCTTGGATGTATTTATTGTATTAAATTTATCGTTGAGTTAGCACCTATAACACAAGTCATTAAGTTGTACTTAGTATAGGGCTAACGAGATTTGTGTAATATGTCCATGAATATTTATATTTATGTTTTTTACAATTTTAAGCTTCCTATGAACCCTCGCCTTTAAACATTAACAACCGATGTCTTCGTTTATTAATTTGCTTATAATTCGCATATTTTTAAATGTTCCCTTCATTCATATTTTAAACTTTCGCGACTTGTACGCATAGAATATTTTCGGGGCTTAATCGCGTAGTAATTGATTGCTATTTTACCTCGACGTTTCAACGACGTTACAGTCATCGTGGTCACGAGAAGACTGACGGCTGGCACCCGTTCGCATCTTCGGCTGATGAGGTTTCAGACTACCCTCAATCAGCCATCACAAACTACTATTAGGGTTGCGACACACTACACTGACAATACCGAATAAGCCCCGAAAATATTCTAACTATGTTCCCTTCATTCGCTGAGAAAACATACCATTACATTGCTATCCTCGTGCAACTGTACACCGTTGCGTGGAACGCCCAGCCCAAGTGTCTCGCAACAGCTCGCTCGGACAGACGGGACAAGTCGACGCAATGCCCTTGCGTGGCGCGACCACTTTCTAGCGACATGTACTCGGCTCCTGTGTAGGGAATGCAATCTCGATCTCGTGAAGTCTCGATTCTCGTGAAATCTCGAGCTATTTTAAGAGATTGCACCTAATTATATTCTTTTTTTTAATGTACTAACCCGTGCTAAGGACAGTTTTAAAAAACCTATGCATAGCCTAAAAATTTCACTCATGCCAGGACTCGAATCCGCGACCTCTGGCTAGCCGTGCCAGCGCTCTCCCGACTGAGCCAATGGGCGACTCCCCGGCACCAGTGAATTTTCGAACCTCTTTACAATACTCTCCGTATTACGTACAGGCAGCGACATCTGGCTGAAGTAATTTGCATCACTTAGCGAACGTTCGAGTTCCGCCATGGCTGGAATTTGTAGCCTCTAAATAGATATTTAAAATACCACCGCTTAAGTTGCGAAAGCCCGCAGCAGCAAACCAGTTCGATCAATTCTCAGCCTATCTCCGAAATGACAAATCGCTTCACAAGAGACAGTGCGCAGACGGGGGCGTATGTCGTACCTGATGTGGTACGGTCGGAGGTTGTTGGCCCACTTCTTAGTGGGGTTTTTGTTTACACAGCGCTCCCATTGTTAAGGCAACACCGTCGGGGCTGAAAGCGCTGCTCTACGTTCGACAGATCTTACTTTGGCAGAATTCTAGGGGTGCCCAGCGTTGCCAATCTGTGGGAAATTCCCCATTAAAAAGAATAAATATAATTAATACAGATACAAAATTATCAAGTTTTATCCTGTTTTTTGCTGATATGATCATTTTTTTTTAATTAAAACTGTTTTTATACGGATTTATGCTCGTTTACTACATTTTTTACAATTTTCCAACGTTTCGGCACTTTTTCAGGTGCCGTGGTCCGGGATGACTGATGATGATGATGGATGACTGTCATCCGGGACCACGGCACCTGAAAAAGTGCCGAAACGTTGGAAAATTGTAAAAAATGTAATAAATGAGCATAAATCCGTATAAAAACAGTTTTAATTATGTCTACTGCTCGTGTTAACCTTAGGAAATACATTTTTTTTTGTTAAAGGCCCTCAAAACGCTTAAAAACACATCATGGATGTATCAATTTATATAAGTATTCCTTTTGTGCTTCACACTGTCAAACAGCTTATTACAATAGTCGCAGTTATGACCGCAGTGTGCTCCGTCAAACCGATCAACAATCAGACTCGCCAAATAACAATCTGCTAATAATGTGGCCTATAAACTATAGCCTTCTGTAAGCTCTGTTAGTTAAGGAATTTGAAAAGACTAAGTTTGGAGTTTTTTGTCCATTTTTCTCCAAAATTATCTAGATTTTGAAATGGACACCTAGTTTGACTTGTAACGTTCATTAAGCCGCAGTATCTGCGCTACTTTGAATAAAACCTTTTCATATCATTATATTTAAGTTACGTCTGACTATAGGGCGCAGGTCTTCTCTCAGAGAAAGAGTGAGCTTAATTACCATGCGTATTGAGCTGAACAATTCTCGAACTCAGAACTACAAGCTTGCGAATCAACTAGCTTATCCAGAATGCCACAGTTTCTCAAATTCAAATTCTTTAAATTCTCGAATAAGGCTCGGTTCTAAAATAAGCCTTATTATAACATAATTGTGTGGGCCCTCAATCAATCTCAAACAATCAAAATATTTATTGCACCATAATGTAAAATAAAAAGATCTTAAATAACACTGAGTGTATAGCACCGATTATGGATGGACCCTATCTGGCGCGGCAACTCCTCTCCCCCCTTATCATCTTAGTAATAAATAAACAGTCCCTAATTTTAATATAGTACGCATGATTGGCCACGCAGCGCTGAAACGAAGCTTGGTGGTCGTAGGCATTGTTCGGAGGCGAGCGACCCGCAAGAAATTCGCGCAGACAGATATTGCGCGTGTTAGATGTGTCATTATGAAAGTTGCGCATGGGTTTTAATTGCCCGTTACAAATAGCCGCTTTTTGATAGAGTCTTTGATAGAGGCTTTGTTAATAGCATTTAGGTATCGTGGAAAGTTGGCATGGCATGCGAGTGTTTTTAGGGTTCCCTGTTCAATTTATTTTTTTTATTTATTATTTTATTTTTATTTTTTATATCTTAGGGGTATCAACATTGACTGGCAATCGTTTGCTGATTATATATCGTTGGGTGTCTGGGTATTTGGAGTTTTATAAAAGGGCCTTACTATTGAAACGCACGCAAATTCGGCAAAAAAAACAAAACAAAACAAAACAAAATCTAGATAGATTGATAGATGTTAAGAGCTGTTAGAGTTTTGTTATTTATCAAAAAAATAATTAAATCGAGTGTATGAGGTGATTATTGAGAATTTTTTTTACGAAAAGGTAAGAAAACAAAGATAAATAATGATTTATTATATATTTATTGAGCCTTTCTATAATAAATTAGATATAAAGTTTTGTTATAGATAAAAAAAACAAAGCAAAAACACCAACCTGTAACTTACACAAAACAAAATTTTATTAGAATGATACAACTCCTTACATAATTAAGATCAAACAATTTACTTAAAATCCAATTTATATAAATCTAAAAAAACAATTTTACAACACCTCATATTTATCGGTTAAAGGAGTTTTAGTAAAATTCTATAATCGCCCGCACCCTTCCGCTTATAGCCACTAATTCTGTGGACGTTGGAATCAAAATGCTGGGGACAGAAAATTTTAGACGACTGCCCAAAGTATGACGCCCAAGCCTTCAAACCAAGTTGAAACCAAAGACGGCAGGTAGGTACCGTTTATCAACAAATCTCTTGTCGCTAAGTGATTTTGAATGTCCTACCAGCTTATCATAATGGGTTAGGTTTAACGACAGTACGTATGCTCCGTTTCAGGTAAGATTTCCCTGTGTACCTAATAATACTATTTTGTAACACTATAAATCTTTTAGGTTGCAGCCTAGTTTAAGAATGACTGATTGTGGTTTTTAAATACCTCTGTGGTGGTAAATCGTACATGTACCTGCAAGTTTACATTTTAAATTGAATCACACTAATTTTATTGATGTGCTTGTATGTAAATGTTATGTTATGTTATTTAGTAACATTCATTTGAAACCATGGCGTTTTAAAATTTATAAATTTTAAAAATTTTAAAAAATTTATTAATGTGGAAGGTTGTCTTTTTCCTTTTTTTTTTTTTTGCACGCCTGCCAAGTTTTCGTTCTACCTCCTGCGGTTGACTGGTAGAAAATGCTTATGGCATTAAGTTCGCCGCATTGTACAATTTTATGGTGCAATAAAGTATTAATAATAATAATAATAAATATAAAAAAAACATATATAAAAAAAATATTATAAAGGGGAAGTTTGTGAGTGTGTATGTTTGTTACTTCTTTACGTCTGAACGGCTGCGGCTGGAGCGATTTCAATAAAATGTGATATTGAGTTAGCTGACACCTTGGGTTAAAACATGGGCTACGTTTTAGTGCAGTAAAATGTCTTATTACTATTGGGAAACCAATAAACCGCGGGTAACACGGCGGGGCGCAGCTAGTTTCAGATAAATCAAAATCCATAATATACAGAATATCACTCTTTTATTTAGCCTATACAAATCCCACTACATACGGCACAGGCCTTCTCACAGATAGATTATAGGCTTCATTACGGTCTCCCGATTGAAAAGCCGATGTTCTAACGCTCACCATTCTAAAATAACACATGTTCATTAGGGGAGGACTATGTCCAGCAGTGGACTAATATAGCCTGAAGAAGAAGAAAAGATAGAATTACAATACAATTAAACAGTAAGAACCAACTAACAGCGCACAAATTATTACTAATAGACTCGATCTCGTCTCTGTCTTTAATAACAATAATATCTTCCACACAATACCTTCACTTGTCCTCATAACAAACTAGGATACGTTTGTGCCATGTTCTAGGACATCGCACACATAGTACACTAGACACACTGAGTTCATGTGAACAAATCAAGAACAGCGACCTCCAGTGGAAATCGAATCAATAAAGTATACTATTTGGCTGAGTACAAAAAGAAGTGGCTTCCAAGCAGCCTTTTGTTTTCTTAATATTTCTTATTTAATCAAATCCAATCAGACAAAAAGGTTGTACTCAAAGTAGCAAAGAAACTGCGACTTAAGGAACGTATCAATTTAAAATAGAGCTATTTCAAAATGTAGATAATTTTGGAGAAAAAACGGACAAAAATCTCCAATCGTAATCTTTTCAAATTCTTTAATTAACAGAGTTTATAAAATTGTTATAACACGTAGAACTCACGCATTATACTGCCTTTAATTCCAGACATCGTTGTCATCTAAATAACCTTTATGTTATAGTAGCCAGGTTATGTTATAGAAACTTGGTCGGACTTTTCCTATATAACAACACCCGTAAGTAGATTCGGACTAAAAGTCTACAATGTTATAAAAGTCCCTTTTGGCACAAAGGTTACACATTTTTTAAACCGCGTTTGAGGCAAGCTTATTTATTTGTTTAGATCTTAGGAAGTCCTGTCCAAAACTGAGTATAGTACGTATGTCGGTCGACCGCAATATGTGAGTTTGAGATGTCAATGCTATCAAGCAAGATACAGGAAGCGGTCCTACGAGTAGTTTAATTGAATTCTTGTTTAATTTAAATTAATTTTAGTTTAATTGAACTTTTCGATTTGCTTTTGTTAAGAAGATAGGTACTCAGTTTACCAGAAGAGCTGGCCAAGCGCAAGTTGAACTTGCGCACCGATGGTTCCGTGCATATAAGTTGTCTTATTTAGTAAAGTTGAAATTGTTACTTATTTTCTATTTTACTTCTTAAATAATTATTTTTATTTATTTTAGTTTAGTTTAGTTTCATGTAAAAGATATATTAAAATGTACTAATACAAGTACAAATACTAGTAGCTATAAGTACCATTACTTGAAAATTTTAGCAAAAATATTTAGCAATAATTTAAACGCATGTAAACTTTGAATTCGATGTAGGTATTGTAGGAGTATAGTTTGTAGCCGGTGCAAAGTTACTAGACCAGCACATACTCGTACATTTTGGGCATCGACTTTAAAATATGTTTCTCCAATACCTACATTTTAAAGGTGATATTAATTTTAAAGATTTCTTTGTTTTTGGTGCTGTAGTATTCTAGGTTTTAATTTTAAATTAAAATAATATTTAATGATTTTTGAAAAGCGCTCATCGTCTAGTCAAACAGAGTGATTGGAATCAATCACTTGAGTTAAATAAAAACAGCCGCGGTCTGGTGCAGGATGGGTGATCGTCCCGTGACTATTGGTATTATTCCAAGCCCTTCCGTGTTTTGCACAGCACGCTAAGCCGTTGGTGCCGCAATGACAGTCATTGACCCATGTCAGAGAGCTTTTAGGCCGCTTGATAACTTCTGTGAGACCCGCCACTGTCTTACAATCCTCCACCAACCCAGACTTAGCCCGGGAGTATGGCCTTAACCTTCCTGCGATGCAGGAAGAGACCCGTGCCCAGCATCGGGAACGTACAAGGGTTGATATCGATTTTTTTAATCATATTTTCTAAAAGAACAAAACTGAATAATGACAATATGTAGTAAACACGATATATAAAAAGAAAAACTTAAAAATAAAAAAGGTCTGTCGCCAACAACAATAATATTAATAAAAGAAAAAAAAAACATTCCAACTAATTGCGAACCTTTTTCTTTTTTTCTAAAGTCTATAAACAAAGTAAGTTCCATTGTGTTATTGAAATATCCAGCCCTTTTTCACTCTTTGTTCGAACTACAATTCTTCTATATGATATGCCTCAGACAATGTTTTGTCCATTACTCATCAAGTCATCATACTGTGTCCTAAAGTCACCAACTCCGTTACGGCCATTTAATAGTAGCTCTTGTTGTTTACTACTTACGATTGAATCTTGAACGGAAAGGCTCGTCGGGTAATACTGGCTAAACAAAACGTGCCTGAGCAAATAGAGATTTGGCATGTACGCCAATATCTGTGGAACCTGCTAAATGGCAGGACAAGCAATGTGTACTAACATAATGACTGCAACCAAAATGTAAAGGTTGTTACGATTAAGCGACCACCAAATGTCACAGTCCGAGAAACTGTCATAATCATATTCATATGCTTTATTGCTGTCATGTTTCATTTAATTATTTCTTCTAATTAAAAAGTATTATTTATTTACTGTATCACTGAGGAAACATACCTTGTTCAAACGACTATGAAACTTTTTTTAAGATAACATTAAAACTTATGCTTCAAAGCATCGGGTTTATTGGTGAGGAAGGATTGAAAAAGTAAGTTTGGGTTTAGTTCGAAACCGGTTTGCAAAGGGAATATTACTTTTACTAAGTCATATTATGATTAATAAGTGTTCCACAGGAATAATTCTGGGGCCGTTCCCTTTCTTTGTATTTAATAAACTAGTCGTTCATAGATAGAAGATGCGTTAGAAATATATAAAGGGTAACGAGCTTATACCTATATTCCAAAGCTATAATAAAAAACTTACCCGAATAAATGGGTTCTTCTTAGGCAGGTCATGGTCGACCTCGTCCCTGGACTCCTCGTCATCCTCATCATCAGCGTTGACCCTCACGCAGGTCCGGTGTATGGGGAGCTCATCCATAATCATCACTCATCACTGATAATCACTTCACTTGCAAAATTCACAGGCGCTTTTTGGTATCACTTTTTCTGTAGAGAATAATTATTTGGCATCACCTTTTCCAGTTACGAAAATGTTTTTTCTACAGATTATAGGGAAACTACCTACTTTGTTTTAAATTTGAAACTGGCAATTTTTTGGTTTCGTCAATCCAAACTCTTTAGCAAAAAGGTTAGGATTCACTTCTCTTGTATCTTGACAAGGCTGGCTGTAATATTTTTGCATCAATTTAGCTTCAGTAAAAACAACAAACTTTTGAAAACTTTTTCGAATTTCGAATCACTGCTTAGGTTTTGTTTTTGCTGTACACTGCATCCGATGATTCTATTTTTAAAACCTGAAACAACAAAATAATGCTTCAGTTAGATACAGAGAATTTGAGAAAGTTGGGTTTTCACAGGAAAACACAAAAATAACTCCTCCATTTTTCTTTATTTAGCCTATACCGCCACACTGCAGGACACACCTTCTCTCATAGAAAGTGTATGGGTTTAATTCTCACGCGTGCCCACTGCGGCTTGGCAATTTCAAGCGCTAAGGTACATATTTGAACACCTCAGACACTCAGATTTCCTCACGGTATTTTCCTTCACAGTTAGCGAGTGGTATTGCTACTACGATGACTTCACAAATGTACATAACTTAGGAAACCGTGTCATTGGTACATGCCCGCATTAGGGATCGAACCTGGGTCTCTCTTCTTAGACTTAGACTAAATAAACTGAAAACCTATTTAGAGGATAAAAATTCCACCCGTGCCGGGATTCAAACCCGCGACCTCTGGCTATCCGTGCCAGCGCTCTTTCCAACTGAGCTAATGGGTGACTCACCGGCATCAGTGAAATTTCAATCTCTTTACACTATTCTCTATATTACGTACAAGCAGCACATTAGCTCAGTTGAAAAGAGCGCTGGCACGGATAACCAGAAGTCGCGGGTTCGAATCCCGGTATGGGTGGAATTTTTAGCCTCTAAATAGGTTTTTAAAATTGTCCATAGCACGGGTTAGTGCATTAAAAATAATATAATAAATAAACTAAACTTTTAATATTGGGATAGTAAATAACACATCCATTTTTCCTCTGTGATGATAACGCATACAGTCATGGTGGCTTACATCTTTGTTGCAGACTCACTACACGGGTGCAAGCAATTAAAGTTTGATGTACTGTTAACAATATTTCGCTAATCTTGATGACTAAAACGTTATGTTTACACAGAACCATGTCATTTATAACACTCGTATTACTCCACATTGTTTATCGAGTGATTAAACAGTCTTATCAGGAACTCGTATCGCGTTCTCATTAGAAGTTGAGCAATAAGATTTTGCGATTCATATTCGTGATAAAGCTCTGTGGAATGGTGGAACTCCTGACCTACTTTTGTGGACATAGATATACAGGATTCTGAAAAACTCGCGGGAAATTCGACTGCCATAAAAGTCAGGAAAATCTGCACTACAGTTTATTGTTTACTTAGGGAAATTCTCAATTCAGAAACTGGGTCTTAATTAGGTATATTTGTGAAATTATAGGAGCAAAACGTGCGGTGTGGTGTCGGCCTAGAGAATAGCACCAACCCAAATTCTTCCCGCGGGTGTCGTAAAAGGCACTAAGGGACCCGAGGACACAAGCCGGGGAGTGGGCAGCAGCGCTCCCTGCAGTACAATTGCACCAAACGGCGATCCCCAACCCGTATGCCCAGGGATTATGGGCATTACCCCCCAATGATGGCACAACCTTGCGCTATGGCGCTCATTAGGGGAGGGCTATGTCCAGCAGTGGACTAATATGGCCTGAAGAAGAAGAAGTAGCAATACCACTAGCAAACTGTGAAGGAAAACGTCATGAGGAAGACCTTAGTGTATGAAATGCTAACACACTTCAGCCCTTGCTACGTATAACGGCCCAACTATGAGATGAAGTAAGTGCAGGATTCTCAGGTCTAACTGGGTTTATGTGTATTCTGTCATTGAAATAAAGTTTTTCTAATCTATTCTATAACATGTAAAGTTTATTTCTAACCATAAAGAGAAACATTTGGCACGGTATTATAAGCCTTGAGGGCTTTATAAAATCACCTAAAGGCTAATGGTGCAATTATCAATTCAACTAATTGCCAAACTAGGTGGTCCTGTATTTTGACAATTAGTTTGTTTTGTACATAATGTACAGATCAATTTCAGACATTATTAATTTAAGTATTGTGCGTCTCAAGTATACAGATGCATTGGTGGATATGGTTAGTTATTACGTAATTGTATGTGAATGTGTGTGTGTGAATATGTAAGATTAAGTGTTGTGTGTGAGCCTGTATGTGTGATGCAAGTTCTGCAATAAAGGCATTTTAGTTCGGTTTCATTGTTAATATTGGTAGTCTAGTACTGGATTCTAGTCTAGTCTAGGACTGAGTACTAGATTGAGTACCAACTAAGACGTGGGCCAGCAACCTCTGATCGTACCACATCAGGTACGACATACACCCCCGTCCGTGCACTGTCTCTTGTGAAGCAATTTGTCATTTTGGGAGAGACTGAGAATTGATCGAACTGGGGGGGCGAGTCCCTAAAATGCATAAATGTTCAATTAAATGCATATTTGTCCGGTACTAATATGACTCTATTGGTATTAGTACAATATTAGTATAAATATGTACTTAAGCGCCACATGGAAGATGCGAAATAGACCCAATGGATTGGGAACAAACATCCACTCGACGACCGGATTGGAAGGCTCTGGTAAAAACCAGAGTGAAAGATTTTTAAGAAAATCGCTGCTCTGAACTAGATGCTCGACGCAATGAACTAAAAGCAGCATAGGGTGGGCGCACACTGTGCTGTCATCTTTAACTACAGTCTATTTATTCTTACTTGTCCAATTTAGTAAACAATATTCTCTCTGGCAAATTCATGAACTATCATGAACTATGTTTATAAAATGCAGCGTGTTATCTAAAAGAGTGTTCCAAGTTACTTCATTTTTGGAAATATGGCAGTTTTGGACTAAAAAGTCACAGTTTTGAGGGTAGAACCTTGTTTACTAAATTGGTCAAGTAAGAATAAATAGACTGTACTGCAATGGTGTGCTCAGCTGTCCGCATTGTGCGCAGACATTCATTAACAAGATCGGCTATGTTAGCCATGCACGAGCACACCAGCGACGATTAGAACGGAGCTGAAGCGGTCGCCGTGGCCGAAACCGGTCGATGAATATATATATTAAGGTCTTCGCACATTAAAACAACTCAACGGCGACTCGACTCTATGCCAAATATTGAAATTTAAGCCCTGTGTCATATGTTCAAGGTTTAATTTTAAAAAATGATATTAAAGTAGTGTACGACGAGTGGCCTACGCAACGTACCTTTAGTCAACCCCGACACGTTTGTCACGCAATGACCACACGTTGTCCACGCAACGACCACACGTTGTCCACGCAACGACTATGCGTTTGCGACTGACGCGTGACGGGCAACCATTTGCCAGCCCCCCCCGTCCGCCATTACAATATTCACCTTCTGATTTCCTTTGTCGCAACATATCATGTACCCAATATCTTTTTTTCCTGCTGTTTCGTTCATTTTCATTATCGAGTATAATAGCTATAATCGCCAGTTCACTGAATGTAAAGTTCGACATTTCATAAGCAACACGACTTCTTTGGACAAAATTCAATACGCATTACCCACTCGTTGACACCGCGTTGTCCACTCGTTGACAACGCATTGCCCACTAGTGACCATGGGGTGGATCAACTAGTTGACTACTCATCGAGAGTGTGAGTAGAGTTGCTGCCGCGTTGGCGTGGAGTTGTTATAATGTGCGAAGACCTTAAGTCTGGTAATGGTCGTTTCATTCACACTATCGGTAGTCTAGTAACCAATCGCATTGCAATGGTATCACTCGAGCAAATTAGCTCGGCGCCTCGCGCGATTCGATCTTCTTCGCGAGAGCTGACTACTTAATTTTCGCTGGTTATACTGTTGGAATGACATTGTATAGCTATTGTCTTGTAGATTGCCAATTAGAGGCAAAAAGCTGTTCGTCGATCTTATATAATTTAATTGAAATACCTACTATGGGCCAATTTCTCAGCCGAGAAAATTCTCGCTAAGTAAATAGTTAACTGTAGTCTTCGAATTTGTCAGAAAAGAGCGAGACAGAACATTACTGAAGTATTCACTTAGGGAAATTCTCAATTCAGAAACCGACCCTATGCGTTTATTAGAATCTGGGGATTGGTCGCACTTAGCTATGTACCTATGTTTTTATCGTCCCCTCTCGACACTTACCTACCAACCAAGGCTAGGCTGTTTACATTCTACTTATGGCTGGTTTATGTTCAAGTATTTCGAACACATATAATGCGTACCAACAAGTACAGTCTCCTTCAAAGTATCCTACAAGAAAAGATTCCCGGAAGGAGTTCTGGGAGACCAAATAAATAATGGCTACACAATCTACGACACTGGTTTCTACAAAGTACTAATTCCTCGTTTGTATTGGCATCCTCGAATTGGTTCCCAACCTCCGATAGGAGACGGCATAAGTGTCATGAATACTATATGCTTGCACGCCCTTTTTCTTTGGTGTTTATGTATTTATATTATATCGTAAGGTTGTCTGGAAGAAATTGCTTTTAGCAATAAGGCCGCCAATTGTACTATATATTTGCAATTGTTTTGTATTTGTTGTTTTTCCAGTGTACAATAAAGAATATTCTTATCTTATCTTCTTATATTATAATATATATATATATTATAATATATATATATTTTATTTTGTGTATTTATGTAAATTATTTGTATTTATCCGTTGATTACTATAATATGTACACTTTTGTTTAGGCATGTATTCATTTATACCTTTGCAATAATCTTTTATATTTGTAGATCTACTTCCTTCTTCAATATATTAGTCCAGTCCATCCAAAGGTTGTCTGGAAGAGATCACTTTTAGTGATAAGGCCGCCGTTTGTGCTCTTAGGTTAAGAAATATCTGTGTAATTTCCATTTTTATGTACAATAAAGTGTTCTCTATCTCTATCTATCTCTTTACATTTACTCTTGTAATTAGTGCAATAAAGAATCAAATTAAGTAGTAAAATATATTTTTTAAAAACCTATTTAGAGGTTAAAATTTCACCCATGCCGGGATTCGAACCCGATATTTATGTGGGTAGTAAAATATAGTAAAAAAAGTAAAAAGCGACCAACAGTAGAAGAAAAAGAATAAAAGGAGAAATTACAAATAATGACATGAAGTCATTGTTGTTGTGACAGTTGGCGACAAAAGGTGTGTGCTCAGCGTGTGCCGCCAGAGACAACCATGACATAGACGGTGCTGTTTTTCAGCACTCACCGACTTAAAAACTAACTAAAACTAGATCCTAATCCTAAATACAAATAAAGAAATGAGACACAATTGAGTTGTCCAGTGTTTCAAAATAACACACTGCATTTTCAGCAGTAATCTGAATGATTTTCTGCTAGTGTGTGTGAGGGTGTATGTGAACGTGTGTGTGTGTATGGTTCTAACAATTAGGAGGTTTATGTATGTATGTTCTAATGTACGATAGAAGGGATGGACCCAAAATATAGCTCGCGCCATCAGAAGGCAAAAAAATAATAATAAATAAATATATAAATATTTATAAATATATATATAAATATACAAAAATATTACATATTATATTGTTAGGAATATTTTAGTCGTAGACACTGGCAACAATCTCATGACGTCACCGTTCCTATATAAAGCGTGCGCCGTACGCGCCCCTCTCTCTCTTTTGCTGTCTGGCTTTGCTTCTAGTAGGTTCGTCGTGGTTTGTCGCCAGTCTGGTGAGGTTATATTTCCGTTACTTTTGAATTGTGTTGCTTGTAACTAGAGTGCTATGTGCTTTGTAAATTCTTATAAGACTATTTGAGAAAAGATTATTCGAGTGGAGTTTCTTGGCTGCCTTCTTCTCCACTACGGCTTCAGCCCGAAGGTGGCTCAGGAATTTGACATTGAATTAAATTTCTGAAAAGGCCACTCATTTCTATTATTTCTACACCTGATTCCTTACAATATGTTTATTATATATACTATGTTTGAACGAATAAAGTATTTGATTTGATTTGCTGCTTGACCAGTTTTTTAACTCTCCTTCGTACTCACCGAAGTGTAGGTATGCCAATTAAGTGTGACGACGACTAATTAAGTAGTGATGGGTGAAAACAAGTGGTGTAGTGAAGTGAAGTTTTGTTTCTGCTACATTAGTCTACTTAAACGCTGATTGAAGTCATTTCTTTTAAGGGTGCTTGTATACTAAGACAAGTGTACATGTCGCCGCCAAGTGGTAAAATTAGTTGTCGAGTTAACTCCCTAGGATGTTCTTAATTAAGGGGGCGGCAATCAATTATCAAATCAAATCGTTTATTTTGTGTAAAATAGACGATATTTATGTGGGTATTAAAAGTTATTTTTCTCTATGTTACACCGATTAGTAAAAAAATTTAAGTCTTTATTTTGTCTTTAGAATTTCGTAGATTTCAGTAAATCTTTGTCCTACATAAAATAATGTTAATTCTGTGTCTAGATGTGTATACAAGTACCTTAAGACAAAACGTTAGGGTTGATGTGATAACGACTGTACCTACATATTCAAATAAGGGGAAAAGGCGGTTATACATGGATTTATAACTCATTATTGCACGCCAGTAATTTAACGAGGTAAGGTTAATATCCAGATCTTGCCAGCATAAAATTGGATGTCTAATCTCTGAAAACGTTCTCTTCCAGACAAACAGTAACCATTTACAATAGTAACCATTTACCAGTAACCATTTACGTCAACCATTTAAGATAGACAGGACTCTAAGAAGATGAGAGTGGATAGGTAGGTTGTGAGTGAAAACACATAAATTAATTGCCTTATTGGTTACAGAAAGAAAAAAACACTATATTGTACATATAAAAGGAAATAACACAAATATTTCTTAACCTAAAAGTGCAGACGGCGGCCTTATCACTAAAAGTGATCTCATCCAGACAATCTTTGGATGGACTGGAGCAATACATCGGAGAACGAAGTAGAGAAAGGAAGAAGTAGTTAGAAATAGAATGGAAAAAAAATTACGTGCGTCGTTCAATGGTTAACTTAGTCACTATGGAGCTGTCTACATGCACCTTTAGCGCAATGTATTAGTGCACAGTAAAGCCGACTTAGTGAATTCTTTTAACACTGTAGAAAGCTTAGCTCTTCTTCCTTCCTGCAATTTACGTAAGATCTCACGCTTGATTTCTTAGTAGAGACATACAGTAGAGGTAAGTATCTAGTTGATTGACGGGTGACTGATACAGTCTGTTAGGTTTTAGATTATACCTCTGGCTCTAGTAGGCTTCGGTTCAGTTCGGTAGTAGGTTTCGCTTTTCGCCGAAAGCACACGAGTGTAATACTACTTCCTGCTCTGTATGAAATTTTCTTCACTATTTTGAAAAGTTTTATAAAGTTAGTGTCAAATTAGTTCCGATATTTCTATGACACGGATATATCTGATTCTATCCCATAGTAGCCGAGGTATATTCTTAAAGCAAACGGACTGTACAGGAGTGAAAATTATATTACACTAGCTGTGATCCGCGGTGTTACCCGTGGTTTATCTATTTTTCCATGAAATTAAGATATTTTCTCGCAGTAAAACGTAGCTTATGTGTTAATCCAGGGTGTTAGCTAACTTCGTACCAAATTTTATTAAAATCGCTTCAGCCGTTTAGACGTGAAAAAGCAACAAACATACACACAACTTTCGCCTTTATAATATTATAATATAGTGTGATGTGATATCATTGCATGACATTGCTTAGGTGGCGGAAATAGAGTGGGTAGCACAATGGACTCGGAAGGGAGAGACCCAGGTTCGATTCCCAGTGCGGGCATGCTTAATTGACTTTCTTTTCTAAGATTGTACATTTGTAAAGTTGTAGTAGCAACACCACTTGCTAACTGAAGGAAAACATCGTGAGGAAACCTGAGGTGTTCAAATACCGCAGCGCTTGAAAGCGAAAAAAAAGCGCCATATGGTCGGCGCCGGCCAACTCGTCTATTCTTCACTTAAGCATATCTTACGTAATAGAAAACATTTTTCAACGTGTCTTCCTACCACTGAGTTATTATTCAAAGTGGTAAAAGATCTTAAACCGGATTTGAAGAGTGTTATAATTAATCAACTTTGTGTATAAGACTGAAAGTCTCTGTATACAATTTCTTATTTAAATAATGCAAAATTAACTGCAGAGTCCAACCACTTACTGATAAGTAAAATCAAACCCACGTCCTTTGCATTTGTATGCCATTGATTTACCATTTGATCAAAAGTGCAGATAAGACATGTCTTATCAAAAGTGGTCAGCCAATATTGACATCACATAAGGCGCTTTGAGAAATGAGGTTCTTGAACGATAAACTTTTTTTAAACAAATATGAATAAAATTCCGATTACACCATTTTTTGAGATATATTAATCTTTTTTTTGCTGTGTGGTGTCGGCCTAGAGAGTAGCACTAACCCAAATTCTTCCCACGGGTGTCGTAAAAGACGACTCAGGGACACAAACCGGGGGGTGGGCAGCAGCGCTCCCTGCAGTACAATTCCATCAAACTGCGATCCCCAACCCGCATGCCCAGCGTGGGGATTATGGGCATTACCCCCAATGATGGCACAACCTTGCGCTATAGCGCTCATTAGTGGAGGGCTATGTCCATCAGTGGACTAATATAGCGTGAAGAAGAAGAGGGCACATGCTTTCTCTTGAAGAGAGATAGAGAGACTATAGGCACATTTCTGGTCTCTAAAATTTGAGCCACGGCAAAGAGCTAAGAGTATCGACAAAGAGTCGGCAGAGTAGGCGGCGAGAAAGATTCGACGTCCATGATGCGAAAACGCAGGCGTTTCAATCAATCAAACAAAGAAACAAAAAAACAAACAATCAATCTGTTTATTGTTTCATGTGGTACAATAGTTGTTAAATAATAAGGAAGATCCGTAACATGAGCCCTGCAAGGACACTGCAATTTTACAACGAGAAACTTAAAAATAATACATATTAACTTAAAAATCTTAAATCTAAAAAGTTACTAATGTTTTTTGTTCAAAACAAAAAACATTAGTCATATTATTTTAATTTTTAATGCACTAACCCGTGCTAAGGACAATTTAAAAAAAAAATTGACTAAATAATTTTTTAAAACATTACTTTCCTTTAATTTTTTATAAAACATTTTTATATAAAATATTTTTTATGTAATATATTTTGTCACATGTGTTCTGCAAAGGTTCGTTTCTAAGTTAGTCTCATA
Source organism: Yponomeuta sedellus (assembly GCA_934045075.1). NCBI lineage: Eukaryota > Metazoa > Arthropoda > Insecta > Lepidoptera > Yponomeutidae > Yponomeuta > Yponomeuta sedellus. The sequence goes on from OW203744.1 coordinate 1,701,034, forward strand.
TTACGCGTAAACTTGTTAGGCTTATTTAGCCGTGATATTTTTCCTTTGGAGGAGAACACTGCCCTAAATTTCTTCACGTTTCCACTACGAACCGTCTAGCCAGGAGAGGGGGACGCCGTTCTTAAAAGTGCCCTCTAGTGGAATATAATTATCGATCGCCTGCCTACGCTGCATTCGCCCCCAAACCTTGACGAAACTGTAGCGGGAATGGCGTGCAGCATTGTATCACGTCGCCACGGCTGAGTTGCGGGCGTGTGTGCGGTTAGTCACAGTCGATGATCGGCCAGTTATGATTACCGACCGACGGAGAAAGATGGTCATTACGCGGCGTCGCGGTTAAAGTCGGCTTTCGGGTAAACACCGGGCCGGCCAGGGAAACGTGCTGATGTGTGGATCGCGCAGTTGAAGGGGAAAGGGTGGTGCGAAAGTTTGGCCAAGTGGCTCCATGAAGGTTACTAGCGAAGGAAGAATCCTTCTTTTACAAATGGTTTTGTAAAAAGTGTATTTCTACTCTTTCAGTCTCAAATAGTCCAGATACCAAGTACTTTAGGCCAAAGACTTACGAGTAGATAGCATTTATGAAAATAAAGGCAGTTTTAACGTTAATACTATCTAGACTCAGGTTTGGTGCTCAAGTAAGATTCAAAGTTTCATCATTACAAACAATTTAAAATCTAAGGGTGATGACGAAAATATCTAACATCGCATTTGTAATCACCATTTAACATATACGAGTATGCTTAGATCTATCATACATCGAAGTAAATCTGGAGGGCACTGCATGAACTCTGCAATTTTGTTTTTGATACTTAAGACATTTATTTTCTTTTCCCATATAGGGCATTTGGTTCCCTTTTTTATTAACCCTATTATACATCCCGCAGCCTTCTATCAGAGAGAGTATGGGCTGAAATATACCACGTGTGCTCATCGCGTATTAGCAATTTTAAACGCTGAGGTATATGAACACTTCAAACACTTATTGATCATTCAATTTTAATTGACGCAGTCAATCGTCACTCACCATGGTGACACCGCACTAGGAAGTTCTGTGTTTTACATCATGATTACGCCGCATTACTTTCAGCCTTTTCTGAAACGCCCATCTCCACACAGCCCCGCTACACGTGACGCTCTGATTCCGCGGGCATTTCTATGCGAGGTCGCGCGCACCGCATCGCTAGTTCAAGGCTGCACTTTGCGCCTTTAATCGAATTTGCGGCTTCACTGCAGCATGCATAGTCAACACCACCACCAAAATATAAATGTGAAAAAACAGCCAACTTATCTTTTTAAAAGAATTGTTCAATCGAGTTCCTTGCCTTGTCATATTCTATGTAATCAATTGATTTTATATTACATGGCAAAGAAATTTTCAGAATTACTTGCTTAATTTGCCTTTGCAGAGTTCCAAAAACTATGTTTTCAAATATAATGTTAAAATGTTTTTCGTATTTAGACAGAAAAAACATTTTATAAAAAAATACTTGTGTAACTTTAAACTTTACAGACCGAACTTGGCATGTTTTTAAAACATGTTGAATTGTTTTGTTATGGAAACTTGTCGCGTGATGTTTGACTAATGAACAAAGCTCCGATAGAGACTCCATACACATTCAAAGCCGCAGTTCAATTTGGCTGGTACTTTTGAAAATTAACACCAATCGTCTACCTTTGCGCAGAATATTCACGCTACATTCATTTAAATTTTTCTTTAAAACAAAACATAAAAAACAGGGCATTTCTTTAAAACAAGAATAAATTTAAGAGAAAAGGAATATTGCCCGATCATTTTAAATACAGAGAGTATTAAATACGTAGTACAGAGAGTATTGTAAAGAGGTTCGAAATTTCACTGATGCTGGTAAGTCGCCCATTAGCTCAGTTAGCAGACCGCTGGCAAGGTAAGCCAGAGGTCGCGGGTTCGAGTCCTGGTGCGGGTGGAATTTTTAGCCTCTAAATAGGTTTTTAAAGTTTAATTTTTACCCGATGTCCTTAAACAGCTTTAAATTGGTTCTAATCGAAGCGAAAACGCATGCTTTGCTTTCATGAGCAGAGACTGCATTCTTGAGAAGAGAGGCCAGCTTTCTTCGTGTAAATTGATCTTAAGTTAAGGCTGTGTATCGTGAGAACAGCTTGTTATGTGTGAGATTTTATTATTATTGGTAAAAATTGTAGTAGTAAAAGTTGGGCCTTGTTTAGGCACACGCAAACCTTTTTTCTTCCCAACTAAATCACTTTATGAGACATGTGAAGTATTAACAGTTCGTCAGCTGTTCATTTCACAAATAATAATGAAGCAGCACTCTGAGATATTATTCGACCCAGCTGTACAAGTCAAACGCAGGAATTAAAACTTCCTTTGCTCGCAGATTTTTCCCGTTTCTGGGCCCCTATTTGTATAATAAAATAAATAAAATTACTAAAATATACCTCCTTAACAAATTTCGGTGTAATAAACAAATTAGTTGCTGGCTTATGAAATTATCTTACGATGAAACTGAATGGCTAATGAATATTACGAGTTGGTGAAATCCTATGAAAATTAATAGTAAAATTAAACCACATGTTTCTGTCACGCACATATTTACATTTACTCACTTCACTTACACACACACCCCCACACACACACACACACAAACACACGCACGCACACACACATGCATAAGCTCAAAAAACAATGTTTTGGTGATATAAACTTTTTGTTCTCTTTAATTAAAATGCATGCCCTTTTTCTTTTTTTTGTAATACAAAAAACTTACTTTTATTGTTGTGGCTATGTACGTAAATTCTGCACGATTTTTGAACACAATGAAAGGGAAACTAAATGCTGAAACACAGACTATTCGTCTAGTTCAGCAGCAGTTGCTCACTATCTGTTAAAATGCAAAAAATATAAGTTATATATAAGCCTGTACATGTAATCCTTTTTTATTAATAAAGTTTTATTATTATTTTATTATTATTATTTTATTATTATTATTCTTATTATTATTATTAATAATAAATTACATTCATTCATTCCGCCATTCCTCCACCAATGCGGACTTGGCCCCCGTGGTGGAGCATAGCTTAGACCTTCTTCCTATGATGATGACGATCAATAATTCATTCACTCATTCAAAATTCACTCAGTCAGTCAGTCACTCAGTGAGTCACTCACTCACTCAGTAAGTCATACACTCACTCAGTGATTCACTCACTCACTAACTGAATCACTCATTCACTCACTCCTTCGTTCATTCATTGTTTATCCGAGTAAGTACTGTTTCTTATCTAAATCCCACGCGAACAAAATCGCAGGCAGATCTATTGTGTGTAATAATTAATTTATTAAGCAGGCGCCTAAATTTATTCGTTATTGAGTTCAATGTCATTTAAAATGCGCTGGCCGGGTAAGCTGCAGTGCAGTTCCAAGGCGATGAGTGGTCAAACGGTTAGTTTAGTTTATACCTTATTGTACACGAAAAACACAAAAAAAGAAATACAATTAAAGAAAATACATGTACAAAGGCGAGCTTATCTCTGTAAGAGATCGGTGGTAGTGCAACGGTAGAATGCTTGGCTTACGTGTTCGGCTCCGGGATTGTTTTTACATAGATAGAGAGCACTTTATTGCACAAGTAGGAAAATAATATTACCATGAGTTCTTATATGAAGCGAAGCGCTCGTGGCCTAGCCGAACCGAGTCATTTGGATCAATCACTTGAGTTAACAGGTGCAGGATGGGTGACTGTCCCGTGACTAACCCTAGTGGCATTTTTCCGAGCGCTTCAGTGCTTCGTAAGGCACGTTGGTGCCGGCTGTCATGAAATCACGGTAGAGGCCGGTAAGGCCCGCCACTGTCTTACAATCCTCCACCAACCCGGACTTGGCCCGTGGTGGAGTATGGCCTAACCTTCCTACGATGCAGGAAGATACTCGTACTTATTGCCCCAGCAGTGGGGACATACATTGGTTGATATCGAGTTCTTATAAAGTAATGTTATACAATTGGCTGTCTTATCGCTTAGAACGATCTCTTCCACACCACCTTTGGATGGAGTGGATACGTTTAGTCTCATTAATTTGTAATGAGTATTTAATTTTGCAGGGAGTAACTTGGCTAGAGGTCACATTCCTAGCTATGAACAGAGATAAATGGATAGCTCTTGTGCCGGACTCAGAGTTCACGGAGGAGTAAAGGGATCTAGGAAGAACAAAGACGTTAATTTGTTATTTTCAATTGCAACTAGCTGACCCAGCGAACTTCGTAGCGCCTACCATCGATTCTTTAATTTTTTTTTCTCTCCGTAAGAACCATCCTCGAACCATCATCCTAGGAATATTCTAAAAAAATAATAAGCAAAATCGGTTCAGCTGCTCTTGAGATTTACGCTTACTAACACACTCAGCGATTCATTTTTATATTATAGAGACACTACTCGCTAAATTGTGGCTGAAGCTAGTGTGCAATCACGAGCTCGTATGCACTTTAGTACCTTGTCAAAGTCAAAATACTCAATTACTCATACATAAGGCTGGGAGAGGTTAATGTGACAAGGTTCTAACGTTGTAGACTTTTAGTCCGGATTTACTTACGGGTGTTGTTATATCTAGTGTGAGACAAGCAACCGACGACGCGAGCTCCGTCTCTGCTCACCATGATTAAGCTCTGCGAATCGGAGCGAAACCTGGTCAGACTTTTCCGATATAACAACACCCGTAAGTAAATCCGGACTAAAAGTCTACAATGTGTTGTGCTTACGAAAGTTTTAGTTCAAAAAAAGGTTCTAACGTGTTTACATGTAAGTGCTCGCGACTGTTCACATACTTCGGCGCGTAAAATCGCCAGGCCACGGTAAGCACGCGTGGTATTTGAGACTATATATATTATCACTCTCTCTGAGAGAACTTACATAGAATTGCAAACCTGTATGTCCCTTGCACTGCTGGGGCACGGGTCTCTGCCTGCATTGCAGGAAGGTTAGGCCATCATACTCCACCACGGGGGCCAAGTACGGGTTGGTGGAGGTTTGTAAGACAGTGGCGGGCCATACTGTCAGATGTTATTAAGTCGCCCATAAGGCCTCTGACATGGCTTAACGACTGCCATTATATGACAGCCGGCACCAACGGCTTAACGTGCCACTAGCGGTAGTCACGGGACGCTCACCCATCCTATTATGTACGACGATAATATAACAAGGTACTTATTTATATTATCGTCCGGAATAGCGCATAGGCTACTTTTTACGACGGAAAATACACATGGAATTTTTCACGCTCAAAGTTACAGGCGAATAATTTACTTTAAGCAAATTAACGAAAAAAGCAAATGTTTCCAAACGTGACGCGTTCAATCCTATGAATACCACTACTAATAATTAAGAAACTTTTTAACAATTCAGGCTTTTTGGGTACGCCACACTTAAGTATGAAAACATTATTCACTTTAACTTAATAGCTTAGAGATAGTTTTAAGTTAAGTAAATATTATAAAGGCGAAATTTTGCGAGTGTGTATGTTTCTCACTTCTTCACGTCTAAACGGCTGGAGCGCTTTTAATAAAATTTGGTATGGGGTTAGCTGACACCCTGGATTAACACATAAGCTACCTTTTATTACGAAAAAATATCTTATTCCCGTGGGAAAATCGATAAACCACGGGTAACACCGCGGGGCACCTCTACGTATTATTAAAAAATAGTATTTATTATAATTATTATTATTTAAAAAAACATTCAGACAAATCAAAGTACGGCCCCTAGTGGGAATCGACCCCAGTAATCGGAAAAGTATTTAAACTGCCGGCAGAATTTGTTTTTCCATTCCACGGTCAATTAGGTGTACCTGTACCTATTAACATAAATACCTAGATGACGTCACGAAACGATTAGTTACCCAGGTAAGTAGGTACCTGCTTTGCACGAGACGCCAAGGTTGACTTGAGGATAACGATATTACCTTCCAGTTAGAGTTTGAACCTTACTTCTTATCCTTAACAGAATGTTTAATATGCCTTGAGAAAAGATGGTCAGAGTGGCCTTTTTTCCGCTGTCTCTTTCTGCACTACAATACGGCCCAAAGGCAGCGGCATACAATTTAAAATTAATTTTTTTTAACTTACGATGTAACATAAACATAACATAACACTATTTTTATTTTTAATGCACTAACCCGTGTTAAGGAACAAATTTAAAAACCTATTTAGAGGCTAAAAATTTCACCCATGCCGGGATTCGAACCCGCAACCTCTGGCTATCCGTGCCAGCGCTCTACCAATTGAGCCAATGGGCGACTCACGGCATCAGTGAAATTTCGAACCTCTTTACACTATTATCTGTATTACGTACAGGCAATAATACAGAGAATAGTGTAGTGTGAAATTTTTAGCCTCAAAATAGGTTTTAAATTTGTTCCTTAGCACGGGTTAGTGCATTAAAGTTCTTAGTTACTGGGTTGGAATTGTTATTCTGTGTCTTCATACCATAGATTTTGGGAAGTAATTAAAACCCACCAAGGTGCTTTCTGTAACCTTCACGCGTCTACGTGCCGGGTGTCGAGTGACAATGTGCCATTGAGCTGAGTCACACGAGGGGAAGTCGCAAGGCTTCCTCGTAGCATGTCCGAAGCACTTTAGGGGTTATCATCATATAGGGTGTTGTAAACTCCCCAAATATTACTTTGAAAACTTTTAACATAGTTTGTTAGTTTGAAAGAGTCTTCTTCTTTAGGCTATATTAGTCCACTGCTGGACATAGCCCTCCCCTAATGAGCGCCATAGCGCCCTGTCTCCAGCTTGCCGCATCCAGCATCTGCCTGCAGTTTTTCGCAGATCGTCATCCCACCTGGTCGGAGGGCGTCCTACACTACGTTAGAAAGAGTGTAATTTAAAAAAAATGGTAAATAAATAACGGCGGGCACCATCCTGATTCAAACCTACGATCCGTCTCATGTAAGTTGTTACAACTAGACCAGCGAGGAAGTAAAAAAAATAATCTATATCAACGAATTACACAATCCCTAAAAGCCATCTATCCATCAATCAAAAAGGTTTTCTTTAAAGTAGCACACAAACTGGGACTTAGTGAACGTTACAAGTTAAAAACCTATTTAAAGGCTAAAAATTCCACCCATGCCGGGATTCGAACCGGCGACCTCTGGCTATCCGTGCCAGCGCTCTTTCCAGCTGAGCTAATGGGCGACTCACTGGCATCAGTGGAATTTCGAACCTCTTTACGTAATACAGAGAACATTGTAGTGCACACCACTATTCGAAAACTCGATCTTTTGCTGAAGTTTTACGATCCATCCAACTAAAGACGAGTCATAAACTTCGCCACAAACGAAATGCCAATTGTCTTTCAAAGGTTTCAGCAAAATGAAAAAACAAAACTGGCCAAGTACAAGTTGGACTCGTGCATAGATGGTTCCGTCGTCGTTCTAGTCTGCTGCCACTGCTGGACATAGCCCTCCCCTAATGAGCGCCATAGCGCCCTGTCTTCAGCTTGCAGCATCCAGCATCTGCCTGAAGTATGTCGCAGATCGTCATTTTACCTAGTCAGAGGGCGTCCTGCACTACGATGGTTCCGTACCAGCACATAATGATATTTGTCCTACACCCGGTTTCTCGTACTCTATCGGTTTGATAATGTACTATTAATAGCTGTTACTATGTTTATTTGTATGTATTATATTCAATTGACATGATAGCTGTCAACTGCACTCTGTTCAAAAAAGTATACTGTAATATTTTGATTCGATTGATTAGAAATAGAGAGGTCTTAAATACTCCGCGTGCCCGCCGCGGATTGACGATTTCAGGCTCTGACGTTCTTGAACTCCTCAGACACTCAGGTTTCCTCGTGATATTTTGCTTCGCGATAAGCGATGTTTTTTAAAAAAAATAACTGGCGTCGTAGTTAAGGTTCAAGATATAATGCCCTGTGTAGGTCAGACAGACAGACAGACAGAAATTGTAAGTATAGTGATTGTTGTAGGTATAAGGATCCTGTGGGAACATTTCGGGAACGGAACCCTAAAAAAGACAACCCGATCACTCTGAAGTCGAAGCAAAACATTTGACACGCGCTTATAGTCAGGTAACTGTATGGCGGGCCACAGTTAGGTGCGAGAGGGACGGTGATACACGAGCGAGAGGGACGGGGCGGCGATCAATTCGCGCACGCGCAAGTGGAGTGTGAACGCGTGTAGGGTTGTCACTACGGGGTGACTAAGAATTTAGACAAATTTTAAGGGGAACCTAGTCTCCAGACTTTCAGGGGGGGCTGAGGCCAAAATCTTTGTTCAAATCAAATCATAGTATTTCATTCAAAATCACACAGAAACTGGGACTGACTATCAATCTACTTAATTAATGTTACCTTTTTTATCCTTATCTTCAACAAAGTTCAGCAGCAATATTCAGTAGTACTCTTCAAACCAGCATTCAAATAAAATCAAATCCGATGGATTTTATTCATAACTAGCTGACCCAGCGAACTTCGTACCGCCTAACAGTCGATTCTTTATTTTCCCCTCCGTAAGAACCATCCTCGTACTTCAAGGAATATTCTAAAAAAAGAATTAGCGAAATCGCTTTAGCTGCTCTCGAGATTTGCGCTTACCAACACATTCAGCAATTTATTTTTATATTATAGAGAGGATCTTGATCATTTTGTCGGCCTTTGTGGCCCAGCCTAGCGCATCTGCATATCATGCAAGAGGTCCCGGGTTTGAACCCCGACTGGGGACAAAAAAAACCCCAGGTCTTGGATGTTTACATGTTAGTGATGTCATTGTTTCTGGTTTTCACGACACAAGGTATCCTAGTGTGGGGCCAGAAGCAATGTTAGTGCCTGTATGTAAATGTTATGTTTAGGAGAAAAAACGGAAAAAAACCTTCATCCAAGCGTATCTTAGCCATCTTGGGATAAGATATTCTGCCGGCAATTCTGCCAGCGTGTAGGGGTCCTTTGTTTCAGATGTTTTCCGGAGTAGTTTGTTTAGTTAGGATTTTTTCGATGCCAAAATTATTTTTGTATATTTGTTTTGTTTAAAAACCTATTTAGAGGCTAAAAATTTCACCCATGCCGGGATTCGAACCCGCAACCTCTGGCTATCCGTACCTATTTGTCTATCTGGCTATTTGTTTTGTGTTCTTAACGAAACTTTTAGTAAATATTGTTTGCATGTGGATAAACAATGATATCAACCCTTTGTATGTCCTCACTGTTGGGGCACCCCTTTCTAACGCCATGGCAGTTCCAACCACTTTGATTTGGATTCACAGTTTATATACATACATACATAACCTCACGCCTGTATCCCAGAGGGGTAGGCAGAGACCAGGGACTGCCACTTGTCTCGATCCTGACAGATCACCTTCGCTTCATCAACGTTCATAAGTCATTGCATGCACGGTTCCGGGTACTTTTTATCTTTCCCTTAGCTAATACACCCCCTATTTGGTCGATATATGTCCGCCTGGGACGTCCCTTACCAGCCCTTCCACTCACATTCGCAATATATATTGGTTTCGTCAATCTTTCACAGTTTATATATAACAAAATAATCGGTAAGCACGAATACTTAGAAATACTTTTTACCATTATCAATTTCAATTTATTTATTCAGACAACACAGGTCCAATAGTATTAGTAAAACAGTTGTCATGTCGATAAATCATTACTACCTAATACTGTATTAATACAGTAATAGAGCCGACAACCCTGCTTCCCCGATCGTGCATGACGCATCCGCCGCCACACGTGCCCCGCACACATCAATATTTATACGCACACATGCATAATGCATGCCGCCCGCGCTTCCTGTAAATGTAAAGCCTTACGGGGAAGGAAGGATGGATCGGGTTTTGGGTTGCCGGGATTCGGCTATCCGGCGGTCAGCCACTTTAATCTGGAAGTCAATGTTGTATGACGCTTCATCAACTTTATTTATTTATTAGAATTAGCGCTCGTGGCCTAGCCGAGCCGAGTGTTTGGAATCAATGACTTGAGTTAAGCAACCACAGGCGCGGTCAGGTGTAGGATGGTTGACCATCCCGTGACAAAAGAGCCGAGCGCTTCCGTGCTTCGCAAGGCACATTGAGCCGTTGATGCCGGCTGTCATGTAATGGCACTCGCTAAGCCATGTCAGAGGCTTTATGGCCGGCTTGATAACTCTGACAGTAAGGCCCGCCACTGTCCTGCAACCCTCCACCAACCCGGTCATGGGCCCCGTGTTGGAGTATGCCCTAACCTTCCTGCGATGCGGGAAAAGACCCGTGCCCCAGCAGTAGGGACATACAAGGGTTGATATCGTATCGTATATTTACTAATCACGCTCTATTTGAGGCCTAAATCTTAACTAACCACGCTGTCTGGTGCGTGGTTACTATAGCCTCGGCTGCTATCGGATAGAATCGGAACTCATATGCCACTTAATTTCGAAATCAGAACTCTATCATCAGTACGAAAACCGGCGAAAATTGGCAAAAACCGAAGCCTACTCTAGAGTAGAGTATAGAATATACCTTCTAGAGCCCGATGTATATTCTAAACGCTAAAAGACTACACCGTCGCATTTCGGCGAGAATTGTGATACAGCCACACGTAAAGGCATGCAAGTAAGATCTTAGACCTCGTTTACCATAGGCTGGGATGGAGGCAGTCATATACAAAAAAGGTAATGGAAATATCGTTCACATGACCCAATCATTTGTCACCCGCCGTCACCCAAGCCAGGATAATATCGCCGTTAGTGTGCGTCGTGAAATAAAATCTATATAAATAAAATTCAAAGTCCTGACTGACTGACTCACTTATCAACGCCCAGCTCAAGCCCATGGACCTAGGAAGCTGAAATTTTGCACAGCGGTTCTATATTGTGGGCAAGGAATAAGACTAGATTTTTTGAAATTCAACCACTAAGAGGGCGAAAAGGGTTGCCAAAACTTGTATCGGAGGTGTAAAACATGATGTTTAATTTTCTTGAAACTGAAAAAGATACTCTTCAACACAATTGATTGAAGACGTGTTTCGCCGTATTTTTTAAATTTAACCCTCAAGGGAGTGAACGGGGTTGCAAAATGTTGTAGTTACTGACGTCCACGCGGACGGAGTTGCGGGCGAAAGCTAGTAAATAAATAAAAGTTCTGACTTTCACGGAACCAGCGAAGCTCTGAGGTATCTTTTTTTAATTAAAACTGTTTTTATACGGATTTATGCTCGTTTATTACATTTTTACAATTTTCCAACGTTTCGGCACTTTTTCATCTTTTTTTAATTTATTTATTTAAGGCACATAAGTATAATAAAATTAAACAAGACCAACATCACAAAAACCTGGGAGGCTCATGCGTGATTTTCGGACTACACTCTATACAATACACAACTATTTGTATTATATAATATGGTACCTAATAGAAATAGAAATATCTTTATTGAGAAATTCAATTTGCCACAGTTATTTATGAAGCCCTTGCTCTCGAACTAGGATAACCTGTGCGTCAAGAGCAAGTGTCTTCCCTTAACTAAGTGTAACAATCAGGTGCAAATTAGTGCTAAACAATGTACCATACAAAAAAGGAAAACAAAGAGTTATAATTACACTATTTTTATTTTTAATGCACTAACCCGTGCTAAGGAACAAATTTAAAAACCTATTTAGAGGCTAAAAATTTCACCCATGCCGGGATTCGAACCCGCAACCTCTGGCTATCCGTACCAGCGCTCTACCAATTGAGCAATTGGTATTGGCTCAATTGGTAGAGCGCTGGTACGGATAGCCAGAGGTTGCGGGTTCGAATCCCGGCATGGGTGAAATTTTTAGCCTCTAAATAGGTTTTTAAAAGAGTTATAAATTTTATACAAAGCAAAAACAGAGAAACTTGCTAGAGCTAGGACATTTCAAAAAGACATTTAATAAACATTAAGTTGATTAACTTAATCCCGGATTCACTTACTTGCTCAAGTAAGTGAATCCGAAATCAAGCGACGACCTCTGTGGCGTAGCGGTAGCGCGTCTGCCTACCATGCAAGAGGTCCCGGGTTCGAATCCCGGCTGGGAACAAAAAAGAACCCAGGTCTTGGATGTTAACAAGTTTATGATGTTGTTTCTGGTTCCCACGACACAGGGTATCCTAGTGTGGGGCCAGAAGCATTGTATGTGCTTGGATGTAAATGTTATGTTATATGTGGTGCTTGAAAGTAAGTTCGAACATTAGTTTTAGCTTAAGACGTATGTACCTTTTCAATATACCTATCACGGCATGTTGACAAACACTAATCAAAGTCAAGACACATTTCCTGTGAGAACGAGCCGGCATCGGCTTCTCATAACAGCCGCATTGTTGTACACCGCTATTGTCTAGAACTCTAGACGTTTAGCAACTGGGTGGCAGGGTGTTGTGGCAATAGCTTTGACTAAACAAACGCGCTTTTCCGCAGGATAAGCAGACTATATTTAATTTCATTTCATTTATTCAATACAGTCATGAACGTAGTGTAGGACGCCCTCCCAACAGGTGGGATGACAATCTGCGAAAAACTGCCGGCAGATGCTGGGTGCGGCAAGCTGAAGACAGGGCGCTATGGCGCTCATTAGGGGAGGGCTATGTCCAGCAGTGGACTACATAATATAGCCTGAAGAAGAAGAAGAAGACATATATACATTCATACATAGATACATACATACATACATACATACATACATACATACATACATACATACATACATACATACATACATACATACATACATACATACATACATACATACATACATACATACATACATACATACATACATACATACATACATACATACAAACAAAAACTTGGCTAAACTTGGTATACATCTTCAGTACCTATGACGTTGTTATGACCTTATAAGTAATATGCAATTAAAAAACTAAGTTTTTCTGTCCTTTTTTCTCCAAAATGATCTAGATTTTGAAATGGACACCTAGTTTGACTTGTAACGTTCATTAAGCCGCAGTTTCTGCCCTACTTTGAATAAAACCCTTTCATTTCATAAATAGCAGCATCATAAAAAAATATCCAAGAATTTGACAGATATGAACATCATATTTCTAGGATGAATATATGATAGTCTATTAAGGCTTATGAAAGTTTTAGTTCAAAAACATTGCTTTGTTTTTCTATGCTCGCACGCCAGTTACGGTTCGAGGTTTTGAACAGAGTTGTACAGTACAGATTGGTACAAAGTTGTACTAAGTTTTACTAGCCTGACGACAAATCGATTAGTTTTATCCTTGACTTTCATAGTGATGGGTAAAATTGCCGACATCCGTGCACTGTCAACAATGGCCGTGCTACGAGTATGATGGTGGGTGGTTCACATGGTTGTCGTATTAATTTAGTTTTTAGATAAAGGCGGGTTGTGTAAAAGCGATGGCTTCTCTGTAATAGCTTCACGGAGATGTTGATTAGATGATTTTCTAACCGAAAGTACCTACCAGGGTTACAATGACATCTTCACTTACTGAAACTGAAAATACTAGATTACTGGTGTACAATAAAGAATTATCGATCGATCGATAGAGAGGCCGCCAATTGTACTATGTATATTTGCAACTGTTTTGTATTTATACTATTTTTATTTTTAATGCACTAACCCGTGCTAAGGACAAATTTGAAAACCTATTTAGAGGCTAAAAATTTCACCCATGCCGGGATTCGAACTCGCAACCTCTGGCTTTCCGTGCCAGCGCTCTACCAATTGAGCCAATGGGCGACTCACCGACATCAGTGAAATTTCGAACCTCTTTACACTATTCTCTGTATTACGTACAGGCAGCGACAGTGTTTTGTATTTGTTGTTTTTCCAGTGTACAATAAAGAATATTCTTATCTTATTGATCTATCTTTTTGCCTTCTTTCTTTCTTTTTTTGTAAATGTAATGTTTCAAGTTTGTTTTATGTTTTTGGGGTGTGTACTGTTTCTATAATGCTTTTTCTTCATCTTAATTTTCTTCTTTTATTCTATACATGAGTATCTGTATGTATTGCGCTCTACGAATAAAACTGAGTACCTAACGATAACAAAATATTCGATTCGGTATTTTTGAAATAGGTTTTCTGATTACACTATTTTTATTTTTAATGCACTAACCCGTGCTAAGGAACAAATTTAAAAACCTATTTAGAGGCTAAAAATTTCACCCATGCCGGGATTCGAACCCGCAACCTCTGGCTATCCGTACCAGCGCTCTACCAATTGAGCCAATGGGCGACTCACGGCATCAGTGAAATTTCGAACCTCTTTACAATATTCTCTGTATTACGTACAGGCAGCGACATCTGGCTTAAGCAAATTGCATTACATACAGCCCCGACTACCTACTTTGCAGTTAGGTTTTAACATCGGAACGATATCACTGTACACACATGATTACACTATTTTTATTTTTAATGCACTAACCCGTGCTAAGGAACAAATTTAAAAACCTATTTAGAGGCTAAAAATTTCACCCATGCCGGGATTCGAACCCGCAACCTCTGGCTATCCGTACCAGCGCTCTTTCTGTTTTAAGGTTTTCTGTTACTTGCCATTTTGCGAGATCTTTCTTGTCTACTAAGTTGTTAGAATAGAATAATATTTTATTAGGTACCAAGCTTATTGGTACCTATAAAATCAAAATAAAAAAAACATGGCTAAGCCTATACATTAGGGTTGAAATAGCACGTTTACTACCAGAAACCGTATAAAATGACCGCCGCTCAGCATTTTGCCATGATCGTTGAGAAACATGACGCTCTACCAACTGAGCTAATGGGCGACTCACCGGCATCAGTGAAATTTCGAACCTCTTCACAATATTCTCTGTATTACGTACAGATTACTTGAGCCAGATGTCGCTGCCTGTACGTAATACAAAGAATATTGTAAAGAGGTTCGAAATTTCACTGATGCCGGTGAGTCGCCCATTAGCTCAGTTGGTAGAGCGCTGGCACGGATAGCCAGAGGTCGCGGGTTCGAATGGGCGTGGGTGGAATTTTTAGCCTCTAAATAGGTTTTTAAAATTGTCCTTAGCAGGGGTTAGTTCATTAGAAAGAATATAAACTTACGCGTTTTAAGTTTTTTGTTTATTCCGAACGATGTGTTCCTAATAAATGTTGAATTGAATTTAGCTTTAAAGTGAAAATGTGATGGCAGTCGTTAAGCCAAGTCAGAGGCCTTATGAGCAGCTTCATAACTTCTGACAGTAAGGCCCGCCACTGGCTTACAATCCTCCACCACCCCGGTCTTGGCCCCTGTGGTGGAGTGTGACCTTCCTGCGATGTAGGAAGAGACCCCTGCCCCAGCAGTGGGGACTTACAAGGGTTGATATCGAATGGAAGTGAAATGAACTTCATTTATTGCCGAAAACAAAAAGCATATATTGTTGACATAAGAAGGAAGCGAGGTGCAATTAGGTACAGGGCTACACAAGAAATAATTCTCGCGGATGTACCTGCGCAGATGACCAAATTTTGAATGTGCGGCAAGTTGATCGACCAATCAGATAGTTTCATTTTATGGCAGGCCGCGCGCCTTTGTTGCTATTGGTTGATTGAACGTCATCGATGCAGGTGACTATTAGTTTGGCAATATTAGCGTGAGCGAAATAGGTAGCGCTACTGCGGCAATCAATTCTGCACCTTAACCGTATCGGTTAAAGATCATGTTGAATGTATTTATAGCTTCGGGTACTTTCGTTACACTTCTTTCTAGTCTGCGCGAACGTAGATTCCCGAAGGGACTTTTGTGATGTGTAGTACTGTACAAAGTTATCTGACCCGGTGGAGGTGTCAAATTTTGCATGGAACCGTCTAGTTTACTATGAGAAAAGTGACGCTGTCACCGGGACCGATAAGTTTGTCGCACCATACGTCGCTTATCAATACACCTGTAGACATTTTCCGGGAAAGTTCCGAAGCGATCGGAAACGGATCGCTGTTAGGCTGCTCGTCTGTCGCAAGGTCGTCACGAGGTCAGATACGCGGTGAGCCGTGACGGAAAACGGGCGGACGTGGATCGCGACAGACAGAACAAAACTGCGCATCGGTTAAGAGTTAGGCTGGGCGCATGCTGAGACGCAGGCGACGCAGCACAGCGCAGCGCATGACAGCGTAGATTTTGTAAAGCATGGAACGTCATTGAGCTACGTACGCTGCGCCGGCACGTGCGACGCAGACATGTCTGCCCTGCTCTGCGTCTCATTGTAGTCGTCGTCGTTGTCGTCAGGCTATACTAGTCCACTGCTGGACATAGCCCTCCCCTAAAGAGCACGACGCTCTTCCTCATTGTAGTGCCGGCACAGATTTCTGCACGACGCGTGCACGTCGAGGCGTGTTTACTAACAATTTTGTTACAATGAAAGAACATTTAATTGAATTAGTTCGCTGTGAACCTTCTTTGTATGATATAAATCATCCAGACTATTCAAAAAAGACATTGAGAGAGTTATTATGGATGAGAATTGAAAAGAAATAGAGCGAATAGTTGCGTCGCAGCATGCGGTGGGGGTCTATGTCTGCCTCAACTGCCCTGCCCTGTACTGAACTGTGCCGCGCTGTGCGTCGACTGCGTCTCAGCATGCGCCCAGCCTCACATGCTGATCAGCCTCGCCTTGGGGCAGACTGAGAGCCGGTTTCTGAATTCAGTATTTCACTAACTAAATAGATAGATAGACGGATAGAGAACACTTTAATGTACATAGAAATGGAAATTATAAATATAATTTTCCTAACCTAAGGCCGACTTGCGTGACATTTCGCTTATCTTAACTTTAAATAAAATTAACTAAACACGTTTTCTCTGCTAAATTTCTTTAAACTAATCATAATTAGAATCGTCTTGCACAACACTTGTCATTCCGTTATTTAGCTAAATATAGTTAGGGACGAATGCGTGTCGGTAAAGCAGACTTTACGTTCCGTTTTACGTCTGAACTTATTTCCGCTGACAAAAATGAAGTTGGTTAGAGATAAAAATCTGCATGGAACGAAACAAGTTACAAAAAGAAAACAAAACTTTCAAAATGTCATTCTACGCAACATCTGTTCCTTTTATTTTGTTTGGTTCCTTGTTTGAAAATCAACTTCTCGAAGCACACCAAACAAAGAGTTTATGAAAATAACCTCACTTCTCATATTGACACTGAACAGCTGTGACAGTAAGATGGCGCTAACTATGATTAGCAGAGTTAAATAGCCAATCTCGGCTGTTTAAATATGACAGTCGCCTAAACATAATTAAGAAAAAAATTTTTGTTGTGCAAGTCGTTAATGTTAGTTAAGAACCTAATTTTGATTAAATCGTATTTAAACAATATTTAAAAGCGTTACGCAAGTCGCCCTAAGAGTACAAACGGCGGCGGCCTTATCCCTAAAAGTACAAAACACCTCTTCTCTTATTAAAGTTCTGTCACGCTCTTTTCTGAGAAATTCCGAGAGACACCACTAAAGTTAACAATTTACCTACTTAGCGAAATACTGAGGTTATATATTCTTTTAAATGCACTGACCCGTGCTAAGGACAATTTTAAAAAACCTAAACCTACGTAATGAGAGTATTGTAAAGAGGTTCGAATTTTTACTGATGTCGGTAAGTCGCCTATTAGCTCAGTTGGGAGAGTGCTGGCACGGTTAGCCAGAGGTCGCGGGTTCTAGTCCCGGCATGGGAATTTTTAGCCTCTAAATAGGTTTTGAAATACTGAGGGCCAATTTCTGTACAGAGAATTTCGCTGTTAACTAACAGCGAAACTAAATAACTTAACTGAAAATAGTTAACTGTTGTCTCTTCGAATTTCACTACACCAATTTTGTGTTCACGCAAATCGACGGCAGGCAATGTTAATTCCTTTATTATACCTATAATAATGAAATTGAATGTACTTAGCAAATCATAACATGCTTAGATTGCCGGAATGTAATGTCAATAAAACGCCCAATGATGTCGTGGCGCCCACGATACAGGCTGAGCCTAGTGTGGGGTCACCGTTGCTCTAGTTACTTACACACGTTAAACCTTTATTTGTCTAAGCACTGTTTTCCAATTTTATTTGTCTCTGTGTATCATTCTTCTCGATAATAAATATTATTTGTAGTTGTATTCTTCGGCATGTATATTATGAAGCGCTCGTGGCTTAGTCGGGCCGAGTGATTGATATCAATCACTTGATTTAAGCAACAACAGAAGCGGTCCGGTGCTGGATGGGTGACCGCCCCGTGACTACCGCTAGTGGAATTTTTCCGAGCGCTACCGTGCTTCGCAAGCCACGCTAAGCCGTTGGTGCCGGCTGTCATATAATGGCAGCCGTTAAGCCATGTCAGAGGCCTTATGGGCGGCTTGACAACTTCTGACAGTAAGGCTCGCACTGTCTTACGGTACTCCTCCAACCCGGATTTGGCCCCCGTGGTGGAGTATGGCCTAATCTTCCTGCGACGCAAGAAGAGATCCGTGCCCCAGCAGTGGGGACATACAAGGGTAGATATCGTATCGTATCGTAGGTACCTAATTATAGATTCTACAAATCAATAGGTAGGTTCATTTCTGTACAGGGTTTTGTTTGAATTCTTTGGAAATCAGTCTCAAGTATTGACGGTAACATCGAGAGATGATTAAGTGGTTTTGTCCAATGATTCACCACAGAATCGTGATGAGGTTTTCATTCAAGCATTGAATTAATAATTCCATTTGCTCAGACATTTGCCCACTGGTATCCAGGATTTAGTAAAATATGGCAGTGATGTGTTGAAATAATCTCGCCACGTACTTTTCTTTAAAACAAAACAGATACTGCTACTTAATGAACGTTACGAGCTAAACTAAGTGTCGGTTAAAAAAACTATCATTTTTGAGAAAAAATGGCCAAAAATCACCGAGCATATTCATATTATTAACGGTCAACTTGTTATTCTTAAATCGCTAAGATTAAGCGACATAGGGCGCTTCCAGTGCATGGATTGGCGACCGTCTGTGACTGGCGCTGGTGGCATTTTTCCGAGCGGTTCCGTGTTTAGCAAGACACTTTAAGCCGTTGGTGCCAGCTGTAATGTAATGGCAGTCGTTAAGCCACGTCAGAGGCCTTAGGGCGACTAGCCAGCTAAGACCAGCCACTAGTCTTACAATCCTCCACCAACCCGGATTTGGTCCCCGTGGTGGAGTATAGCCTAACCTTCCTGCGAAGCAGGAAGAGACCGGTGCCCCAGTAGTAGGGACTTACAAGGGTTGTACCAATCGACTCTCTCTGAGAGAAGGCACAGAGCTGGGCACAGCTGCAGTGGGACATATACCTAGGCTACATGAAGAAAACCGTACCGCAAGTTAGCTAAATTGGCGTCAAGAAACCAACGCTGTGCAGTAAACTATGTTAACACTAGGTTTTGCCCGCGACTCCGTCCGCGTTGACTTTAGTTTTTGCAACCCTGTTCACTCCCTTAAGGGGTAAATTAAAAAAAACGGCCAAACACGCGTTCAATCAATTGTGTTGAAGAGTATTTATTTTAAGTTTCAAGAAAACTTGACAATATTCTTTATACCTCCCATACAAATTATGGCAACCGTTTTCGCCCCCATAGGTGTTGAATTTAAAAAAATCCGGTCTTATTCCTTGCCTAGATTATATATAAACTCTCTGTGTGAATTGAAACTGTGAAATTTCAGCTTCCTGGGACCAACGGATTGGGCTTGGCGTTGATGAGTGAGTCAGTCAGTCAGGACTTTGAATTTTATTTATATAGATAATCCATTTCCACCACAAAAACAGCAACATCTTCGCAGACACGTTCTCGCGCCCATTTGTTTCCATCCATTGTTTTATTAGCTGTGCCATTACAATTATGTTAAAGGTGACCTTGAACTATTGTCTGTGTCTATTTACAAGCTAAGCAAGCAAATTGCTGAGAATTAACTACAGACCCGGATGTGTGGATATCGTTACAAACGCGAGATGAGAATCGAATATACTAGTCTGTACGTAGGTACCTCTTCTTACGTCATTTTGTAGTAATGTTTTTTTCTTAAACATGCGCGGAAATATTATCATTACTTTTGAATAAAGAACACGAGAAGTACCTATCATAATTATTTACGTAGACTGAAAAACCAAAATCACTTACCGGCGCATTCTTTGAATTTGGAACGAAGAGCAATGCTGCTGTATGAAACGGTGTGCTGTTTGAATTTAGAACTCTTTCATCTATCTTACACATTGCGTTCTCGTGGCTGTATAGCCACAGATGCGTTTACCTTTCGGCATAAACTGTAAAATAAAAAAAAAATGGCGGTAAAGCGGAGTTTGTTGTTATTTGGTTAATAATAAATTAAATTTATCATGTTACAGACCCTTTTTTATTTCCTTGCATTTTTTTAAGAAAAGCATTATAAATTATAATATATGCCTCGGCCGAAATGGCAATCGCCTGTCTCGTATCATTGAAGTCTTTGCCTGCGGCTCGGCCTTCAAACTCATAATCGACATGCAATAGCATATTTCGCTGCCTTTGCAATAAATGTAGGTACTGTTTTTTTAAGTTTCATTTTACTTGCTGTTATTACAACCGCAACAATATTTTTATACACCTATCATAAACATAACATAACCTCACGCCTGTATCCGAGAGGGGTAGGCAGAGACCAGGGACTGCCACTTGCGGCGATCCTGACAGATCACCTTCGCTTCACGCACGCCGGTTCCAGGTACTTTTTATCTTCCCCTTTGCTAATATAATACCGCGGGTTTCCTCACGATGTTACCATGTGGTATTGCGACTACATATTCGCAAATGTACGTAACTTTTAAATTAAACAAAGTCATTAGTACAAAACAGAACTGGGGATCGAACCTGGGTCTTCATAGAAAACATGCGATATTATGCTGGTCAGTTAACCACTCGAACGTAGTCGCGGGTGTAGCTAGTAATAATTAAAAAAACAATCCAATATCAAAAGTTTTTGGTATAGAAAAGTAGAGCCTTCTTATTGGAGATTGTTATAGACTTTATGTAGCGTGTAGTCTTGGTAAGATCGCATTGTCGGAGTTGTTTAAGAACGCTGAAGTAAAAAATACCTTGTGGGTGGACTTTGAATGGTATAACCTAACGTTTTTGCTCCGCTAATTTCGTGAACCTGATTTTTTGCTGACTGGGTACGTCACTATCGTACAGTCGATAGCAACCTTTTAGTTTCAAATAAAATATCTTCATCTTGGAAAGAGTATTCTTGGTCTTCGATATCCGAATACAAAAGTCGTGGAGGAGGAGAGTATGTAACGGTGCAAACCTCTTCACACCATTTTTATTTCTTTTCTATCTATCATTTTCAAATATTTAAATTATTACGTCACACATTCTTCGATTTCTCTCATTTTTCATCACTACTACTCGTACTTTACGCTTTGACCAGATCTGACTTTTTACCTGCTTCTCCGTTTTTATCCAGTTTTCTGTTAATATTACTGCAATATTATAAATTATAACAAATAAAACCACACCTAAAGTCGTTCCAGAGTTTATTTATTATTATAAAATTATATACAACGTTCCAAGTAAATTGAATTTAGAACATTATGTGCACTACGTTTGTGAATTCAAAACATAATTAAACCTATTTACTTCTACCTCCATGGTGCCGAATTTCTCATGCAACCTTTTTTAAATTGTCAAAAACTCAGACTTGCAACCTCCTTGGTATACTTTTATTTAAATTTGCTTTATGCGCGCCATTTTCTTTTCACGTCATATTGTTACAATTTTTTTATGTATTTATTTCCTCGCTTAGGTGGGATGAAAAGTTACGTGATGTTTATTCATCTCGTGGTCTTTTGAGTCCCTCGCTAACGCTCAGGATTTTAGTTTTAGAATACTTTGATTGCTCGGTCATCAAAATTGAGCATGCAGTTAAACAGCAACTTTTCAGTCTTGTATAACAAATCGTAACTATTATTCTAATTACCAGTTATATTACAGAAACAAGATGGAACAGAACAGAACAGAAAGAAAACGAAATACACTACAGACAATACGGACTGAAAGTCTAGAATTTGTTGTGCTTCCGAAAGTTTTATGTTTTGTACAATATTTAGTTTTAGTTTGGATTTTAATTCATTCTGCATCCATGTAAATCTAAATAGGTACCTACTACTTATACAATATTTAGAATTTACTTTACTCATTAAGCTTAACAATATACTAATAAGGAAGAGCGGGGTATCTGTAACACAGATTTCGACTTAGTACAGAGCCCCAATGCTGTAACCTGTATGTGTTTTGTAGTTTGTAGCAAAACCAACTACAAAATTGGTAATTGTAAAATAAAAGTGTAAGTACCTATTACTTAAGAAATTGTGGTGGCTCTCTTTAGGAGAGGGCTATGTCCAGCAGTGGACTAGTATATCCTGTCTCGTGTGAGACAGTAAGTCTAATTGTAAAATGGTGCCCAGCAGAGGTTTAAGCCGATAAAACTCCGGCTGACTAGGCTTCCCTTCCCAGGCGTCCTTGAGGATTTCCTCTGTCGGGAACATTAAACCAGAAAAAACAGTCTCTGATCTAAACCAGAAAAAACAGGGGACGAGAAAAAACCTTCCTGCTAAGCAAGAAGAGACACGTGCCCCAGGACATATAAAGAGTTGATATCGATAAGATATGGCACCATAGGAAGGAAAAGAATAACAAGTAGTATAGGAAGGCATCTAGGTAAATGTTTCTACGCATGATCGCTCTAAGCAATGTACCCGGTTAGCCTTGGTTCTGAATGATGTGTGATTTGCAAATGTAATAGCTACTAAGACACTTGAGTCTGTTGGTTAACCCTTTTAGCCATTCGGACTAAGACGACGATTGTCTGACGTGCGTCCTTCGTTTTGGGGCTAAAAGAGCATTGGAATTTATTTTAAAGTTATCGACATAGCTCAGAGAATCAGCAAGCTGAAGTGGCAGTGGTCTGGCCATATCTCGCGAAGAACCGACAACCGTTGGAGTAAACGTGTTCTTGAGTGGAGACCGCAACTCGGCAAACGTAGTGTAGGACGCCCTCCGACCAGGTGGGGTGACAATCTGCGAAAAACTGCCGGCAGATGCTGGATGCGCCAAGCTGAATACAGGGTGCTATAGCGCTTATTAGGGGAGGGCTATCTCCAGCAGTGGACTACATAGTATAGCCTGAAGAAGGAGAAGTTTATTGTAAGGTTGTCGAACTGAGATTTGTGTGTACAGTAACCCGGGTAATACAATGGCGCGAGTCACTCGTTTGGTTAAAGCCATTAGCTCGAAATAAACGAAAACAGCTCGCAGTGTCATGGCGTCGAATCTGACGTCACGCCCAGGTGAACGTACATCGTAACAACAAAGCACGGGTGAAGTTTACCAATGTTAACCTAACTGTGACGTCACGGGGTCTGATGGGTGTTTCAGTGAAAATGGCTGAACGTAAATTGTAAGTGATGCAATTTACTTAAGCCAGATGTCGCTGCCTGTACGTAATACAGAGAATAGTGTAAAGAGGTTCGAAATTTCACTGATGCCGGTGAGTCGCCCATTAGCTCAATTGGAAGAGCGCTGGCACGGATAGCCAGAGGTCGCGGGTTCGAATGCCAGCATGGTTGGAATTTGTAGCCTCTAAATAGGTTTTTAAAATTGTCCTTAGCACGGGTTAGTGCATTAAAAATAAAATAGTATAATCTTTTATTTTATTGTAAATGTTGGTACCTACTTAATCTCTTTTTATAGGTATTCTTTTTAATGCACTTACCCGTGCTAAGGACAATTTTAAAAACCTATTTAGAGGCTAAAAATTCCCGCGATCTCTGGAACCTCTAAATAGGTTTTTAAAATCTCTTTTTTTTTATAAAGCTAGATCAAAAATTAAAATAGTGTTTTAGGCTTTTTTTATATGCAATTTCCCCTGATTAGGTTAAATCGTTGATTATTTGACACTGTCGTCATGCCAATGTATATAGATAGATAGAGAACACTTTATAGCACAACCAGAAAAAAAGGATGTAAGGAAGAAATAATGTACTAGAGAGTCGCGGCCTATGGCATTCATAGGGCGCGACTAATCATCGTACTACACAGGCTTTTCAACCTCTTAATTTTCGTTGCAAAGTCGCCCTTAGTTTAACAGAGCCTTAAAACTTTGGCCTCTGCTTTATTTATTGATTACGTAAATCTCTATTATATCTATTCTCTCTATCATAACTTTGAGCTATATATTTATTTATGATTTACTATGTATTTTATTTTATTTATTTATATTTACAGGTATTTTAGTCTATTTAACCCCTTATTCATAATAGTCTGTTAACTTTAAGCAATGCTTATTCTCACTCTGTCCTCTTCTATTGACCTAAGTCAGAATGAAAGAGAACACTCTTTAGCAGCTGTTTTAAGCAAGCGGACTATTATGAATAAGGGGGTTAGTGTATTATTTCTGCTTAGGTTATTGTTAAGGGTTTTTGCAGTCTATGTAGTTTATTTTGTACACGTACATAGACCCGTTTTTTACTGCTGCTCCGACTCTCCAAGGTTTGCTGGAAGAAATCTCTTACAGAGATAAGCTCGCCTTTGTACATGTTTTTTCTTATGAAATGTCCTATTTAGTGTTTCGTGTGCAATAACGTATAAATAAATAAAATGAATCAGATGATTTATACAGTATCTAGTGCCACTTTTACTCTTATTAGATGAGCGTAAGGAACACTGAAACTGCAGTGTCTGGGACATTGGTTTAGGTCTCTGCCTACTCCTCCGGCATACAGGCGTGATCAACATTAATTAGTAGCTGTGTATAGCCTCTTAGCTTTCAGAATATACCACGGCTACTATCGGTTAGAATCGGATATATTCGTGTAATAGAAATATCGGAACTAATATGACACTTCGTTTCGAAATCGGAACGAATATGACACTTAATTTCGAAATCAGAACTCGATTATCAGTACGGAAACCGGCGAAACTGGCAAAAACAAAAGCCTACTCTAGAGCCCGAGGTATATTCTAAAAGCTAACAGATTATACGTATATTCAATTCTATTCTCAAATTTGTAAGGTTATCCACATTTATGTATGACAAAAGCTAACAGACTATCCATGCATCATACCCTTTGCTAACACATCCCCTGTTTAGTCGAAGTATGTTCGCCACCCGTCCCTTACCGACACTTCCATTCACATTGATATAGATCAATCCGTCAGCCTGTACCTACTCGTCCACTGCTGGATACAAGCCTCCCTCAAGGCACGCCACTTCCCTCTGTCCTCATCCACTAATCTGCCTCAGAACCGATGGTCAAAATAGTGCAAAGGTTCTCCAGTGCAGACCACGAACTGGCAAACGCAGCCTAGGACGCTCACTGGATCGACGATTCACTTGATAGGTAAGTATTAAAATGTGAAAATTACTTTGCTAAATTCCGCCAAAAATCCCACAAGCACCATGCGGTTAGTTAATGCACCGCCCTCCCTCCCACTTTTCAAGCAGAAGCAAGACACGAACTTCTGCTTGAAAAAGTGAGAGGGAGGGCGGTGCATTAACTAACCGCGTGGTGCTTGTGGGATTTTTGGCGGAATTTAGCTAAGTAATTTTTACTTTTTAATGCTATTATGGATTACCGCAAAGTAACGCCTGATTCTATGCAACATCTGATAGGTAAGTGTAATTTTTTTAATTGTATTTATTATAAATTTAATTTTAATTTTTTAATTTTTAAGTAAGTGTAATTCTGTAGCATAACAATGATTTTTTTGACTTTGTACAGTTCTAAAAGACCTGAGCTTGTTGCTTCCCAAATTGGGCAACAAAAAACTCATTAAATATTCATTGAGTGACAGATAACGTACAGTACGTCAGACAGTCATTACTTTGCTATGATCCCAATGGTTAGGTAGGTATTATACAGCGTTGGACTGGCCATAGACCTAGTTGGCATATTTCCACCCGGGATCCGGCCTTTGCGGACCCTCCCATACGTTTTTTTGAGTACCCCCATGGTGAAGCAGTGCGTAATCTTTCTGCGATGCAGGAAGAGACCCGTGCCCCAGCAGTGGGAACATCATCATCATCAACCCTTTATGTCCCCATCGAGGGGCATGGGTCTCTGCCCAGGAGGAAGGTATAGGCCATATTCCACCTCTGGCGCCAAGTCCGGATTGGTAGAAGCTTGGAATACTAGTGGCTGGTCTTACTATAAGAATTTTTCAAGCCGGTCGAGTATTGGAAAATTTAACGAAAATAAAATTGGATATACATCTCAACCGGCCTGGATAGTAGGATGACACTATAATAGTCACCCGTTTTGTGGCGATAAATTGTCAGAATTGAAATTGACAACTTATGTACTGGACAGTCGTGACATTTGACATTTAAAACGCGCGACTAGCGTCGTCCGACAGTAAGGCCCGCCACTGTCTTACAATCCTCCACCAACCCGGATTTAACCCCCGTGGTGGAGTGTGGCCTAACCTTCCTGCGATGCAGGAAGAGACCCGTGCTCCAGCAGTAGGGACGTACAAAGGGTTGATACCATTTCCCAGGCTGGTCCGGATCGAGCCACAAGAAATCCTTTAATGAATTACTTTGTTGATGGACCGGTACGCGGCGGGCCACTAAGTTCAATATGCCAAAATGACCGGTCCCTAAGACCTAGTTCGACCCTGGGTAGGCACCATTCTTATTCGACATAATGTACTATTGCCGACTAGGTATTAGATACCTTTTTAATTGACTTTAAAATGAGGTAGTTCTTAGTTGGTCAGGATATTTTTTTATCTTATCTCCTCCTTAACTAAACGCGAAAGTTTGTAAGTGTGCATAGATGGATGCATGTTTGTTACTCTTTAAAGCTACTAAATGGATTTTAATGAAACTTTACAATAATGTAGCTTATACATCAGAATAACACATAGGTTACAATTTATAAAGATACTGTGTCATATTTTTCAAATGCGACCCAAAAATTATTTGTGTGATAATTTTAATGTCACAATGTCAGATTTTTCCTACGCCACGCTAATGTAAGTAACTCGAAATACTAATCCTGGGCAGACGAAGTCGCGGGCACCAGCTAGTAGGTAATATTATAAAAACGAAAGTTTGGGAGTGGGTATGTTTGCACCTCTAAACGGCTTGAGCGATATTAATAAGATTTGTTTTGGCGTTAGCTGACACCCTGGATTAAGGCATAGGCTTCGTTTTACTGCGAGAAACTATCTTATTCCCATGGGAAAATCGATAAAGCGATGATACCGCGGGGCGAACCTAGTAATTTATATGTTTCCCGATATCCACTCGAAGACGAACAGATTCGGAAAATTCTTTTTTTTTGTTTGAAAGGGTAGACTTCACAGGTAGTCTCATAGTGATTAAGTCAGGATATGATGATGAGGTCCTGGAGAAATTGAGGGCAATCTTCGAAGTAGCGTCAACCGGCATTTAACAGCTAAGCATGACATGTAACATCGTAGATCCCGTCTACGCTTACCATCAGGCGTGACTGGGGTCAAGTCTAACCAGTGTTACTTAAAAAAAGGCACGCATGAAGCGTCTTGGTGGTTTTTTTACAGTGACTTATGCAGTTGAATACGGAAAAAAACTATTTTGCGGAGTCATAGTTATATCTCTCTAAACACTGCAGTGTTTACAGTGCACTAAAAGCAGAGAAATAATATAAAGCCGTACCTTTGACAATGATCAAGGTATTAGATATAGGTACTGTAGAAATATATTTTGAAGTCGTTGCTCAAAATGTATATAACAAAGGTCTTGTAAACTGGCACCGGATTCGAACCATACTTCTGCAATACCTACATTGAATTTGAAAGTCTTATTCGTTTAAATTACTTCTCAATTTTAGTGTGTATTGCTCTGTGATTATTTTGAAGTCACTTTTCCTTTACTGGGGCTATTAGTTGTACATACTAAGTAAGTAAGTTACTTAGAAGGAATCGTTTGCTACTTTGGTTCGGGATCATAACAATACAGAGTTTTTTCAAATTGTATTTATCAAAGCGGAGTAAGTAATTTAGTACAGTCTGCCTTTATAAAACACCTCGGGCTCTAGAGTAGGCTTCGGTTTTCGCCGAAAGCACACGAGTGTAATACTACTTCCTGCTCTGATTCCGAAGTTAAGTGTAAGTTCCGATTTCGAAATTAAGTGTTATATTAGTTCCAATATTTCTATTACAAGAGTATATCCGATTCTATCCGATAGTAGCCGAGGTATATTCTAAAAGCTAGCAGACTGTATAACTATTTACTCATCAAAATTATTAGTTCAAAATGACGTAAGCAGGTACCTACGTATAATCTGTTAGCTTTTAGAATATACCTCGGCTACTATTGGATATGTTCGTGTAATAGAAATATCGAAACTAATATGACACTTCATTTCGAAATCAGAACTAATATGACACTTAATTTCGAAATCAGAACTCGATCATCAGTACGAAAACCGGCGAAAATTGGCGAAGACCGAAGCTTAGAGCCCGAGGCATATTCTAAATAATAATAATAATATTGGCCTTTTTGCATCTACTTAATGAGATGATTTATACAGCGTCCAGTGGTATCTTCACTCACACTAGATGAGTGAAGGGACCACTCCGACGCTGTAGTGCCTGGGACATGGTTTTATAGATGGTGTAGGCTTGCCCAGCACCTATACCATCCTGACAGCTTAGTCGGCCTAGCCCACAGGAAAGACTAGTCAATACGTGCGGAGCCAACCAAGCTGCGGGTTTCCTCACGATGTTCTAAAAGCTAACAGACTATACGTATATTCAATTATAATCACACATTTGTAATGTTATCCACATTTATGTATGACATTACAAACGTTACATTGTATGCCGCGGTATGTGAAGTGTACAATTAAAAAAAAAAACGATCATTGCCCATCTGCGTATTTACGAGGAATCACAATTAATGTTCTATAAATAAAATGAATTGTAGCGTTTCTCATAATTACGTTCAGTTACATGCAGAATAAATAGCATGTAATTTAATATTGTACCTACCTGTGGTTCCTTAAACGTCAACTGCAAGTTTAATTTTTTTATGTAGCCTATAATAGCATGACATTTGACGACCTCTGTGGCGTAGCGGTACCGCATCTACCTACCATGCAAGAGGTCCCGGGTTCGAATCCCGGCTGGAAACAAAAAAAAAAACCCCAGTTCTTGGATGTTTACATGTTTGTGATGTCGTTGTTTCTGGTTCCCACGACACAGGGTATCCTAGTGTGGGGCATTAAAAAAAATAGCCACGGTAGCAAAGGACTTGGAGCGAGCCCAGTTGAGCTAATGGACACCCAGGACTGAAAACCCTGGAGCAATAGAACGAGGAGAGCCGACCCAAATAATGGGATGAGGCAAAGACAAAGAAGAAGATGTAGCCTATAATACGTCTGGGCACATGCAGTCCCTGCGGTGGGGTAAGCAGGTACGTACATAGGCTACATAAAGGCCTTCTGGAGATCTATTTTTTAAATCACTCGTATGAAATTGTATCGTCGAATGCGACGTAAGTCACACTCGTCTTCTAAGTCGCATGATCTCGTTTTTCCGTATTTTTGAATCCAAACATCCATTAAGGATTAGATATTCTTCAAAATTCATTTTCTACACTGAAGATCGCAATATTTACAATCTACAACAGTTATCAGGAGCAAATTCACATTTATCGCTAGGTAGGTATCTGTGCGCAGCACAATACAAAATAAACACAAATTTTGACAATTAATCTATCGATCGACATACGAGACGAGTGGTAAGGACCATTCGTTGCAGTCGAGCGATTCAAAAATACGGAATTTCGTATGTCGAACGAAAATCAGTAGAAATCGAGCGCTCGACGCGAGACGAGTGATTCAAAAATAGAGCTCCTGTACCTTATATACATCCCACTTGCTTGAAGAGAGTGTATGGGCTCAGTGGCGTAGCTACCTAGAGGCTAGGCGGGGCAGTGCCCCGGGGCCCTCAAGCTCAGGGGGCCCTCGAATCCTTACCAGAAATCTCGATCGAACTGGCCTATTGGAATTTTCTCCCATTTTCAAAATAAATATGACGGGTTGCAATGCAACCCCACTTTAATCATGGCAACTCAGTTGAAAGAAATTCAAAAATTATGCCTAGGGAATTCCCCTAAATTCTTTCTGTAGATTGGCAGTGTTGTCAATTTGACGGATAGTGATATTTGCGTTTTATTATCCATCGATGTGCGTTTTATTGTATTTGTTAAAGTATTTGTATATTTCATAAAACCTTATCAGTTTACATAGCAGTGGGGCCCCATTTTTAATTTGCCCCAGGGCCCTTGGTTACCTAGCTACGCCACTGTATGGGCTTCAGTACTACGCCTGCCCACCGCGGATTGGCCATTTCAAGCGCTCAGGTTGTTGAACATCTCCGATACTCAGGTTTCCTTACGATGTTTTCCTTCGCGATTAGCGAGCTCCTATAACTTCACAAATGGACATCATAACTTAAAAAACAAAGTCCTATTCTTCAGGCTATAAACCAACAGCTAGTGCAACACAGAAATTTCACACATTTAGTGAACAGAAGAGACCTTCAAATTTTTCTTGCAAAGTGACCCTTAATATAACCGAGTAGAGTGCACGCGAGTAAAGGTTGATGTGCTGTCGAGTATATTACATAGGCGCTTTTCCGGCAGCTAATAAGGTAATTTAGAATTATTGCTTTATTATATTGCCTTGCCTAGGCAGTTGCAAATCTGTATAAAAATTTGAACCAACTGTAAGTCGGAATAGTTTTATGTTTTTTCACTTGAAGTGAAAACTACTAGTAACTAAATAGTTATGAGAGAGAATTATAACTAGTAAAAGCTGTCAAAATGCTATAAAATATTAATGTGATCAACGCAATATATCGTGACATGTAGGTAGAACATTTATAAACTACCTGCCTTACGAAGAACTTACCTATGTATCTACAGAAGTATTAGTTTTGTAGCCAAGTTTATGCTGCAAATCATGGCGTCATAAAGTTATCACCATGCATTATCGGTTACAGATTGTGATTTCATAACAAAAACACCATGGCGGTAACCTTCGCAAAATATCGGACAAGCATTTCGACCACTCACCTTTTTGCAATAATCCCAAAAACTTTTTCGTGCACAAACAAAACGACACTGTCCACTAACACTCAAGTCGTTAAAAGAAAAAAAAGTCCAAACGTCACTTGAAAAGAACTCGAGAACAATTTTCGCGCGTAAATAAAATGGCCGCCACAAGCACGGCGTAGCACTCGCGCGGCGCGCGGACAACTGAATGATTTTTCAATTTTCTGCGCGTTCCAATCTCGCTTCGCTGGTTTTCCACTGCGTTGTCGAAGTATCTAGCGTACGTTGCTTGTCGAGGCTTAGTTTGTATTGATACGCTCAGTTAAAAAGTTACGATGGATGAGTTATTTGAAGAAACATCGTGGTGTTGCTGCGTTTAGGTGCAGTTCTGAGGTAAGTGCAAAATCATTGATGTTGCATGCAATGTAGGTAACTATTTAAGGCCGCTCCTCAAGGAGCAATTCCCATACAAACTTAGTTTATTTACAATCCACGGGCCGAATCGCAATTAAACTTTGTCAATACGTTTACAACATACAAATCGAGGTTTGACCGTGCTTACAACTGAGAGTAACGAAATAAAAGAAAATATAGCCTCATAAGAAATATCATATAAACTATTCTCAAGGCTTTAATTATGTAGGTATTTTGCTTTTTTTATATATTTTGCTTTTCTTTGTTTTTGATAAGTTTATTTCGAATTTTAAGCATGCCCAAACCTCGATTTGAGTCCTCTA
Source organism: Yponomeuta sedellus (assembly GCA_934045075.1). Classification (NCBI taxonomy): domain Eukaryota; kingdom Metazoa; phylum Arthropoda; class Insecta; order Lepidoptera; family Yponomeutidae; genus Yponomeuta; species Yponomeuta sedellus. The sequence goes on from OW203744.1 coordinate 1,732,842, forward strand.
AACGTATTGGCAAAGTTCTGCTTACAACTGAGAGTATAACTAAATAAAAAAAATATTGCCTCATAACAAGTTTCATATTATATTCTCAAGGCCATAATTTATTTTTGACAAGTTTATTTTCAATTCTAAGCACGCTCAAAGCTCGATTTGAGTCCTCCTAAGAAACTTTGCCAGTAGGTACGTTTAGAGGACTCAAATCGAGGTTTGAGCGTGCTTCGAAATGAAAATAAAGTTATCAAAAACAAAGAAAAGCAAAATATGTAAATAAAGCCTTGAGAACAGTTTATATGAAATTTCTTATGAGGCTATATTTTCTTTTATTTCGTATATCGCAGTTGTAAGCACGATCAAACCCAGATTTGTATCTTTTGAATGTATTGGAATTACCGACAACCGTTGGAGTAAACGTGTTCTTGAGTGGAGACCGCGACTCGGCAAACGTAGTTTAGGACGCACTCCGACTAGGTGTCATTTGTGAATAAAAACCAATCTATGTTTGTAAATAAATAAAAAAAGTAAGGGAATTACTCCTTAAGGGAGACTCTTAACCAAGTTTACTTTGCGTTCTTGATTTGTCTTGATTGGGTTGGAATGCGTGTGTTAGAAGGAAAAACCAGGTAATGTTCAATATTTCTTTTATTTAGAATCCAGGAGGTATATTGCCAATGGTGTAGTTTTCCTGTTACTTAAGTACTTACACAATTCTTCGAATGGATCACGAGGACTTAGATAATAAGGTTGATTTTGTCTAAAATAGTTACTGTATAGATCAATAAAGGTAGGTAGGTACTTAAAAATTGCTTGATTTGCGTTTTACTTTCATAATTATAGGATAATTTAGTACCATTTGGAAAAAAGGAATTTTATTGTAAGTATCTAAGTAAGTATTTAAATTTTCTGCCGTTTAATTTTTTTCCAATAAATATGTACGTTTTGTGCGTCGTAATTTGAGATCTAGCGTCGTATTATTGTTTAGTTTATAGTTTAAAAAGTTTTTGCTTACTGACTAGTTTAAACCTTACACTTAGCTACTAACTATTATTTATAGAGTATTCTCGTTTTCTTTGGCGAAGCGATTTATTTATATTTACATAGTTTTTATCTTTTTTATCAACTACTTAAATAAATATTTCACATAACATTCAATTAAGAAACAGATTTGATAAAACTCTTATTAAGTACCTATCTAAAAGTACGCACAGAGAAGTTTTTTTTAAACATGTTTAAAGGGTCTTTATCATTATTATATACTAGTATAAAAAATCCCCATAACTGAAAATCTATCCTTAGGAACAACGGTGAAAAATTTATCACTTGATCCATATTTTTTATGCATTTGTTTGCTTTTTTGATGTTGTTATCAAAATAAAAAAAATGTCTGAGCAGTAAAGATCCCCGTTTTATATATATATCCTGCTTAGTACTTAGTGGTTAAGGGGATTATGATACACCCTTCATTTAAGAATTGGACTGTTCACGGTTTTACAAATTTAAAACATTAATTTCCTACTAACATTTACATAAAAGTATTAACAAATTCCACTATAAATTTCTACCTAAACTTACTGGCACAAGAAAAAACAACCATAGAATTTTAACCTTAAAAATTAATATAAAAAAACTGAAAAATAATTCACTTCTGTAGTTATACATTTAACGAGTCTGATTGCGATTGTTCATTAGGTCAGTTTTTGTTCTTTTTCCTGACTGCGCCAGAAAAACTCTGTTTCTCGAGTGTCAACCATGAAAATCAAAACAAAAAAACATATATCTTTAACAATCTTTTGCTATTTTAATAACTTCAAAAGTCTAAGTTACTATTACAAGCCACACTGCACTGCAGCGTGCATCATGGCTCGGAATAGCAACTAAATCTTTACAGTTTTTCACGCAGTCGGGTTTTAGAGTTTTTCAATAAAAAAAAATAACACCCGTCTTTTCAGAAAGATTAAAAAAAATAGTACCTCCTTTGATCGATAGATGGCGCTGACGCAAACCTTATCTGAGTGCTTAGTGCGAGTTTTTTAACTACTCGATCGTGTTAGCGTAAACTCATGTTTCTATGGCATCGAGGAAGCGCCACCTAGCGACAAGTATGGAAATTAAAATTGCTGAGTGCGAGTTGTAATGGTTTACGTTGAGAAGTGAACACGTTTACCAGCCAAAACACGAATAAACGCGAGTGCGAGTTGTACTGTGACAGCGTTTTGCCAGTTCGAACGGTTAACTTACTCATACTCACTACTCAATGCTCGATTAACGCGGTAGTAAAGTTATTCGATTGGATCTGTCAAACTCGCACTAAGCACTCTGAATGAAGGGAGACAAACCAGAAACTAACGAAACCTGTCTGCATACCGGATAGTATGCAGCGAGGGTTCTTTGGTTTCTGGTCATGCATATAAAATTTACATTCTACTCTATGGTTCTGTTACCCACTCAGAGATTGGAAATATTTTTTCTTGTTCCTTACCGTCCGGTGCCCATACAGAGTTGTGTATAGCGCCATTCAATTAATTTTGGTGAACCTATCTGCCAGTTGCAGAAAACTGATCTGAAAATGACAGGCAACCCGTGACCACGGCAACATGACTGACTCGTCATTGGCAGAAATAGTCGTCCAGACCGGTTTGAGATGCCATTAAATAAAAAAAACTTCAACATTGCCGTAATTCACCTAAACAATCGATTAGACTCGTTTAATCCACAACTATACGTATATTTTAGCATCGCGAGTCATTAAAAATACCATTCAATTCCATCCAGAATCACGAGCTCACCATTTTATTTCTCGGAAAATTACCTCTCACTGTCTCTCCTCAGGAGTCTATTAACCCTATAAATTCTATTCTTGTAGTTCTCTATGGGCGCTCTACGCCATAGCCGGGTAGCAGCCACGCGCGTCACGGCCGCTTTGTAACTTTCAGGAGACAAAATGGCGGGCGTGCTGCGTGTTTTCAAAATGTCCGACGTCAGGAACGGCGAGTCTGCCAACATGGCGTCGATGTCTCCGTTGAGCATGGCTACAGTGTCAGCTGAATTCGTGTAGTTGCTTGCTGGGGCGCAGAGAGGGATCGCGTTAGACCATTTTCTGTTCCTGTTGAAGGAAAGTGATTTTTTGTTTGAAGGTTGACTGCCGCGGCAAAATTCTGCCTACCCTTATTTCTCGAGGCAGTGGTTACTGGCGTATCTAGGCTTATTGAAGAGCTGTGGTCTATGTATACCTAATTCCAAGACAGGTGTGCAGTAACCCAACATCCAGAGGTCGGCCTAAGCATTTCTAACGAGGTCGCGGTTTACCCGGGTATGTTGAGATCATTTGGATAACAAAATAGTGATAACTCAGAAACGCCCTACCTAAAACATGCGTACGATTATAACACACACAATTATGACTTTTTAAGATTTCAGGCGTAACTTTTATTTATGCAAGAAAACAGGATAAAACTTGATAACTTTGTATCTGTAACAATTTTATCGAAAACGGCCAGGCCAGGATTGGTCGAATCTGTAATGACGTAACAGGTCAGTAAATATAGCGATCCGAGAACCCGAGAGTTGACCTGACGTTTGTTTGAAAAAATACACGAAAGATTTAAAAGTTATCACTTTCTGAGCACTTATGAAACAACAACGAAAAATCTGAGTTGGTCTGGTCTATTTAAGGATTATTTTGGATTGAAATCGTGCCAGCTGCACGTGGAGACCTTTCGAAATATGTGAATATCAACCCTTGTATGTCCCCACTGCTGGGGCAGGGATCTCTTCCTGCATCGCAGAAAGGTTAGGCCATACTCCACTACCGGGTACCACTGTCCGGGTTGGTGGAGGGTTGTAAGACAGTGGCGGGCCTTACTGTCAGAAGTTATCAAGCCGCCCATGGGGCCTCTGACTTGGCTTAACGACTGCCATTACATGACAGTCGGCACCAACACTGCCGTCCTAATTTAAACAACCGTAACTACCAAAAGTATAGTTCCGAGATTTCGCGCCATAAAGTTTTTTTTCGAAAATTTGTTATTAGTGTCGCAGTTTTAAAAAATGTCTACTTTTAATTAATTTTATCTGTAGTACTAATAATTCCCTTTAAGATTGTGTATTTTACATAGTGGTAATAATAACACTTTTCTTTAAATTTAGCAAATAAGCTTTATGGCTAGTGAAATTTAATTTGATAATGTGCTTTGCCTAAGCATGAGCGCCGTATATAACGTAGTTACGGTTTTTATGTCTAGAAATGAAGCTTTACTAGACATAAAAGCGGTAACTAACTAAACACTCAATTAAATGCTTCGTAAAAATACTTGTTAGTATATAGTAATTAATGGCTAATAAATAAAACCACAATTTAAATAATAAACATGTACTCGTACGTATTTATTAAAAAAGTAAATTTGAAATAACATAAACTTCTTACTATGCTTTCAGTAATTATAAATGGCACTTTTCAGAGTTTCACTCTTGCGAACCTACACAATGTTAAATTAAATGAGATCGTTATACCTAAGTATTTAAAATGAAGAATAAAATTTAAAGTAACAAAAAAATCTTACCTACTTAAATTTATAGAGGAAATTACGAAAACCGCTTGAGACAGGACTTGAACTCGTCTCGAGCGTTTTAATTTCCTTAATAAATTTAATTCATTCCTAGGACGGGTTAGTGCTTTAGAAAAAACAAAAAGTTTACCTAGGTACCTTAAAAAATTTAATAATTACCTATTTATTAAATTTATCAGTCGCACTTTTAAGTCTTTAAAATATTTACCAAAAGATCATTCTTTGAGACTTAACATGCTTTAAATAATGTAAATAGGAACTTTTAGCTCATAAATTTAAACATATACATTGACCAACAGACAGAATTAAAATTAAAGATAACTACCGTACAATAACTTACGGTGTTTATATTTAGGATATATTATTGATGCATGATCAAGCTCATACAATAACGTTAAGAATAAGAACCGTAAGGTGTTTTACGGTTGTCATATCTAGGAACGTGCCATCAAAATAGACAGTTACGGCGCTTATGATTAACACTATCTCCTTTTGTGTCGGTTTTACCAAAAATACGTCAAAGAGAACATTATAGTTCTCATCACGCTGATTCCAAATCAAGTCTTAACTCATTTTTGACAAAAATCGAGTTACGGTTGTTTAAGTTAGGACGGCAGAACAGCTTAACGTGCCTCGCGAAGCACAGAAGCGCTCGGTAAAATGCCTCTAGCCTTTTATTTAGACCTTTATTTGTTCAAAAATAGGGTCACGAGGAACTTACTTCAAGCACCTCAGCATCGGAGCTCCCTTGAGCCTGTACCCTGGCTCGCAGGTGAACGTGACGGTCTCTCCTATCTTGTAGTAGAACTTCACTGACGACATGCGGCCAGATATCGTAGTCCCGGGGTAAGTGCAGGCTTGGGCGCCTGTACAAAGTGAATAGAATATCAGTGGGTAAATAAAATACCAAAGGCTTTCACCTATCTGAAGAACATAATTCTTGTAATCGTTATCGTTATCAACTCTTGTATGTCCCCACTGCTGGGGCACGGGTCTCTTCCTGCATCGCAGAAAGGTTAGGCCATACTCCACCATTCTTGAAAACTAAATCTAAAATTACGAGCAACATCTTGTGCTTTTAAGGTATAATCCAGACCAATGAAGTTAGCCTGTTCTTGCCTTAAGGTCATCAGGAATCGTTATTTCTGAAAGAGAGTTGGTGTTATTTCCGTCAAATAAGAAAATTGCAATCCACTGAAAATTTTATATTTCAGTGAGATAATATTTACGTTGGCGGATAACAGCTATCCATGCTCCTGTTTACGTTACATAAAACACTTACCTACCTACTATACCTACCGTAGTCCCTACGTATTTGATTCAATGGAGAGACAAGCCAGCCATATATTAATATGGCATCAAATCCTTGCATTTAACCCTTAATCGGCCATGGCTCCAATCAAGTAAATTGTTTTATATTAGAATATGGTTTTTTTTAAATTAAATAAAAACACAAAATCAAAATTATTGAATGTTGGGAAGTGGTTTTTTTTTACGATGGGAAATAATTTCCCTATAAGCGTTAAGGGTTTTTTTTTGTGGGAAATAATTTTCCTATATCCAGTAACATATATGTGGGAAATAAATTCCCACTTGACTAGCTATTGCCTTCTGCTTCACTCGTTGATTTATTTTTAGGGAATAAAATTAAAAGTCCGGAGGTAAATCTTAAGTACCCTATTTAGAGGCTAAAAATTCCACCCATGCCGGGATTTGAACCCGCGACCTCTGCTTATCCGTGCCAGCGCATTTGATGTTTGTCCGTGTTTGTTTCGAACTACAAATGCAACACCTTTTGTATGTGCTCTCTTTAATAGGCATATGCAGACCTACATTCCTGAGGCGTATCTCGTTTGGTACGCCGAAATTTTCACCTTTTTTTATTTTTAAGAGATATTGATTGGTGTTTTCTGGAGTATTAACTGTGACAGGTCCGACAAATTGTCAACAATTGTTTTTAACTACCTAACCTCAACTTTTTTCTTCTTTTTAGGTGGCACCATTGACTGTAATATAGAAAAAACAGACAAACTTTTTTTTATATATTAATATTTATTAGTTGTCCTAAACAGTTATAGGGAAATATATTCCCACTTAAATACTTTCATAAACGGCCACAGGGAAATAGTTTCCCACTTTTTTTGAATGAGAAAAAAATAGTAATGCAACAACTTACACACATTGTTTTCATTACCATACAAACCAACACATATCTAGCAAAAACAACCAAAAACCATTAAATACTTACAGGATTTTTTCTTGATGTAGTACCAAAAATAGACTCAAATTCGGGGAGCAAATGTACGTGAAAAATTAACGGTTGTTTTTGAATACCGATTGACATGTAGCGATGACGTTTAGGAATAAGTGTTGCCATAAAATACATAAGAAAAGTATCGATCTAAAGATGCGTTCAATTTATTTAAGTTTGCCACCAATAGAAAAATAATAAAAAATTGGTTAGTGGTCACATTTGTGGTGGGAAATAATTGTCCTATGGCCGATTAAGGGTTAAGACTCCTCAAGCCCCAAAAGTTATAAGAAATGCCACTCTGGATTTTGCTAGGACTCCCTCTATGGACTCTTTTGCAGATCAACCCTGTATAAGCCATCAAAAATGGGCGGTTTCTTGCCAATTGGTAGGCCGAGCAGCGTGTGGCTGAAATGGACATGTTGGCTTTAGCGCTGGAAAATGTGCGGAGTAACCTGAATAGCCTTCATGCCTGCTTCGCGGAGCTTTATCCTGACACACGTGGATGGGCCAGCCGTGCAGCGTGTGTTAAGGGTTGCAATGGAACAGAATTACGTCGCTGAGACATAATACTATCAAGACTCAATTGAGACACAAGTGGGCGGCTTTTCACTCCAGCGGCCGCTGTCCTGGCACACGAGGATGGGCCGGCTGTGCAAAGTGTACTAAGGATTGCAGTGGAACACTATCACGTCGCTGAGTCATGATACTATGATATAAACTGTTTTTTTACGGATTTATGCTCGTTTATTACATTTTTACAATTTTCCGACCTTAGAAAATACCATGATACTATGATCAAGACTCAACTGACTCACAAGTCGCTGAGTCATGATACTATGATTAAAACTGTTTTTATACGGATTTATGCTCGTTTATTACATTTTTACAATTTTCCGACCTTAGAAAATACCATGATAATATGATCAAGACTCAATTGACTCACAAGTGAGCGGCTTGTCGCTTCAGCGGCCGCTGTCCTGGCACACGAGGATGGGCCGACTGTGCAAAGTGTACTAAGGATTGCAGTGGAACACTATCATGTCGCTGAGTCATGATACTATGATCAAGACTCAATTGACTCACAAGTAGGCGGCTTGTCACTCCAGCGGCCGCTGTCCTGGCACAAGAGGATGGGCCGGCTGTGCAAAGTGTACTAAGGATTGCAGTGGAACACTATCATGTCGCTGAGTCATGATACTATGATCAAGACTCGATTGACACACAAGTGGGCGGCTTGTCACTCCAGCGGCCGCTGTCCTGGCACACGAGGATGGGCCGACTGTGCAAAGTGTACTAAGGATTGCAGTGGAACACTATCATGTCGCTGAGTCATGATACTATGATCAAGACTCGATTGACTCACAAGTGGGCGGCTTGTCACTCCAGCGGCCGCTGTCCTGGCACACGAGGATGGGTCGACTGTGCAAAGTGTACTAAGGATTGCAGTGGAACACTATCATGTCGCTGAGTCATGATACTATGATCAAGACTCGATTGACTCACAAGTGGGCGGCTTGTCACTCCAGCGGCCGCTGTCCTGGCACACGAGGATGGGCCGGCTGTGCAAAGTGTACTAAGGATTGCAGTGGAACACTATCATGTCGCTGAGTCATGATACTATGATCAAGACTCGATTGACTCACAAGTGGGCGGCTTGTCACTCCAGCGGCCGCTGTCCTGGCACACGAGGATGGGCCGGCTGTGCAAAGTGTACTAAGGATTGCAGTGGAACACTATCATGTCGCTGAGTCATGATACTATGATCAAGACTCGATTGACTCACAAGTGGGCGGCTTGTCACTCCAGCGGCCGCTGACCTGGCACACGAGGATGGGTCGACTGTGCAAAGTGTACTAAGGATTGCAGTGGAACACTATCATGTCGCTGAGTCATGATACTATGATCAAGACTCGATTGACTCACAAGTGGGCGGCTTGTCACTCCAGCGGCCGCTGTCCTGGCACACGAGGATGGGCCGGCTGTGCAAAGTGTACTAAGGATTGCAGTGGAACACTATCATGTCGCTGAGTCATGATACTATGATCAAGACTCGATTGACTCACAAGTGGGCGGCTTGTCACTCCAGCGGCCGCTGTCCTGGCACACGAGGATGGGCCGGCTGTGCAAAGTGTACTAAGGATTGCAGTGGAACACTATCATGTCGCTGAGTCATGATACTATGATCAAGACTCGATTGACTCACAAGTGGGCGGCTTGTCACTCCAGCGGCCGCTGTCCTGGCACACGAGGATGGGTCGACTGTGCAAAGTGTACTAAGGATTGCAGTGGAACACTATCATGTCGCTGAGTCATGATACTATGATCAAGACTCGATTGACTCACAAGTGGGCGGCTTGTCACTCCAGCGGCCGCTGTCCTGGCACACGAGGATGGGTCGGCTGTGCAAAGTGTACTAAGGATTGCAGTGGAACACTATCATGTCGCTGAGTCATGATACTATGATCAAGACTCGATTGACTCACAAGTGGGCGGCTTGTCACTCCAGCGGCCGCTGTCCTGGCACACGAGGATGGGCCGGCTGTGCAAAGTGTACTAAGGATTGCAGTGGAACACTATCATGTCGCTGAGTCATGATACTATGATCAAGACTCGATTGACTCACAAGTGGGCGGCTTGTCACTCCAGCGGCCGCTGTCCTGGCACACGAGGATGGGTCGACTGTGCAAAGTGTACTAAGGATTGCAGTGGAACACTATCATGTCGCTGAGTCATGATACTATGATCAAGACTCGATTGACTCACAAGTGGGCGGCTTGTCACTCCAGCGGCCGCTGTCCTGGCACACGAGGATGGGCCGGCTGTGCAAAGTGTACTAAGGATTGCAGTGGAACACTATCATGTCGCTGAGTCATGATACTATGATCAAGACTCGATTGACTCACAAGTGGGCGGCTTGTCACTCCAGCGGCCGCTGTCCTGGCACACGAGGATGGGTCGACTGTGCAAAGTGTACTAAGGATTGCAGTGGAACACTATCATGTCGCTGAGTCATGATACTATGATCAAGACTCGATTGACTCACAAGTGGGCGGCTTGTCACTCCAGCGGCCGCTGTCCTGGCACACGAGGATGGGCCGGCTGTGCAAAGTGTACTAAGGATTGCAGTGGAACACTATCATGTCGCTGAGTCATGATACTATGATCAAGACTCGATTGACTCACAAGTGGGCGGCTTGTCACTCCAGCGGCCGCTGTCCTGGCACACGAGGATGGGCCGACTGTGCAAAGTGTACTAAGGATTGCAGTGGAACACTATCATGTCGCTGAGTCATGATACTATGATCAAGACTCAATTGACTCACAAGTAGGCGGCTTGTCACTCCAGCGGCCGCTGTCCTGGCACAAGAGGATGGGCCGGCTGTGCAAAGTGTACTAAGGATTGCAGTGGAACACTATCATGTCGCTGAGTCATGATACTATGATCAAGACTCGATTGACACACAAGTGGGCGGCTTGTCACTCCAGCGGCCGCTGTCCTGGCACACGAGGATGGGCCGACTGTGCAAAGTGTACTAAGGATTGCAGTGGAACACTATCATGTCGCTGAGTCATGATACTATGATCAAGACTCGATTGACTCACAAGTGGGCGGCTTGTCACTCCAGCGGCCGCTGTCCTGGCACACGAGGATGGGTCGGCTGTGCAAAGTGTACTAAGGATTGCAGTGGAACACTATCATGTCGCTGAGTCATGATACTATGATCAAGACTCGATTGACACACAAGTGGGCGGCTTGTCACTCCAGCGGCCGCTGTCCTGGCACAAGAGGATGGGCCGGCTGTGCAAAGTGTACTAAGGATTGCAGTGGAACACTATCATGTCGCTGAGTCATGATACTATGATCAAGACTCGATTGACACACAAGTGGGCGGCTTGTCACTCCAGCGGCCGCTGTCCTGGCACACGAGGATGGGCCGACTGTGCAAAGTGTACTAAGGATTGCAGTGGAACACTATCATGTCGCTGAGTCATGATACTATGATCAAGACTCGATTGACTCACAAGTGGGCGGCTTGTCACTCCAGCGGCCGCTGTCCTGGCACACGAGGATGGGCCGGCCGTGCAGCGTGTGCTCGGGGTTGCAGTGGAACTGCAGCACGTCTCCAGCGCGGTAGGGCGCGCGGCCCAGCACGTAGCCCGACTGCGGCGGCGGCAACGCGGGGCAGGACACCTCTGCGGGAAGAAAAGGTGTTCGTAATCGTTCCATATACCACAATCCCTAAACCTACCGGTTTTTAAAGAAAAAGAATTATACTATTCGACATTGAGGAAGACGAGGACACCTGGGTGTCTGAGGCGTTCACGTACGTAAGCGGTTGAAATTGCCAATCCGGCGTAGGCTTTGCTGATAATTCTTTCTCTAAGAGAAAGCTTGTGTCATGCAGTGGGACGTATAGAAGCTACATAAAAAATGACATTATGGCATTTTTGTATATTCAACAACTAGCCTTATTTGACTCGTTTCAGGTTTCACAATCCAAGATCTTGGACAAGACTTTGGACTCAGGGTTCCAGATCCAGAATTTAAGATCTAGAATCTGGAATTCTGATTTCTGGATTTGAGGCTAGATAACTCGGCTTTCAAGTTTCTAGCACCTCACCTTGATAGACATGGCAGGGCGAGTCGAATTCGCAGCGAGTTTCAAGATTCCAGTTTCTGGCCTTGACAGACGGGGAACGGATGACCCCACATGGGGGACTCTACCGCTATATATTTCTTTTGAATGCTTCCGTACCAACCTATGTTTTATGCCTATGCTTTTTTTCATCATCTCTGTTTCTTTTTCATAAATTTTAAATGGAACCCTTGATTGAAACTCGGAGTCTAGGATTCAGGATCTCTGGATCTAAGATTTAGGATCCCGAATTCAAGTTTCGGGATACAGTATAGAAGATTCAGAATGTAGCCTACAGGATTCGTCTCTCAAGATTCTAGTTTCTCACCCCGACAGACGGGGAAGGGACGGGCCCAATCGGCGGCGGGCAGGCAGACGGTCTCGGCGGGCCCGCTGAGCGCCCAGCCGGCGGGGCACGAGAAGGCGGCGCGCCCGCCCACGCCGCGGGACACCACCGCCACGCGCGGCCGCCGCTCGCCTTCACCCAGCGGCGTCTCCTGGATCACCTCGCCGCATTCCACGCCTGGAAAGACGAGTTAGAGGCGTCGAACTTCGCAGGGTTGATGCGCCGACCTGACCTGCATAGGTTTCCATTAACAGATGCGGAGAGTTGCTGACAAAGCCGGATTAACCTTAAGGCAGAGTAGGCAACTGCCTAGGGGCCCAGGATCGACAGGGGCCCACTGCAGTCCGCCAAAAAAAAGTTTTATGGATCGAAAATGATAATCAACAATACTATTCTTTTTACTTCAACGTATGTTACACTTTATACATACAGAACTATCTAGTATCTAATATTAGAACTAATATAATCCTTCGGAACGCAACTGGACTTCATTCACGTTGGGGGAATCCCCGATTCGTTGGGTGCGTTCTGTAAGCTTCCGTAGCGTCATAATAATTGGTAGCGTAATCATTCCAAAACTTTTACTTGAAATAGATTAGGTAAAGAAAAGGGGCCCGAAAATTGTATTGCCTACAGGCCCATATAGGGTTAAACCGGCTCTTGCTGTTTATGTGCCACATTACTGACCATTCTCCGCTGTGGTCCATAAGAGGATGCATTAGAAGCAAATCAAATCAATCAAATCGTATGTTAGCCCGCTGTATAACATACGCAAATAATACGAGTATCGGGTTAAAAGTAAATATCTATCTGATATTTTATCTGCTCGGAAATCTAAAGCACGTGGCACCGTGTGTATTTAAGAAGTAGGAGATGAGATCGGTGATAGTACAATATAAATTGAATGGTCCCGAAAAAGTCCCGAATTAACCTATTTATTATGTCAAGATTTGTTGAGCCAAGAGTAACAGTCATAAATACTACAGAGTGATTTTGAAATTGATATCCATATTTTGAGAGAGTTATATGGTTATAATTGTTATAAGAGTCTGGTATGCGTTAAAAATTAAGAACAAGTGAGTTGATCGGCGCCTGTTTATCTTAAGTAAGGTACAGGGCACATATTTTTCAAATTTATAAATTATAGTTTTCTACTATTAACCGAAGTCTAAATCTTTTTGTAGTATCAGTATTGGAAAAAAGTGTTTCTTTTATCATCCACCACCACTTCTACACCAGACTCACTTTCGCAGACGGGCAAGGGGGCGCTCCAGTTGCCGCTAGCCCTGCAGGTCAGGGTGTGCGCTCCGATCAGGGCATTTCCGTTGGCGCAGTGGAACTGAATCTCGGTGCCGAGGCGCGTGTCAGTCCCACTCGCCACCAGGCCGCGCCGGATCGGAAGAGGAGGGCAGTGGACGTCTAGAGGAAGAATACGTTTTGCACTATAGTGACACGTTATACGCCTTTTCTTCACATACTAAAGATCCTTTGTAAATTAGACTCCGAATATAGTAATTTAGCCGAAACGCTTGTGATCTAGTTGAAACGAGTGATTGGAAACATTCTCTTGAGTTAAGCAGGCGCGGTCAGGTGCAGGATGGGTGACCATCACTTGACTAACGCTAGTGGCATTTTTTCCGAGCGCTCCCGTGCTTCGCAAGGCACGCTAAGCTTTTGGTACCGGCTGTCATGTAATGACAGACCTTAAGCCATGTCAGAGGCCTTATGGAGCGCTTGATAACTTCTGTCAGTAAGGTCCGCCACTGTCTTAAGTCCCCCACCAGCCCGGACTTGGGTTGGTGGGTAAAGTTGGTTGCCCCCCGTGGTGGAGTATGGCCTAACCTTCCTGTGATGCAGCTTGAGATCCGTGTCCCAGGAGTGGGGTCTTACAAGGGTTGATATTGATATAGTATTTACAGTTTATCCTCGTAAGGCATGACCTTGAAAATATATATATTTTTTTTATTTATTTATTTTACCATAAAATACCTTTCATTCAATTGTTTTTGTGATGACTTGAGGACATTGGGTCTTAGAAGGATATAATTTAGCAATTTAGGGTCGGATAAGTTCTCTCTATCAAGGTTATTTTGTAAGACAGATACAAGTACGCTCTTAAGTACTCAAAAGTGCAATATAATTAATAAAAGTCTTAAACGCACTAATCCACAACACGACAATTATTGCCTTCGCGACTAGGTAGACGCAGATTTCAAGCGTCAAAAGGCTACTGTAACATTACAGATTATTTAAGTGACAAAGATGTCTGGAATTAAAGGTTACATATAAATGGGTCAAATCGCGATTATTTATTAGGTAAAACGTAATTACCTTATTTCCCGACGTTTCGGCAGCGTTACCCGTGGTCTCGGGTAGACTGAAGTGGCGAGCACAGTCAATTATTGTGGGTAGTCACAATTAATTTTTCGCAGCTGGTCGACACACAACACTCACTACGTCAACGGACTGATCCGGTGATAAGGCGCGTGACTTGTAATTACTTAGCAATGGAACGTCGGAAAATAAAAAATCGCGATTTGACCCGTTTTATAACTATGTATGAGTATCGCGAATCATTAAGAAATGGAATTAAAGGTTTTAGGATGATATGTAAACTCTGTTAATGAAGTATCAAACGACGTATTTTTTTTGTTCATTTTGTCTCCAAAGTCATCGAGAGTTTGAAATGGATACCTTTTTACTTGTAACGTTCACTACGGTTTCTGTTTAGTTTTGAATAAAATGCTTTGGTTTGATTTGAATGCTGGTTAGAAAAGTAGTGAATATTGCTGCTGAATATTGTAATAGATGAGATAGAGAAGTTAGCATTAAACTCAAGTACATTGATAGTCTGTGGATAGCACCTGAGTCTACAATCGAAAGCACATCAATTCATCAATATCATCGTCCTTTACATTTCAGTTGCAAAGTCTCTGGTAATTCAACTGAGCAGTGCATGGAATAACATAACAAAACATAACATTTACATACAGGCACATACTCGTACATTGCTTCTGGCCCCACACTAGGATACCCTGTATCGTGGAACCGGAAACAACGACATAACAAACATGTAAACATCCAAGACATGGGGTTTTATTTTGCCCCAGCCGGGATTCAAACCCGGGACCTTTTGCAAAGTAGGCAGTTGCGCTAGCGCTAAGTCACAGAGTTCGTCAATGAACTTCAAGTTTTGGTTCTTAAAATGAAATGAAGAATGAAGTTTTGGTTCTTAAACATAAACTTCTACAAAAAAATATCTCTAGATCAGCGTTCGTGCGGGAATACTGAAACAATTTCTGAACCTACCTTCGACAATAATCTCGACCTGATGGCTCTGCCTGGCTGGCGTTTCGCAGCGGTAGACGCCCGAGTCTGCCTTTTCCGCATTGATGATGCTCAACCTGTACTCCAAGGTCGCGTCTCTCCCGGCGTCATCCGTCCAACCCTCTGCGTATTTGCGGTCCACACTGTAAAAGAAAATGCGGAGATCATGCAGTACGTAGTAGATTTGTCTTCTTTTCAGCGTTTCGATGAGAAAGGATACAGAAGAATATACTTAACGCATGCAAGGCACGCGTAAGCGGTAGTAGCGGAGCAGTAGAACATCTACTTTTCAATCGGGAGGTCACGGGTTAGAATCCCAGCATGTATCAAAGACTTCGTTTTCTAAGTTAGGTACATTTGTGAAGTTATAATAACATATTATATTAACTCTGCACTTACTCCAATTATGCACCAGATCTATGGCTGCTTGGAGGATCCCTCCCGAAGCTTTACACATAGTATCTGTTCATCGCATTGGTGCTCGTCCTCTGCTGCGTTTCCCATTCAGCAAATAGCTATTCCTCAGTTGAATTGGCCGACTACAATTTAATTAAGAGATCATCCAACGAGGGCTAGGGGGTACTAGTTCTTAATGTGTTAAACCGGTGTAGCCGGAATTATTTACTAGGCGAGACTGAACGTAATTTGAGGTAGACCACCTGCCCTTAACACAGTAAATGACAGTACCCGTCACTTCAGTCTTTGCGACCACGGCAACTGCAATGTTGCCAAAATGTCGGGAATTAAGGTAATTACGTTTTACCTGATAAATAATCGCGATTGAGCCCGTTTAATATACAACTAGTTGGTACTGTCCAACTTTCTATAGTAAACAATCAGTTCTTAAGAAGACGAGACCACCTTGTAGCCACACATCATCATCATCAATCCATTATATCTCCACCGAGGGGCACAGGTCTCTTCACAAAGGAAGCTTTAGGCTAGTGGCTGGTCTTCTTCTGATCTCACTATTTTTATTTTTAATGCACTAACCCGTGCTAAGGAACAAATCCCGGCATGGGTGAAATTTTTAGCCTCTAAATAGGTTTTTAAATTTCTTCTGATCTGTCAGAAGTTTTCAAACCACCCTAAAGCCTCCAACTTGGCTTAACCGGCAGCCGGTGCTAACTGCTTAACGCGGCCGGAAAAATCTTCTTGCGTTAGTCATAGACGGTCATCCATCCATGCACTGAACGCGCCCTATGTTGACATCTTCATCATCTTAACCTTCGTGATCATTTATTAAAATCACTAAGGCAGCCGGGGCTACGAGCGATTCGTAGCCACCATAGCTACTGTCTACCATAAACCTATGTGAATCCACTGCACTTACTCTGGCTCAAAATGCGTGACGTTCCACTTGGGGTTCCCGAACCTCCTCATCCAGAGGCACTCCATGTGCAGCACGGTCCCGGGGTAGACCAGCAGCTTCCCGTCGTTGGTCTGCGCGATCGGTCCCTGCGAGTGCCGGAACAGTATCGTCGGGGGCTTCTCCACTGGAACAAAGAGGGATGGAGGGGTCATTTGCTTATGAAGGGCCGCTGCTGGGAAAAAGTAAGTTAACACGAATAAACTTATTCAGTACAATCATCATCAACCGATTATGTCCCCACCGAGGGGCACAGGTCTATTCCCTGAGGATGGTACAGGCCATACCCCACCACGGGGCCAAGTGCGGATTGGTGGAGGCTAGCAAGACTAGTGGCTGGTCTTACTGTCAGAAGTTTTCAAGCCGCAGTACAATATTAACGATAAAAAAAAAGAAAATTAGTTATCTAGGTCATGTGTTGCGACACGATAGGTACCGACTTCTTCCGGTTATAATGACGGGCAAGATCGAGGAAAGGAGGAGTGTTGGGAGAAGAAGGAAGTCATGGCTCAGAAACCTTAGGGAATGGACGGATGCAGCCAGCGTCGAAGACCTGTTTCGCTTGGTAAGAAACAAAGAAGAATATACGGAGCTGATGGCCAACCTCCATTAGTGGAGAGGCACAGGAAGAATAAGAAGAACTACAATGCAGATTTTTGCGTTTAAGAAAGAGCTTTCAGATTTGTCTCTATTGTGGAAGTCACTGATGTAGACAATCATGTTTGATATACTTTTGATAATGGAGTTGGAGATAGTGGGTTCATTAGAAGAAAAGTGAGTTGAGTGGTAGAAGACCTCATGTAATTATTAAACATGGGAAACATTCGGTAGAATTCCGTAAAGAATCTCTTCCAAGGTGACAGAATACATGTAATTGTCCAGCTTTAACTATTATTTTTAAGATGGTGGTCAGTTTCCGCAAAACAGTTAGCTTAACAGCTTTTTATCATCAAAGATGGAGCAAGCCTACATAGTCTTTTGGAAGTCGTTTGGTTACATGAGTCAATCATCCTTTACTTTCCTTTTGATAAATAGGCCTGATAGGCCTGAAGTTTAGAAACAAACAAGCAGCTTTCCGAGTCCACTTTAGGGACTCAATACTGAAAACCAATATCTGTTATTACTGTTGTTTTTATTTTAATTTTTTACTTATAATAAATGGTTTCTATCGTTTTTACTTTCGTATTTAATTCAATTGTTATTAGTCCGTTTCTGTAAAATAAATAAACTTCTTCTTCTTCAATATACTAATGTCCAACAGATTTTCTCAAATTTTCTCAAAGCAGGAGTGTAAACGTCCAATACTCACTAGCGTAGTCATTCTCCTGGTTGAGGCCGGAGCAAGTAGGCTTGGCGCCGTCCCATGCACCACCGACGCAGCGCCGCGTCTGCGATCCCGTGAACATGTATTTGCCAATGTCACTGCATCTGGGGACGAGATTGATTTATAAACACAACGGTGGACGAGTGAAGGCAAATCGCTTTGAACTTACTTTGAACACTCTGACAAAAACATAACATTATACTATTTTTTTATTTTTAATGCACTAACCCGTGCTAAGAACAATTTTTAAAAACCTATTTAGAGGCTAAAAATTCCACCCACCCAGTTGGCAAGCGCTCTTTCCAACTGAGCTAATGGGCGACTCACCGGCATCAGTGAAATTTCGAACCTCTTTACACTATTCTCTGTATTACGTACAGGCAGCGACTAATGCCGGTGAGTCGCCCAATATCTCAGTTGGAAAGAGCGCTGGTACGGATAGCCAGAGGTCGCGGGTTCGAATCCTGGCATGGGTGGAATTTTTAGACTCTAAATAGGTTTTTGAAAACATAACACCAGCTTACGCCTGTATCCCAGACGGGTAGGCAAAGTTCATTAGTCATTGCATGCATGCACACCACACACTTCTCTTCTTTTTCTTTCTTTCTCTCACTTTTTCATTCCGCAATAATACCTGTATGTCACGAATGGCACCCCAAACAAAACATAGTTTCAAATGAAAATAAGTTTATTATAAAAAGAGTATCAAAGATTTGTGACATTTTGGAAGAGATTGTGTGAAGGTAGAATGGAGGGTCATGATCAAATTCAAATTCAAATTCAAATTCAAATAATTTTATTTCAACGTAAAGAATTTACATTCTATTTGCTGAATGTCAATGTACAATGTAAAGTGTAAGCCGCCGCCTTCGGGCCGTATTGTAGTGGAGAAAAAGGCAGCGGAAAAAAAAACTCCACTCTGACCATCTTTTCTCAAATCATCTTAAAACCAAATACATCAGTTGCCATATGTAAACCTAATAAGATTTCATGACTGCCATTAACAACCCCAAATGCCAAAGCATTAGTCAAATGTCTCACAATAATATCATACTGACCCTATCGTTACCAACCCTTGTATGTCCCCATTGGACACGGGTGTCTTCCTGCATCGCAGAAAGGTTAGGCCATACTCCA
Organism: Yponomeuta sedellus; assembly: GCA_934045075.1. Lineage (NCBI taxonomy): Eukaryota > Metazoa > Arthropoda > Insecta > Lepidoptera > Yponomeutidae > Yponomeuta > Yponomeuta sedellus. Next base: position 1,751,795 of record OW203744.1, read on the forward strand.
CCACGGGGGCCAAGTCTGCGTTGGTGACTTGGCACCCCTGGTGGCCCTATACTGAATTAAAATAAATGGCTCTTAAACTGTGGTATGGGTGGAGTAGAGCACCATCGGCGCTATCATCGGCGCCAAGGTGACTTGGGTACGGAGGGGCTATTTTTAGATAAACCTTGACAAGATATTATTGTTTGTTCATATACCTCGGGCCTTGAAATCGCTGATCTGCAGTGGGCTCGAGTAATATTGAATTTCATGACCTATTTAAGACAAAGACTGTGCACTATATCTCTGTGGGCTACTGATCCGCAAACGTTGTTTTGCCATATTAATAATTAGCCTAGGACCTACTCTTAGAATGTCAAATATACAAAAAATATAAATATCGATGAAACCTTGTCGGAGGAGTTTGATAAGAAACTCGAGATTTTTACGAGTTGGTAGAGAATTGTAAGACAGTGGCGGGCATAACTGTCAGAAGTTATCAAGTCACCCATTAGGCCTCCTCTAACATGGCTTAACCGCCAACGGCTAAACCCATCTAGTAACTGACGGCGCGTTGTTGCTTTATCCGTTGATTCCAATTACTCGGTTTCACTAGGCCACAAGCGCTTTAAATTAGACTGTGACCAGCATTTTTAGTCTTTCCCCGATGCAATAACATTTAATGTTATCCAAATACTACCTCGATACTATGACAGCGCCTGCGGGCAAGTCCGTGGAAGGTTCAGTGATCTCCAAATCGTTGTAGAAGGATACCACGTGAAGCTCGTCGTTGGTGAATGTGCAGCTGTTGTTGTTGAGCAGCTCTTCTGTCTGCGCTTCTAGTTCCTCTGCGGAGTCGAGGGTTTCAGAGATAATTTTTAAGAAATCGGAAATCATACCCCAATTTTGATGTATCAAGTTTAATTTTAGCTCATAATTAAGTTCTATTTATTGAAGCTTGAGACAAAAGGTAAACAAACAATAGGAAGGGTAATTTATTATGCCAAGTTTGTTATAAATCAGAAATAAAATTTAAAAAAAATCGACATTGATTGTTAAAAGTATCGTAAAAATATATAATATGTTTGGAAAAAATAAATATCAAATTTAGTTTTCATATTTTGGTAAATAATGCATTTTATATAAATTTTATTTTAGTACATAACTTTTTAATAGAATTGTGGCACTATAATAACCCAAAAAGTCAGCGCTTCACAAATTTTGAACGTATTATAACACTAAAAACCTATTTAGAGGCTAAAAATTTCACCCATGCCAGGATTCGAACCCGCAACCTCTGGCTATCCGTACCAGCGCTCTACCAATTGAGCCAATGGGCGACTCACGGCATCAGTGAAATTTCTAACCTCTTTACAATATTCTCTGTATTACGTACAAGCAGCGACATCTGACTTAAGCAAATTGCATTACTTACAGCCCCGACCACCTACTTTGCAGTTAGGTTTTAACATCGGAACGATATCACTGTACCCACATGATTACACTATTTTTATTTTTAATGCACTAACCCGTGCAAAGGAACAAATTTAAAAACCTATTTAGAGGCTAAAAATTTCACCCATGCCGGGATTCGAACCCGCAACCTCTGGCTATCCCGGCCTCTCCCAACTAACTTGTTGACGCGAGCGTGCTGTTTCTTCCAATAAAAGTTTGAGAATCACTATTTCTGTGTTTATCTTTTGTCTCAAGCTTTAATAAATATAGTTAGTTTCGTTTGGTTTATGTATGTTAAGTTTTTTCACAGAAATATAATCCGCAACTGGACTACGATTAAAAATATCCTATGTTTCCATCCCGCACATAATCGTATGCCAAGAGTTTCTGTTCAGACAGTTTTCGTCCATCACAAATCTCCATGCATCTTTCTTAAAAAAACCTTCTTGCATCATTCAAAAACATTTCTACTAGAAAGCATAGTATGACATTTATTATTAATATTTATTTTTCTTGCAGATTTCTTTGTGTTTTTGTAAGTTGCTAGAGGGCAACTTAAGTTGCTAAGTTGCTACAGTAGGTACAATCCTACATTGTTCTGTATAACAGAATTCTGCATAACACCTACTCACCACAGTTAAAACTCTTCCCGACCCAGTCCCCTTGTTCGCAGATCAGCTTCCACGTGGTCTTCTCGCCCATGAAGGAAGCAATGCAGCTGAACGTTATTTCCGTCCCGTGAGGATAGCCTTCGATACCCATCGTGCCATTGACCTCAGCACCGTCGCGGTAGACCAGGGTTCCTTGAACCCTTAAGGAAAGAGATCGTTAGGTCCTGTTGAGAGCTTCATAACTTCGCTGGAGGTCTTGAAATTCTGGTCGGTTCTCACCTCTATAGGTACGTGCAAGATTCCAAGTTTTAAAATTTATCAAAAACATGCACTATGTATATTCAGAAATACAGCAACAAAAATCAAGCTCTGCCAAGACAGAAAGAAGCCAAAATTGCAAACATTTATCATTGTCTAACACAATTATATCATTCGACCTACCTATGAAGGTTTAATGACTAAGCCCTGCCTTCTGAGGATTTAATTTTAAAAGATCTTTAGAATGAACATGACGTTGATTTTAAGTACTCCTATTTAACAGATTAAGAAAATTACAGGAAAGAAGATCTAATAAACATAGTTAAAAAAATCAGACAATTCAAAAAGATCAAAAACTTTATAATTTAAGTCAAGAAAGGAACTCTTTCAATGGCCTTTGATATTGAAAATGGTGATGAAGATGAGTCCGATGATCTTCACTCATATTGCTAATAACCTACTTATAGAATAAAGTCTGTATTTCGGCAGAGAATCTCACAATGAGTTAAAATCGTCGGTGCTATGATGTCAGTGGAAAATGACTATGCTCATGACTGGAAAGATGAATTAATACTCAAAGAAGCAAAAGTCCGAACCTAGAAGGCTCTCACCAAGGCTTGGCATCTCTAACGGCCTGCGCACGCTTCGATCTTCCGAGACAGCAAGTAAGAAACGCACGACTTTGCAAAAATATTATTTTTTCTGCCGCTCCTCGTACAATAGGATGAACTAAGAAAAATGTATCTGATTTTGACTTAATTGGTCTGCATACATAAAATACGTAACGTTGAAGATTCATGGCTGTATTGATCAGGTTTGTAAAGATTAAATAGTAGCTAGGCGAAGTCTCAAGCTCAATTCTTCAAGACCTAAGTATGAATGGCACAAAATCATTGGATACATTTTCCTTATCAAAATAACACTGAATATTTGCAAAAGAACAAAATTGTAAAAACCAAAGAGACGGGTTACTAACGGGTTAAAAAGGGTTACTGATCCCAAAGCTGTGGTTCATACTGGCAGTGTTTGTGGATTGAGGGTTAATCTCTAAATGAAAACAAACGAACGAAAACAGAACAAATATAGGTAAGCTACAATGAAAGCCCATTGAAATCAGAATTTGCGGTTAAAGAGAAATTTCGGCTCAAAACCTTAAGACAAAACATTTACATTTGCTTAATTTAGTCATATGATCGCTTTTTTACTTCCATTAATTTTATATTTGAAATTATTTACTAGATGATAGCCAAAGTTTCTCATATATCATCGCTATATAAAGGTCTGCAAGATATAAATGTTTACCTAGCTGGTGGTCCACATTCTGTCACCGGTTTCCCATGAAGATCGGGTTCCAGGTCGGAAACATCTTCTCTGACTATGTCCGAGCCACTTTGGAAACCTGATGTCGGGCGTGGTCTGCTTAGGTTAGCTGGAATTGTAGACACGTTGTAGTTTAGTGACTATGTCAGAAAAATTGGAGGTGCAGCCAGGTCCTTCATCCAAACGTTTAATTTTGTTACTAAGGCCTTGCATCGCTTATACTGGACAAGTATAAAGAATATTAGTTAAATGTTGCGTAAGCAGCATTTAAGCAAGCGGCCAAGTTGACCTGAATGTTATTTATTGCCCAAACATACAAATAAATAAATAGGCCACCACGAAGAACCGAGAAGAGCCCTCACCTAGAGGTCGACAGAAGTCATGCACAGTAGGCTGTAATCTCCCCAGATGGCAGTTGAGGGTAGCTGGTGGTGCCCGACCAGCCTCGCAGGCTATGTTCACAGACGAGGCGTGTGCCACGGTCAGGCCAGCTCGGTAGCCCGCCTCATAGCTCGCTCCGTGAAGCAGCGGAAGCTCGCATGGTGCTGGAAGCAGTGCTTGTTTGGGAAGAGTGCTCACAGCTGTTTTTACAGTGATTGTGCATAGGCATTGTAATTGTTATTAATTTGCTATTTAGAAAAGAAGTATCAAAAATCGTGAGGTGTACGGAGAAGTATACAGTATTCACATGTAAGGCTCAGAGGATGTAACCTCCGGAATTCTCATGGTAAGATGAACCAAGAGGATAAATTGTTAAAGATCTGCGTGTTTCAACTATGTCAGACCGTTCCCTTAGTCGCATTTCCAACAGTGTAGAAAGAAGTTTGGCTGTACCTGGAACACATTCTGGCATGCTGGTGACCGCCCATTCGCCGAGCCAGCAGCGCAAATTAGTAGGGCCCTGGACATTGTACCTGAAATCATGAAAAAATGCTATAAAGCAGTAATTAGATCAACCTGCCAAATAGGTTTTTAAACTGCAATGTATTGGTATCCTGATAATGAGAGAGTTAAATTGAAACCGTAAAAGGTTTTACAAACATAAAACTCATAACATAATAGTTGAATGCTTATGCGTGTAAATGATACGAAACAGTCACGTCAAGTGATTAATCGAACACTTTTTAGCCTTGGGTAACTCAAGATCCAGATATGCTTGAACACACAACTCCCTCGCCGTCAAGTGTGTCCCATTCATATCAGTACGGCAGTCATCTCCTGCTACTTTATCCAGCTCACACACAATGCGCGAGAGCGTGATCAACATCGTCTGACATCGGTTACATTCCGCCGCATTTCTCGTCGTAACCAACGAGCGATGAGAGAAAGTTCACCAAAAAAAACCTGTGATCATATAACGAAAAAAAATCTGTGTGATAAAGTAGGGAATAGGTAGACTAGACTGACTCAGTTGATATGGACGTCGTATGAGATAGCGGTGGTAGCTCAGTGGGTAGAACCATGGACTGGCAAGCGAGAGCCCCAGGATCGATCCCGAGTGCGAGCATGTACCAATGACTTTGTTTAATTTCAAAGTTACGTACATTTGCGAATTTGTAGTCGCAATACCACAGGCTAACGGTGAAGGAAAAAACATCGTGAGGAAACCCGCGGCTTGGTTGGCTCCGCACGTATTGACTTGTCTTTCCTGTGGGCTAGGCCGACTAAGCTGCCAGGATGGTATAGGTGCTGGGCAAGCCTACACCATCTATGAAACCATGTCCCAGGCACTACAGCGTCGGAGTGGTCCCTTCACTCATCTAGTGTGGGTGAAGATACCACTGGACTCTGTATAAATCATCTCATTAAGTAGATGCAAAAAGGCCAATATATATGAGCTAGGACACAACTGGTGAGCGAGATATGATAGAGATATAGTGTGTCTCGGACAATTCCCTCTAAGGACACACTTTGCCCAAGTCTAACACTTTTGTCTTTCCAGGGACAGCGTACACATGTACAATATTTTGTGATGTCCGCTGCCATAAAGAGCGTCTAGATGTCGCTAACCATGACAATTTAATATTATCATACCCATATTGGCAGGAGAAGTGGACGACCTGTCCGTTGGGCACGGGGTCCGTGTCGTTGAGCTCAGTCTCTTCAGCGGCGTTCAGTGCTGGGATGAGCTGCCCAGGAACGGCTTGGGCTAGCTCCGATCGCACCATCGTGTAGATGCCGTATTCTGTAGGCGGCACGTGGCATGGCTCTGGAAGGTAGCCAGTAAAGAATTTCACTGTTGTCTATGTTTCATTTAACTGTACCTTCGTTTGGTTGGAGCTTCAAGGCCAGGGAGTCGATTCTCGCCCATGCGAATTGAAAGAGTATGCAAAATATTCGAAGACTTAGAGATTTGTCGCATGAAAATAAGATAACTCGACAGAGTCATTATACATTTATTTACTCATTCGAATTCAGTCTAGCATGGTATTCAGAATACTTGAGACACAAAAGAATACTACTTTTTATGTCGAATTCAAGCCTTAGTGTCGTATACGAATTGTTTGCTAATGAAGTGAGAATTGGCTCCCTGGGCCATCTTCTAGTATAGTACGAAAATAACAGTAGTAGATGACATCATCATAGGCCTTTGCGTCCATCACGGACGATTCAAACAGTGCCTAAGGACACAGGACTTGACACTTTTTTGAGTGACTGAAAAGTCCAATTCGAGAGCGGCAGCCCCTGCCGCATGTAGGACAATAAAGAGAAGGTCCGGAGTCGGGTCATTTCGGATTTGGTGCCTCCTTGTTCTCTTGTCCGCAAGTGCCGATCACCATACTTCAGTACTTCACCAACAAGGTTCGGGAGGGCCGCAGGTCCTTCGGCCCTCCCGAACCTTGATGAGTAGATGACTGCACAATAGTATATTACGATCCTAGAACTTGTCGGCTGACATATGTCTGCAGTACATTTACGTTTGAAGACTCGATACGTTTGGCTTCAATAGAACGGAGTCATTGTGTTGGCTGAGACTTTTCATGAATGTTTACAAGAGTCTTAAATTGACAAAAATGCGTGTGAAGTATACAATTAAAGTTTGGTGTTGTTTGCTGGAAATCTCGCAGTAGCAGGCTGCATGGGATATGTAAAAACATGTGCTATATTTAGGGCTGTGTCAGGTGCCATGCGCAAGAAATGAAATCAAAATGCATAGTAAATATAAGTTAAATTCAAATTATCTCTAACCCTAAAAAAGGTTGTTTGGTTGGTTGTTGTTCTTACCGCATTATTATAACTATGGAGCTGAAGATTCTGGCATTTAGTTTCTACTTACGAATTTCACATTTAGGTTTATCAGGTTTCCATCTTCCTCTCACACATTTCGCCGTGGCGTTTAGTTCTAAGTTCAGAACATAGCCTTTACCACAGGCAACGCGTACTATTGTTCCTGTAAATTTAAATAAGCAGATATCGGATAAGTATTGCATAGCTCAGAAATAATATGAGATACCTTCACATAACACACTTATTTCTAACCTGATAAAGTCATCCGAATTATGGAAAAACACCCAGACTGTGAGTATTCGTATAAATGAGTGGTTGTTTGGAATAGCTTTGGGATTATGTTATGTAGATATTCAATGAAATTGAGCCGATTTCCACCGGGCATTGAACTCAGACTGCTGACAAGATAATTGAATAATTTATTTACCTCCGGACAGCCGGTCATATCAGTCAATTCTTGACATGATAGCTATGACGCAATAAAAACAATGTACTTGCGTGTTGAGGCTAGTGTTAATGGTCAAGGTCCATACAAGAAGAAGTTCAAGTCAAACAATCAAAAGATTTGGATTAGTTTACATTTCTTAAGTGTTTCATGGAAGAATAGCTTCTTTGGTCACTAGAAGTCATTCATGTACTATTCGTATTTTCAAAATATTATTGCGTTTATTACCTGAACTGAAGGTATTATTTGGGTCCCGTCCAAACTTGACAACCTCGATATTGACATAGGGTTCACTCTGGATTGGTTCGCAGGGACTCTTCGGTCGTCCCTTCTTGCCTTTCTCGGGCTGCACTGTTTCTGTTTTGTTCACTCCATCGGTAGCCTCTTTGGTCTCTGTGCTTTGCCCTTCTTCTTCACTATCGGATAAGCCTTCTTGCTGACGGTACTTTCCACTTTTGCCTTCCCTGCCACTGTAAAGAATTGAATGTTTTACATGGACGAAAGCACTTTTTTGTGCAACCAGAAACAAAAAGAATCGAATTTAAAAACCTATTTAGAGGCTAAAAATTTCACCCATGCCGGGATTCGAACCCGCAACCTCTGGCTATCCGTACCAGAGGTTGCGGGTTCGAATCCCGGTATGGGTGAATTTTTTAGCCTCTAAATAGGTTTTTAAATTTGTTCCTTAGCACGGGTTAGTGCATTAAAAATAAAAATAGTGTAAGAATCTAATTGTTTAGAATGGAATATTTTTAATGTACTTAAGAAAAACTAGAAAAAAAACGTGAAGTTTATTAGTTTTAAGATCATTCTCCCTAGTGAAATTCATTATTCCTCCGAGGAACTTATAAGGTAAGCGGAAATTTCTTTCATATCTCATGTTGCTGGCCACTGGGATGCTTGTAGTTGCTGACCCTACGCCTGAACACAGTCTTACTTTTCTCGGAGAAATTGGTAGATTTTTTTCTGAACTATTTTCAAAAGCTGAAATCGCAGTTGGCCGGTTTCGGCTGAATGGAGATGGCCAGAAAAGATGTTTAGAACAGGGTTTAGGTATTAATTTCCTAGAGTATAGTTCTAATTCACAATTACTTACGTTTTAGGAATAGTAGCAGTTGTCTGATTTAATCTATCGGTCTTTCTACTTGTTCTTTTATCTCTTCTATCTAGTAAATTGTTTACGTCTGTGGAATTCGTGCTGATATATTGTATGGAAATAACTGGAACTTCTTTATCGAGCAAAGTTTTTGACGTTGTATTCACTGTGTTACCCAGAGGGATAACTTTTAAGTGGTCGTCGTCTATTTGGTGATGCGTTTCTAAACCGTTTGTTACAGGACTCCAAGTGTGTATTTCGGTATCTTTTTCTTCCGTATGCACGCCTCTTATTACTCTCGTCTTAACTTTGCTTTTTGTTTGGTGAACTTTACTTTCAGATACTTGCAATTCTTCGTCAATTTCTTTGAGTGAACCAGAATCCTCAGTGCCTTCAGTTTTTACTTGATTCAAGAATCTTTTTCTTCTTCTATCGACATATTTTTCAAAATAATCATGTTTTAGCTTGTTGATATTGCCAGCTTTTTGTGTGGGATTATTTAATTGATGATCTGGGAAAAGACCGCCTTTCATAACTGTGATATTTGGCAGTTCTTCTGTGGAATCATTCGATTCATAGTCATCAGTTTCTTCACGACTGATGATGTCAACATCTTCCGGCTCGTACGCAGGTTGGTACGAGTAAAGTCTATGTCCTATTGGCTCTCCATGTACGTTATAAACAGTATACATAGCTGTCGGAAGATTTCTTTCTTCATCATCAAGATCGTCTTCGTTTTTAACTATGTCACCTCCGGCTACCATTTCATCGTCATCCATTTCTATGTCAAACTTTTTCATGATTTTATAGTTTGCGTGTCTCAAAGTTGGCTTCTGTTTGGTTGGCGCATTGTATTTATCGTAGAGTTGGTCCAAATATTCGTGAGGTGGGCCAGTGGTAGTTTGAATGCGTAGGTTGTTGTAGTATTGGCGGAGGAAGGCAGAGCGGCGATGGCGTATCTCTGGCTCTGGGATGGATCGTCGCCTTCTGCTCCAACGAATTCGTGGGTGTTGATAAAGTGTGCATCTGAAACACAACAAATTCATTTATTTTATCATTTATTTATTGCAGTCATGTTGTAGACAGGCTAGGATTATTATTATTACTAACATTTTAAAATAAAAGTATCTATCAATAAAATATAAATTACATAACTCGGATCATATATGATACGCTCTCTAGGGTGTGGACGACATATGGTACATGCTTATAAATTATTATTATTTTGAGATGATATATAAAATGACACCTCCCTGAATATAGTTAACACTTACTTCGATAGCTACCTGAACATTGTTAACACTTACTTCGGCAGCTCCCTGGGGCTCCAATGGCCACCGACGCAGGTGGCCCCGGGCGCTCCCTCGGATAGGACGTAACCCTTCTCGCACTCGTACATGATTTGCTTGTTGTTCACTACCTGCAGAAAAAAATATCGGTATTTGTTGCAGCTTTTTTGACACTTTAATATGGACTCCAGTAAGGTATTTACAGGAAATCAATGGAGTCCATCCAGTAAGTGATTTCCAGTTTGTTCCTGACAAATAGTTGTGAGCAAATGATGCGCTTCTTGTAGGTAGATATTTGGCTATGACGATTCGATATCCTCACATTTTAGGACAGCAAAATAACGAAAGTGTGTACAGGTTTCATTAAAATTAAAACAAATATAGTTGAGCGAAGATTTTGTAGGTACATGCTAGTCTAGACGAACTTGAAAAGTAAAGTTGTCTTTTTGTTCTATATTCACACTTGGGGGTCTAGGCTTCGATTTTTTTCGCATTTATTAAGAGGTTATTAGGAGTTACGTAGGTTCCACAACGAAACGCCTGAAAAAATACCTGCTATGAATTTGTATCAAACTTAATAAGTATACATTCTGTAACAAAATCCAGATTCATCCAGAAAGTAGAATATTGATTCGTTGAATCTCCATTTACGGTAAGAAGATAAATAGGAGTTTTGTTGCAGGAAATTATAAATATTGTTTAAGCAGTGACATGGAATTCATATAGAAAGTTACTTCGTCCTTTTACGTCTATGCAGGCACCCAGTGGGTACTCCTGCCTATAATAGGTAGGTACTTGAGACACAGTTTTCTGTTGGAAAACCCTTGAATAGCGGCTAAATCATGTTGTTAGCTAATTTCCGCGATTTAGTTGAGGTAATAAATTATTGGAATCCCTGCATACAAAACAAATTCACATTTCAGCGCATCATTCCCCTCGAGAATTATTCAAAATTCATTAACACCGTATTAGGCAAACGATAGTAACCCTAACAAACATAATTCCGTCCATGCATTTCCGCCCTTACCTTCTTGACATAAGGCCTATAGTCGTACAGGCCCATGTTGCCGACGAGGAGCACTTTCCCGTTCTCGATGTAACCGGGGAACGGGCAGAAAACTGCAATGGCCACACAACATGTTAATAGGAAGTCCCATCCATCAATTAAGGTCTACGATGCAACTGGCCAACGTGCAGGAGGCACGATTTCAAACGAAAGTATTCTTGCCATACCCTCTTCACATTTAGGCACCTCGCCAGTCCAGTTGCCAAAGGAGCAGACCACGATGGGGTTCCCCTTAAGCTCGAAGCCGTCCTTGCATCGAAAACGCGCCTTCATCCCGTGCTCCGTCTTGGGCGCTATCACCATGCCGTTACGAGGGAAGCGTGGCATCTTCTTGCATCTGGAATTGGGGCTGTTAGTGAGATCTTGAAATCCCTAAGAAAATTATACTGGGGATTTTCCATCTTTTCTAGTAGGTAGCACTGGTGGGCAAGTGGAACCGAGTGATTGGAATCAATCACTTTGGTTAGGCAACATCAGGTAAGGTCAGGTGCTTTATGGGTGACCATTTTGTGTCTACCGCTAGTCGCATTTTACCGAACGCATCCGTGCTTCGCAAGGCACGCTAAGCCGTTGGTGCCAGCTGTCGTGTAATGGCAGTCGTTAAGCCATGTCAGAGGCCTTATGGATGGTTTGATAATTTCTGACAGTAAGGCCCGCCTCTGTCTTACAGACCTCCACCAACCCGGACTTGGTCCCCGTGGTGGAGTATGGCCTAACATTCCTGCGATGCAAGAAGAGATTCGTGCCCCAGTAGTAAGGGCTTACAAAGGGTTGATATAAGTCAGTCAGTCTAGTAGGATCTTAATACCATTCCGAGTAAACTGACTACCAGAGAACTTAATGATCCCCTGGTTAGCTAAATGATTTTTAGGTGTCACTATAATGCATATCATACCGGTGCTATGTGCGTGAGCTATTTTATTTTTTTAAGGACCATCGCTAACGGTGAAGTAAAACATCGTGACGAAACCTGAGTGTCTGAGGTATTCAAATACCTTGGAATTGCCAATCCCCGTTGGGTCCCCGTGGTAATTAAGCCCATAATCTCTCTCTGTGAAAAGGCATGTGCCCCGCAGTAGGACGTTTATAGGCTACGCGAAAAAAAGGATCGCCAACAAGATTTACACATTACACTATTTTTATTTTAATGCACTGACCCGTGCTAGGTTTTTAAAAGATTTACACAATAATTACATAGCATGAAATTTTATCTGAAAAGATCATGCCCTCATACTTATAGGTAACCACAACATCTGTTAGTAATAAAGCTATGTGCCCAGATAGAAGCATCTTTGCACACCATAGAGTCATCAATGTGGCTTATTTAATTTTGTGATGTCATTGTGATGTCAAAAAAGAATTTTTGCAAACAATATAGTCTTTTATCTGGCTTCTTTGCTATGTCATCGGAAATAACTGCACTTTCCTCAGTTCCTTATGACAAGCTAGTATAGGTTAGGTTAATATCAGAAGGTTTTCGGCGAAATAATCCATGGAAAAGTTAAGCACCGTATTCAATTTCAATGTTCAGTTCAAAGATAAGTGAAAAAGCTAGGATAAACTTGAAAGCTTAGATAAAGAGCATTTTTGGGTCTGATGCCTTGGAACGATAACTCGATAGGTAATTTGTGGTACACAATTCCAATAAAACATTTAAGTTCATTTTCTTATAAAAAAGTTAAATTTTGTTTTAAATATAAACAAAATTTCAGTCAACATCATCATCAACAGCCCACCTCTGCCCACTGCTGGGCATAGGCCTTTTCCCCATCACGCCATCCTTCGCGGTCTCTCGCTATTCGCATCTATAGGCTTCCTGTCGACCTGCCCAGATCGTCCCACCATCTGGCAGCCGGTCTACCCACCGAGCGCCATCCGGCTCTTGGCCGCCACTCCGTTACTGACCTGATCCATCTGCCGTCTTCACGCCACGCCAGAGGTCCTGCCCATCGCAACTTCCGACTCGAGATGCGGTCACCACCAAAATTTCATTATCACAACCATAAAAACCACGGTCGGGTCTTACCTGGCAGGCTGACATCTTGGTATCTGCGTCCAAGTTCCATTGTTGCAGGTCACAGCGGCGTTGTTGGACGGAAACTCGTAGTTTTGCTCGCAGTTCACGACTATTATTTCACCTGGAAAATGGAGAAGAGTCAGTTTACGGAGCTGATCTTAGGTAGTAGACGACATTTTTTGACTGATGGATGCTTGTAGGTGTAAATAAATGTTTATTGGCCTATTAGAACTTTACTAGAACGAACTCTAAGATTCGGAATCGAACTTCGTAACCTGATTTTTTGTTATTTACTTTTCATAAACATTTTCGCCACGTGAGATTGGGTAAGATGTGGCGCGACAAAAACCTAACGCAATTTTATTAATAGACGCGCCTCCTAATTTCTGGGGCTCACCAATTTCCGCGAAAGTATTCTGATATTAGACCTGCCGACGATCTTGGCCACAACTTCTACATGACTATATGTCCTCAAAGCGCTCGTGGCTAAGGCGAACCGAGTGATTAGAATCAATCACTTAGTTAAGCAACAACAGGCGCGGTCAGGGACAGGATGGGTGAGCGTCCCGTGACTACCGCTAGTGGCATTTTTCCGAGCGCTTCCGTGCTTCGCAAGGCACGTTAAGCCGTTGGTGCCGGCTGTCATATAATGCCAGTCGTTAAACCATGTCAGAGGCCTTATGGGCGGCTTGATAACTTCTGACAGTAGGGCCCGCCACTGTCTTACAATCCTCCACGACCCCGGACTTGGCCCCCGTGGTGGAGTATGGCCTAACCTTCCTGCGATGCAAGAAGAGCCCGTGCCCCAAAATTGGGGACATACAAGGGTTGATAACGATAACGATAACGAAATATGATGTCCTCATAACATCTAAAACACTGCGAAGAGTCTCATTATTCTTCTTACCATGCTGCACCATTGTAGAGCTGCCGACAATCTTGGTCACACCTTCTTGAGTGTCATTCTCTCCGGTTCTGTTCTCTAGTCGCACCACTTTTCCTTGGGACACGTGCGGCACCACGCACGGCGCTGGGGGAAACAAAACGATAAAGTAGTAGAGTTGACTGCAAGGTGAGCCAAATCCTAGAGTTATACTCTTAGAAAGAAAAAGAGTTAAGACTTTACCACTTAAAATTTAAACATACTCGAAGTACTAACCTCGCCAACAAGCGATTTTATGTACTAATTAAAATTGCTTGATGGCGGGATGATCTCAACAAATTCTTTCGATGTGGTCAAAAGCGGCAGACGACCGAAAATCTTGGCCTGAAACATATAAAGATACCGAAAATCTTGGTCCAAATGATATGATGAATGTATACATAAGAAATCACTGAATTGTTCAAGAGGGAAATACAGACGACAAGCTTTTAGATCCGTTCACTTTACTATGCTGTACTTCGGTTGACTTTGCAACTAAAACGTCCTATAGAATGTGCAATTTTATTCTGATTCGGAATGGCCTGTGTGGACAGACACAGGCTGATGATGATGATGATGGTGATTCTGATTCAAAGCTTTATTTAATTTAGAGCAGTAGAGCGCCGACTTCACATTCGGAAGGTCTTGGTTTCACATCCCGACGTGTACTACGACTTTGTTTTTAAGTTACGTACACTTGTGAAGTTGTAGAAGCAATAACAGCACCATTTGTTAACTGTAAAAGAACACATCGTAAGGAAGCCCGAGGGTTTGAGGTGTTCACACACCTCAGTGCTTGATTGCTAGTCCAAGGTGAACAAACGTGACAAATATGCTGCGATTCTCTCTCTAACAGAAGGCCTGTGCCCTGCAGAAAAAAGGATATAGGTTTCGTAAAATGTTCAACTCCTCTGAACTCACCTAGGCATTTTGGCAACGGGTGACTCCAAGACCCGTCATTCTGACATATCGCTGATCCGTTTCCCTCCATCCTCATCCCATCTTGACATCGGAAGATGATGGACGCTCCCAGACCAGTTCCCGACGAGATGTTCTCTAGCCAACCGTTCCAGAGCTGGCCGGGATGGCCACAATTTATTTCTGTACAAAGAGCAAGGTTCATAGTAGGGGTTTTTATAGAAGATGGTCGAGTACGATTTGTGGATTTATATGGCTCTGTTAGATAGAAATTGCAACATTAATGTACGTCAACGTTGTAGCGATGGTAACGAATATGTAAAACGCCGACCTCGAACTCATTTCAATAGCGGCATTTCAATGACATCGTTTTTTAATTGACGTACATCTGTGATTTTTAGGGTTTTAGTAACCAAAGGGTAACAATGAGACCCTATTACTAAGGGTGCGATCCGAGATGCCATGAAATCGATTGACGTGCCAATCCATATAAATGCAGTAGACACAATAACCCTATTTCGTGCGGGATACTTTGGGACTACTAAATTTGATCGGATTTGCGCTGTAATCGATTTCATCGCATCTCGAAACGCAGTGTAAGACTCCACCCTCCGTCTGTCTGTCACCGAGCTGTCTGAATCACTGATATGTCACCGATCAGAATCGGATCAGAATCGGACCGTGAAAGCTAAACAACTGAAATTTTCACAGATGATATCTTTAGCCGCTAGAACAACAAATACTAAAATCAGAATAAAATAAACATTCCTTAAATCAAGTCCTGAGGCAAATTCGATGTCTTCATCTTAATAATAAAGAGAAAAGTCACTCTTTGGGAGCTGTTCCCAATTCGCTGATATTTTCCACCTCGAAGGTGGCTTTTCTGATTCTCATTAGCGCTATCGAGCATACTATCAATTCAGGCAATAAATCGCCTTTGCAAGATTAGGTAGGTACTATTAAATGAAATGTAAGGTCAGGGATTAACATTCTACGAAACAGGTATCACAAAAAAGAGGAGTCATACCTTTGCAAGCCGGTTGCGACCCCGACCACTTCTTGTCGGCTCCGCATCGCCTGGTCGCGTCGCCAACGAGCCGGTACCCGTACTTGCACTCATAGGACACCACGGAGTTGTAGGCGCAGGAGGTATACACGGCTTTGCCATGCCGTGGGCCTTCAGGCGGCGGGCACTGCACCTGTGTGACCACTAGATGGCGACACGTGTCGCTTTAAATCACCGATAGATGGCGCTGTCACTAATAAACAACATGGCGGAATGAAGACGCCATTTTCAAAGTCAAGCATGCACAAGACAAGAAAAGCGCTGAAAATATCATGCATCCGAGGCAATAAAACAATGTTTGTTGTTTTGAGTTTATTTTTTTCATCTACAGCACAAGATTAGACAAGAGAATGTTACGCTTGTTAAGTTTTTCTAAAGCCAACATAACAGTTATCATCTACACACTCATGTACCTAGCTAAATGACATTTAAATAGAAAATTGGAAACAAGGTGTTTTGACTAAGTATTTAGAGAGTTTTATTATTCTTATCATGGCCACAATATAGCTTTTCTTCATATTAGATGTTTTCTACGTAGAATTTTAATGGAATAACAATAAATTCTATTAGCAAGATGGATGATAACAAGTTGCCTCCAGTTGCCTGAAGTTGTCTATGGTTTTCTAAATCTATGTCTACTCAAACAGTCCCCTTCTCTTCTCCTTCTGTGGCAGCAGGAAAGGAGAAAAAAAGACATTTTGTAAGTTTTAACATGGATTAGTTTTAAAAATGGACATCCCACGAATAAACTGTATAACTGTATAAGAAGTTTTAATCACCTTTTTTTTAAAAATTAAATTGCAAATTATCGTATGGGACCTCCAATAATTAAAATTGCATCATGACAATGATATTGCATATTTCAATGATAGCCATGATAATGTTTTTCTCTTATTTATTTTAGAATTTTTAACCAAAGCGTCATGCGAAAACTCTATTCCGTTTTTTTAATTCGGTATTACATTTGATTTTTTAATAAATTTTCACAACTCCAAAAACCATGCAGCATTCCACCACAATGCAAGGGCGACAGAAAATATGGCAACTACATTGTCACGAAGCAATGCTAGGATCGCGTAAAGTTTTTAGAAAAAAAAACCTACCTTGGTGAGTCTGGCTGGTTGATCAATGTCAATGCCTATTTTGTCAGCCTACGCGTGATTGGAGAAGACCTATGTTTGAGGCAGTATAGCCAGTATCGCGGAAAACTAATATTTTCAAGAAATTATTATAATATGGCATCTAGATAACCAAGTCTTAAGTAATGAGAAGACTCCAACGCCAAAATCAAACAACCATTATGATTATTTCAAGATCCCAAATGTTCCTCAAGTTTCACGGTTGCCTGACACAGTCTATTGATCAAGAAAATATACGACTCTCTTTCTATGATTGTCAAACAACCATCAACCATCGGCAGCGAGCTTTGTTGCAGGACATGTTGACATCTTCTTAATAATTTTTGCAGCCAGACTCACCAAGAAGTCCCGAACATCAAAATTGGTCCCAAGCTACTTACGCACGCAGGTCGGCAGCTCCTTCGGTGCCCAGGCACCATCGGCTTGGCAGTACCTCTCAGCTTTGCCGACCAGCTCGAAGCCCTGGCCGCACTGGACCACGGCGCGGCAGCCGAAGGTGTGGCAGTCGGCTGTAACCCATCCATGGGGCACGTCGCCTGGTTCGCCACAGGAACGCGCTAGTGGACAGAAGTAAGGGGTGTTATAACACTCTTTTATGTGGCGGTGAGAATAGGACATTTTACGGCGCATGAAGAAACTTCCATGAAAAACGCTGACATTGTGGTAAATGAGTGTAATTTTGGACTTGCTCCTTAAAATGTAATACAGATATTATGGTTCACCTGGAGTTTGTCATATATATGACAAACTCCAGGTGATATTTTAAGGAGCAAGTCCAAAATTACACTCATTTACCACAATGTATATATATATATATATATATATATCCTCCAAGCCGTATTCGGCTATGGCGACTGCTAGCTTGTCGCACTTGTTAGTCTTACGAAAGTTAGGTTTTTTCAAGCCAATCGAGTGAAGATATACAAACATCAAGCACTTATCCATTGGAGAAATTTTTCCTATAACAGTTTTTATGGACTACTACCCCACACTCCCATACGGTTGCACACACCACAACCAGCTTATCTTGACCTCCACTCACGTTCGCAGCTGATGTCAGGTCCGTACCAGGAAGCCTGGCCGTCTATGGCCAAGCACTTAGCTCTAGGGAAGCCGTTAGTGACGTAGCCGGTGTGACAATGGTACTGCACGGTAGCGTCCAGGTCGAAGGTGGCCTGCTCGGGGAGCGCCGAGTGACGTGCGTGCTCGATGGTTGGGGGCTGCAGGCAGTAGACTGCAAGAGAACGTTCACGGTGGTATGCATATTCAGATAGTTTAAATATTTGCGGTGTATTTGAAAAGACGTGCCATTTTTGAAGAGTAGTGAAAAACAATCAATTCTTGGAGTTGGAAAAGCAAATTGAGTGTTCACGATGCCCGTAGCCCAGGCAATCGACATCACTACTGAATACATAAATTATCTCTCCAGGTGCTTGTCCGCATAGAAATTACGTTACTAGTGCTTCATCAGTCGTCTCTGACACAGGTACGTTAGGATGTAGCAAAACTGCGGAAAACCACTACTGTCGGAACGACAGAGTCTTTCGCAGAATTTTGATATCGGCATAAAAACGAGACTTTTAAAAATACCTGTACTATTACCACGACATGCAATAAATAAATGATTATGATTATGATATCTAATACGACGAGAGAGCGCGGCCCGGTGGCGTAGATCTGCAGACCCACCACATAGTAACAGTGTGGACAGAAATATTCCACTCCTGGAAGCTGTGGTGACACAAGTATGCTACTACT
This sequence comes from Yponomeuta sedellus, assembly GCA_934045075.1. Classification (NCBI taxonomy): domain Eukaryota; kingdom Metazoa; phylum Arthropoda; class Insecta; order Lepidoptera; family Yponomeutidae; genus Yponomeuta; species Yponomeuta sedellus. The sequence goes on from OW203744.1 coordinate 1,770,359, forward strand.
ATGATACATACTGTTCTCTGTCCCTAGGATACCTACTGTTCTCCTTGCAAGCCGGTGGTTGTCCAGCCCACTGTCCGTCTGCCTGGCAACTGCGGCTCTGCAGCCCCACCACATGGTAGCCGTGCGGACACGAATACACCGCTCTGTAGACAGACACAAATTATCTTCCACATTTGCTCAGCGCCCATTGCTGGGTGTGTTCCTTTTCTCTTCACGCAATCGTTCGCAGTATTTAGGCAAAATCTACGACTAAATAATACGCTATGATCTGGACTAGAACTGCTAAGGCCAACTTCCGACACTTCTTAAATGTTTAGGTAGTCAGTAGAATAATTAAGCAGAAAGATATGTACCTAAATTAAATCAGGCTAGCTATAAGTTATTACAAAATTTAAAAACCTATTTAGAGGCTAAAAATTTCACCCATGCCGGTATTCGAACCCGCAACCTCTGGCTATCCGTGCCTGGGCATGGGTGAAATTTTTAGCCTCTAAATAGGTTTTTAAAGGAGATTGACCATTTTTGTATGAACGTTGGACCAAGTGCTGCCCAACATTGAAACATGGTACATAATGTTCCTTAGACTAATACCAGACTGTAACCCAAAGCGCTTTAGAATCTATCCGAGGAGTACTGAGAAAAAAAATATTTTTCATAGGATTTACATTGACGAAAAATCATAACCAACAGCTGTTTTTTTGAAATGAAACACGGTATATTGTGAACAATGGATTATTTATTACTATTATGACACTTGCTAAGGATGGTGCTTTAATAAATCAATCATTTATTCGTTACATGATCATGATGTAAACATTAATGATAACTAGTCAATCATCCTCATCGTCATCTATAATTATTGAATCTAAAAATAAAGCAGGCCGCCTCACAACGTCTTCGTGCCTAGCCCACCCCAAAAACCAAACTAGGCAAACAACGTTAACAACGTGAGCACAACTTTCGATCGTTCCGAGCAGGTACAGAGTAACAGGTATACTCACTCATCGTGCGCGAAAGAGACAGACACATACACATCTGAATATTAGGAAGCGAGACTTTTAATTTCTCTCAAATCTCGCTGTGATTTTGTACCGTACCATTCGATCAACTTGTCTTGGAATTGAAAAAAGAGACAGCGCTATACAAAGCTGTCAACATACAAAAAAACTTGCTTCGAGCGATACTTGCGAGGTCGGGACCTGACTAGACGAAGAATAAATAAGATAACAATATTAAACAACAACGTAAATATTATAAAAAAAATAAATATCAAAAGTTAAAGTGCTACAAAAACCATAAGATATATTATTAGGTACTACACAACCTCGTGGATGTTTTTTTTAATTATTTTTCTTAAATACCCTTTTACGTAAGGTAAAATAAAAAACTACTCCCACGCCTGGGCAGCATTTGGTCCAAAATGATCAATCTCCTTTGTCCTTAGCACGGGTTAGTGCATTAAAAATAAAAATAGTATATAAGTTATTACGTTTTTAATCTTAAGCAGGAGCAGGCAGTGTTCACGACCTAGCAAGTTTCTTGTTTGTTTCTGTTTTTATAAATAACTATTTATTAACTTACGCAACAAGAAAGCTAATAAATGTCTCTTCTAATCTGTTCTGTTCGGTCAGTTGGTTTTTTCTGTTCAGTTCTGCTCTGCTGTGTTCTGTTTTGTTCTATCTCATTCTTTTCTATTGTTAATTTGAATTACGTATAAAAATCCGAGCTAATTGCCAGCTAAGCGTCATTTGAGAAATGTCAACCACTTACTTGTCACCAAATAGTCTCCCAGTAAGTGTCACCTTGCCTATTTCAGGCTGCGTCAGCTCAGGGCACTCGCGATCTGTAACAAAGTATAACAAAAATTGTTGTAATTATAATGTAAGTAAGTATTAAGTAAAAATAAACTGCGCCGGAGAGAACGTAAGATTTGCAAGTTTTTGAACTAAAACTTTCGTAAGCACAACACATTGTAGACTTTTAGTCCGGATTTACTTACGGGTGTTGTTATATCGGAAAAGTCCCGTTGCCCGTAGTGTGAGACAGGCAACCGACGACGCGAGCTCCGTCTCTGCTCACCATGATTAAGCTCTGCGAATCGGAGCGAAACCTGGTCGGACTTTTCCGATATAACAACACCCGTAAGTAAATCCGGACTGAAAGTCTACGATTTGCAAGTTGCTAAAAACTCATGCTTGATTTTGCTGACGCTACCTACCCCAAAAGACTGCTCAGAATTTGTTAAAACTAGTTTCAATCTGGACGGGTCTCCTACGCAACATACTCGTAAATAGTAGATTGTTTAACGAGGGTAGAAAGAATCAATTCTCGAGGTATTTAGACTATAGTCCGAGTAGAAATTGATTCTTTTACCCGTGTTAAACACTCTACTTTTAATTGTGAATATGAGGAAAATAAAAACTACTATCAGATTAGTACCCGCCAATTTAAGTCGACTTTTTAAATATGGAACTCACCGCGTAATTGTTGCGGCTTATTCCGCTCAAAGAAGTTTGCGCTAAATTCACTCTGGCTGTTTAGAAACTCACATGGCCGCAGCATTTTTTTTATTAGTTTTTTTTATTAAGCCTATTTATTACAAAAACTCTTTACAACTGACAGATGTTCTATTTTTAAAGTTCATTCAAAGTGGCACGTGTGATGCATAAACAGTTCTGTCGGCAGCCCGTGAACCGTTGAAAGGATCAGTCGGCGAAACACCCGCAAGCGAAACGTTCTGTCGGCGAATCGTACATAGTCTAAAGATTGTGTCGGCGAATCGTTCATAGTCTAAAGATTCTGTCGACGAATCGTTCATAGTCTAAAGGTGCTGTCGGCGAAACACTCACAGACGAAACGTTCTATCGGAAGACAGTTCAACGACGAAGCAACTGTCGGCGTATGGTTTCAGAATCGTAATTTTCACATTTTAATGCTATTATGGATTTCCGCAAAGTAACATTCTATACCTTCAGCTTACCTTCAGTAGGTGAAAACTAAATTATCTAAAAATGCGAGTGAAATGCGGTTTCCACTGTAAGGGATATCTATTGCGCTTGAGCGAGCTACCCCTAAGCGACCCCTGAGCGAACCCTTTGTATGTCCCGACTTACTCCACCGCGGGAGCCAAGTCCGTGTTGGTGGAGGATTGTAAGACAGTGGCGGGCCTTACTGTCAGAAGTTATCAAGCCGCCAATAACGCCTGTGACATGGCTTAACGACAGCCATTACTTGACAGCTGGCACCAACGGCTTAACGTGCCTTGCGAAGCACGGAAACGCTCGGAATAAATGCCACTAGCGGTAGTCAGGGGACGATCACTCATCCAGTACGTGACCGCGCCTGTTGTTGCTTAACCCAAGTGATTGATTCTAATCACTCGATTCGACCAGGCCATGAGCGCTTCAATCATGAATACTTAAATTAAGTTTTCAAAGTGTTTCCACTTCATCACATTATCTGTCACTTTTGATTTAATCATCAGCCAATGTTCTTTCTTTTCTTCAGTTTTTCTGCAAAGATTAAGGAGTTGATTTCGGTATATACCTACGTCAGTTTGCTTTTGCAGCTCGCAGTTTGCAGTTCGCATAATGACTTTGCTAAATTCCGCTAAAAATCCTCAAAGCACCATGCGGTTAGTTTTAAAAAGTGAAAATTATACTTTGCTAAATTCCGGAAAAAAAAACCCACAAGCACCATGGGGTTAGTTAAGGCCCTCCCTCCCACTTTTTCAAGCAGACGCAAGACACGAACTGCAAACTTTCTGCAAAGACTAAGGAGTTGGTTTCGGTATATACGTCTGTTTGCTTGCTGGCCATGTATGTGTATCTATGCATGTGTGATACGCCTTTGTAGGGTGCGGTTACGAAGCCTAATTAGGTTCAAGATCTACAGCGCTTAGTTGTATTGATTTAAGATTAATTGTCGTGGAGATACTGTCTCGAAGACGCCTTAGATAGCATTATGGTCTTAATAGGGTTCGGAGAACTATCTAGCTGCATACATTCCTATATCTTATTGCTGTTGTCATGGTTTTGAACAAATTTAGTAAAATGGCACGGTTAGCCAGAGGTCGCGGGTTCTTTATTATTATTTTAAAAAGTACTAACCCGTGCTAAGGACAATTTAAAAAAGCTGCCTGTACGTAATACAGAGAATGTCGTAAAGAGGTTCGAAATTTCACTGATGCCGGTGAGTCGCCCATTAGCTCAGTTGGAAGAGCGCAGGCACGGACAGCCAGAGGTCGCGGGTTCGAGTCCCGGCATAGGTGGATTTTTTAGCCTCTAAATAGGTTTTAAAAAATTATCCTTAGCACGTAAAATCAGTTGGTTCGCATTTTACACATAAATTTACTATTTTCTTTTTTTTATGCACTGACCCTTGCTAAGGACAATTTCAAAAACCTATTTTGAGGCTAAAAATTCCACCCATGCCGGGATTCGAACCCATCGCCCATTAGCTCAGCTGGAAGAGCGCTGGCACGGACAGCCAGAGGTCGCGGGTTCGAATCCCGGCATGGGTGGAATTTTTAGCCTCTAAATAGGTTTTTGAAACATAAATATATTTTTTGTGTATCCTTTAAACGTCCTTCTGCAGGGCGCAGTCTCTCAAAGAGAGAGTACGGGTTTATAAAATCGACTGCCATTACCTACATGACAGCCGGCACCAACGGCTTAACGTGCCTTGCGAAGCTCTGAAAGCTCTGAAGGAAAAACACGGCAGTCACGGGACGGTCACCCAACCTGCAAAAATTCCAATCACTCGGTTTGCCTACGCTACGAGGGCTTCACTAAAATATTATACAGAATATTATAGCTATAGAAATACAACAATAGTCAATTTCGAGTGCCATCGCCGGACTGCCACGTCAACCTTTCGGTAGCCCGAAAATTAATCTGCCTCCGATCTGAGGGCCATTAAACCAGCTGTAATTTATGACGGACAGACGGACTGCCGGAGACAAAGGCGCAATAAGCTATTTGTCCTGTCCGGTGACAACAAAGGCGAGTTCGCGGAGCCGAAATTTAATGAAATCCGCTGGATTTTGCTGGCAACAGGCAAAAGACCGCTTTTGATCGTGTAATTTTGAACCTGAAGTTCCGAAAATAGTACAGGGTATTGCATTTTTTCCCTCCTTTCTCATTTTAATTTATAACCAAATACCTAACAACGAACTCCGCTTTGCCGCCAACTTTTTTTTTATTTTACAGTTTGTGCCGAATAGTATTGTGTCGGTCATGTACGAAGTACGATTAAGATACGTTACCATGCAATGACCGAAAGGAAACGTTTCCCAGTAATAATCGGACATTCGGTCTATTCGTTCATTGCTCTCGCGATCACGGATTGGCTGAATGAATAAATGAACCGGACCGGGTGACGAATATGGCCGAGAGCAAACGAACGCTGCATGAGAGAGAGTGTGGTGATTGAACTGAACGGAGCGAAATTGTTTCGATCGGTCTCCCTTCAGTCGGTCGGTCTTTTCCGAACTTTAGAAGTAGGTCGTATGTCGTAGCAATAAAGATTGGTTTTACTTGTTTTGTTTTTTGTTTCATTCATTGTGTCAATTCTGCGCTGCTGGTTCGCGCGCTAATCCAAGTAGGTACTTTTGTAAAAGTAATACCGTGTTGTTTTCTTGATGTTAGTTTCTCTAACGAATATAACATAATATTTTCACTGTGTTATTATAGTGAATTATTGGTGAAGGAGATTTTTCTGTTTCGTGCGCTTTGGGACGCTTATTTCTGTGGTAGTAATCTTGTTCTGCGAGCTACTTTTGTTCTTTGCAAGTAACAAAAGTAGCTTACGATAATCTAGATGGTAATAATTATTTCATTGTAGGTACGTAGAAAAAAAAAATTACTGGAACTAAAAATATTTTTTGATTGATTTTTATCATAGTACTTCTAATATAATGGTGGCACGGCAACATTAAAAATATTAATCATAAATTAATGGTCCTGTAAAAATACAGATATTTAAAAAAAGCATATTTTATGGCTGAAAGGCCAAAACGTAAACGTTGAGATGGTTCTACTATGAGGTCCTAATAGTACTAATATACAGTACTAGTACATTGTCTCAAATGTAACAGTACGGAGCGATCTTTAAGATGTCCGAGCAGGCCCAATACTAGTGCCGAAAGGTAAACACATCTGTGGCTATAAAGCCACGAGAACGCAATGAGTACGATAGATGAAAGAGTTCTAAATTCAAACAGCACACCGTTTTACAACATTGCCGGTGCGCTCTTCGTTCCAAATTCAAATAATGCGCCGGGAAGTGAGTTTGGTTTTTCAGTCTACGTAAATATGATACTTCGCGTGTTCTTTATTCATAGGTAATAATAATATTTCCGCGCATGCTTAAGAAAAATAAGTAAACTTGCCCTGTTAAAGAACGCGCTTGTCTGTCTTGATAGTGACCAAAAGTGCCTTATTCATGAACGTGCTTCGTACTTTCATATTTACTAACATTTTTGAATGAGCATAGGCTCTGGAAACCCTGGTCTCACCGTGATTGGAAAATTAATAATGGATCAATCTAGACGTGTTTTTGATAACATATTTTTTGGTTTAGGAAAAGTATTATTAAGAACCCTTACTCCATATTTACCTCAATGTATATGGTAATGAAAACAATTGATTTAATTTCTGAGGTGTTTACATATCTCAATAACCGCGGATTGGCAGTGGAAACCCAGCTTGATTAGACCTGATTGCGGAGAGAACATTTTGTGCCACAATTCTTCAACCGCTATATACGGGGTTATTTAAAATGGAGATTCCCCGAAGGACCCTAATTAAAATTTCTGTTTGTCAAAACTTTTGTTCTATCTAGTTTTTTATTAACCTCGCGTTTACTGCGCTTTACCAACGCAGCATTCGTCATCCGACTTAGAATGATACCCATTCTAATTAACACATAAATCTAGTTTTATGTGTTAATTAGATACCGGGTTTGATTCCCGAACGGAGTACAGGTATTTTTTAAATGTATGAATGCAGTTTTTCTTGTTATTAAAATCGATGACATGGTTCCTCAGAACAGATCTTCGTATGTCTTATAGTTTCAGACTTTCCCATACTGACCGATTTGAATGAGACACCCTGTATACATGCGTGTATACAGGGTTACTACAAAATAATGAGTATTAGCGTCGTGGCCCCTCATAAAAGCAGTACTAAAGTAATAATAATAACTTCCACAAGAGACAACCACTTGTCCTGATCCCAAACTAGGATACCCTGTTCTATGATAACCAGTCAGGACTTCACTGAAATAGTCCCAGACTGGGGTCCTAGATACTTACAATTGAACGGCGGATCCCGTAGGAATCAAAAGCTGAGATGTTTGGTACCGACTGACTTGGCAAAGCATATGTTGAACTCAATTTTACTATTAGATATCAACCCTTGTATGTCCCCACATCTGAGGCACTGACCTCTTCCTGCATCGCAGGAAGGTTAAGCCATACTCTACCGAGGCCCAAGTCCGCGTTGGTGGAGGATTCTAAGACCGTGGCGGGCCTTACCGTCAGAAGTTAACAAGCCACCATAAGGCCTCTGGCATGGCTTTCCGACTGCGATTACATGACAGCCGCCATCAACCGCTTAACTTGCCTTGCGAAGCGCGGAAGCGCTCGGAAAAAATGCCATTTTTCCGTAGTTCTCGTTCTAGAGTCTGATTTCTTCTTCAGACGATATTAGTCCACTGCTGGACATAGCCCTCCCCTAACGAGCGCCATAGCGCAAGGTTGTGCCATCATTGGGGGGTAATGTCCATAATCCCCACGCTGGGCAGGCGGGTTGGGGATCGCAGTTTGGTGGAATTGTACTGCAGGGGGCGCTGCTGCCCACCCCAAGTGTCCTTTAGTCGCCTTTTACGACACCCGCGGGAAGAATTCGGTTCGGCTATTAATAAGAAGTAAACCGTCTGGACCATTATGCCCCAGAATTTAAACTCGCTGCGTCATTATTAATAGGACGCAAATAAATCTTCGGCCGTTTTGACAAAATTGGTTTCCGCTTTTGGGGGTCCACAGTCCAGGAAGTTTTACTTCTATAGCGAAATAAACGTGAAACCTCCCACTGTCTTTGTTTTGCGATAATTATATCAAGCAAGTAATTATAATACCTTATTATAATTGATGAAGCGAAGGTGATCTGTCAGGATCGTGGCAAGTGGCAGTTCCTGGTCTCTGCCTACTTTGGGATACAGGCGTGAAGTTGTGACGGTGCAAACCTCTTCACACCATTTTTATTTCTTTTTCTATCTATTATTTTCAAATATTTAAATTACGTCACACATTCTTTGATTTCCCTCATTTTTCATCACTACTACTTTACCCTTTGACCAGATCTGACTTTTTTACCTGCTTATCCGTTTATCCGTTTTCATCCAGTTTTGTGTTTTACTAATCTACAAATAAAACCACACCGGAAGTCGTTCCAGTTTTTATTATTTATAAAAGTTATACAACGTTTCAAAGTTATGTATGTATGTATGTATGTATGTATGTATGTATGTATGTATGTATGTATGTATGTATGTATGTATGTATGTATGTATGTATGTATGTATGTATGTATGTATGTATGTATGTATGTATGTATGTATGTATGTATGTATGTATGTATGTATGTATGTATGTATGTATGTATGTATGTATGTATGTATGTATGTATGTATGTATGTATGTATGTATGTATGTATGTATGTATGTATGTATGTATGTATGTATGTATGTATGTATGTATGTATGTATGTATGTATGTATGTATGTATGTATGTATGTATGTATGTATGTATGTATGTATGTATGTATGTATGTGTGTAACATGTATGTTGTACACAACACTCACTACGCCCACGGACAGGTCCGATGATACGGTTTAATAAACAATCGCGATTAGACCCCTTTAACATATAACTATATATCAGTAATCTGTGTCCATAAATGGGATTTTTATTTTGTATTTTTTCAATTAGTAATCCAAAAGGCACTTACATTTATAAAATACATTAAGCTTAAATTTACTTATAAGGCGCATTGAAACTGTGCCTTTTTCTCCACTACAATACAGCGGCTTACGTTTTACATTGCACATTGACGTTCAGCAAACAGAATGTAAATTACACTATTTTTATTTTTAATGCACTAACCCGTGCTAAGGAACAAATTTAAAAACCTATTTAGAGGCTAAAAATTTCACCCATGCCGGGATTCGAACCCGCAACCTCTGGCAATCCGTACCAGCGCTCTACCAATTGAGCCAATGGGCGACTCACGGCATCAGTGAAATTTCTCCATTGGCTCAATTAGTAGAGCGCTGGTACGGATTGCCAGAGGTTGCGGGTTCGAATCCCGGCATGGGTGAAATTTTTCGTAGAGCGCTGGTACGGATTGCCAGCGCTCTACCTATTTAGAAACCTATTTAGAGGCTAAAAATTCCACCCATGCCGGGTTTCGAACCCGCGACCTCTGGCTATCCGTGCCAGCGCTCTTTCCAACTGAGCTAATGGGCGACTCACCGGCATCAGTGAAATTTCGAACCTCTACAATATTCTCTGTATTACGTACAGGCAGCATCTGGCTGAAGTAATTTGCATCACTTGCAGCCCCGAGTACCTACTTTGCAGTTAGGTTTTACATCGGAATGATATCGCTGTACCCACATGATTATATTATTTCTAATAATGCACTAACGGGTTAGTGCATTAAAAATAATATAATCATTGATTTGATGACTTAAGAAAAGATGGTCAGAGTGGAGTTCTATTTCCCGTTCTCTTTTTCTTCACTGCAAAGCAGCCCGCATGCTGCGGCTTACATTTTGCATTGAACATTAGCGTTCAGCACACAGAGTGTAAATTTCATTCATACATTCGTAACCTCACGCCTGTATCCCAGAGGGGTAGGCAGAAACCAGGGACTGCTACTTGCCACGATCCTGACAGATCACCTTCGCTTCATCAACGTTCATAAGTCGTTGCATGCTCGCACGCAGGTTCCGGGTACTTTTTATCTTTCCTTTTGCTAATACTTCTTCTATTTAGTCGATGTTTGGACGATACAGTAAAGTAATATTATTATTATTAAATTAACTCATGAGTTTATTAACTTAACTATAATTAATACATTAAGTCCACAAGTAACTTCATACTAACGGTGCATATTGTGACTGCCTGTAAGTGAGGTAAAACTTAGTTTATTTTTAGTTATGGTCTATTATAAAAGTATTGGTGTATATCTTGTTGGTAGTCCTAATATTTTTTTTATTTTTTATTTATTGACTTACGTTTCTATCGCAGAGTTTTAAATTTCACAAATTATTCGCCAAACTGCGTGGCAGTTTGTTGGCGAATTAATCGCACTCTTTTAACATAAATGGTAACTATTCCATAAGATTAATGTGAAAGTAGGTCGACAGCTGACCCACCACTACATGTACACTCTGTATTCGGCCACATTGTCTGTGCTACACAATGCAAAGGCCATCAGCTGTCCACTGTACCTCACTTATAAACATTTATCTTTAGCAGCTACTTACACATCTAGATCAACATTTTGTTTTATTTTTTATAATGCGTAGAAAAAATATTTTTAGAATTTGATCTCACAGTTTCGAGTCAAACCTATCCAGCAAGAACCTTTTTAACTTATACTTAAATCCGGCTTTACTTTTACATACTTCTTTTAAGAAATCAATGCTATTTAGGATTTTGGGTAGTAGGAACTTTATCGTCCTCTCACCATAATAGTTACACATCTTTGGTATTAAAAACCTATTTAGAGGCTAAAAATTTCACCCATGCCGGGATTCGAACCCGCAACCTCTGGCTATCCGTGCCAGAGGTTGCGGGTTCGAATCCCGGCATGGGTGAAATTTTTAGCCTGTAAATAGGTTTTTCAATTTGTTCCTTAACACGGGTTAGTGCATTAAAAATAAAAATAGTATAATCTTTGGTATTATGTATCTGTTTCCAGGTTTTCTAGCATTTGGCTTAAACAGTTTATTAATCTTATAAAATAATAAATAAGAAAAATAAAATGTATGTCCGCCTGGGACGTCCCTTACCAGCCCTGTAAGAGTGTAAATTCTTTACGTTGAAATAAATTGATTTGATTTGAAACTCTACCACACATTATCTCCACTGAAATCCATTCCTTAGATCATAAAGGTTCTTTATTCCTTCTTTAAACTGTTCCCAGCCGGTTAGGACATACGGAACCGAAACTCGGATTCAGGTAGCTGGTCTATATAGTCCATCATTCAAAGTCGCTATCATCAGCGACGCTTTATAACTTTAACACCCACCCATTAATAGTGGTTAAGCTTTATTTATTTAGCGGTGTTAGCGGTGCGGTCGAACACCGGGTTCTCAATCGGCGGGTCGTGGGTTCCATTCCGACCCAATACCTACTTTGATTTCTCAGTTATGTACATTTGTGAAGTTTTTGAACTAAAACTTTCGTAAGCACAACACATTGTAGACTTTTAGTCCGGATTTACTTTTCCGATATAACAACACCCGTAAGTAAATCCGGACTAAAAGTCTACAATTTGTGAAGTTGTAGCATTTCCACTCGCTACCTGTGAAGGAAAACATCGTGAGGAAACCTGCGTGTCTGAGGAGTTAAACTGCCTCGGCGCTTAAAATTGCCAATAGACGGTGGTACGCGTGGTAATTAAGCCTATACTCTCTCTTTGCGAGAGAAGGCCGGTGGCCTGCATTGCGACATATTTAGGTTACATTAAAAAACTTTACATTCTTCCCGCGGGTGTCGTAAAAGGCGACTAAGGGACACAAACACGGGGGTGGGCAGCAGCGCCCCCTGCAGTACAATTCCACCAAACTGCGATCTCCAACCCGCATGCTTAGCGTGGGGATTATGGGCATTACCCCCAATGATGGCACAACCTTGCGCTATTAGGGGAGGGCTATGTCCAGCAGTGAACTAATATAGCCTGAAGAAGAAGAAGAAGAAGAAAAAACTTTATTGCATTTGACTAATTTACTAGTACAGAGTGCTTAGTGAGAGTATGACAGATCCAATCGAATAATTTTATTACCGCGTTAATCGAGCATTGAGTAGTGAGTATGAGTAAGTTAACCGTTCGAACTGACAAAACGCTGTCACAGTACAACTCGCACTCGCGTTTATTCGTGTTTTGGCTGGTAAACGTGTTCACTTCTCAAGGTAAACCATTACAACTCGCACTCAGCAATTTTAATTTCCATACTTGTCGCTAGGTGGCGCTTCTTCGATGCCATAGAAATATGAGTTTACGTTAGCGCGATCGAGTAGTTAAAAAACTCGCACTAAGCACTCTGAAATTGTTTGCCCATAAATAAAGATATGAAACCTTCATGTGATGACGTCACTATAAAAAAGAAAAAAGAGGCGCCATATTGACTTATTATTTTTGGCGGGAAGGTCGTGGTTGAAGTTTTGTTGGGTAAATTATTCGAGTAACTTACATTCAGCGTGTTACTTTGTGGTGCGGCGCGAGTATAATGTGTGGACTGTATGCGGGTGGACCAGGCGGGCAACAGTGGTGCTCGTCTGCTGCACAAGGGTTAAGAAATTACCTAGGCTTCTAACCTGCGTATATCGAAGGACGATCCGTCGATCCGTTGACTCGGGTCAGAGGACGGCGGCGATGGCAGCAGATGGCACCGGCCGGCGATTTAACTTTGATATTTGATATTAAAGGTATTTTCTTTTCACATAGTCAATTCAATTCAATTCTGTTTTATGGACTCAGTGCACTGATTGTCCAGTACAACTTCGCCAATATCACGTGTTAGACAATACTATAGCCAATCACAAGCGAACAAGGCTCGGTCAGAATTTTGAGTCAATAAGAACTGTTTGTCTTTTTTTTTCCCTTATTATTTTTGTAAAATTTTGAAAAAACTAAAGTTTGATATCATTGTCTGAAAGAAATTTACCTATAATATAAACAAGAGGGGTATTTGCCTGGTAGAGGATAAGTTGAAGATTAGTAGGTCGGATAATGTTATCAGGCAGGACATCCATAAGAGAAAACCGGAGATTGGGGCAACTGAAAAGCAGGTGTTCTGCGGAGCCGTCGTCCAAACCACACTCACAAAGGGAGTTGTCTCTCACGCGGATCTTAGCCAGGTGGACCGGTGTGCAGGCATGCCCTAAGCGTAAACGACAAATGGTTGAGGTCACGCGTTTGTCCAAATCACGAAACCTAAAAAACCATGGCTTCAACGGGAAGACAGGCTGAATTTCGGCAAAATGTTTGCCTTTAATGGTTTAAGAGAACTTCCAGTCATTATCCCAGGATTTCTTCATCCGTGAGCCGGCCAAGGGGGCCAAGTCATGTGCAGCTAATTCATAATGAGGGGTGTCCCCAATTTGAGTGGCAATTTTAGCATGGGTATCGGCGGTTTCATTGCCAATAATACCACAGTGTCCTGGAATCCAAGCAATGGTAATATTTATATTTGATTTTGCCATTCACATAGTCTTGCCCACGTCTTGCCGATAAAAATTGTGACAGTTTTGACTTTTTCTTTTTCACCGATACTTTTGATGCCACGTATTAATTTCAGGCCAGCCCAAAAGGAGGTGGATTGACCCGCGGTACCCACAGGAACGAAACCAAGGTCTCTTTCCGCTCCAAGACAGCCACGAGCACGTTCTGATGCCAATCATGATCCGCCAGCATCATAACCACACGATTACTTAACGGGCGTAAACACTTTGAATGACAGGATACGCAATAACCTGATTAGAGAACGTTGTGAACTGAAAGAGGACTAAAATTGAGAAAGGAACGTTGCGTTGGTTTGGAGATGTGGAGAGGATGAAGAAAGAAAGGTTGACGAAACAAATATATATTGCGAAAGTGAATGGAAGGGCTGGTAAGGGACGTCTCAGGCGGACATACGTCGAACAAATATCTAGGGTATGTAAAAGCAAAGGGGAAGATAAACAGTACACGGAACGGTTGCGTGCATGCAATGACTTATGAACGTTAATGAAGCGAAGGTGATCTGTCAGGATCGTGGCAAGTGGCAGTCCCTGGTCTCTGCCTACCCCTCTGGGATGCAGGCCTGAGGTTACGTTACGTAAGACACGGATTAAATAAACTCTTCTAGAAACTGTCAGAGGGATCGAGTTTGTACAGATAAAACTGTACATGATGTTTTCAAACGTTTTTGAGCATAGGCCGTGACAATTTAATTTTCACAATAGAAGCACCTTTCGTGGACAACTGCCAAAAACACTGCTCGAGAATAAACGCATATCTACCCGCCCCCTCGGCGAATTAAAGCCACGTTAGCGCTACAAAGGGGAGGCAAAGCGCTGCTACTCAGCGGCCGGCCCTCGAGCGGTGGAGTAGGCGCTAAAGCTGAGTTAGACTCTCGACCTTGCCCTGAACCTTCAGCCCGAGGGTGCTCGGCAACAGTCGGCTCTGGGTCGAGATTGGCGCGCTGGTCTATCGGCTACACGTTGGTTACGACTTACAGTAATCGAGCCGTGGTAATTAAGCCGTTGTCTCGGCACGCACGATATTATCTTCTCGATACTCATACTCTCTTAGAGAGAGAGAGAGAGAGAGAGAGAGAGAGAGCAATAAAGAGACTGTTTCAGAGACATAGGCATACATGCAAATACTAACATACATTATACTATTTTTATTTTTAATGCACTAACCCGCGCTAAGGACAAATTTAAAAACCTATTTAGAGGCTAAAAATTTCGCCCATGCCGGGATTCGTGTAAGTGATGCAATTTGCTTAAGCCAGATGTCGCTGCCTGTACGTAATACAGAGAATAGTGTAAAGAGGTTCGAAATTTAACTGATGCCGGTGAGTCGCCCTGTTGGCTCACCGGCTCAATTGGAAGGGCGCTGGCACGGATAGCCAGAGGTTGCGGGTTCGAATCCCGGCATGGGCGAAATTTTTAGCCTCTAAATAGGTTTTTAAAATAAGATACATTGTTTTTTTTTAATATAAAATAAAATAAAAATCTTTCTTTCAGGCATTACCCATATTATGTTAGTAAGAATAGTGACTTAAGACTATATTACAATAATAACTAATTCTTTTCTACTCTGTGCTCAATTTTTGAACTAAAACTTTCGTAAGAACAACATATTGTAGACTTTTAGTCCGGATTTACTTACGGGTGTTGTTATATCGGAAAAGTCCGACCAGGTTACGCTCCGATTCGCAGAGCTTAATCATGGTGAGCAGAGACGGAGCTCGCGTCGTCGGTTGCTTGTCTCACACAACGACGACGACGCGAGCTCCGTCTCTGCTCACCATGATTAAGCTCTGCGAATCGGAGCGTAACCTGGTCGGACTTTTCCGATATAACAACACCCGTAAGTAGATCCGGACTAAAAGTCTACAACTGTGCTCAACTATTTTTGGTACGTAACTGTACAGAGACTTCTATGCATCTCGGCCCACATTTCGGTGTACCGACTATCTAACCTGTCCGCTATCACAGTCAGAACGCTATGATAGCGGACAGGGTAGGTAGTTTTAATGATCTTAATAAGGCTTCGGAAATTTCACCAAACCACCTACAAAACACCGGACTCTGCAATCATCGTTTTCCTCTACAATCCTCTATGCAAATTTTGAATCCGAAATACTCGCCCCTTGGGAATTGATTCCGATCGCAACCTATGTAAACCTTGTTGAACTACGGCTAAGCTATTGTTTACACTGCGGTACATCTTCGCACAGAGTAAACGGTTATCTGAGCCAGAAGGTTAACTATTAGGGGCGACCCTAAGCTAACTCGCAATGGAAAAAACCGGTCAAGTGCGAGTTGGACTCACGGGCCGAGGGCTACGTACGATTATGTAGGTAGGAATGAAAGGAAAAGGTTTTATTCAAAGTCGCGCAGAAACTACGGCTTAATTAACGTTTACAAATCAAACTAGGTGTTTATTTTAAAATCCAGATCATTTTGGAGAAAAAATGGACGAAGAAACTTAAACTTAGTCCTTTCAAAGTCCTTAATTAACAGAGTTTATATAATTATTATAAAGCATAGAACTCATGCATTGAATCAATCATCTGGTGCAGGTTTTTTTAATTTAATAAATGCAGATTAATCGATTCAAGTAATCGGTGTCCTATTAGGGACATAAACTTATTTTTAAGATTGCTCGTCTTCCAGATTGTGAATTGAGCTCGTTTTTTATATTTTAAAATAGAAAAATATAACGCTTTTTTAAACCATACCTCAACTATTTACAATCGGGACCAGAAGTCCCCGTATCCTTTACGTTTTTAGGCGGCATAAGCGGCCGTATTACGATTATAGCTAATCATGATGATTTATCCACCCACCTCAACCATCTATGCTTCAAATTAAATGCCATCCTCATCATCATTAGTAGCCCAATTCGACCTGCTGGGTGCAGGCCCATTCCCCATCACATCATCGCCACAGTAATTATAATTAACCTAGTAAGGGCATCATTTGTCTTATGCTTGCATATTTAAAAACCTATTTAGAGGCTAAAAATTCCCCCCATGCCGGGATTCGAACCCGCGACCTCTGGCTATCCGTGCCAGCGCTCTTTCCAACTGAGCTAATGGGCGACTCAATGGCATCAGTGAAATTTCGAACCTCTTTACGTATTCTCTGTATTACGTACAGGCAGCGTTTTTAAATTGTCCTTAGCACGGGTTAGTGCATTAAAAATAATAATGTAATTATGCTTGCATAATTCACTTTAAACTAAATTTAAAAGAAGTGAAATAAGAATAACTAACCACCTGAGTGCTGAGCATTAAATGCTAGGGGCCAATTTCTGAATTGAGAATTTCGCTAAGTAAATCCCTTGGATGATCCCACTGCTGGGGCACGGGTCTCCTCCTACATCGCAGGAAGGTTAGGCCATACTCCAACACGGGGGCCAAGTCCGGGTTGGTGGAGGATTGTAAGACAGTGGCGGGTCTTACTGTCAGAAGATATCAGGCCGCCCATAGGGCCTCTGACATGGCCTAACGACTGCCATTACATGACAGCCGGCACCAACAGTTTAATGTGCCTTGCAAAGCACGGATGCGCTCGGAAAAATGCCAGTGGCGGTAGTCACGGGACGGTCACCCATCCTGCACTCAGGTGCAAATTGTTGTTGCTTTGCCCGTAGACATGGACTAAAATATAACACAAGAAAGAGCGAGTTTATGGTGTTCAAAGCTGGGACCAAGTGCCCAACACACGTAAAGTTGAATTGTGTACCTTTAAATCGGGTTCAGCGCTTTAAATATCTCGGCCATGTGGTGACTGAGGACATGACCGATGATGCGGATATTGAACGAGAAAGGAGGGCGTTTTCGATTAGAGCAAATATGATATCCCGCAGGTTTGCTCGTAGCTCTAGAGAGGTGAAAACCACACTATTCAGAGCCTACTGCACATCTTTTTATACGTGCAGCCTGTGGGTGTGTTATACGCAAAAATCGTACAGCGCTCTCCGTGTTCAATACAACAACGCATTTAGGGCGCTGATGCGGCTGCCCCGCTACTGTAGTGCGTCGGGGATGTTTGCTGAGGCACAAATAGACGGGTTTCACGCAATCGTGCGCAAACGGGTCGACTCCGCGACGCGACGGGCGCGGGAGAGCCGCAACACCATGGTGCGGGCGGTGGCTGAGCGTATGGACGGTCCGTTTCTGAGACACTGGATGAACTTACACTCTCCAGTCTCTCAGAAACGAGACCGAGTCTATTAGTAAAGATTTGTTTGTGTCATTTCATTGTTTAATTTATTGTATTTTGTTGTATTTACATCTTTTATAATGTGTTATTTTTAATATGGATTTTGATTTATCTGAAACAAAATATTATTATTATTATTACTAACTCAAGTGATTATTTCCAATCCCTCGGTTCGACTAGGCCACGAGCGCTTCATTCTTATATCTATTTATTTCCGTCCAGTCTTCCTACTGATCCTCGTCGCGTGGGCTGTTGCAATTATAAAAGCCATATTGTCCTCGAGAGGAGGTCAATACTGTCTTAGACAAGACACGTCAATTATATAGGCTGAAATCTGACTGGTTGGAAAGCCTCGGTTATCTATGTACCTACTTAGTAATTAAATAAAAAATGGCATCTATTTAATATGGCTTTTAAGTATAGTCCTTACTTTCGGTGCCTCGTGTACGAAAATGGTGCAAGTCGGCCTTTCCTCACAATTTTTTTTTCTTTTTTTTTGTATCTATTACATTTTAATTTCCTTTTTATTTCATAAATGCCTCGCATCACAACCGCGTAAAGCTATACCTGTAAAACAATGTTTCCCTCCCACGAGACAGGCTTTGCCTAGTGTGGGAGTCAGCAACTGTCCAAATAGTGTAATCCAAGTAATGGCAATAAAATATTTTTATTATTATTATTATTAATACTTTATTGCACCATAAAATTGTACAATGCGGCGAACTTAATGCCATAAGCATTTTCTACCAGTCAACCGCAGGAGGTAGAACGAAAACTTGGCAGGCGTGCAAAAAAAAAAAAAGGAAAAAGACAACCTTCCACATTATTATATACTTACACATATAATACACTAAACTAAAATATTTTTACTTCTACTATACTATTTATATTTTTAATGCACTAACCCGTGCTAAGGACGATTTTAAAAACCTATTTAGAGGCTAAAAATTTCACCCATGCCGGGATTTGAACCCGCGACCTCTGGCTATCCGAGCCAGCGCTCTATCCAACTGAGCTAATGGGCAACTCACCGGCATCAGTGAAATTTCGAACCTCTTTACACTATTCTCTGTATTACGTACAGGCAGCGGCATCTGGCTGAAGTCGATTGCATCACTTACAGCCCCGACTACCTACTTTGCAGTTAGGTTTTTACATCGGAAATAATCATGTGGGTACAGCGATATCATTCCGATGTAAAAACCTAACTGCAAAGTAGGTAGTCGGGGCTGTAAGTGATGCAATCGACTTCAGCCAGATGTCGCTGCCTGGACGTAATACAGAGAATAGTGTAAAGAGGTTCGAAATTTCACTGATGCCGGTGAGTCGCCCATTAGCTCAGTTGGATAGAGCGCTGGCACGGATAGCCAGAGGTCGCGGGTTCGAATCCCGGCATGGGTGGATTTTTTAGCCTCTAAATAGGTTTTTACTTTACTATTTAAAAAAAAGTGGAGAAATCTTGTTTAAAAAAAACGACTAGGACCGTGACGGTCGACGTGAAGTGTAGGGCTCCGTAGAAAGAGGGGGTTTTTATCCGCTTTACAGAACTAACCACTTCAACAACGTAATTTTCAATGGATTTTGAACGATGTTTTCCTTTTATAAGGACCTGGATCCTGGTACTTTTTTTAAAACCTCTGGCTAACCGTGCCGTGGGCTAGCACGTTTTAGCCAGAGGTCGCGGGTTCGAGTCCCGGCATGGGTGATTCCACCCATGACCTTTAGTGCATTAAAAAGAATATAAACCTTAAATCTCCACCAATCCGGACTTGGCTCCCATGGTGGAGTATGGCCTATACCTTCCTTAAAGAAGAGACCCGTGCACCTTTTGACACAAACTCATGGATTTGAGTTTGTGTCAAAATAAATGGAAAGTGCCGTTTTTTAAAAACATTGTTTTATTGCGATATCTTTTGTGGAGGCATGTCAATGTTGCTATGGCCTTTAAACCACACAAAATCCATGTTGTATCCATGTACCCCGTTAGGCCGCCAGTTAATTCGCCCGTCTACCTGACAAGGGCGCCGTTTAATATCACGCGCACGTTCCAGGGGCGCCAGCCGTTCTACAAGCGACGGAGTGGGGTGCGAGATGGGTCAGCGTTTTCAAGCCCTCAGCCGTATTGATTTATTTTCGAAAAGCTGAACTATCACCTCCGTACTATTAATAATTATAATAAAAATCTATATTCAACGAGCAGAGGTTACAGTTCACATGTCTTAACAAGATACATTCTAATACGAGTACAATAATTAAGCACAAATACAACGACAACGACGAAGGAGAAGGGAAAAACTTGGCTGGAGCCAAGCGATGGTAATCCCTAGCCATGAACAGAGATAAATGGAAAGCCCTTATGCCAGCCCCAGACGAGCCCCCACGGAGGAGTGAAGGGACCAAAGAAGAAGACAACGACAAAAATAAACAATACACACTACGTACAAAAAATATCAACACCGGATTTTTCGATTTTTTCCTTGCTTTATTTCTTCTTTCAAACAAAGCACTCTGAAAGTTACCAGACACATGACATGTCCGGTGAGGAATATTGGTCAATATTCCATAACTTTTGTAATCACTTGGATTCTCTTGTAAAAATTGTGTGAGATAAATACTATTACTATTATTCTATTTTGCACTTAAGCAAGTGTACAATATGGCAGATTTAATGCATAAGAATTTAAAAAACCTATTCAGAGGCTAAAAATTCCACCCATGCCGGGATTGAAACCCGCGACCTCTGGCTATCCGTGCATAAGAATTTTCTACCTGTCGACCATAGGACTATTCTCTCCTGTTAATTTACGAAACTGTATATCAGTGTGCTTTACCGCACATACTGAAAGCCCACACATTGTGTTGGGATAGTAGCTAAATAACGTACGATAAGTATTTTTTTTTTACGTTTGATGTTTTTGTCCAGTGTTTATTTAAGTGTTTATTTTTTTGTCCAGTGTTTATTTTAGCACAGAGTTGAACACTCTGTTAATTGAGTGAATATATTTTTTCAAAATTATGTATTCATTGAAAATACTTTAGTGCAGAATAAAAATATTTGTACATAAGCGAGCGTAATATTAATAAGTATTTTCATCCGTGAAATAAACGTATGATAAACGCTCGTGGTCTAGTCGAACCACAATGAGGACATACAGAGGATTGATATCATAAATAAAACTGATCAGAATAAAAAGGATAAAGGATAATATCAAGAGGCAAAGATGAAATCAAAAAAAAATTAAGGTGACGTAATTTTAAATAAAAATTAAAGGACAGAATTACAAAATTGTTTATTACCAAATTAATTATGTTACATGCATGTGGCTTAATAGTTAAAAGGGCATTACTGTTAATACACAGTTTATTTTCGCTAATAAACAGGGTTAACAGTTAAATTTAAATAACATTAAGTCGTGGTGACGTTGTCCCCACACTAGGCTGGGTCTGTATCGTGGGCGACGAGATTTTGCACAAAAAGTGTTAACAATTTAGACGTGCAGTGCTGAAATAGTCCGATTTATTG
Source organism: Yponomeuta sedellus (assembly GCA_934045075.1). Classification (NCBI taxonomy): domain Eukaryota; kingdom Metazoa; phylum Arthropoda; class Insecta; order Lepidoptera; family Yponomeutidae; genus Yponomeuta; species Yponomeuta sedellus. The sequence continues at coordinate 1,791,622 of OW203744.1, forward strand.
ATTATTCACAGCAAATTAAATACATTATAATATTTTTTATATTATAATAGGTTTTTAAATTATAATATTTGGTTTTTTTTAATTGATTCACATTAAGATACTAAGTTAAATCTTACAAAGAAATTTCTATAAATGTTATTCTAATAATCTAGTAAGTACTTTATTCTTCTGAGGTAGGGTTAATTAAAATATATAAAAATATTAAGAATTTACATTCTTTTTGCTGAATGCCGATGTACAATGTAAAATGTAAGCCTAAATACACATAAACGCAATACTTGCACCACATTTGTTCAAGCGTACTGCAATAGTTAAGAGCACTGAGCCATCAGACCCTCGTCATTGTCTGGCTCCGACTTCATTGTTTCATATACCAATCGCATCGGCCCCGTACGGTACCTTATACTCTATCTCGTCCCCGTAGAGCGGAAACTCACCAAGTCGACTAAAGGAGAAAATGAGCGTTTAGTAGCATTAGGATCGCATTTTTTTTCTCTACATTTCTGTCTAACCAGTTTTTTGAAAGGGGCCATAGTTCCAAATTTAAAAACTTCAAAAACTAACTAATTGCAATGTTTTACAGCCACATTGAAAGGAATAATTAATTAAATGTACTTAATTATTTTATGCCTACCAAAAGTACAGTCTCGTCGTCACCTAAGCCACTTTAGTTAGTTTTGGCATAGACCAAAAATACCTTTTTGGTCTAGCTAAAGGTTTTAGCTAAAACTTATAACATCATATTTAGAAGGGAGAGTTCAAAGAGCTGATATAAATAAATGGAACTAAATCTTCAGGGTCAGAGGTGGCCACAGGATCGATATTGGGGCCGTTCCTCTTCCTCGTATATGTAAATGATTTGCCGTTCATGGTTCAAAATGTGTCAGAGATAGTGTTATTTGCAGATGACACATTACTTATGTTTAAAATTAAGAGACAAGAGAATGACTTCGACAATACAAATAATGCTCTCTCTCAGCTGCTAATTTCGTTTACTTCTAATAAATTACTATTAAATTCAAAAAAGATAAAATGTATAAAGTTCACACTTCCAAATGTCAAAACGGTTGATAGCAATGTTATATTGGGGAATGACAAATTAGAACTTGTGAATGAAACTGTATTTTTAGGTATCACAATGGATCAAAACTTCAATGTGGTTCACATATAGAAAAAAAAATGCAAATAGGCTTAGTTCAGCAGCATAATTATGCAGTGAAAAGATTTAGGGAACTTACTGACGTCGCAACTGCAAGGTTTGTTTATTTTAATTACTTCCATAGTGTTATGTCCTATGGCATACTTCTGTGGGGACGGGCAGCAGACATTAAGACCATCTTTGTCTTGCAGAAGAGAGCGATCAGATTCATTTATAAGCTAGGCAGTAGAGATTCGTAAAGAGATTTCTTTAAAAAAACTAACATTCTGACAGTTGCCAGTCAGTATGTCTATAAAACATTACGTTAACGTATGTCAACGTAACGAGTACGTCAGGAAAAATACCAGTAACTTTAAAACTTTAAGTAGCCAATACAATGTAAAACTACTTAGAAATAAACATAAACTTTTGTTTCCTATATTTAGGCTGGTAAAGGTTAATACGTCCTTCATGGGGCATTGTATACGCTTCTATAATAAAATCCCCGAAGATGTATTAAGCTTAGCTGAAACGCGGTTCAAAAAATGTTAAACAAACTTTGTGCCAAAAGGGCTTCTATAACATAAACGATTATTTAGATGACAATGATGTCTGGAATTAAAGATAATGCATGAGTTTTATGTTTTATAATAAATATTTAAACTTTGTTAATTAAGAACTTTGTTCATTTTTTCTTCAAAATGATCTAGATTTTGAAATGGACACCCAGTTTGAATTGTAACGTTCATTAAGCCGCAGTTTCTGCGCTACTTTGAATAAAACCTTTTCATTTTATTTTGCTTCTCTTCCTACTGTTAAATTCACCAACAAGTGAATCAAGTTGATAGACTGGCTGAGCCCGATGTTAATGAACACGATGAAGAAGACATTTAGCTATTGTTCTTTGTTATGGTCATTTATGAAACTTTTTGTACTTTTTCCTTTTTGAATAAAGTTTTGAAAGTTTTTTGTAGTGTTTTCTTCTTTGGTTCGCAAAAAACAAATTTAGTTAGTTATGTCCGAGACTGTTATGCATTTCCAGAGACTAGTTGTAAATTCACTAAAACGAGTTACTTCTGCTTATAATAGTCAAACCTGAATAGTCAAATCTGAAAAGAAATTAACTAACTTTAGGTAGAAAATCACTAACTCGGGATTAAGATCAAAATATTAAAGGGAAAAACTGTTTATCCATCATAACTTTTAAATTGATGTAAACTTATACCTATAAGTCAAATCAAACAATGCTCTGATGTAGTAAAAACGCATTAAGACAATAACATTCAATATATCTCCTGTATAACAGACGCTAGATTTTTTTTTCGTTTTCAAAACTTTGAACGTCGATTTCTCGAAACGGTGTTTTTCGAGTTGGTGAGTTTCCGCCCTACGGGGACGATCTATTACATAAACGCCCATGTACACAGATAGAGAACACTTTATTGTACATACAAATGGAAATTACAGTGATATTTCTTAACCTAAGACTTAGTGATAAGACGGCGGTCTTATCACTAAGAGTGATCTCTTCCAGACAACCTTTGGATAGACTGGACTAATATATAGTGGAAAAGGAGGTAGATGTTCAATTATACAAGGTTGTTACAAAGTTATAAATGAAGTAGCATATATACGCCCAATCTTATCGCAAAGCCCTTCTTTGTACAGGCCCGCTGTGAAAAACCATAACCGACTTATAACAGAAAGTTTTATACAGAGCAGCAGGAAGTAGTATTACACTCCTGTGCTTTCGGCGAAAATCGAAGCCTACTCTAGAACCCGAGGTACGTATATCCTAAAAGCTAACATACTGTATTGTGGTAAGCATATTTTGAAACAATTACTCAACACCTGTCTTATTTTGTATGCAGTAAGACGGTTAGTAACCACAGAAAATAAATCTTTTTTTATGTTCTGTGTTAGTAACTACCTACAATAATCCGCTATTTGACTCTCTTTTCAAGTAAGTCTTACATAGTAAATATTCTTCCATTAGACCAAAAAATATTTTAGTATATTTTTTGAGGACCTAAAAGTAACAAAAAATATATATTTTAAACTTTGCTTTGTTAAACAGTCAAAAACGCGGCAAGCCATTTTTTTCTATGGGTTTAAGACCTGAAAACTTGTAAACAAAGTTTGTCATTCAACATCTGTGAGTGATCTGTGAGCATAGTGAAATAACAACAACGCAACCATGATTTCATCGAATTTACATGCAAAATATAGCAATTATCATTATTGAATTGTTCGAGAATGCAAAAAAATGTCAAGAAAGACCCTCGGAAAGTTGTGGATTCGTGTACCCAGTGAAATTAACATACGAAAAAATTGGCTCAAACTTGCCAAAAGATACCGCGATACTTAGTCGACTGAAACTCGGGTGTATTTATGTGAAGATCACTTTTAATCAATGTCCACTGGCTCTGGCTGACAGATGTTTGTTTACAAACTAAAGATCCTTTCAATATGGCGGATAGGGTATTCACCGTTCCAAATTAAAAGCGGAAAATATGTTTTTAATTTGCAAATTTTGCAGTGATTCTACATACTTACGTTAAATACTACAGGAAATATTACTTTGTCGCGGGGATATCCAAGGGTGGATAATTATCATCATCAACTATTTTAGCGGTTTGTTTACACATTAGCAATTCGTATCTGGCACAGAGTATACTTAGTCTACGAACTGAAAATAAAACAATTTGATGAAACAAGAATGGCGCCTGTCTTCTCCGGGAATTTCCGTAAGTTCGCTTCCACTCTTAAGGTACTTCCGACTAGCCACTTACCTAGTTCGGAGTGGAGCGTTTTTACGGGAGCTCTAGTCTTTTTAATTCGTTCGAGAACGACCTACTTTCTTTGAACATTTGAAAAAAAACTTTGAACTTTTACGAACTATCCACTTTACAGTGAGCTGTGGTGAGAGCGGCTCGTACGCGCTTGTAATGTGCCTCGCAAGAAGTTACATTGTTTAACATTGTTTAATATTTAATTACGTTTTTATGCTAGTTTTCCCAACTAGCATTCCGATATCAACCCTTGTAGGTCCCCATTGCTGGGGCATGAGATTTCCTGCATCGCAGCAAGGTGAGACCATACTCCACCACGGGGGCCAAGTCCGGGTTGGTAGAGGATTGTTAGACAGTGGCGGGCCTTACCTACTGTCAGAAGTTATCAAGCCGCCCATAAGGCCTCTGACATGGCTTAACGAATGTCATTACACGGCAGCCGGCACCAACGGCTTAGCGTACCTTGCGAAGCACGGAAGCGGTCGGAAAAAATGCCACTAGCGGTAGTCACGGGACGGTCACCCATCCTGCACCTGACCGTGCCTGGTGTTGCTTAACTCAATTGCTTCCAATCACTTAGTTCGACTAAGTAGGCCACGCACGCTTTAACACGCTCAATGCGGAGGATCAATTTAGTTACTTGCAGTACGGTGCGGCGTGAGGTTCAATCTGCCTCGTTTGGGTCTTTCACTTCGGTGCGGCGCGTGGTCAATTGTGCCTCGTGTACCTTAGTGACTTCAAACACGTTTAAAATTATGAAATTAATGCCAACTTTAAAATGGACTACATGTACTTATAGCTAATAGTACAGGCTTTTTGTACGTACCGTCGCCCAAGGATCTTACGAAATTTGATTGAAATAAATGAAAAAAACCACTACGAGGCGCTTTAAGCCTCGTCTTGTCTTGTGAGTAACCAAAATGCGAGGTAGTTTGCGCCTCGTTAACGCACTATGTTTATACATATCGATAAAAACGTAGTGATGGGAAATGGAAAAGAAAAATTACATCGACATTTTATTTTAGAAATAGGTACATTAATGTTTTTCATTAAAACAATTTAAACAAAAAGCTTTGGCGCATTTTTCACAATAGCCTTTAACCTTCTTCACTTTTTTTTTACTCAGTTCAGAAGTATTTGTTTCAAGCCGCTGCAACACTTTTTTGTACAGAGACTGTGACTTTGGATGATTGTCATTGTGTTTTTCAATGACAGATTTATCTGAGTTAGAAAACGACAACTCAAGAATACGCCGAGATGTTTTTCTATTTCCTGCTTTCGTCACGTCCACTATGCAAAAAAACACATGTGATAATTACGGAATACAGAACGACACTAAAAAAAATATCGATTAACCTCGGGCGAGGTCCTCACGAGGCTCAATGCGCCTCGTCTTGCACGGAACGCAAAATTTTACTACTCTGTCGCACCGAGGCGTTATATGCCTCGTGCTTTTTGATTAGTCTTAATAGGTACTTAGGGATATAGTGAAAAGGCCTAGTTAGATGGTATCTTTTGTTTACAAAAAAAAAGTGATAAAAACTCCAGTTGCAAGAAGGAGAAACACCTGTTTTTTCACCTCCGCACTGAGTGCAAACGGCAAACGAGGTATATAATGCCTCGCTTCGCGTTGAGCGTGTTATTTAGCCTTTACTATGGTATTATTAGTATTTAGCTAGGGGAGCACAAGATCTAGATAAAAGTTTTATCCCAGTATCGAGTATCGGCATCTCGCTTTACTCAGTGAAGTAAAGGAAGATGGCGCTAACCGATAATGGGATTAAACTTTTATCGTAACGTTGTGCTCTCCTAGTTCCATTTACAGCAAAAGTTAGAGCCAAAAATAAATAACAAATAAAAATTCATGGACACATGACACAGATCTCGTTAGCCCCATACTAAATACAGGTGAATGACTTGTAACTCGACGATAGATTTAATACAATAAGTACATAGATAACATCCAAGAACTGAGACAAACAAAAAAGTTCGTTTCCTAATTTGACCCGGCCGGTGCTCGAACCCGAGACCTTCGGCTTAACATTTAGTGTGTTAAATCGCTGCGCCACCGAGGCTGTCAAAAGTAATACCTAATATACATACTCGTATATCGACAGGAAACATTTAAAAGGCGGCCAAACTTTGTCCTGTACGAGTACTCGCTCTCGTTTTACACAAATAATTTAAAGTTCAACCGAGGACGCAGCCTGACTGCTGCCAAGTTCGCCTCTCAAACCTGAAGTTTGTCTTTGAGGCCATTTGCTAGATAGGTGCAGCCGTCGCAGGTAAGTGTGAAAGAGCTAGGATGGGTTAGACCAGCCATACTCAAAGTGTGTTCCGCGGAACCCCAGGGTTCCACGATATGCCTGTAGGGGGTTCCGCAAGAATTCCAAAAAAAAATCAATCATCTCTCACTGAGTAAATTAATAAGTAACAAGTGGTAATTGTTACATTGTAACCCGAAGTGCGTGCATGCAACGACTTATGAACGTTGGCGAAGCGAAGGTGATCTGTCAAGATCGTGGCAAGTGGCAGTCCCTGGTCTCTGCCTACCCCTCTAGGATACAGGCGTGAGGTTATGTATGTATGTATGTATGTATGTATGTATGTATGTATGTATGTATGTATGTATGTATGTATGTATGTATGTATGTATGTATGTATGTATGTATGTATGTATGTATGTATGTATGTATGTATGTATGTATGTATGTATGTATGTATGTATGTATGTATGTATGTATGTATGTATGTATGTATGTATGTATGTATGTATGTATGTATGTATGTATATATGTATGTATGTATGTATGTATGTATGTATGTATGTATGCTACATTGTCATTTTATTATGCTTATTTTAAAACAATTGTTTTACCAATTGGGTTCCGTAAAGTATTTCACTTTCCAAAAGCGTTCTGTCACCAAAAAAGTTTGAGAACCGCTGAGTTAGACAATCAATCAGTCACCCCGTACTCGACCAGAGGGTGAGTCTCTAAAATGCGTAGTTGTTCAATAGAGGCATGTTAGTCCGGTAGACTACCGATAATGTGAATGAAACTACATTCACACTATCAGTAGTCTGGTAACCAATCACATTGCAATAGTTTATACCATATTATTATTATTATTATTAAACTCTTTATTGTACCTGTAAAGATTTTACAATTGGCGGGCTTAATACTAAATAGTATTTTATTCTAGCCAACCAACAGGTGACGTGGAGAAGGAGGTAGTCTCAGATATACCATAGTTATATAACGGGTATAATCGCGAATATTTATTAGGTAAAACGTTTTACGTTACCAGTAAAACTATGAGTAGTTTTACTGTACTGTAAAACTAAGTAGTTTTTATTGGTACTGTATGGTTCTGTATGGAGTTGGGTGTACTTACTTATACAATGTACTTACATAGAACAGAACCCAACCCAACTTCAACTCGACTGCCTAAAGCTATAGGATGGAAAATCCCTGCTGCCGGGTCGCGTCCGGATTTTATTTTAGCCCTAACAGGCTATATACAGGGTGAAACAGTGCCTTGTTAACATTGATCCCGAAAGAGATGTATACCTTAATAGGATGGGATAAGTTTTTGTCCTCAAAAATAAGTTTGAAAAAGAACAATAAGGGTAGGTTATGTATTGCAAGGCTAAGTAAAGTTAGTTTTCCGTATCGGAAACTCTTTGTTATCCGGTTACATATTTCAGGACTTTGATTTTTTTCACCCATTAAAACAAAAATTATTATACTATTTTTATTTTTAATGCACTAACCCGTGCTAAGGACAAATTTAAAAACCTATTTAGAGGCTAAAAATTTCACCCATGCCGGGATTCGAACCCGCAACCTCTGGCTATCCGTGCCAAAAAATATTATACATGTTTATATACGTGTACAAAAATTATCGTACATGTTTTACCTCAGAGGTGAGTAATACGTGTTTTTCTGACTTTTTAAGTTCCCAAACACGTAAGTGTTTGAAAAAAGTACAATCTCTACACTTTTACGTTGTCTGAAAGGGATGAAATAAAATATTATTAAAATTTATTGGAAAAAAGAAATAAAATATAAAAAACTGGCCAAGTGCATGTCTGGCCGCAGCGAAGGGTTCCATAGGCAAAAGCGGTCTTATTCGCTTTACAGAACTCAACATCTTGATCAATATCATCTTCAAATGATGTACAAAGTTTTCCTTTTATAAGTTGGTCGCCTATTGCTTATTAACTTGAAAAGCCTACTTAGCCGTGATAATTTTTCTAACAAAATTCATGGTAGTAGCGTATATAGTATTTTCTAAGGTTAACACGAGTACTAGACATAATTAAAACTGTTTTAATACGGATTTCACTCGTTTATTATATTTTTTTTATCATCCGAGACCATGGCACCTGTAAAAGTGCCGAAACGTCGGAAAATTGTAAAAAAATATAATAAACGAGTGAAATCCGTATTAAAACAATTAAATTAGTAGCATATATGATGAACTTAATCATCAGACGAGTATATGCTACTACCATGAATTTTGTTTGTTTCTACAATCAACCGTTTACTCAGAAGTGGGGCGACACCCTATTCGGACAATTTTTTTGTGCTTTAACCTGTAAATATCTGCGTGATATTTTGCGAGTTTAATATTTCGCAAATGGAATCCTTATTGTGAAAATGCAATCCAATCAATAATAAATGCAATTCAAAAGGTGGCGTTCCATACCCACCATATTTTCAAACGACCAATCCAACGATACCCAACGTAGAGTAGAAAAAAATATGCTTAACCTTTACTACTGATGTGGGGGCCTCTCAGGTCTCAAGAAAACTAAAATTGTGATTTACTCCCTTCCTCCGCGCACGACATACGCGGAGCTTCTAGTACCTTCGAGTTTAGTTGCGCTGAGGCGGTCAACAGCAGTGCAGGTGTTCGCGCGCGCAATTTCGGTAAGTAAATTAATTTTGAAATTTCTCGTGGGCCTCTTAGACCCCACCTCAGTATTTATGTAACTTTTTTGTGAATTGTATCGATTTAGTTATCGGCTTTTTTTTGCAGTACTTTGAAAACTTCTATAACCTCCTAAGCTCTGGAAGTAACAGTTACTTCAAGTCTTCTAAAACTATGTAGATTTAGAAGAACTTTTTCTTCTTGCAGTCCAAAAAAATGATGGGAAAATATTGGACCTTGAACAGTAAGTTTTCCGGACTTCCTACTAAATTATTGGGTGTGAATTAAGAAAGTTATTCGTGATGTCCTATTTCTAGGACGCTAGGTATTAGGAGGATAATATGGAGCCCAAAATTTCGTTCGGGAGAAAACGGTCTCTCTGTAATAATAATAACGAACATGTAGCTAAAAATAGAAGGACCGTAGTGCCAGGGAACAACGATTTTGAGACATCCGTGATGTGGTGGATAGATTGTGAAGACTCTAGCGGTTCGGAGGCCGAAGATATTGATGACACCTTTATACCGGAGCTTCACGAGCATGAGTCAGATATGCACAGTGCGTCGGAACCCGAAGAACAGGTTGACAATGTTCCGGAAGAACAGACCACGTGAGCTACCGTTTGAGTTTGGCACGTGTGCTGGGAAAGGATACGCCTGCACCTGACCGTCAAGAAGTTGACGACGAACAATCTAGAAAATGAAAAAGGTGCCACACATGTCCTTCGAAGCTTCAAAGAAAATCTACACACACATGTTATGCATGCAAAAAACATGTATGCCTTCAATGTGCAAAGTAAAATTGCCCAGACTGTGTGTAATTCACAATAATTTGAAGGCTGTTATTTTTTGTTCCTATTAGAGTATTATAATTTCTTATGTGCCATTTACTAGAAAGACTATTTAAAATTAAGATTATAAGTTAATTTGTTGATTTTTTAAATATTTTTAATTGATACTTTGTGATATAAGACCTCTTGTGATTTTTGTCAAAAAATGCTAAGCGTTTTCTAAAGTTTGAAATAATAGTTAATTATAAACAAATACATTATACAAAAATAATTTTATTTTATTTAAATATATCCACTAAAGCTAATTATTAAACACTAAACCCTAAAAAACCTTAAGATTTTTAAATATAAGCATATATATACACGGGACTCTGAGGCCCCCACGTCAGTGTTTACGTGAAATTAAATCCACCTCAGTAGCTAAAGGTTAATCCGGTGTAGGGGATCTTTTTTTAAGATTTCATTCTACCGTGTTGCCGGTGTGACTAATTTCTATGTCTACGCCAAATTTCAGCTTCTAACTTACTAATCGTATCTAAGCTAGGCCGCGGAGAGACAGACGAACGGATATGACGAAATTATAAGGCTTCCTTCTGGACTTCGAGACCCTAAAAAGTGGCGTATAATAATAATTTCAACACAACACAATCACGTGCCCTGGTCCCAAACTAGGATTCCCTGCACTATGGTAAACAGGCAAGGACTTCACAAACGTGAAAACACACTCAGTCTGAGGCTACTTGTACAAATAAATGTACGGCAGCCTCCACTGGGAATCGAACCCACGTCCTCTGCCTTGGTAAACAAGCTCTTAAGAGCTGACCAATGAGGCATCTATACATAAACTAGGAAGGTATCGGGAAACGTGACGGATAAGCTTAGTCTGCCTGTGATACGTAAAGCATCAAGATGATTTGGGGCTATAATAGAACACAAGCTGTGCCCTGCGGTGTTAACCGCTGTTTATAGATTTTTCCATGGGAATCTATCAAGCATGACAGATGGTCAGATGGATCGGTGGAGAGCCGAACGGTCGGAAGGAACAGACAGAGAAGGATGTAGTGGACGTTCTGTACTCTTTCCGTTCTATAAGTGGTAGAAACTTGCGAGTTTGTTTGTCTGTATTAATTGTGTTTGTGCTGGAACTTGTAGGACTAATTAAAGCTTGTCTCCTCGCTTCTGGGACTCCGCCATATTGTGAACTCGGCGAAATTCATGTTGTCTGTCACCTGTAGGTATACGTACTTCCTTTCTTCGTGAAACTGGATATGTTAGTGACACAAGCAGCCTGCCTATATACGTTGATAGCTAAATAGGAAGTGTATTTGCGCTTTGATGCACAGACATAACAGAATTATAAAAATCGTTCCCTTAGTATGTTCCCATTGCTAGGGCACGGGTATTTTCTTGCATTGCAGGAAGGTTAGGCCATACTCCACCACGGGGGCCAAGTCCGGGTTGGTGAAGGATTGTTTATTGAATATATAACTAGTTAACTATTTCTTTCGCGAAATTCTCAATTCAGAAACTGGCCCTTAATGTTATCGCAAAGTACCACACACTTCGTCTTTAGCTATCAAAAAAACCACGAAGTACTTAATTTGTTAGTTTAATTAACTTAATAACTGTTTTGGTTAATCACGTTCTGAGAAATGAGACTGTAAGAAATGAAACTTCGTCAATTAGTAACCCGCGCCTTGAATACCGAAGTATTTTTTCACGAATACATCTGTGTGGGAAATCTGAATGTTCACTTAGCTCTGCCGCATAGGTGTGAGACTTAATACGTATCACACATAGTGAATACCGCATTTCAGTGGATATTGATACGCGACAGTGATATTGAGCCACATAATAAGTCCAGTAGATATTTCGTTTTTGCACACAGATGTATACGTTAGTAAGAAAAGTTACATAATCAAAGCGCTGAATAGATTAACGGTCTGATTGGACACCATTCCTCTAAAGCACTCATTAAAGTCTGCTTATTTAATCTATGTGTATTTGTTCCTGGTAAAATATCTACCACAGATTATTTTAGACAGTGTTTTTAGGGATTGTGTCCTATGTCCTATTTTATCCATAAAAATCAAAATCTGCTTGAAATAGACAATGCCTATTTTCTCATAAAGTTACAGATTCAGCGCTCTCATGAATCGTTATCAACCCTTGTATGTCCCCACTGCTGGGGCACGGGTCTCTTCCTGCATCGCAGGAAGTTTAGGCCATACTCCACCAAGGGGGCCAAGTCCGGGTTGATGGAGGATTGTAAGACAGTGGCGGGCCTTACTGTCAGAAGTTATCAAGCCGCCCATAAGGCCTCTGACATGGCTTAACGACTGCTATTATATGACAGCCGGCATCAACGGCTTAACGTGCCTTGCGAAGCACGGCTCTTATGAATAGAATATTTAATTCACATTTTCTGTCGACTGTACAGACGTGCAAAATTTAATTGTTTGTAAGAGGAGACGGTCTTTGTTTGCATTAGTTCCTAGTGAGCAGAGTTACCATATTGGGTATTTTTGTCGCAATTCTGTCGAAATTTTGGAGAAAAGGGATCCTTGGAGAATAAATTAGAGAAAATGAAAATATAGGGAGAATTCAGGGTACTTAAATTTTGGAATGCGTCCATATTTCAGCATTTTACGAACGCGTCCATCAAAATAGTTTTATAACCTCAGAACAATTAAACCAATAGAAGAAACCATGATAACGTGACACCGTACATGCCTAATGTTCGTAGTTTTACTGGATTTTACTGCAGTACAATTCCACTAAACTGCGATCCCCAACCCGCATGCCCAGCGTGGGGATTATAGGCATTACCCCCCCAATGATGGCACAACCTTGCGCTATGGCGCTCATTAGGGGAGGGCTACGTCCAGCAGTGGACTAATATAGCCCGAAGAAGAAGAAGATAAAGTTTTAATGGTAGAACCACTGACAAAAACTATTTACCAGGCGAAATACGCCGTAGAATACGGGAAATAACAAATCTGGGTCTTAGGGTAAAACTGTTGAAAATAGTATCGTTTTGGAGAAAAATAATTTCAAAATTGGGGAGAAACAGAAAATCGCATCTGGCAACCCTGCTTGTGAGGGAAGCTCAAGTGACGAGAATACCAATGTTCTTGGAACAGAATGTGATACTCGTATAAGGATTGTACAGGAAGGCACAGGTGTATATTGTTCAAACAAAGGTTTATAATAGTATTTTCTAAGGTTGACACGAGCACTGGATATATTAAAAAACTGTAGTTGCACTGATATTTACTCGTTTAAATTCACATTTTACAATTTTCCGACGTTTCGGCTCTTTTGCAAGTACCGTGTTCCCAGAAGACTTAGGTGGCAGGCGTCAATTTGTTTAGTAAACTAACAGTTAACTAACATTAACTGTTAGTTTACTAAACTAACATTACTTACTGTTAGTTTATTAAACTAACAGTTAATGTTAGTTATACATATATATTTACAGCAAGTGGCATTGCAACTGTAACTTCACAAATGTAGAAAACAAAGTCATTGGCACATGCCGGGATTCGAACCCACAGCCTCCTGAATGAGAAACCGCTCCGCTGCCACCGCTCATAGTTTAAGCGCGGCCTTCATAATGGTCGTCAATATTTCAGCCGAAATATAAAAATGCTAACTGGAGGCAACTTCTCTGAGGATAGACGGTATTAAAACGTTTCGGCGCCTTTATGAAATTTTTATGAAACCTTATAACATAATATTGAACCGTTTTCGTCCCCCAATTTTCATATTCCACTGGGAGCCCGGTAGGGTGACCCTTGAGCCGTTTACATATTTGCTGGAAAGTCGCCCGTAATGAAACTAACCCCAGACTTCTCGTACTTTTACTACTATAGACATGTACGCCCCCACTGCAGGGGCACAGGCACGGGCCTGTTCCTGCATCGCAGGAAGGTTAGGCCATTCGGGGGTCAAGTCCGGGTGGGTGGAGGATTGTAAGACAGAGGCGGGCCTTACTGTCAGAAGTTATCAAGCCGCCCATGAGGCCTGTGACATGGCTTAACGACTGCCATTACTTGACGTTACCCTCGCTTTACGGGCGGTGCGGAAATATCAGGTCTAACTACAGCTAGAACTTAGTCGCCTATCCCTTCCTATATTTGAGAAGATGATAGTGCTATTTCTGGGGTGTGTGTGTCCCGTGTTGTGTGGTGTCGGCCTAGAAAATATCACCAACCCAATTCTTCCCGCGGGTCTCGTAAAAGACGACTAAGGGACACAAACCGGAGGGTGGGCAGCAGCACCCCCTGCATTACAATTCCACCGAATTGCGATCTCCAACCCGCATGCCCAGCGTGGGGATTATGGGCATTACCCCCTATAATAGATAGCACAACGTGGCTCTCTTTAGGGGAGGGCTATGTCCAGCTGTGGACTAGTATAGCCTGATGACGACGACGACGTGTGTCCCACAAAAAGCCCTGGTTATCCTACTCCTACCTGGAAGCCAGCGACCCGAGAGGCTTTATTTGATTCCACCCGGCGCCTTGCCGTCTGTCGAGAGAGTGGCTTTAGGATCCTTAGCGCAAAGTTCACCAGTCAAACTGAGCCCCGTTTGAAATTGTTTATTTATTTTTTCATTTTGGCTACGAACAATCGACAGCGATTGCAACCCTGTATGTCCCCACTGCTGAGACACGGGTCTCTTCCTTTATTGCAGGAAGGTTAGACCATACTCCGCTACGGGGGTCAAGTCCGGGTTGGTGGAGGTTTGTAAGACAGTGGCGGGCCCTACTGTTAGAAATTATCAAGCCGCGGCTTAACGGCTGCCATTACATGACAGCCGGCACCCACGGCTCACGTGCCTTGCGAAGCACGGAAGTGCTCGGAAAAATGCCACTAGCGGTAGTAACGGGACGGTCACCCATCCATTACCTGACCGCGCCTGTTGTTGTTTAACTCGAGTGATTGATTCCAATCACACGGTTCTACTAGGCCACGAACAATCATTACGGGAAAAAGTAAATTATCAATTACAATAGCAAAGAGCGGCGGAGGCCCAGTGTGTAGAAAAATGACGACAACCTCTGTGGTAGCGCATCTGCCTTCCATGCAAGAGGTTCCGGGTTCGAACCCCGGCTGCGGACAAAAAAAACCCCAGGTCTTGGATGTTTACATGTTTGTGATGTCGTTTTTTCTGGTTCCCGCGACACAGAGTATCCTAGAGTGGGGCCAGAAGCAATGTTTGTGCCTGTATGTAAATGTTATGTTAGGTTAATTGATAACCCGAGGAATTCGACGAAATCGAGAGACCCAAGTTCGACTTCCAGTGAGGGCGTGTACCAATGAATTTGTTTTCTAAGTTATGTACATTTTGTAAAATCATAGAAGCAATACCGCTCGCTACGAGTAATACGTTTTTTTCAAAAAGTAAACATCAAAAATCTTAATATCTGTGATACTGTGCTGTGTTTTAAAAATAGTTATCACAGACATTAAGATGTTTGAAACAAAAACGTATTCTTTAAGTATTTTTACGCTAGTACATTTATATAAGTATATAGGTACCACCTCTGAAATTCTCATTTTCTATGTTTTTTGGTACATCTACTTCCATCTCCAATATATTAGTCCAGTCCTTCCAAAGGTTGCCTGAAAGAGATCACTTTTAGTGATAAGGCCGCCGTCTGCACTCTTAGGTTAAGAAATATCTGTACAATTTCCATTTTCATGTACAATAAAGTGTTCTCTATCTATCTAATTCCATTATAAAACAGGTTTTTTTTTTTAAACTAAAACTTTCGTAAGCACAACACGTTGTAGATTTTTAGAAACCTGGTCGTAGTCTTCCGATATAACAACACCCGTAAGTAGATCCGGACTAAAAGTCTACAAGGTTTTTTTTTATTCATCGGTGGCATAAGTTAGCCCCAAAGTGCTTTATAAACAGATACGGTAGCGACCCAGTAGGATAAAACATTAATTTGTCTTGACCTCGCGTTACCTAGCTATCTCTAGCTGTCCCGGACCCAACAAAACAATTCTATCTACCCGACCCATCAAATAATCGCTGTTACACCGGTCTTTGGACTCTGGTAAATAATCCAAGTTAATGGCGGATCCGGCCGGAACCGCAAACAAATTAGTCAACGCTTTGGCCGGTTTTAGGGCAAATAGAGAGGCTGAATACATCCACGTTACGACCAGTTGGCGACATGCGGGCGGGACGATTTCAATCTAATATATTCTATGCCATACAGATATGTACAGGTATTTTTGAATCTACCAGTCACGTGCAGAGTGCTTAGTGCGAGTTTTTTAACTACTCGATCGCGTTAACGTAAACTCATATTTCTATGACATCGAGGAAGCGCCACCTAGCGACAAGTATGGAAATTAAAATTGCTGAGTGCGAGTTGTAATTGTTTACGTTGAGAAGTGAACACGTTTACCAGCCAAAACACGAATAAACGCGAGTGCGAATTGTACTGTGACAGCGTTTTGCCAGTTCGAACGGTTAACTTACTCCTACTCACTACTCAATGCTCGATTAACGCGGTAGTAAAGTTATTCGATTGAATCTGTCAAACTCGCACTAAGCACTCAGTATATAGTTACAAATGCTAGATGGGATAGTACAATTTATGGAAAGACTGGGGCCTGAATAAGATCACTGATCTGTATTTTAGGTTTTCAGGCATCTAGGGCTCTAAATGTTTAATAAATAAATGTGTAATTTAATAAATATTGTGTGTAAAACGCGATTCAATTGCGATTCACCCCCTCGTATGCGAGTACGCTTCTGTAAAAACGGGAGCAAAACATATGAATTGCTGCAGCGCGTTGCATCGCATCTCAAAAATATCTCAATACGTGATTCAAAAGCTCGTATAAAAGTCATCGTGGGAAATGTATCTTAGTTTGTATCGTTGCGCTAGAACGTTGCCGATCCATTGTACTGTAAATAGCGCTTAAATTCAAAAATACAATCGATCATATTTCGCTTTCGCGCACCTCCGTGCTTCGCAAAGCACGTTAAGCCGTTGGTGCTGGTTGTCATTAAGCCATGTCAGAGGCCTCATGGGCGGCTTGATAACTTCTGACAGTAAGACCAGCCACTGCCTTACAACCCTCCACCAACCCGGACTTGGCCCCCGTGATGGAGAATGCTCTAACCTTCCTGCGATGCAGGAAGAGACCCATGCCCCAGCAGTGGGGACATACAAGGGTCGATATAAATACCGATGTTTCACTTAATTGTGAAATATAATTGATTGTACGCGCTGCCATCGTCTGTCTTTCCGGAGTTATACAACCGTATCCTTAAAAAGTAGAGTTAACCGGCATTTCACAGGTAATCACGTAACATCGTAGACCCCTTCTTGCTTACCATCAGGCACGACTGGGGTCAAGTGTAACCTGTCCTGCTTAAAAAATTTGTTTAATTTGTCTTCCTATCATATAAAAATCTCTTGTCACAATGTGTGTTATCGGACCTCCTAAATGGCTTCACCGACTTTTTTATATATAATCACTAGGTCGTATGCCAATTCAGCTAGGGTCAGCTAGTAATATATATTTATGACCAGATGGAGCGACGACATTTGCAAAGTGGTGGGCAGTGACTGGAAGAGAAGAGCCGAAGATCGGGCTCAGTGGCGTGTCTTAGGAGAGGCCTATGACACCAGCCGATTGATGATGATGTAAGTAGTTTTAGTCATTGTTTTTCTTCTTCTTCAGGGTATAGTATGTAGTCCACTGCTGGACATAGCCCTCCCCTAATGAGCGCCATAGCGCCCTGTCTTCAGCTCGCCGCATCCAGCATCTGCCGGCAGTTTTTCGCAGATCGTCATCCCACCTGATCGGAGGGCGTCCTACACTACGTTTGCCGAGTCGCGGTCTCCACTCAAGAACACGTTTACTCAACGGTTGTCGGGTCTAATGCTAGTCATTAAAGTTACGCTATTCCATTTGGTGCGGAATTAAATAATTTCCTAAGCATTAGAGTTTTCACGTCACATGACGTTTCGTTTTTTTTAATCGAAAGTTCTTTGATATTGGGCACTGGAATTATCAAAACAGCCATACCGAAAAAAAAATCATACGGTACATACTTACACATTGAAAAGTCTAGTTTGGAACATGACAATCTGGCGATTTATAAATAATAAATAAATAAATATTCATGGACATATTACACAGATCTCGTTAGCCCTATACTAAGTACAACTAAATGACTTGTGTTGTAGGTGCCAACTCGACGATAGATTTAATACAAGAAATACATAGATAACATCCAAGACCCGAGCCAAACTAGAAAAGTTCGTTTTATACCTTGACCCGGCCGGGGATCGAACCCGATACCTCCGGTTTTACAGTCAGCGTGGTGAACCACTGCGCCACCGAGACCGAGTTTAAGGGTTCACATAAAATTTATGGATTACTAGTGTAGAAATATAAAAACAGCTTACAAAAGTCGCAATCGAATCGAGCCTTCCGAGATTGTAAACCTATTTGGTCCCGCTCTGGCTACGTAATCCGCACGACTACTTCGCAAAGCACTTAATAGATAGAGGTCTCGGAGATAGGCCCCTAGAGGGGACAGTAAGGCTGGCGACACACTGACTGTTGCTTTTTGCCACTTTATTCATACTAGTGTTGAAAGAATAGAGCCTCTTAGCACTGGTATAATCTAGTTTTTTATAAAACCTTTTTTATAAAACTTATATCTTTATAATAATAATAAATATTCATGGATATATTACACAGATCTCGTTAGCCCTATACTAAGTAAAACTGAAACTACTTTGAATTCGAATTAGATAGCACCTAAGACCCGAGACCAACTAGAAAAGTTATTTTCCTAGTTTGACCCGACCGGGGATAGAATCCGAGACCTTATAAAAACATACTTCCTGAAAACACTGATCACTTGCATTTTAAATAGTCTTTGGTATAGTAAAATTTTGCTTCGTTAAGCCGTTGGTGTCGGCTGTCATGTAATGGCAGTCATTAAGCCTTATGGTCGTCTTATGAACGTCTAGATAACTTCAGTCTTTCACCAACCCGGTCTTGGCAGCCGTGGTGGAGTACGGCCTAACCATCCGCGATGCAGAAGAGATCTGTGGCCCAGAAGTGGGGACATAAAAAGAGTTGATATCGTGTTTTAGAGCAATCGTGTTTGTATAAAAGACACTGCTAGATATAATATTAAATTTATAATAATAACATTTAGTGTTTACGATAGTTTTAATTCAGAAACACTGGTGTACTTTATTGGAGCAGTTCTTATATGAATCTTAATCTCGGAGGAGGCTCCAACGATTTCAATGATAACTGCAAGGAGTTTGAGGGGATGACAAATTAACCTAGCTAGGTTAAATTAAACCGAGCGAATTCTCGCTAAATAAATACAGATTTATTTATTTGAGATTCATCTATCTGAACGACCTCTGTGGCGTAGCGATAGCGCATCTGCCTACCGTGCAAGAGGTCTCGGGTTCGAATCTCGGCTGGGGACAAAAAAAACCCCAGGTCTTGGATGTTTACATGTTTGTGATGTCGTTGTTTCTGGTTCCCACGACACAGGGTATCCTAGTGTGGGTCAGAAGCAATGTATGTGCCTGTATGTAAATGTTAATTTATGTTAGTGAACCTTTACTCGTATGACGTATTTAGGCAAGATAAAGGGTAGAACGTTAGAGCTTGTCCAGAAAGGGCGAATTCGCGGCGATTCTTTCGCGCGACTGTTGCGTCCACAAGGTGCGTACCAACGCGCGAGCATTTGGGGAGGAATTCATCTGCTCCATTTTCCTCGATACGTGCTCTCGCTCCAGAGTTCGCGCGTTAACTGGACGCAACAAGGAAGGCGTCCCTAGTATCTCGACTCGCGCGCAATACGCGCGAATCAAGCGCGAGTCGAGTCTGGCGTAGTGCACGCGATTTACGCGCGAATTTCGAATTCGCGCGATGCTTGTGGACGCGATGTATTGGTGTCTAGTATCTCACTAACGCGCGAATGATTTCGCGCGAAACGTGTCGCGGCGAATTCGCCCTTTCTGGACAAGCTCTTAATTTCGACAACATTAACGTTACAAGAACGTTAAAAGTAGCTCAGGAAAACGTGAGTCCACGAAACAAGGATCCCATGGATCGACCCGCTCCGATCTACACATAACATGGAAAAGAAATCAAAAGGTTTTATTCAAAGTAGCGCAGATACTGCGGCTTAATGAACGTTGCAAGTCAAACTAGGTGTCCATTTGAAAATCTAGATCATTTTAGAGAAAAAATTGACAAATACAAAACTCCAAACTTAGTCTTTTCAAAGTCCTCAATTAACAGAGTTTACATAATTTTTCCAAAACTCATGCATTTTACGCCCCAATGATGGCACAACCTTGCGCTACGGCGCTCATTAGGGAGGGCTATGTTCAGCAGTGGACTAATATAGCCTGAAGAAGAATAATAAGATGCATTTTACGTGGATCTACACATAACATGACTGGAGACTCCACCAGCAGAGTTATCCGTAGCGGAAATAATTTAATTTCGGCTCTAAATAATACAATATCTATCAGTAACATTTGATATTATTAGGCACCAACAGTCGGGAGCACATCAGCCTTTACAAACGATACTCTACAGTCCGTTTATAATAATAATAATATAGCCTTTTATTTCACTCTTTACAATTAATTACATGCATATTATTGTTACATAAATTTATAACTTTGAATTACATTTGTTTATTTAATCTCTATTTGTAGATAATTATTTGTATGTTTATTTGAATCATGGTTGTAATATTTTTCTGGTTGTGCAATAAAGTGTTCTCTATCTATCCATCCATCCATCCATCCATCCATCCATCCATCCATCCATCCATCCATCCATCCATCCATCCATCCATCCATCCATCCATCCATCCATCCATCCATCCATCCATCCATCCATCCATCCATCCATCCATCCATCCATCCATCCATCCATCCATCCATCCATCCATCCATCCATCCATCCATCCATCCATCCATCCATCCATCCATCCATCCATCCATCCATCCATCCATCCATCCATCCATCCATCCATCCATCCATCCATCCATCCATCCATCCATCCATCCATCCATCCATCCATCCATCCATCCATCCATCCATCCATCCATCCATCCATCCATCCATCCATCCATCCATCCATCCATCCATCCATCCATCCATCCATCCATCCATCCATCCATCC